>OW386544.1:31031341-32231341 GCA_936435175.1 Glyphotaelius pellucidus
CTCTTCCCCACTATCTTCAACCTAACAACATTTCCCAATTGGGTGATACCATAGTCTCACTGGATCCAGACGGAAGCAGTTGGGACTCTTGTGCGGTATTCACATAAAGGAAAAATTTAAAAACTTATTTTAGAAACCATTAATTCGTTCGGTCCTACATATAAAAAAAATACGAGTGCAGTTCACACACGGTAGAAGCGAAATTTACCAAAACAATCTCAAGCCTTGAAAAGTGAGGTCATTATCAAAGCAGCCAATGAGCGCAGATCTATGACCTAGCATCATTTCCGTTTTATGTCTCAACCAACAGAACCTGTGCCACACACAGCTGTAAAAGATGTGGCTTGACGTATTTCGGCATATCGCTCGCCTTGCATTGCTGTATAAAAAATTCCCAGTATTTCTTTAAATTTTATTTTAGACATTTCCTGCAAGATTGTAGCTCTATTTTAAACGAGTGGCATTTTACTAAACATTTTCACAATTTTTGCTTCAATATTATATTATAGTTTTAATATTAGCGTTGTTCCCTCTTACATTGGTATTTACACATCTCCCCTTCTTCTACTTTTTAAGCGCCTACTACCGGGCCTCAAAGCATTAGTCTTTTCTATGATTTGACTCGATTTACAAGCACAAGGAAAGGTGCTCACGTTCCTCGAATAAAAGGTGTTCACCTTATTATGCAAGCACTGTGAAGCTAATAAGTAATAAGTGAGTACGATCTTCGTAATAAAGGGCAGTCCAGCGTCCAGTCTAGACGCAACGCACATCGTATAAAGGCCGCCACGAGGCTGGTAACCACGGCATGCTGCAGACATGCAGGTAATGTGCATAATGCATCTTACGCTCGTCAATTATCGTACCAACCAATTAATGTTACAATAAACCAACATACATCCATACGTCTTGTAGAAAGGGCATGTAGCAGGGACGTGCTGGGAATTTTTTCCACAACAACAACAAATTATTTATTGTTGTCAAATATTGCTTTTTTAAAAATCACTTATTTTATTTTAAGGACAGCTATTTTTTAACGTAACAACTGTCTTACCTTCTTCTTTTTAGTTAGTAATTTTTAGATTTTTTCCTAATTCCTAAAAAATTGACTACCATCCTGAAAATTCATTACTTAATCTCAATTTGTTTTTTAATCCGAAAGGAATTAATCTACCCGAGAGTAATTAATAATATAATGAGAGAGTAAAGAATGGAAAATAATTGCTGGGGTTGAAAAGAGGGAATATTATTTACTTACCTACGTAAAATGAACGGGAGATTTGATGTTGACACCGGTCAGTGGCTGTGTTGGCATCGAGTTTATCATTTTCATCGTGAGGAGAAAGTTATGAGGGGTAGGTAGGAATCCAGCAGAGAGTAGGTAGGTGTCCAGAAGTGAAGGACGTATGAATTCATTCCTTCAACTGCGGTGCAAGGCGATGGGTCGAGGAATTCGAAGAAGTCGAAAAACCTCCCTCAACAAGTCTCTCTCGATCCGGCTCACCACGCAGCAGGTGGGCAAATGCATTTCCCAAGACCTGGACTAAACCTCACTCCATGAACCCGGGCACCCTTGCTAAATCACCAAATGTGGCGAACCACTTGGGGTGACCTATAGCAGAGGTGTTGGTTAGCCAATAAATGGTTTCTGGGGTGGCTATACCCTAACCCGCCTCTCAAAATGAATGGTAATAAATATATGTAAAAAAAATTCTTTCACCATTATTTTCCCACCGAATTTTGGATAAAAATTTTATTTGAGAGATTTGCTAAATTGGCAAAAAAATGCTCAGCACGCCCCTGCACCCTATATATATTTTACAATCATTAGATGCGTTACGCCCTAAGTAAAAGCTGATGCTTAGTTCAATGCTCTCGACATTTAATTCTTATTTATGAAAGTACAAGTTTACTAAGCAGTTTAAGTTTTTTTTATTGGTTCGTGCACTTGTCTACTTACAAGCATTATTGTTACGTCACGAAAGGAAGGGAAACTTAGAACTAAACGCTATTGCAAGACCGAAACTTTTAGTTTTGCAATCCTAAAAACAATTTTTTTTTTAAATATCTTTACTGTCTTTTATTGCTTGGGGAATCTTTGTGAGTTACAAAACTCATTTTAAGACTTTCGTTCGTAGGAAGGAGATAATGGGTATAATTTTATTTAGGTATTATGATATCACAAATGTAAGTTTCACATACAATACAATATAAAAATGATGGCAGGTTAAGTAGAACAAACAATAAGAGAAAACAAATAAATAAACAAACAAAGATTTTGAAATAATGTTTATTACAATACAAAGAAAAGAAAATGAGCTAAGAAAGAAACAAGACAAAACAAAACGTGACAAGAAAATTACGTGTTTTAATTTTTAAATATAGTTTTATTACGCCGATTTTTATTGTTTGATAGTGTAGGCAATAAAGTTTGTAGATTTTATCCCATATTTTGTAGTGTGTATTTGAGGAACGCCGATTTTATTTTTATTTTGAATATCGTGATTATGGATGTCTGATGCCTGACATGAGTATCCCACGGGATACAATATATAGACGGGATATAATGTACGCTTCAACAACCTCCTTAGAAAATCTTTCTTTGCTCTGGCCCAGATGTAGATATATTTTTTTCACGTATAGATTGGTATTTTATATCCCATCCTATATTGGTATATATTTCACATTCGGAAGAACCACTGGCAATGTTGAAAATTGAAATATAAACATTTTTATAATTCGCATAATAATTGCCATCATCCAAATTCAGCTAAAGAACGAATTAATTTACCTAGAAATTTAGGAGGTAGAGATATAGTCAAAATTATTTCTTTGAAATACAATCAGGTAGAAATGCTAAGAACTTTTTTCCATAGGAAAATAGTTCAGATATGCACAAAATAATTTGCAAGGCAGATAGAAACATTACACCTTTAAATTTATACGACGCAAATGCCAACATTCTTTTAAATACCAACCAAACGTATGTTGACAAACTTTCGTCAAACAAATGGTTGAGTATTGGAGAATTGAGCGCAGAAATAGAAGGATTTATGCTTGCCATTCAGGATAGAGTCATTAATACTAAAAATTATAGGAAGTATATAATCAAAGATGCAAACCAAATTGATGATTTATATAGAAAATTTTTGGCTTTTCCGGAAACTATAGAACATATTATATCGGGATGTTCTATATTAGTGCCTTCCGAGTATACTTTTAGACACAATCAGATTTTTAAAATAATTCACCAAAGTTTGGTAATTAGACATAAATTGATTGACTGCCGTAATGTAGTACCATATTATGAATACGAACCAAATTCGTTTTTAGAAAATGAATTTTATAAAATATATAATAATAAAACTATACTAACAGACTGAACGATTCGTCATAATAGACCCGATATAGTTTTACATGACAAAATTAAAAAAATAACTTATATCATTGATGTCGCTATTCCAAATTCCTGTAATATTCAAAAATCTGTTTCTGAAAAAAATAGAAAATATACAGATTTAGGAAATGAGATTAAAAGAATTTGGCATTCTCGGACTATAAAAATATTACTATTTGTTATTTCGGCTACTGGCATTATACCTAGCTCTCTAATTAAAAATTTAGGCTTATTAGATTTATCAAAGAATCTTTATATAAAGATGCATAAATCGGTCCAGTTATTAGTTCTATTAGGAGCTGAACCCTCTGATATGAAAATATCTGGAGTCGGTGAAGTATTTTACCATCTGGTAGGTTGACGTGTTGTTCTTGTATAGTTTTGAATTTATTACACTTATACAATGCAATTACATCGCGTGGATTGATTGACTAGATGATCATTTGTGGAAAAGTGTGTGGAAGGGTTAAATTTTTCCTGTGGGGAAGATTTAACCCGGACATAAAGTCTAGAGAACAAAAATAAAAAATAATTGGATAATTTTTAGAGCGCCGTGTTTGTAAAGAACCTCCTCAAAGGCGTAACCTTCTACAACCTTCTTTCATTCTTTAAAGTATAAATTCAGTAAGTTACGTAATCCAGCTTTGTGTGAAAGATGACGTAACGCTTTAAAGCTAAATAATTTAAGACAGATGAAACTGTGTTGTCAACGTATTTACTTTAATATACGGATACATATTAAGATTATCTTGCATACCTCATCACACCTTAATAAAAACAGTGCATCACTTTTGTTGTTTTCTTAAAATCGGAGAGGGCGACTGATCATTCGTAGTATTACGAAGGGGATCCAAACCCTGAAAACTTCAATTTTTGGTTTATAGCTTGCACGAAATTAAACCTTGAGGAAAATAAGAAGTCAACAAATAATATTTATTAATCACGTTATTGGATCGATTTGTATGTCGATATATTTGAAAGGGAAACCCAACATTTATTATTAGGCGCTTTACGCACAACGTAAGAGAAAATCCAATTTCTTTTGAAGTACAAAAAAAATCTTGTCCTGACAGGGTTTTACATATTTGCAAGCAGTGTATTAATTCAACAAGGAAAATACTGAACAACGTATTAACGAATGTGATTAAGTCATAACGTGATAAATCACAACATCACGACGGTTAGATCTAACATTTTATCATATCAATCTGGTAACAGCGATTATCCTATTCAGCGTGTTACTTGTGTTGTGGTTATTAATCCGTAGAACACGATAGTTGAAGAAGCATGAGACTGGCCGTGTAACTGGACGCAATCCTGGAGGCTGACGAGAAGTCTGAATGAAATCTGGACGTAACGTATTGATTTTTTTTTTTTTTTTAATTATTTATTGGGTTAGTTTATATTACATATTCGTATATAAACTAATATTCACAAGTTACATTTCATTGTTCTTAATTTGAGCCCTTGCCCAGAATAATGTTGTATTCAACAAAATTATCAATATTGATTTATTGATGGAATAATGTTGGACATATTAATACGCTTCTGTTAAGGTAGGAATTATGGTTATGAAAAAATCACGGCGCATGGTTTAATTTATGTGAATAAATGGAGAAAATGAACGTCTCATGGCTTCAATTAGGAAGTCTTCAAAACCAAGAAGCAGGAAAATAGAATTTGTCCAGAAAAAATATTATAAACCCTATTTTTTAGCAGTCGAAACGGTTTTGTGAAATAATGTTGTATGTTGATCCCAACACAATATCTAGAACGTAAATGGTTTCATTTATTCATATCGTTTTTTTGCTTTTTAAGCTCAAAAACACCAATGAAATGTATACATTTATGTTAGAATTACATGTCGTTTTCTGTAAGGTATCAATAGTTTAAAAAAAAAAGTTTCGTGGAATAACGTTGCATGTAAAAGTGTTCATATACAACATTATTCCACAAGTTCAGCGTAAATTCTAGTAATAAACTATAATTTTATTGCCTTTCTAGACCACTTTTCAATTAAATCTCTTAAAAATTGTATGTTTTATGTATTTTAAATATAAAATGTTATGAAACATAACTGGTTCCTTTTTTTTAAATTTTTCTCTGAACTAGCATATTATTGGATACAACGTTCTTCTGAGCAAGGGCTCAAATATATTATTACAATTACAATTTTATTTTCCATACATAGTAGCTACAGTACCAGGCGTTATCAAGAGAAAAGTTAAAACTCTTTTAATCATTTAATATAACTAAAACGAAGATATTTTAAGTGCAAATGAGCAGAGGTCGAACGAAGTAAGCGGTGGTCATTCTTTAACAATGAAAGAGGAACTGAACTTGATTTTAGAAAGAGAGAAGAGAGCCTATGTCAAGCTCGGAAACTTCGATTCCTCGAAT
Source organism: Glyphotaelius pellucidus (assembly GCA_936435175.1). Lineage (NCBI taxonomy): Eukaryota > Metazoa > Arthropoda > Insecta > Trichoptera > Limnephilidae > Glyphotaelius > Glyphotaelius pellucidus. The sequence goes on from OW386544.1 coordinate 31,037,139, forward strand.
CGATTTTGTAGAAAAAGATGTCCCTTTTTCACAATGGAGATATCAGAGGGATTTACCTTCAGTTAGCACATATCTTCTTGATGACAGACAAGCTCTATCTGTTTCCAGACCAACTAGTTTAGAAACAGATAGAGCGGTTTCTATTACTTTGTATATTTTTTTACGTTAATTATTTTGTCAAAGTCTTCTTTAAATACTTATTATGTTGCCTTTTCTATATCTTTTTTTACAACATACTATTATCTAAGATTATTGTTTACAAATATTGAAATGTTGGTATTATTTCAATGTATAATACCCCTAAAAATCCCGCGGAATATCTAAATTCCATCCCGAAGTCCCACGGGATTTTAAAAAGGTGCAAACTTTGCAAAAACTAGACACGATATCCCGTCAACAATGCAATCACGATGGTTTAGCTAGATTATAAGGATTTTTTGAAGGTGGCAAATTTTTAAGGTGGTAAATTTAAGTGGCAGGTTGACTTTTACTTACTACAAGTAATTAAAATTTTGGATTTACTAAAAACTAACCTACCAATCATAGGTACTATTTAGGTGTAAACTACGCCTGTAGTAGCGATGAATGCAATTGAACTGTTTATTTTGAAATAAAAGATGATTTTTTTATCAATACTTTGTTGAAATGCTGTTTCTTAAAATTAAGTGTCTCTTTTTCGCGGTCACAAAATAGTACAATGTGTCCGTTTATGACAAAGAAGGAGAGAGCCGGTACTGCCGCGAATTTGAATGCATTGAAATTCGTCCTCAATATTAACAAAAACTGCAATGCAAGTGTTTTCAATGAGGCAGGTGTTAAAAAACAGCTACTTTCATTTTACTGGTCATTGATCTCTATTCGTTAACAAAATATAAGAATTCTTTTCACTTTTTTGACTATTGGAAAATCTTAGTACCTGAGAAATGTGAAATATTCCTATGTAATGAGTAATTTAATTATTCAACTTCAATGAACTTTTAATTTTCAAAATTAAATTTTAACTACTTTTTAAATATAATGCGTGTTTATTTTGTTCAAATGCTTGACAGATGCTTGGATGAATTAATAAAGTGAAGATACGCTACGAAGACAACGCGCGGTGGTTTCGCTGAACTAGTAGGTCCAGTGAAAGTATTTCAGCGGCTCGTTCATATACATATTCTTTGAATGGCCACCCTTTTCATAAACGGCGCTATTCTTCTTGTTAAATTAGTATAAATAAAACGTGTTTTGTATTTTGATAATGTCATGGGATGGATGTTGTAATTTTTCAAGTCTACTATCATATTTCGATGGGTTAATTTCTTCTTTTAAAAGGCAATGATCCTAAGGCAAATATTTTTTTACATGCTTTCAGCTTCATAAATTCTACAATTAAAATAACCGATGATTTTTCTGCGGTTCTTCATAAGTAATGTCATAACGTGTAAAAGCCCGAACAGCGTGTGAATAAATAAATAAATAAATATCCAATATTCAATTTTTTACGAGAAAAACTCTCTTTTTATAACTTTTTTTAACTCTTTCCAATAAAAAGAGAAGTTGCCTATAATATGGAAAAAGAACTAGTTGGAGATAATATTAATGATTCTAAATATTTGAAATATGAGATTGACAAATATGACGGTTTGACAGAACGTGGCAATAGCGAAATTGGAAAACGCGCACGTCCCGGTTAGACGAGAGGTCTGGGTTCGAGTCCCAGTTGCGACCATTGTCTTTTTCTATTTTTCTATGTCTTGTTTTCTTTCATATTTTCATTTAGATTATAAGTGTTATCTTTTTCTTCAATGAAATATCTAATAATTAATTAATAAATCATTCCCTGCGATACTTGGATTTCCCTAGCTATCGTCCCTCTGAAATCACCAATATTCGGCCCCGTACTTCAATATTTTATCATTGGAAGGTTGAAGAACTCGGCTGATGTAGTCTTTCTACAAAAAGTATCCAGGTCTGTCGTAGATTGCCCAGAACTCTTAAGACGAATCCAACTACGAGTCCAACAAATCAGATCAGACAAAATTCTTAGCCTCCCTCGAACACCAATTCTAATCAAAACTCCTTCATTTATCGTGCATCACACACTTTCAATACACACTAAACACAATTTGACATTTTTAACGCTGCACCACACTCCTTAAAGTCACACAAGCGAACTCTCGACACTTTATAACAACTATAGATAATCATCGAATGCTACCCGTGTTGAAACCTTTAAATGGTACAATTAACGTAACTTAGACTATTACACGAGATGGGCAGACGAAATAACAAAAATTGCTGGCCCCTGCTGGCCGCAAATAGCTCAAGAGAGAGATAAATGGAATTCTTTAGAGGAGGCCTTCACCTTCGCCTGAGAGAGGGGTTCTTGCTTGTGAATAATTTAATATACCTTTATTAAAATTTTCAACAAGATTGTAAGTAGCATTGACTTTACTTTTTATATCTCTGTAACATCCCAATTTTCAAGAAATAAATGGCATCTTTTTATTATTATTAGATACTATTACGTTTTATTTGATCTCCCAAATAAAATAAAATAATAATATACTTGTTTGGGAGGATTATGAAAAGCTACAGCTGCAATTGGAAGGAAACTGTTCTGATAGGTGCAGTGTGACTAATAAATTATCCCCACTATTTTATCGTTTGACGGACGGCTCCTCTTCCCACGAGGTTTAACCAGTAACCAGGAGATATATTAGTTATGATAAGAGGTCGATTAGCTAAGCAATTTGCAATGGTACATAGAACCAGCGGTCTAGCCACGGTCTACCGGTTTTTAACACTCTCCATGTTAAAATTTAAGATGAACGACTGCGTAACCTTTTTAATTCAAAACTTAAATTTGGCTTTAAGGTCAAAATAGCCAACCAAATTGAATTATTACTTTTTTAATCAAAAGTTACATCAAATATCTAGTACAGATATATGCTATTTTATTTATTTTTGTTTTAAATTATGATATATTGGAAATTAAAGACTTTGAAGATTTTGGAGGCAAATTTTGAATTTTTTTGTGACTTTATAACAATTAATAAAAAATATATGTTTTGCTCTTTTATCTACTGTGTTTACATAATGAAAAATATTTTTTTTAAAACGACACATCGTAAAAAGGAGTTATTTGGGTAGTAATTATTGTTAAATCTTAAATTAATTGTACAGTGAGTGACATCTATTGTCTTTTTATCCAACTTAATTAGTCTAATCATAAGTCGATTCTCACAAGGCCGTCAGAGGATGCCAGTAATAACGTTTACTTTTCGATTGACAGATAGTTTGTACCAAGAGCGGGGACAGTATTCCTACTATGCAATAAAAAGGCTGTTTTTAGGTATAATTGCTCCCTTTTTTCGTAAAGATCTTGCTAAATAATACTAGGGCTTTCTCAGTAAAGTAAACCCAGAGTAGGGCGCCGGGCCGAAATTAGATTAAATATGATTTTAGGTTTTCACGGCCAAAAGTATTTTTGTTATTTATTTTTGGGGTGTTATGCCGTGTTGCGCTACCTCTTTCTTTAGCCAACGTTTCGTACAACGTTACAGTGTCCATCATCAGGGCAGATGAGCTCATCATACTGTAACGCTGTCCGAAACGTTGGCTAAAGAAGGAGGTAACGCAACACGGCATTACACCCCAAAAATAAATAACAAAAATAGATTAAATTTGTTTTCAAGATGATCATGGTTGTTAATCCTCTAAATACTCTTGTAAATAAATTACTCGACAAAAAAAATTACAGTGTGATTTTAAATCTAATAAGGACCCAGCGTAAAAACCCCCAACATAAAATGTGGTCCTTCGAGCCGGATATGTACATACGACAAATTTATGTTCCGATGTAAATCAGCCATTAGTGATTTAAATTTATGTCCATTAAAATGCTTCTTTCTAATCATTTTTATTTTATATTCCATCATATTTTTATAGGAATAGAGTAAAATTGTTATTTCAAATATTTATCATTTACTCACAAATAATTGCCTAAGATGCTTGTAAAATCACGCAAAATTAAATTAATAATAATAGCTTTTATGTGAAAATTTATAACTCAAATATATAAAGTAGCACATCGATCGTCCATTTGATTAGTCAGATAAGGCTGAAAATTTGAAATTTGAGTATGCAGTTATATGTAAAAGTGTGCCCTCAGTATGACACAATACCCAGATTGAACAGACATAAACAACACCAAATCGATTACAATGCAGAAAAACTTGACTGTAGTGAATAAACAAAATGTTGAAGTTTTTTGGGTTACTACTAGGATATATCAAAATGTTGTACTAATGTACCGGACCGCTGTGCTTCCTGGTATTATTTTATAGAAAATTTAATACGTAAACAGAGACACGTTTAAATAATATTTGTTTTATGGTGAGCATTTTAATAGTATTAGAATAGTGAGCATTAGAATAAACTTAGTATATGAAGAAGTCTGACTAATCAACTGGACGATCGACTTATCGGTACTGGAAGTTGCTATACCTTTGATTTTAAAAATAATTATTCAGTTTGGTTGAGTATTTTGGCCTCAACTCCAAATTTAAGTCTTGTATGAAAAAGGCCGCGCAACCGTTCCTCTTAACGCTCCCCTAAGTTATAATTAACGCTTTGAGTCCATCACCACATCAAGTTGTTACTGCACAGTGATTGACATATTAACTAATAAAGTGGTGATTAAACAAATAAAGGTGAACAGTTTACAATTTTATTGGCCAATTACGTAACAAACGTTTTACGTTTTAAATCGAAAGAAAATAATGATTACAATGGTAATTTTATAGCAAATAAACTGTAATGTATATGATTTTATTTTTTTTACTAGCGCAAACCAAGTGGTGGGTTTGGGTACCGCCGCCCCGGTAACTATTTATTGAATAAACATCGCCAACATCATTATATTTTTCATTCCCTTTGTCCTAATCAGATCGTTGATTCTTTTTTTTCATTAGCTCGACTTAGGAGGTCGTAAGGAAAAATAATGTTGAGGGTCTTTTTAGAAAGGAAGAAAAGGAAGTTCTGGGAAGGAAAAAGGTGAGGGCTGGGTAGGAATCTGGGGTCAACGTTCAGGAGTGACGGACGTATGAATCCTATCACTGCAGTGCAATGTGACGAGTCGAGAGGGTCCGGCTGGAGAGATCTAGGTTAGATCTCTCTCAACCAGTCTTCCGATCCTGCCCGCCATGCAGTAGGTGAGCAAACGTATACACCGCAAACACCTAAGGAAACGTCACCCCAAGAACCTGGACACCTTTAGTCACCAAACCTAGCAAATCACTTGGGGTGACCTTTTTTTTTTAAACATGCTCCACACAGGAAGCCCTGAGGAAAATAATTTCTCTCAGGGCCTATGTCTTTGGGGATGCTGTGGGAGGGTTTTTTAAGGAAAGGAAGGAGAGGAGAGTTCTGGGAAGGAAAGGGATTTAAAGGGTGGATAGGAATCTGGAGTTCAGTGTGTCCTGTTCATCCGCCTCCAAGACCTAGACAAACCTCACCCCATGAACCCGGACACCCCTGCTGAATCACCAAACGTAGCGAACCACTTGGGGTGACCTATGGCAGAGATTAATATCCTATCCAATAAAGGTTGGCGGCGGTATACCCATTTCCGCCTCCCAAATTGACCTATGTTGGTTATCCAATAAATGGTTCCCGGGGCGGCGGTAAGCACGCCCGCCTCCCAAATTGAGTAGAATAACTGTAAACATTGATAGAATACATATTGTTACGATTGCACTTATTTTATAATACCAACTGTTATAAAAACTGTTAAGTACTTATATTTTTTTGCATATCATAATATATCTCGTGATCGCGCATTCCGCACTGTGCGTAATAACGGAACCTCACATGCCCAACGGAATAATCAATAATGATTATTACACATTGTAATGACTCGCTGATGCAATGCATAACATTCTGTTTTCGCTCTACTTAATTAGGAAAACTTTACCTATCCGCTGCTCTTTTCTAGGAAGTTACAACTTCCAATCAATCCATCAGCACTCCACTACTCACCACTCACCACACATCAGATTGTATTTTATTTTACTGTAAAATCAGTTTATATTTATTACGCAAGACCATAGCTGAGAAATCGTTGTATCAAACCCTTTGCGATCCGATTTTTTGTTTCAATTTCGATATTTTTTTTATATTTATTACTTTTAAAAAGGGTCACATTTTTTTTTATGTAATGGACCTCAGTAGATATTACTGTTCTGGTCTAGCACGGACGATCGATAAAACCCTACATCTATTTTGACTAAACCCGTCATCTGTGTGATATTTTATATTTTTATCTGATCAATTTGGAACGTATAACGACCGAATTTTACACTATAAACTACACTCTGACAGCCAGACGTAAACTTTCCGATTTGTTTCTTCTGCGCAAAATTATACATACATCAGTAGATACACCAAACATTTTATCACGAATTAACATCAACACGCCATCAAAAATTGCATCAAGGATGCAAGATATTTTCTGTATTAAAACCTACCACACAAATACAGGATATTTCTCCCCTATATCGCGAACATAAAGATATTATAACACTGTACACTGCTCTAATAATTAAATAGACATTTTTATTGACACACTTAAACAAATATATTTTACAATCAATCATATAAAGCTGAAACTATGGGGAAGCCCTTTATTTAAAGACAGGAAATAATGGGATTGGTTTATTAATGGTACCAACTAAATCATTGTCCCACCAGCACAGGTGCCAATAATAAATTGTCTATTATTTCGTATTTAGCCAACCATTTTTTCTACTATCTTCATTATTCTCTAGTATTACATTGTAATTAAATGGTTTATGTATGTAAATTTTTGGGCGACATGCCTGTTTTATATACTAAAATAAAATAAAATAATGAATAAATAGATAATAATAAATGATTTATGCCAGTTATCAAAATTTGCGAGCACGGTCAACAATTGATAAGAGATATTTCGCCTCCATAATTTCAGATAAGTTTCGGATAACTGTCAATGTACACATATGTTTTAATAATGTCGTTCGTTATGCAAATTTGCTGGCTTTTTTAATAAATTGAGTTGAACCAGCGAAGCTCTTAGAAAGAAGTAGCACACTGTGAAACAACCCAGTTCTTTGTATTTGCTTCTGTTTGTTGTGTTGCATGTTAAGTTTCGTGTATATGTAGGCAGGTATATGTTATAATTTTCCAATTTATTTTTAGACTAACAATCTAGCTTACAAATGTATTTGTTTTTGAAAGCTAGATTGTGTATTTGTTTTCATCTAAAAAATTAACTATGTTGGTATTATTTAGTCACTATCACATCACTTTTTAAACTCCAAGTTTTTCTACCACTGACATCTACTTTTCAAATCAACGTCGGAGAAATCAATTTAGCGTGAGTTGATAATTTTTGTTCGTTTGGTTTCCGAGATGTATCTACGTGCGGCAGTTCTAACATAACGAAAATGAGAATTACCAGATAAGGTTGTACAAAAAAATAACTTAACAACAAGTGAATGTAAGTAAATCAAATTGGCAAATGTTTGTGAATGGGTTAATAATTATATTAGCTTATCTTGAATGCCCTCGCAAAATAATCTAAAAAATAACTGTTACGTGGCACGCCAATCACCCACAATCTCCTTTATGATCATTGATATGAACATGTATAAATCTTACTAGGAAGTCCAATGAAATCAGTTTTCTAACCCGGCGTAGAGTAAAGAAAGGGTGAAGTGAACGTAATTTAGTTCCTGATTCAATGCGTCAGTTTCGAGAAATATCATCTTGGATAGTAATTAAATTAGACGTTAGGTACACGTCTACATCTTTTTGCAATTTAATGCTAACTCTAAAACCGTGTAAAAAGGTTGGGAATTATTTTCAAATTTTGTTTTATTTTAAGATGTGTTATTTCATAAACAAAAACATTTGTAGACTTGCAAATTTCATAACTAACCAGTGAGAAAAATTATACTGTATAAATGTTATTAAAGAACGGACACTTTTGAGAGAGATACAAAATAGAAACGAAGACAGCTTATTCGTGATAAAAAGAGACACAAAAAGAAAAAAGGAAGACAAATTATTACATGATGGTATATAGGATGGTGTATTACAAAGTGTATTTTTTCATTTAATATATAACGTCACACACAGGGGCGGCTGGTCGCACAGTGTGTTCGTGTGCCGCACTGGCAAATAATTTAGTTTTAAATACTGAAAAGTATAAAATCTCTAAAACTCATTTAAAAATATTAGTTACCAATATAATACTACGAATATTATCAGGGAGAACGCTTTTAATCTCCTCAAGTACATTTCGTGGCTGCCGAGCGCCGAGCGCCCTCGGATCGGCCCGGGCCGTGTGCATGCGTTTGCAAGCGGACGAAATTGTGTTTTTGTATGGGATATTTAAAACATTGGAAGCGCGTCAATCTCGCGATTCGTACCAGAATTTGGCTTGAATCCGTGTGCCACCCGCAGCCGACACACGAATCCGATTCTTGCCGAAGTTAACCGATTGACCATGAACCATGACCCGAGGTGACACGAATACAATCGAAGTTCGGCGAAGTTAATAGATCAGTCTAGCTTGCGTCTAGCGGCGTTATGTTGACTTTTGACCTAGTCATTAGTCATTGTCATTGTTTTTTTTTTTTTTTGTATTGATTGTGTCAATACTAATAGCATAATTTGTTAATATATATTTTTAATACAAAAATGAGTGCAAATAGTGTTGAATAAATAAGAGGAAATAACAGTTTGTTTGAAAATAAATTATTAATTAAAAATTCCGGTCCACCTCGCCCCATACTTGTAATTAAGCAAGAGTGCAAATCTAAATCTAGATCATTTACACGGGTGTGTGACAAAAAAACTTTATAATGAAGCTTCTTGAGTAATAAAGTTGAGTTGAGTACTTAGTATTAAAAAAAATTTTTTACAAACAATCCCAAATTTGAATACAAAAGTGATAGAAGTTTTCGCCCTTCAAAAACAACGTAGAATAGACCTTCTCTACAAATAAGGAAGTTGAAATTATTTTTACCCAATGTTGCTTAATAATTTTTTATTCATAAGTAGGTACGGATTGTCAGTGAACCACCACATTTCCAGGGCAGCGGCCGCCACTGGTCACACAGGTAGTGTGGATACAAGCAAATCATTTTTAGTCTTACCAGGTGCAATCCAAATTCGTTTCACACAATTGAAGAGAAACTTCAACCATCGAGGTTTAGTTCGCTGCAATTTATAGAAGCAACAAAAAAGTATATATATACAATATACACTGTATTACATCAATGGGCCGGAAATTCCCTAGTATCGATTGAAGATCTCGCGTCCATCCTTTATCAACGAATCTAATCGAATCCCGCTGGATCTAACAGGCGTGATAGGTCCGCATTCTATCCTCTCCTTTACGGCTAAACACAAAATCATGATTATTAATTCACACAGGATTCCAAAGTCAGTAAATTGGACAATTTAAGACAGCATCCTTTTACGCGACTCAGAACCTAGCCAATAAAAAACAAAATTCATTAAAATGTCAAAGACATAGCTATTTAATGTTTTCTATGGTACATATTATAGGAATGCGAAAACTTGTTTATAAAAGGAGGTAATTAACAGACTTCTACCATTCAAGATGTGGATCCTGAGAAAAACATTTCTATTATTGGATAATTTAACATCTAGTATTGAACCTAGGCAATAGCAAGCAAGAGATGATGACTTCCATAGTAAATCGAAAGACAGGACTTCATCAATATGTATTTACAATATTGATCATGAAAGGAAGTTTTGGAAGACCATAGGAAGACAAAGTATAATTAAAAATTCACCGTTCGTCGCATTTTCGACTGTTATTTAGTGTGTAAGAAAGGGCTGCAGCATTATATGTTTAAGAATAAAAGCAAAACCATCAGCGCAATGACATTTGACGTTTTGTGAATTTTTCGAATTCACTTACACTACAATATTATCCTTGTAACTATATTCCATACTTTCGAAATTATCGTTACTGCAAATAGTTTTGGTAGGGGTCTACGGAGACGTCACGGTGCGGTGTGTGAGAGAGATGTAAGAAAATGATGACTTTTTTTTTTAAGAAAACAGACCTACTTACCTGTGTATCTCATCTTTTGAAAGAGCTGTATCATTATTTTGTTAAGGAACGTACGATTATTGCCTTTTTAGCTGTCACGGTACCGTAACCGTGAAACATCACGTAATTATAAAAGCGCACAACGAATATTCCTATATTGGATCGTTTATCTAACATTAGGATTCATAAAGTGGTTCGCTACGTTTGGTGATTTAGCACGGGTGCCTGGGTTCATGGGGTGAGGTTTGTCTAGGCGGATGACCAGGACACACTGAACCCCAGATTCCTACCCACCCCTTAATCTCTTTTCCTTCCCAGAACTTTCAACCCCTTCCTTTCCTTAAAAAAAAAAACCTCCACACAGCATCCTCAAAAATGACATAGGCCCTGAGGGAAATTTTTTTCCTCAATTTTTTTCCTGTGTGGAGCTCATGTAAAAAAAAAACACATAATATTTTAATTATCATATTATCACCGGCTGTCGATAATTTTTCAAAAAGATAGACAAATATTCATATCACAAAAGATAGACAAATATTCATTTCACAAAAGATAGACAAATATTCATTTCACAAAAGATAGACAAATATTCATTTCACAAAAGATAGACAAATATTCATTTCACAAAAGTTAGACAAATATTCATTTCGCAAAAGATAGACAAATCTGCAATTCCATTATCCGACGACGAACAATATGTCATCATAGTTATATTTATTTCATTTCAGATGGAATACCTGTCTCCTCACAAGCTGAACAACACGGCCCACGCGGGGCTGGACATCCTGTTCTTCAACAGGGTACCGAAGGTTGGAAGTCAGACCTTCATGGAACTTCTAAGGAGACTATCGCTTAGGAATCGCTTTGGTAAGACAGTTTTTTTTTAAATACTTGAAATAGCCTTTTCCATGTTTGAATAGCTAGTTACTTCCTCACCTTCCTCTTTCCCATCTCATTTTTCTCCCATTACATGCAGCCATACAATACACCCCAATTAAGGATGCCGTAGACGCACTGGATACTTACGGTTGAAAAAGAAAATTTGCTCGAACACGCCGCGCCGGTTTTTATTAATTCGTGACCTCCGATTGCGTAGTCGGGGAACTTACCCCTTGACCATAGCCGCCGCTACCCGGATTTCTACCGATTTCTTACACATCTCGCTTAAACATTTGAAGTTTTTAAGCTCTTAAAAAAATATATGTTATTTTTGATGAAAATTTTTAGATACGTTCTACACCGAAACGCAAATTATATGAAATTCCCTCGATAGAAAAAAAATCGCAAAGTATGCTCGGAAAATTATTAAAAACAAGTCTATTTCTATTATTTTACAAGTCATATTCGTGAAAAAATTCACAATGTTTCTTTAAATGATACTTAAGGGGCCTTTCACGAGATTTTTGCTCTATTTTAAACGAGTCATGTTTTGTTAAGCATTTTCACAATTTTCGCTTCAATTTTATCATTTAGCGCGCTCTGTCCAACATTCATAATTACATATCTCTCCATCTTCTTCTTTTTGAGCGGGGAAGCGCCGCCTTAAGCCGTAAAGAGGTTTGATCAATTCTACCCGTCTAAGAACAGACATCGTCTAGTGAGGGGGCATAAAAGCGGGTATATATTACCGCGAGCCTAGCCGCGAATTATGTAAAGAAATGAAGCAACCGCAAGCGGCATTTCGCGCTGTTTGTGGTTGCTTCATTCCCTTCCCATAATTAGAGACTCGATTCGCATTAATGTTCGCAAAATATATAATTGTAAATGTACCTATATTAAAAATGTCAATAAATGCCCGGGTTGCCGGCAATGAAATAAAATTAGCTCACTTTGAACATACAGCCATTCTCACAACACACTTCCGTCAATTTATTTATTTTATCTATGGAAGAGGTACTGCTTCAAACCTAAGGCCAGTTTGTAAACATAAAATTGTTGAGATTCAGTATATTTCTGATCATAAATTGATTTAAAGAATGCATTAAATTAAATTAAAATACTGTTTTCAGGTAATAGATGTAAAGATATTGTGACGTTTTGGGGGTATCTGAGTTCATAGTTACAAGTTTTATGTTTTAATGATTTAAACAACTGGTAATTTATTGATTTATTCTGTAAATAGAAATCAGTATTAAAGGTTAGCATGTCGGACAAAAAATTTAGAGACCTACTTTGATTATGACGATTATAAACCAAAAAAAACACGTACTAATAATGATAATAAAAGTTATTAAAAAATCTCATTAACGTTCTGGACTAGACGAAAGCTAACGGAATGTGTGTTTAGCTTGATGGCGAGTTATGCGTTTCATTTAGAGGTCAAACGACTGGCGACTGTAGATTAGATTGATAATGACATTCAAAGAAAGCAATTATTATTAACTAAGCGATCTGAAAAACAACCATCATCGTCAGACGCACAGAGGAATTTGATGGCAGTGGTCAGATGTCATATTGCTGAAGTAATAATTCTAAAGTTATATCCCTTGTAAAAACCCTCTTCCACGTGAGCGACGCTTGTAACAAAAAGTGTGGTTATAACGGAGCTTTCAACGGCAGTCTCTAAACCTATCTGAAGAAGGGAAATTATTAGAATATAGGAATAAATTAGAATCATAATTGACAATCTTAGTTCACCTCGCAATGTAATGTAAATATTTATCGATTCATGTTTGTTTGTTTCTTTATTATGCATTGTGTCTGCACTGGAATGATGTACCAAGTTGAATTATAGTCAGTATATTGTAGTTTTTGTGGTATATTTCAACTTGACCTCTGAGGTCACCAAACTTGAGGTTAATTCAGTCGCAGCAAATTCTAATTTTGAGCTCCGTTCTTTGCGATAAGTTCCGAAATTGGCCTGATGTTCTTTTGGTTCGAAATTCAATAAAGTTCCAAACATGTTCGTGGGTTTATTTGAATACGAGACGTACTTATTTGTTTATTTTTTGGACTTATGTCCAATTTACAAAATTAGTGATACGAAATTAAATTCTTCTTCAATGGCGCTACAGCCCATTTCGAGCCTTGGCTTCCTTCAAAATAAGCCTCCACCGTCCTCTTTCCTCGGCCGTCGTCTTCCAATTTGCGGCATGGAGTAGTCCTCTTGCATCCTTCATGACATCATCCTCCCATTTCAGCCTACCTCCCGGGTGTCTTGTTAGAACCTTCTTCGGTACTCGTGTGCTTGGCATTCGGTGCACATATCCGGCTCTCTTAGTCTTTGGAGCCTTAAATGGGTAGAGAGTCTGGGAACTTGGTAGATATCATAGAGGTCATTATTGTTGTGGATTCTCCATGCCTCTCCCTCTCGCACCGCTCCTAAGATTCTTCGAAGTACCTTTCTTTTGAAGGTGTCCAGCTGTTACGCAGACTTTGATGTCAGTGTGCCCGCCTCATATCCATAGGCTAAGACCATTCATACAATTGTTTTATATAGGATTATTTTGTTTTTCTTATGGACGTTTCGGGATTTGAAAACTGGCAGCAATGCGATATAAGTGATGTTAGCGGCTGTGATGCGCTTTCTTCTACTGTGTCTTCGTTGTTCAGCGTTATGATGAAGCCCGTGTAGGTAAACTCTTCGACCACTTCGAAGTTATTGGTGACTTTAAATTTCACTTTATCTTTTTTTCTGCTGATTTTAGTTTTATTTTCATTAATTTGCAAACCCACCTCTCTTGCCGCCAGTCTCCAAAAGGTCAATTACCTCTCCCACAGCCTGTAGGGATCTTCCGACATGAAATCAAATAAACATGTACACATATTTTTATTTTATTTGAGACACAAACAGGATATTTATAGAACATTTTTGTGGATAATATAAAACAAACTAAAATACAAATATAAATATCCCTAGACTAATGTGTCTGCAGTAATCAATCAGCTTATAAGAAAGAGTAAAGTCAGTTAGTTATATGAAAGCAAAGACTAAAGGGAGAGAAAAAATATAAGTGACAAGTCAAGCAAAGACCTCGTTAAAAGTCAAAATATTTGTAATACTTCTTCAATTGTTTAGTGACCAACGAAAATCATAGACTTATACTAAAAAACTCAATGTCTTTGACTCTAGTTGACCAGTCTACACTTTCTGGACAAAGGTGATCAATAACCCATTCGAAGCACATTATGTATCTCGTGTTTACCATCGATGTGTCATTTTTTTACATTGACTCCTCGGGAGGCCCTGGGAAAAACAATTTCCATCCGCGCCTATGGGGCACTGCAACTTTGGGGATACTGTGTGGAAGGACTTTTTAGGAAAAGAAAGGACCGGAAGCTCTGGGAACGAAAAATACCTAGACAAACATCACCTAATGGGCCCGGGCACCCCTGCTAAGTCACCAAACGTGGCGAATAATTTTTAATCCGATTCCACGGTAAAATGCTTTTTGTTAGATTTATTTACCTAAGAAACTTTTTTTCTATCCTTTTTGTTTCCTATTTCAAGGAGTTAACTTTTTCCGGTCTTAACAGTTTATTTTTTAAAGCCTTTTTTTCTTTTGGTCAATAAAATATTTTATTATCCTATTACGATGAAGGTTCAAATGATTAATCATTAAGTGGTTAAGTTTATTGATTTAAAAAAAAAAAAAAAAAAAAACAGAAAAACAAGGGCCAGAAGGAATTAAAATGACTCTCACGAACTGCGGTCTAAAAACGTGTACTAGAGTGGGCGCTATGGATCTATCATCACCAAGGCCTGGAGTTACTGGAATCCTCGGCCCCTTACGTGTATATTATATAACAATTGACAATTTAACCAAAATGATTTATTTAGTTTTTCCTAATGATTTATCCACCAGGCTTCCATCGTGACCACGTGCAGCGCGTGGAGACTATCCGCTTAGCCCCGGCGGACCAGCTACAGCTCGCGGCGCAAGTGTCTGCGTACGAGCCCCCTTCGGTCTACATCAAGCATGTCTGCTTCACCAACTTCACAGCGTAAGTTAACACTCTATACTACAGTCACTCAACACAAAAGGCAATGCATGTTTCCCCGTGTCAGCTTTGCAAAACTGCGAAAGCCAAAAATGTGTGTATTATTAGTGCTACATTTATCGCCACGAATATATTCTAGAGGTCAAGATTTCAAACGCCAAAGTGGCTTTTATTTATTTTGTCTTTAGTTTTATAAGAGAAAATCAACGGAAACTCTTGCAGACTATTTTAGCCAAACAATTGTATTTTTTTAAAGTTGTTTTTTACACCTATGCGAATACACATCTAATGAAAAACACGTTTTTTAGTGCTTTACGCTTATATATTTTTTAAAGTAATTAACAATTATATTTTAATTTTGCTGAATGGAAACGGTTGGAAAAGCTTCAATTTATGCAAAGCATATTTTTTAAAATATTAAATATAAAATGACGATGCATTCTCATTGTCATAGACAACAAGTCTATTCAACTTTTGGTGGCAATCACTCACAGACACATGGACACGTACGCATTTTTCTGAAATTAATATAAATGCACTTTATACGAAATTAATGTCGGTTTTAAAAATCGAACTTTCGCAAGGTCGGTAGCGCAGTTGATTCCGATAACTGGGAAGGGAGATCCACCGTCGGTTTAAAAAACAAATTAAAGACATCTGACGTAGGTAGGTATTACAGTAAACAAACTGTGTTTTTTACGGGGTGATTTTTTTTATTATTTATTGTATTGAGTTTAATTCATAAAACTCCACTTCGTTGTTTTAAAGTTTAAAGTAAATACAAATTTTAAAATCTTATCACGGTGGACCCGTAAAAAATCACGGGGTATTTTATCATTATTATCGGGGTAAAATTATTTGAAAAATAATTTTCCGCTTCATATTTTTATATTTTCGGTAGGTACTTTATCGCTTGCCTAAATTATTCACAAAATCAGTTCCAATTTTGAAAATGACGCTTACATTAAAAACGAAATGCACAACACAGACCAAAGATATTATATTTCAAAATCGAAATTCAGACAATCGAAATTAGTAGATATGTTTGATTATTATGTACGAAATATAAGTTTTGTTTTTAATTTCTTTTGTGTATTCGATAAAATTATTTTTTAATTTATAAAAACAGTTTATTAAACAGTGTACCACGCAGTTTGATAGTGCCTTCAGAAGGCGAAACAGCTGTCATGCGTAATAATAATTACGTAGCAGAACTTATTTATAAATAATGATTTGAACAATGTCACCAGTTAAATAGTATCACGGTCTTTGTGAATTCACAAACCATCTTCTTCAATACATCCATACACTGTACAACTGTACAGCCGAGATATAGTGCTACTCTCTTAATGGGCTTTATAGGTGACAATTTGGTTTAGCGGTTGTTAACAATCTGGTTGAGTTGAACTTAAAGATGGGCCGTGTGGAGGTACGTTATATGCGACATGTTTAGCACTGGTTGACACACAATTTTTTTTTTTTTTTTTACAGATAATACCGCACAAGAGTCCCAACTGCTCCCGTCTGGAGCCAGTGAGACTATGGCATCCCCAATTGGGGTATGTTGTGAGGCTGAAGGTAGTGGGGAGGGGAAGGAGATAGGGAAGAGGAAGGTGGGGAAGTACCTGGCTATTCAGATCTGGTCACTAAACACGACTAAAGCCATTTCAAGCAACGTTTCAATTCTGAATGGTGGTCTTACACCAGGGCGATACTGATAGTATCTTCCACTCTGGAACGTGCCGCAAATATACTATATATTATTTTAAATGAATAAATTGTGAAATAACACAAATTAATCAAATAAAATTTATTTGCGCACGCCGGGTTCGAACCCGCGACCTTCGGATTGTGAGTCGAGAGTCTTGCCTCGGGACCACGGAGGCCGTCAAATGACCGACAATGGTTGAACCAACCAAATACAGTGATAGGGAAGGCCCATAACACGTTATTTGTGTCTACTTTGCAGATACAACCTGCCGGAGCCCATCTACGTGAATCTGGTGCGCGACCCCGTGGAGCGTGTCATCTCATGGTATTACTACGTGCGCGCTCCCTGGTACTACGTGGAGAGGAAGCGAGCCTTCCCCGACCTGCCGCTTCCAGACCCGGACTGGCTCAAGATGGTGAGTAACATCCTTGCTAACTAAAAAAAACAATCTTTCTATTGAAATTACTTCTTTCTGGCTGTTAGCTACATGCCTCTAGAATAGATAGATTGTAGAAATTATAGAAATATTCGACTGATGTCGGTAGTTTATAGGTTCGCCCCTCCATGGTGGGTTCAAAGAAACGGGAGCCATGATGTTGCGAGAAACAGAGAACTTTTCAGAGCAAATTATTAAACCCTCTCTCTTTTAACATAAATAAGTGAGAGAGGGCATTGACCTCCAGGCCGTCCTACACAATGGTTCTGATTATAAGAGTTTAAAGTCTAAATAAAGACTTGAGGCCTTATGAGTGGCGAATTTATACTTTTCATAAGTATAGGCCACTACACTTGCGCCGCTCCTTTCTCCTTAGAAGTTGTCACCTACCATAATCACTCACTTGTAAACTTGGCGCCGCCCCCTGAAATCTGCCGCCCCTAGGCTGCGGCCTACACGGCCTATTGACTTAAATCCAGGACTGGCCTTGCTAAATAAAGTGTTTTTAATTTTACACATTAATTAGTAAGCAACATAATGTTACGTCGTGAAAAAGGAGTTATTATTTAAAGAATCCATTCAGAACATCAACTAATATTTGGGTCTTTTCAGACAGATTTGCCTTGTCACGCAATCCTTGCTCAATCCACTATCATGCGCCGTCTTATGCATATGTGCAGGTACTCTTGGAATGTTGTGTAATCCTGGGATTTCACAGTTTTCTTCCTACATCCACTTGCGCGTCTTACTTCTTCTGTCACTCCTTTCCCATTCATGTTATTAAAACGTAAAATGAAAAACGATCTACAAAATGCATTTTAATATTGCAAGTTATTATAGTTATGCCAAACAGACTAAATTAGCAGCCAATTAACCAAACAGACTAAATTATTAGGTAATTAGACTACGGCAACCTCAAATGGGGTATATTGTGAGACGGAAAGTAGTAGGGAGGGGAAGGAATTTGGTAGAGGAAGGTGGAAGAAGTACATGGCTATTTAGATCTGATCACTAATCGCGGATTTCAAGCAACCATTCTATGCGGTAGTATACAATAAATTATTTTATTTGTTCATATGAAGCAGATACTTTGTGATATGACATTATAATTTAAAAAAATAAAACAATAACTTTGTAAACACCACTTTTATTTTGTGTGTACTTAATGCCGACCGGGTTTCGCTACCACCGTAGCTTCTTCAGGGCAGTACAGAACTCTAATAAAATCAAGTTACATGTGTTATAGATAATATACATATGGTTTAAAACAAAATGGGCTGAACTACTCAAGTGGAGGAGGAAGTAGGGAGTGTAGATGGAGCATTGGGTAAGGAAAGGGAATGTTTTTTGTCAATTACAGGGATTAACCTCAGTATTGGACTATTATTTAAATTGATTTGATTATTAATTACTTACTATTAATATGTTTGGCTTTTCTTAATTCTAGGGCTTCTGATTATCCAATTCTGAAATTACCGATCTGATACCTATCTTGTTTTTATGAATAAGGGTGACGCCTGAGTTTTTATCGAAATTATGGTCTGTTTCTATCAGGTGGTTTGCAAATTCGGAGAAACCATTGCTGTGTAAACATCTAAGGTGCTCTTTGACACGGGTGTTTATGTTACGTGCCGTTTTGCCAATATAATACGCGGGACAATCACTGCATTGTAGTGAATAAATTCCCAAGTGGCTTAGACTATGTTCCTTGTCCTTACCGTTCTTTTAGATAAAATTAAATTGTGAAATGCCGGGATTTGAACCGGTGACCTCCTGGAGTAAAGTCCTCGTAAAGTTATTACAATTATAGTATATAACTATTTTCCTAGTGAAAAAAACGTGTCGTAGAAGTAAAATTATTTTGTCGTTAAATATAAATCCTAGCTCGTAACCGCCATAAAAATTTTAACAGGATGTTGAAATTTACATTGATAATTGATAAGAAAGTTTTGCCATTGTTAAAAATTATAATTTAACGCATTCATTTATCGAGATTTCTCGCTAAGTTATATTTTCTTATTTTAGCATGTTCTACTTTTTAAATGCATTATTATGCAGCGTGTTAAAGGCAGGTATGCAAAAATATTTTAATAGAATATTCTAGAAATCACTTTCATAAACATTTTCTAATGTAAACGATTCCAAAACATATATTCTTAACAAGTCTACAAATAACTTAAATAATCCTAATTAATTGAATTTAGGAACACCCAATTGAACTATTGGATTTGGTTCCATGCCAACTGAGAATAAAGTCAACTCAACACCTCCTTGAAAAGTCATTAAAAGATAAATTATGAAAAAAATAATAAATTTAAATTATTTAAATATAAATTATTTAAATTTATATTATTTAAATTTAAATTATTTAAATTTAAATTTAAATTAAATATGAAAAAAATAAATTTAAATTATTTCTTCAAAATTCGCAAATTCACTTTTTGGCGTCATTATTAATTTCATTAAAATTAAATTAGCTGATTACCCTAACCTAAATTAACCTACTTAACCAATTTTTAAAACAATTTTTTTATCACTCTAAATGACTTATCTGAGATGGTTCTGAGTTGGTTTCATTCCGAGCTGTCCGGTCACCATTGGATTTAGTTTTTACATTATCTCCACAAAGGAGGCCCTGAGGAAAAACATCCTCAGCGCCTCCTTTGTAATCTTTGGGGATGCTGTATTTTCAATAAAATGAAGAAGAGGAAGTTCTGAGAATTAAAAAACGTATGAGGATTGGGTAGGAATCTAGGGGTAAACGTGTTCAGGAGTAATGAACGTATGAATCTATTCCTCCCACTGCGTTGCAAAGCGATATGGGTCGAGAGAGTCCGTCTGGAGAGGTAAAGAGATCTCCCTCAACCAGTCTCTCCCGATCCGGCCCGTCACACAGTAGTTGAGCAAAAGCATCCGCCGCCAAGAGATAGACTTTATAACTTCACCCCATTATCCCGAGCACCCCTGCTAAGACACCAAACGTTGCAAACCACTTGGGGTAACTTATGGCAGGGGTGTTGGTTCTCCAATAAATGTTTCCCGAGACGGCGGTACCCATATCCGCCTCCCAAATTTAAAAGTGTGTTATCAATATTGTGCATTAGTTTCGTTCGTGTATTATTATGTGATATCATAGTAATTTATTTATTTATTAACGCCCTTTTTCGGGGCTTTTACACATGAATAGTTAGTAAATATACAGTATTTTTTGTACATAATTGAATTGCCTCAGTAACAATATTTTATATTTGTTTAAAGATAAATTTAAGATGTCCACTGACGTAGTATGATTATTTCCCTCCATTAATATCCTGAGCAAAGAGGAATACATATGGTAGTTAGTCTCGGAATTTCTGCACTGAAATAAATCCTGACTTCTGGTATTACGTTGTGGTATCCGAAAGCTTACCAGTTCAAGCAATACCGGACTATCAACTAAATCATTTAGAATTTTATATAAAAATATCAAGTCAGTGAAAATTCTTCTGTCTGATAATTTGAGCATAGTCATATAATTTAACTGAGTGTTATAGTTCAACATAATTGTTGGTACACCCATTTTAAAATTTAGAAAACGTAAGAATTTGTTTTGTATTCTTTCAACAGCTTGTATGTGAGTATTATATTGTGGATTCCAGACGTAAGAATTGTACTCAAGCTGACTTCTAACATAAGCAAAATATAACAGTTTAATACACTTTATATTGTTAAAATTTTTAGATTACGAAGACATTATAAATTGTTAATTATGAGGAAGATCATCAATGTAGGAGTGACCAAGTATCACAGGCGTCCGGAACGTCCACATATATATGTTATATTAAAGAAATAATTGGAGTGGGGGTCACGATCCTCAGCCATGAGGAAATGACTCAAGAAGAAATTATGAGAGTAGTTGTTCAATATGATGTTCGAATTTTACAAAACAGCATACATAAGATAGACTTACAATAATTAAACTCACTCAAATTATTATTAAACATCTTTCATCATATTATAAAAGTTACAGAAAAGGTGCTTCGTATTAATTTGTGCGTAGTGTTATAATATCAGTGAGCATTTAATTGATTCAGCTTTTAATGGCCGCACTATTATTTAATTAGTTTTGGAGAAAAGATTATTCAATTAAAATAATTGGTTTAAATTAACGATTTTTAATTATAACTAATTACTTACAAGTCTTATTGTTTAGTTTAACAGTAATGTAATAATTATTCCTACTATCCATTTACTGTGAGTACCTATCTAGGAGGATTTATTTCTATAAGGTAGGTATACTATATTTTCTCTTTTCTTTTAATTGGTTGTATTACGTCGGTTCATTTTTTCTTCTCTCATTTTTTTTATATTTTACGTACATACTTCTATAATTAAACTAATGTACTTAATATTTTGTATTTTGTAAAAGCTCTAATGACGCATACAAACTAGGCTAGTATTTTCGAGTAGCGAGTATTTTAGTAACTAGTAACAGTAAACAGTAGCATTTTGGTCAGTCAAGTAGCGAGTATATTCGTTACTCGACGAACTACTTGCCGATGCGAACAAGCTATGAGGGCATAAATAAATAATTTAAAAAAATTAAACAAAACAAGTAGGTTTGAAATTTATTATTTAAAAATAATATATAGTAAATTTTGCGGCACGTTCCAGAGTGGAAAAAACTCTCAGTATCGCTTTACCGCAAGACCACCATTTAGAACTGAAAATTTGCTTTAAATGGCTTTAGCCGTATTTGGTGACTAAATCTGAATAGCTAGGTACTTTTTCACTTCTATCTGTCCCATCTCCTTCCTCTTCCCACTACCTTCAGTATTACAACAAATCCCAATTAGCGTTGCTATAGTCTCACTTGTTCCAGACGGTTGGGAGCAGTTGGGACTCTTGTGCGGTGCTCTCATGAAAAAGGTAGGTATGTAACACAGTCGATTGGACAGATTACCTCAAATTCACATTCTTGTACCAAGTAGGTACATCTAACATCGCGTTTTTGTTTAAAAATAAATAATACGTGAGTTGCACTACAAAAAAATCCAATTATCTGCTATTCGACGGTGTGTAAATGGTTGTATTGAATAACAGACGTTGTATCAGGGTGGTGAATGGAAAAAAAATGTTCTTTTGTAGGTAAAAGAAGGAATTTGACCCTCTTGGAAGTACATAATAATACCGTTTTGTTGCGGCGATAATCACCTCGAGGTATCGCAGAAGAACTATATAACTAGATTGTGTTGTGTACTCCTTTGCAGAGATCCACTGGTAAGTGATTGGTCATCCCTTTTTCCTTCCATCCCTTGTTCTTTCTTACACATAACAGCAAACACCATTTAGTCTCATTTCATTTTCAAAATTTACAGTAATAAAAATAAATAAATGCATCGGAAGCTGTAATTCGTAAGCAGTTTCTGATGCAACACGTATTCTTCACGATCTCTTAACCATCCGCTGTCAGTATGACGAGCTCCTCGGGCTATTATTGGCTGCAGGGGAGATGACCCATCATCTCAGTATTATCCTGTCACTGGTGACCCATCACTGGTTAAAGTTTGTCGAATACGTCCTAACGTATACGATGGTAAATCGTCTCTAGTGATCTAATAAAATATCTACGTTGGAGTATATCATACTGTTAGCAGCGTATTTAAATATTGCCGCTTCACACGTTTGGTTCGCTCATCCGCCGCCAGATGTGCTGCTAGCGCCTCTGGCGCCCAACAGGGAAACTACTCCAGCTACTGCGGTTGGTAAAGGAGGGAACTACTAACTCTATCTGGTTGACAAGACTGGAGCAGAGCTACCAACAAAACGGACAGCGAACGGCTAGGAAAATGGCGCGACACAGTGTTGACGATTAAATGGATGTTATTATTATTGTCATGTACCGTGGAGACAATATATTTCAATCTAAATATTTAAGTAGCGTTTTATTATTGCTAACAATACATAATATATTATGTTGCTAGTATTGCACTACATAATACATTATAATACATATATTGAGTATTACCTGTCACATTGACGATGTCACATAATATATTTGGGACATTGACTCGAACTTAATTCTCGATTAACGATTTATTTGTCACGTCAAAAACTTTTTTATTTTCAATCCTTTTCTCAATACTTAGCCCACCCTGTAACACATTGTAAACTATTCTCTCGGCAAAGAGTAACGAGAACCTGCTTACAAAGGTACCAGGATCACGAGGAAAACCTACCCAGCGCCCAATCAGACCTATTCACCCAGTAGTTGAATTAGTTCCGCCAAATAATAATCTTTCGTTTCAGTAATTTAGTAATTTGTAATTTCAAGGCAATCAAATCGCATTTGCTATCCTTCGTGTTCCTCGGTAGATCACAGTAAACATCGACATCAAATTATTATAAGCATCGTAAAATTATTGAATTAAAAAAATACAGTTTCACGCGTTATAACAGGGTACAATGATCCTTACCAACGGTGCCGCGCAAATTTTATTAGAAAAATACGGTATTCTATATCATTAGGTTTCATTCGGGTTTTTTTTTTTGCCTAGGACGCAGTAATTTTAACGGGGTTTTATTTTATAGTAGTTACTGCAAAATGAATACGGTTGATTACCAACCCTAATAACATATTTTAAAATTCTATACAAATTTGACGCAAAAATTAAACATTCATGAAGAGTTTTCGTTCAAAAAGCCGAGCATATTCACAAAAATGAAACTTTCATGAAAACTTTTCGTTCCAAAATCGAACACGATTTCACAAAAATTAAACTTTCATGGAGACTTTTGAATAGCTCTCTCTCTCATCTCTGATGTTCTTTCCAATTTTAGGATGAAAGGGAAGTTGCATCGAAGTTCGCGTGTCTTTTGATTTTTGACATTTCGCAACGGCGCATTTTGGTATCTTACAGAAAGTCCCTTGGAAACTGATTTTATAAGCTGTAAGAAGGCTGGAATTTTGCGCGGACGCGATTAGATCTGTCAAAAAACTTCCGAAAGATGAAGTTCTGCAACTCGCTTTAAATTACGTTAAGTGACTTTTGGTGTCGTTTACATTGGTAATTCGGCCATAAGTCGCTTACACCAGCGAATTACGGGAAAAACTTACGAGTGTAAACATAGCCCTACTGATAACGGGTGGCGCAAAAGTCATCGTCATCACCCAATAGCACCCCCCCCCCCCCCGTGTGCGGGGTGCTTATTGAAATCTGAAGATGCTCTCATTTTTTAAAACAGCGTCTTGTCTTCACGACTTTGACATTTGTGAAGTAAACAGAAGTAGATAAAGACATGAATTGCTACACTCATGTACTCAAGGACGCGGAATAATTGTGTCAAACCATTTATTTTTATTTAAAAACAAAGTAACTTACTGTCTGAAATCGAATGAAGGCTTTTGTGCCAACTATTTATAATCAGGTAAAATATATACGGATAATATTATAAAAATCCAATCACCATCATTAAATATTGAGGGGTTTTGTTTAATTACCATGCAAATTGAAAATGAAGAGTCGGCGTGACTAATTATTATTACGATTCAAACAGAGAGTGCCGATAAAATGCTTGTTATCGGATTTATTACCAAAGGTGCATGGGGAGGGGTTTTTAAAAAACACGATTAGCTGAGTAAGAACCTACACCTTAGTGCCTACCCGGGTGGGTACTGGAGATCACAGAAAAATTTTATTGTTTATTAAAATAATGCCGATGCATAGAAAAAGCGAATCTAACTGCACTACCGAACTTTAAAATAGGTCAATATTTTTTTATATTGATATTGTTCCTAAGAACCTACACATTAGTAGGTATTAATTGATTGTATGCTTATAATATGAAGTTTAAATATGCCTTTAAATGTGTGTTTAAATATGTTATGTGCTTTTGAGTGTGTTTATACTATGTATGTGTGTATGCCTATGAGTATGTTGCCTGTGATACATCCATCTGTCTATGAATTTTATTTCTTTATATGGTAGTTACTTGAACAGATATCTATTTTCTATATATGCGGTTTCTTATTATATATTTGCTTTAGTGTTATAATTAATCTATCTATCTATCTATCTATTCTTATACATTAATACGTGAAGCAAAAACTTTGTACCCCTTTTTACAAAAATTGCGCCGACGTAGGAGTATGAAATTTCGCACACTTATAGTTTATATAGAGAAGGAGTGCAGAATGCTAATTTTTTTAAAAATTATTCTTAAAAATACATTAAAAGAACATTACTTTTATGGTCGAATTTCGACCATTGGGCGACCACTACTATTATTAAATTGGGTATGATGAAGAATGAAAAAATAAAATAATGTTTATTTATGTATATACCTACAAAAAAAAATATTTTAGTTCTATTATTTTTACTGATACGACGCCAAAATTTAGTGAATGACGCCGCTTTGGGAAAATGTAAAACATGAAAACGAAATGATTGAAGCATTGAGACCCACATAAATATAATAATATATTTTGTTTGTTATTTTGTTTCCTCTTTATTAAGTTATCAATATTACTATTCTTCATCGGAATGGCGTGATCTCACAAATTGGAAAATAGCGGCTTTTGAGTTGATCGAGGATAAAATATTGAATTATCCAAGAACCTAACTGTTTGAGATTGAGAATACCGAGGTAGTTTCGCGGAGGTGGGGAATGTGGTTAAACCGAAACCTTATTAGGTACTTACGTAATTTCTCGCTTCTGAGGAATGATTTGATTCTTGACTATACCGTTTTCAATTTGGTAAATTGTGAATTTGACCGCGCGGCGTTTGTCGGAAGTAGCGTGAATGATTTCCCGAGTATTATCGATTTTCCCATCAAAGATTTCGCAGAAATCTACAAATATAACTACATTGAACATATTTTGCAGACTAGATGAAACATGGCATTTGATAAACAACAACAATGTCACTAAATTTACTTACGACAGTTGGCTTTTGCGATTATTCACATTGTTACAATTGGATAAATCTCAATCTTCAACACTTCGAGGAACCAGAAATTAGACCATAACTTTCAGCAAAACCCTTCAAAACATATATCTTGAACTTAAACAAAATATTACGCGACCGAATGAAATACTAATTTCACAACACACACAGGGTGTTTCACGGCATTTTCAGGACTGAAGATTCCATAAAATTGTATTTGATTGAAATACTGCAGAGACCGGTCAGTGGCTGAGTTGGCATCGCATTTGGGTCCCATCCAGGCGCCATGTGTTCGATTCCTCGGCTGGCTAAGTCCTCCATCACGACATAAGCAACATTTTCCGCTTACTGTAGTGGTAGTAAGAGATTTTCAAATATTGGCAGGTTATTCGTAACCCGGGAATGTTTATCTTTCTTTTAAAAACAAAATTGAAAAAAATGAGTACATCGTTAGGGGCCATCCATAAATTACGTCACACCTTAAGGGGGGGAAGGGGAGTAGAGAAGTCTGACAAGGGGTATGAAGGGGTCATAAGCTCTATGACGTCACATGTACAAATTTTAAATATTTGATTTGATGTAGATTTTATTAAAAAATATTTTTAATAAAAATAAAGTTTTGAACTACTGTTTTGGTTATTATGTGCCGTTACACTAGGGGGGATGGGGACTCACAAATGTGACGATGTGTGACAAGGACAGGGGGGGGGGGGGGGTTAAAACATCATGAAATTTGTGTGACGTACTTTATGAATGGCCCCTTATCTATACTAATATTATAAAGAGGAAGGATTTGATTGTTTGTTTGTTTGTTTGTTTGTTTGTTTGTTTGTTTGCATCGAATAGGCTCCGAAACTACTGAACCGATTTGAAAAATTCTTTCACCGTTGGGAAGCTACACTATTCCCGGGTAACATAGGCTATATTATATTTAAAAAAAAATTAGGGATCCTTACTAAAACTCCAATAATGTAACCCAAGGTGTGAAAAAATTACCTAAAATATTCTTTACATCGCGTGCGCTACAAAAACTGTTGATGATAGAATAAAATAATGTACTACGACTTTGTAGAACACATCATTATCTACAAAAAATGTCGCAACAGCATATGTCTATCTATTATAGTTACGCCACAATAAGTGTTCTTTTATTTTAAAAATTTAATTGAAATGCCGCCGCTAGAAAAGACTCTTTATTTGTATCTTGATATTAATTCTTATCAAAATAAATTATTTTATATTCGAGACTGTTTCAATGCCTTTATATAACTTTTTGAATTATTCAATTCGGACATCCCATTCAAAAGATATCACAAGTTTAAAAATGTAAGTATTATACGATGTAAGCGTCACTGGGGTTCGGGCCGTACGGGCCGTACGGGAGGACACCAACAAACAATCAAGTCTTTCCTATCTTACACATAAAAATCAAAATTTGTTTGTTCGTATTTTATGCGCTGCCATACCGTTCATCCGATCGCGATGAAACTTTGGTGATTTGTTGTGCGCACGCCCGCAAAGGATATAGGCTATTTATAATGGTAAGTTCTGGCGTTATTAAATTTGTATAAATGAAAATGTGCGTATTTCATATATTTTAGTGGCAAAGAGGAAAGGCAGGGGGGAGGGGAACGGGGGAGGTGGAGTACGTGGGTGGGAAGACGAGGGATGGGAAGGCGGGGAAGGTAGAAGGGAAACGCGAAAGGGGAAAGGGACTCGGGAGGTGAACGGGGACGCACGGGAAAGGACATTCAAGGAGAATCAATTGATTTCTTTGCATTGCAACGCAAGCCGTGCTTTGTGCTTTGAGTTTTAGCTTTAAGTTTTAAAATTTAAGCTTTGAGCTTTGATTCTTGAGCTTTAAGCTTTGAACTTTATGCATTCAACGTTAATCTTTACGTGTTGAGCTTTAAGCTTTGAACTTTAAGAATTGATATTGAATTTTGAGTATTGAGCTTTGTGCTTTGAGATTTGTGTTTTGAGGTTTAACTTTGGAATATGAGCTTTAAGCTTTGTGCTTTGAGATTTATGTTTTGAGTTTTAACTTTGAGCTTTATTTTAAGCTTTGTGCTTTAAGTTTTAAGCTTTAAGCTTTTAACTTAAGTTTAGAGCTTTGATATTAAGCTTAAACTTTGGCCTTTAAACTTTGAACTTTTGCTCTAAGCTTGAGCTTTAAGATTGAGCTTTAAGCTTTGAGTTTAATATTTGAGCTTTATGCTTTCGGATTAAGCTTTGAGCTTTGCGCAAAGAATAAGGCTTAATGCTAAAAGCTTAAAGCTTAAAACTTACAGCTTTAAGCTCAAAGCTTAAAGCTCAAAGCTCAAAGCTTGAAGCTCAGAGTTTGAAGCTCACAGCTTAAAGCTCAAAACTTAAAGTTCAAAGCTTAAAACTCAAAGCTTTAATCTCAAAGCTCAAAACTTAAAGCTCTAAACTTAAATTCAAAGCTTAAAGCTGAAAGCTTGAAGCTCAAAGCTTAAAGCTCAAGTCTTAAATCTCAAAGCTTAAAGCTCAAAACTTAAATCTCAAAGCTTAAAGCTCACAGCTTGAAGCTCAAAGCTTAAAGCTCAAAGCTTAAGGTTAAAGCTCAAAGCTTAACCCTTCAAAAATTTGGCGTATTTTGTTAAAAGGTAAAAATGTTTTTATATATATCGACTTTGCAATAAAAATTCAAATAAATGGAATATTAATTTGTAAACGTATCCAAAAACTAAATAGGTACTGGTTTTGAAAGGCGATGAAATACGCTTAAATAAATGGTATTATTAGAAATTACAAAAACATTTTTTAAATACAAAATTCTTTTATGTAAACTTTTAAAGAATTTAAAAATGCTCAACTGACATTTTTGATATTAAAATTACTGATCTATAGAAAATGTGTTTGTTTCTGTCTATGTGTGTGAGATGTTTTGCGTTGCTAAACCGTTCATCCGATTGCGATGAAACTTTGGGGATTTGATGTGCGCATGCCCGCGATGGTTTATATTTACGATAGTGAGTTTTGGCATCGCTATCATACATTGCTAACCGTTCGTCCGATTGCGATAAAACTTTGGGGATTTGATGTTTGCATGCCCGCGATGTTTTCTATACGTGTATAGTGACATCATCTGGGACGAATGGGAAAGGGTAAGTAGAGCGATTTTTTTTCTTTATTAAGTGGCATGGCGTATGCCAGGAGCTCGCTATTGTATTTAAACGCCTGTGTCAGAATTTGGTAAATAGAATTATGTAATAGAAAGTACCTACCCTAAAATTCTAAATCTATACTAATATTATAAATGCCAAACTGCGTGTATTTGTTTGTAACGCTTTCACGCATAAACTAATAAACCGATCTTAGAATTTTTTTCACCAATAGAAAGCTACATTATATGCGAGTAATATAGGCTATATATAAAGGTTAGTTCTGGCGTTACGAAATAATAAATATTAAAATATTATATTTATTTTACGATTTCTGTCGAAAAAGGCGAGTTATTGCTAACGTCAGAAGAAAAACAAAACAAATCGTTGCCGTGAAAACCATGTTGATATATATTTTAATTCAGTCATCGTAGTTAATATTTATCTCTAAAAAATGAATCGCCGAAATGCATTTACGCGCATGACTTTCGAACGACTGCACCAAATTGGATTTTACTACTGGTGAGCTCTGGCATTATGAAATATGCAAAAGATGGCATGCGAGCTGTTTGAAAACTGAATGTACCGGGAAAGAATGTATGAAATGCGGGAGGGGGACTCGGATTGGGGGTTCGCGGGAGGGGGAGGAGGAAAACCCGGGAGGGGGAGGGGAATCTGGGAGGGGAAACCTGGGAGTGGGGGAGGGAAGGTGGAGGAGGCGGAGTGGGAACGCGAGAGGGGAAGAGGATGCGGGAGAGGAAGGGGAGGCGGAAGGGGAACGGGACGAATGGGAAAGGACACGCAGGAGAAAACAATTTATTTATTAAATGGCATGGCAACGCATGCCGGGTACCAGCTAGTAAAGTAATAAAAACCAATTATCATAACACATTGATATGATCATGCGCAATGTTACATACGTCCGAAAATAAAAACGCCTTTGTATTACACAATGCTCGAAATGTAGTGAAGTTAGCCGACCCGTCTGCGAAAGAAATGGACCTTAAACCTTAAACGCATCTTTTACCATCTCTCCCTACTGTTGATAGCTGTTTCTTGCAGTAATTTATTATTTTAATCTTTGAATTTCATCCAAATGTAAATCGGATGAAACCATTATTTAATTTTTATATATATTTTTTTTTTAATTTTGTTTTTTTTCCTATTCTGTTCTAAAAAAAAAAAAAAATCTGTTGTTTTTAAAATATATTATATAAATATGTACAATCATATGGGACGTGTGGGATTGCACTATCCTCCCCACATCCTGGAATAAAAACTTATTATTATTATTATTGATAAGGAGCCATCCATAAATTACGTCACACCTTAAGGGGGGGGGAGTAGAGGAGTGTGACATTGTGACAAGGGGTGTGGGGGGGGGGGGGTCATCAGCTCTGTGATGTCACATGTAAAAATCTAAAATATTAAAACGCAAAAAAAATTATAGATGTAAAATTGCAAAATATGTGACATCACACTAGGGGGGAGGGGGTCTCACAAATGTGACGATATGTGACAGGGACGGGGGGGGGGGTCAAAAAATCATGAAATTTGTGTGACGTAATTTATGGATGGCCCCTAAGCTAGTCAAAAAAATGTAACCATATGTACTCAATGGAAAAGCCCCATGCGCGTATAAGACAGTAATAAAAAATATAATTCGGGCGCATGAAAATTTTACCCACTTCTAAACCATGTTTTCTCTCCAATAATAGTTACTCATCTTTCAAAACAACTGCTCAGATTCTGTTATGCGTAGATACCTGCCAAATTTAAAAATGGAACTCATTCAAATATTCTGGACAAACTGATAAGAAAGTACATACCTACCTATTTTAAAATTGGAGTACATTCAAATATTCTGGACAAACTGATAAGAAAGTAGGTACCCACCTACTTTAAAGGTGGAACTCATTCAAATTGGGAGGCGGGAATGGGTACCGCCGCCCCGGCAACCTTTATTGGATAACCAACACCTCTGCCATAGGTCACCCCAAGTGGTTCGCTACGTTTGGTGATTTAGCAGGGGTGCCCGGGTTCATGGGGTGAGGTTTGTCTAGGTCTTGGAGGCGGATGACTGGGACACACTGAACCCCAGATTCCTATCCACCCCTTAAACCCTTTCCTTCCCAGAACTCTCCTCTCCTTCCTTTCCTTAAAAACACTCCACACAGCATCCCCAAAGATGATATAGGCCCTGAGAGAAATTATGTTCCTCAAGGCCTCCTTTGTGGAGCTCACATAAAAAAAAAATTATAATATTCTGGACAAACTGATAAGACAGTAGGTACCTACCTATTTTAAAGGTGGAACACATTAAAATATTCTGGACAAACTGATAAAAAAAGTAGGTACCTACCTATTTTAAAGGCGGAACACATTCAAATATTCTGGACAAACTAATGAGAAAGCAATAACCCCAAATTTAATGCAGTTTAATGATTAGAATAAAATAATTTTTGCCTTGTCTTTCAGGACTTTGAGGACTGCGTATTGAGCGGAGACCGGGAATGCCGATACATGGAGGGAGTGACTCACGAAGGAATTGGAGACCATCGCAGGCAAACCCTGTTCTTCTGCGGTCATGAAGATGAATGCACGTGAGTAAAGCAAGTACTAGTAGTTCTGTGACCTCGTGTCTAAAAACGCATGTTTCTAATTTTCTTTTATTTAAATCAAAACCAACGTTTTCTCTGAAACCATAAGATTTGTAAAAAGGTAGGTTCTTAAGGCCCATCCAGCAGTCGAGAATTCAAATTTCGTAGAAAGGTGGTCTCGCAAATGTACAGGGCGGTTCCGATGAGAAAGATTGATTTTCGTCGTATATTCTATAATTCAATATCGATTTTATTTCCGCAGTGAAATATCATTTTTTGTTCGGGATCTGTCAACTTGACAACTTACTGACAACCGCTGAGTTGGCAGCTCCCTAAATTGATCTGAAGGGGGTCGTCGCCACACCCCACACTTATAACACAGCACTTTCAGGTGTGACAGGTCTGTTAGGGATTATTTGGCGAGCAATATGTGATCACACCCAAAAACGCTTGCCACGCTGTAGCGTAGTCTGCCAGCCCCTCAACCCTAGATTCATAAACATACGTCTCTCATACACCCTGAAGTAGTAAAACGCTCATAGAGCGCAACGTGAAAGAGATAGCAATACGTGCGTCTCAGAACCCTCCCGACACGGTTAGAGCTCAGTGTGGCGCCAGGGATCTTGGTGCTTAAACGTCTAGTTGCGCAAATACTACGCCTAAGGTGTCTGAGGTACGTATGTTTATGAATAGTGTAACAATTTTATTCAGATATACTGTGCTACGTTTACGGTATGTTGAATATGTCCACAGTCAATTCGTTTGTCATCCATGTCCACAATAATAGTCGTAATTAAAACAAACCACTGAGAAGGAGAGCTTTAGTCAAACTATATCAAATAATATTGATCGAGCCTTGGTTAAGGGGTCGCCGTGAAACACCAACTTTGAGGCAATGCCTAAAACGGAACATCGATGCGATTTTAGGCGATACTTTGCCTGATGTACCAGCCGATCCTGGAATACAAACCAGGAAGCTATGCAACTTCTGTTGTTACAAAAAAAAATGTGTGACTAGATTTATCTGTACCTTTTGCAAACATTATGTGCATGGAATTCGAGGAAGTTTGTGCTTAGAATGTTCTGAATGATCTCAAAAATTGTTTTTTTTAATGTGTTGATCTCAAATAAACCTCCCTTTTATTAATATAATGTAGTATTATTTATTATTATTCTTGTAGTTTAAAAATTTGGTGCACTTAAAAATAGGGTGTATCACCGACGTATGTTTATGAACATTGTAACAGTAAATATAGTTTATGAATCTAGGGTTAAACACAATTCAAGCTACGTTTAAATGATGGACATTGATAATGACGATACTGAGAGTATATCTCACTCTTGATATAGTTGATGAGTCAAACGCTAGGACATCTGAGGTCTGATACTATTATGGGCACAACAGCAACTGTGTTATTTAAGACCATGAGAGTAATTAGGTATTATAATTAAGTGTTTATTATATAATTATTTTAATGAGACTAAATTAATTAATGATGGCCTAGCATGCAACATGCACATAATCCCAAGCATAATGTAATGTTCTAATGATGTTTTAATAACCTTACCGAATAGCCTTGTACGGAATATTTAAAAAAGAATCGCTATACCTTTACACTTACTTATTCAATGAGTTTACTTAAAATGTTCAAATCTCACTGGTGCTTGTAGCATGGGTCTCTCGACAGGCGAAAAATCACCAATTAATAGAATGCCTTGGTAAACGACTACCCTATGAACACTTATACTAAAGCAACATTTTCTGTATTTTCAGGCCTTTCAATACAATTGGAGCCATGGAGAGAGCGAAGCGAGCTGTTGAGAAGCATTATGCAGTAGTGGGAGTTCTAGAGGACCTCAACTCTACTCTGACCGTTCTGGAAAACTACATTCCCAAGTTCTTCCAAGGGGCTTCTCAAGTTTACTGGAGTGAGTAGCATGTTCTTGCAATTCTTAGTTTTAACATAATCCATAACTATATTGACAGCCCATTCCTCTTGGAATGCTGTGGCTTATACGTGCCTGAAAATCTCAGCCGTAGTCATCAATACGACTTGTTCAAAATACCATACGTCAGAACAGATGTTCTAGCATAGCATACCATAGAGGAATGGTGCTGTTGAACGAAATATCGAAAACACTAGATATATATAACTCTTCTTTAGATAGCCTTAAGATATTTTTTTGTATAACAATCATCTTCTTAGGTGTTAAGATTGTCAAAATGAGAAAATTGTATGGTAAGACCGATAATTCAAAAACATCACTTCATGAGGTCCCTTTGAACAGTCAAATTAAAAATTCTGGAGTTTTATTAGGTTCTTAGCTTGCCTTGATGTTCCTGATAATTTAACTAGATCAAGTCAACATCAAGTCATTTCAGAGTTCTAAGGTGAATTACTAGGCTATTATTTCACTGACTTCTATCCTGGTAATGATGCAAAATCATAATGACTATTCCAAAATTTCAGATGAGTTCAGCAACTTCGACCGCATCAACAGAAACGCATTCAAGCCCCCCGTGTCGGAACACGTGAAAAATCTCGTCAGAAAAAACTTTACGAGGGAAATCGAGTTTTACCAGTTCTGCAGACAGCGACTTCATAAACAACTCCTGGCCCTCCGGCTGCCGACACTACCATCGTCTTGAGATCCCCATATTCAACGAACAACTGTGAATTAACAAACATTGAATAATACCTGGTTTTGTTAGTAAACCCTAATGGGTAGTGGCTTATCAATTTTGTGTCAAAAGTACACAAGTGTAGAATGTTTAGTCAAAAAGTATTGAATGATTTTGTCGGATGCTACAATTTTGATATTTGTGATATGTCTTTTAGATATTTTAAATTATTACAGTAATAAGAAAGAATCGGAGAAGAATGAAGATATGATATTGTACTTAAACTATAAAAAAACATTGTATTTAAATATCATTAATTTTTATTATGTAAACCTATTTAAATGGTCGATACGAATTCTGCTTAAGTTTCATGTTTTATCGACACATTCATAAGCATTTCTTGTTTTGTTTTTCTAGTTAGTTACTCATATTGAAATAGAAAAGTCTCATTCTTATTCTTGTGCGTTGGTAAGATTGGATTAGTTCACTTATCACAAGTGTAAAGATGCACATATTAAAAAGGCGAAGTTTATAACAAAATTATAAAACATAAACACCTACAATAGTCGCTTATCAGAAACATACAGTTTGCTAAATATATCTTTTATTCAACGGGCTGGCTACAAACAACACTCTTTACTTTGCATTACTTTAAAAATGTATCACTTCGATGTTATATTGCACTGTGTCAACATGTAGGAAATGCATTTTGAAATATGTGTTCTTATTATCAACTCTCTATCCTAGTGTCAGCAATTAAAATGCTAAGCACATGTTTATGATGAAGTGTATTGTTTCCATGGTAAATGACAATAATAACGTTCAATAATCGGCAAGATTACATTGTACCGTTCAAATTCCTAGCCATTGGCTCTTGGTAGTTCAGGGCCATGTTGCCAACCCACAGGAGTAGTTCCAGTCAATCCCTTCTTTACATACCGCAGTAGCTGGAGTAGTTTCACTACTGGCCGCCAGAGGCGCAAGCAGTACCACTGGCGGCGGATGAGCGAACCAAACATGGGAGGTGGCAATATTTAAATATGCAGCTTTTTTTTACATTAGATGCTGTGTAGAGGGGGCTTTTAAGGAAAGGAAGAAGAGGAAGTTCTGGGAAGGACATAGGTGTGAGAGGTGGGTAGGAATCTGGGGGTCAGTATGTCCAGGATTGACGGATGTATGAATCCATCCCTTCAACCGTGGTGCAAGGCGATGAGTGGAGGGATTCTGGCTGGAGAGGTGAAAACACTTCCTCAACCAGTCTCTCTCGATCGGGCCCGCCACGCAGCAAGTGGGCAGACACATCAGCCACTTAGACCTTGACAAACCTCACCCCATATACCCGGGCACCCCTGTTATGTCACCAAACATAGCGAACCACTTGGGATAACCTACGGCAGAGGTGTGGTTATCCAATAAATGGTTCCTGGGGCGGCTGTACCCATAACTGCCTCCCAAATTAAAATTATAACTAGATAGGTGTTTCAAAGAGGCTTAACATTGTTGAACTGGTACTGATGTGAATCTAGCAATCATTCCAATACTGCTAGGTATGTCGATTAGTGGTTTTCATTTTATGACAGAAACAATAACTTTTGAATGACAACACGAATACATCATTTTTTTTTAAAGTGAATTGCTCACCACAATAAGTGAAAGGGAGCGGACTTATACCGAGTTGAATTTGCTACAAAGATGAAATTTTTGTTTGGAAGATGACTAAACTGCAAATAGTGTATTTGATTTGTAGATGCCCATGTTAACTCATGCAGCACTTTTATTTTATTTAAATGGTCACATATTTATTCATCATCATTTTTTTTTAATATTAGAGATTTAATTAGGAAAATCTTTCGCAGATTTGACACTGTTTATTTGTGAATGAATGAATGCATTCACTCTTTTTATTGACAGAAGAGTTCAGTCTCTGTAAATCATGACAGTGGCTGAATTATGAATCCTAAAGAAATTATTATATCGATAAACTTATGATTTCTGATAAAGATATAATGTTTTGCGTTTATTGTGCTAAATCTTTTATTTCATAGTTATTTTATGGTTCCTTAAAACCGCTATTAAATCTATTTGGTTTTTTGTGTACATAAATCATTATATTAAGTAAAAAAACTATTTTCTTAACTCACTAAGTATGTTTAAAACTATGTTAAGAGATGCTATGATTAGTAACTATGCCTACCTAATTTTAATTATATTATTTTCATTTGTAAATAATATTTTCATAATTTTATATTGTACCACAATAAACATTAAAATAATAAACAGTATTATTT
The DNA here is from genome assembly GCA_936435175.1 of Glyphotaelius pellucidus. Taxonomy (NCBI): domain Eukaryota; kingdom Metazoa; phylum Arthropoda; class Insecta; order Trichoptera; family Limnephilidae; genus Glyphotaelius; species Glyphotaelius pellucidus. The sequence goes on from OW386544.1 coordinate 31,073,906, forward strand.
AATGTACTTACTTCATTCTGTCTTTTCTTCACATTCCCTCGTAACATAATCCTCGTTCATTCTATTATCACATTGTTTTCCTTTCATTAATTTTAAATGTTCATAGATTTTTGGTCTGAAATTCATAATAAAAAACCAAATTGGGAATAATATCCAAAGAAGTGTAAATACTGCCATCTGTTGGAGAACGATAAAAGAAAGATGGTGGAGAACTCGGATGAACGGACAACTCAGAATCATCTTCAACACTTCTTTGAAAAGCCAAAAGTCATGAAAAAAATTGGTTAAAATAGGTTACGTTAGATTAGGTTATGGGATATTTTTCAAATATGTTTTTTCATAACTTTTAACGATATTTCAAAAAGTTTGTTGAAATTGAATGATTCTGAATTGACCTGAAACCGAGAACTCGTTCGTACCTTACTAAACTTCAATGGGGTATTTCCACAATTTTTTTTTATTATTGAAAAAAATTAAGCAAAAAATTACGATGATGAAACGGAATTTTTATTTTATTTTTATGACGACGACTTAACTTTCTATAACGTTTTAAATACGCCTTTTTAAAATGCCCCCAAAACGATGTTTTTGCCACCCTTCACTCTGTGACGTCACAGGCACCTCTCATCATGCGATCGCCGCCCGTAGGTGACTGTAGTGAGTCCGTAAGTTGTACTTGGTGTTATTTAATGACATCCAGTTTGCTCGAATTATATCTTTATATTTATCCTATATTTTCCCACTTGAAAAACGTGTATAGTTTGGTACACATGTTTACAAATACTACAAGAAAAACCCAAAATAAGATGTTTAAGCGACCCTTTCTAAGGCGACAAAAAATATCGACTGTTAACAAATGTTGGGCGTGCTTTTAATGTGTTTGACACCAGCGTCGAAGGGTTCAATGACGCTAGGTCCTTGGAGCATTTTCTATTGAAATACAGGTAGAACAAGGATACCATTCCCATCTGAAACCTGCGCGCTAAATATTGCAATCTGTTTGTTAGAGAGGGAAATCTATCGAACGGACCGCCCGTTTATGCTTTCTGAATTTTCAAGTATTTTGGGACTCTAGACCAAAGATGGCTGCCAAATTCAACAGGTGGACTTGCGATTTGTACAGGGTCAGCAATTGTGTACAATCTGCAGTTTATATTGGCCCTATAATATAGTAAGAAAAAGAAGAAGGAGGCTTCGATGAAGCCTCCGTGCCTTTTTTTTTCAGATTTAAATTTTAAACTACAAAAAAAAAAACCTTTCGTTATTGACTAAATTCATAATTTAAACGTGGAAACACCTTTGTATACAGTCGTAAGATGGATATCTACACAATAATGACTGCCTCCGTGGTCGAGGGGTAAGGCTCTCGACTAGCAATCCCGGCGTTAATATGTATATAATGTATGTATATAATACACAATATAAATTTTATAATAAACATTTAAAAAAATATATTTTTTATTTATTTTAAATCAAGACAAACATTCCTGAGTTACGAATGATCTGACAATATGTGAAAATATCCTACTACCACCACATAGGAAACAGGATAATGTTGCTTGTGTCGTGATGGAGAACCCAAACGCGATGCCAAATCAGCCACTAACCGGTTTTTGAATAAATTGTTTTGCATTTCACAATTTATTCGTTTAAAATAATATGTACTATATTTGCGGCACATTCCAGAGTGGACGATACTTTCAGTATCGCCCAGGTGTAAGACCACCTTTCAGAATTGAAACGTTGCTTCAAAGGCTTTATAGCCGTGGTTAGTGACCAGATCTGAATAGCCAGGTACTTCACCACCTTCTACCGCATCTTCTTTCCTCCCCACTACCTTCTACCGCACAAAATATCCCAAATGGGATGCCATAGTCTCACTGGCTCCAGATGTTTGGGAGCAGTTGGGACTTTTGTGCGGTATTCACTTAAAATAAGGAAATTTACTTGTAGAATGGACAAAGTTTTAAACGTCATTTTATGACAGGGAAGTTATGTGACGATCTGACACTTGCTGTTTTGTTCCAATTTAATTTTAAAAGGGCCGGAATTAACTCTATTTTGTCAAAATATTGAAACCAGTATATAACGTATATAATATGAGAGTTTGTGTAAACAAAATGTTTTCATTACCATATCGTCTTAGAATCCCGAAATTTAGGGCATAGAAAATTACTGTTACTCATTGTAGCGTCTATTTTAGGCAAGTTGTCGGATTACGCCGTTAAAAATACTACTGTCAGTCATTACAAGTGAACAATATTATATAAAACTGTAGAAACATAACACAGTCATCTTAAATATGAAATAAAACCGTCCATAACCCCGAACAAGTCGAGAATGTTTAGATTTTTGATAGTAACACGGTGTTAAACCTCGGAACGGCGACTCTTGTGACGTCATGAATCGTACAAGCAGTCATGGGCCGTTTACGTTTCGTTCCGTTTACGCGTATTTTGAAATCAATAATTATGAATGAAAATATCCAAACTAAACATTTTTAATGCGATAATCATGTTCAGAAAAATAATCTTTAAATCTTCCACATGTTTTTAGCGGTACACCTGGTTTGTGAAAATACCCCATTGTATTAATGCAACTTTTTTTTCTTTAACATTAACTCCACACAGAAGGACCTGAGGAAAATAATTTCCCCCAGGGCCTATGTCTTCTGAGATGCTGTGTGGAAGGTCTTTTTGAGGATAGGAAGGAATGAACATTAGTCTTGAAGAGAGCCATGTTGTAGGAAGGAGGAAACACAGAGGCCGGCAAATCGTTCCACAGCCGAGCTGTTGAACACAAGAATGAGTCAAAGACTTAGGATGGGTTGTTTCAAAAAATTTGACGAATTCGTCAAATATTTGACGTTAATTTTCACGTTCTGTGTAAGTTCGATTCAAGTTCTGTGATGATTTCAGTTTTGTGAAGCAGCTGGCCTACGACGATAAAAAAACAGAACTCGAAAAGAACTTACACAGAACCTGAAAATTAACTTCAAATATTTGATGAACATCAAATTTTTTGAAACAACCCGTCCTTAGACGTTAATCAAAAACAACAACCGAAAAACACAAAAGAATTTTGATATTTTTGGGCTTTTAGTTTAGTCAGTATTTTGTAATGTCGTTGAGGTATCACAATCACAGATTACAAGATACACAACAACATATTTTGCAAATGGTTAAAAGAGGAACCACTGAACTATCTCTTTGCACAGATAACTTCAATATTATTTACACCTGCAATGTCCCAACTGCAAAGCAGAATTATTTCTGTAAAGTTCTTTCATCTGTGATCAAGAATAAAGCAAACCATTATTAATTACAATCTATTAAGAAATATTATAAAGAGCAAAAGCAAAATGTAGTCACAAATAAACATATTTTCCCAGATTGTGCAACTACTGCCATCTGTATTTTATATTCTGAAACAAGTTGATGAAATAATGTTCAAGGCGATGCACCACATTGTGAAACTTTTGGGATCGGGCCGCTAACAATAACACATGTAAATGGCGATAAGGTTTAAATTCCCGCTAAACACCAGCTGCTTGTTTTGATTTGTGCAAGAAAGAAACATCGCCAAGACACGTTTTATTTTATTTTGCAAAGTTAAGGCACAAATATAAAAAATTTTATGATGATTTTCTAATGAAGTTAATTAGCTACATTATATAATAAAACCATAACCGAAAAGGGATTCATAAGTAAGAGGTTTTGAACTTTAAACCAGTTTTCACAGATATAATACTTTATTTTTTTGGGCTTACAAAAAGACTTCTCAAAAATGATTGATTATTTCAAAGGCTAGGTTCTACTTGCAGTATTAATTTCTAAAATATAAAGCTTCTAATATTTCTAAGCAATCAAATTTTCAAACCAAAAAACTTGATTTTGCATTACTTCATTAATGCATTCAATCGTTCATTAGTGCATTGCCTTAAGGCAGGGGGTTCACCTATGTTCTGTATTTTAAAATAATTTTTTTTGGTAGGTAATAATTTTCTTCTATTGTTTTATTAAATTAAATTAGCAAAAGATGTGACAAATTTATGTGACTACTTTTCTTACCAATAATTGTGCTGTCTTCTGCGTATTGTAGAGTAGTCCATGCATTTCGCTTTAAATCGGGATTTCCAAAAAATTTGTTTGTCTCGGCATGAATTAGTTGCTCCGCCAGTAACAGTGTTGAGTTTTAAGTTTGGCTATACTTGCCAAAACAATCCATGTTACATTATCCACATTTATAGCTGTTCCATGATCCTAAAAACAACTTTAAAAACCGAATCTGTTGGTCTAAAGCGGTGACAATTCTGAGAAGCTCTGCATCATTATTTTCCATCCATGTTTCCATCAGTCAAATTAGCAAACCGTGTGCTAAATTTTGCAATTTAACTAAGTGGTAATCTAATAAGAACCTATTTGGCTTTGCAGCTCTTGAAAGAATAAATTTTGCTTGTGGGTAAAAAGAATTAACAACCGTTCAAGAGATATATAATTTTATTCATTAATCAATAATAGTAATAAAACATATCGTAACATATTTAATAATATTATTTACAAATCATTCATCTAATTACATCATTTCTTTTAATAAAATACTCATTCATATCTGAAGATTGAATTCCAGCAATCTACTTCTTGTAAAATATATCATAATTTCAATTAAATTTACAATAATCAGACTATATATAAAACTTGTCCTTACTAACTGTCATTAATGTATTAAAACATTCAACACACGTGTGGCTGTAAACTGAAACATGAATTAATTACTAATGGGAGACATTTTCACAAAACACCTCCAAACATTAAGACAATAAGGGTATTGTTAATAATATTATGATTTGCAATAAAAGTGTTGCTATAAAGTAGTGTTGGACGCAATGTATAATCAGATAAAACAAATTCACAAACATTATTTCATTAACAATATAACCAACATTCACAAGATCATAAATGGAAAACATTGCAATTATTGCATCCAAATTACATAATATCATTCAATTTTTAATATAATGCCTTTTTAACCCTCTTAGCTTTGGAGCGCCGAGCAAACGGCACATCTAACTCTGATGTATCATAATACAAGACTATAACATAAGAACACTGTTTTGTCTTGCAAATATGTACATTATAATGTAGAGGCATCTGTGAGACTTCATCATTAAACGTTTAGCATTTTTTTGCAGAAAAATGGCTGAAGCCAAAAGGGTTAATACGAATCAACTTTGTGAATTGACTCTATTCTACAAAATGATTTCAGAGTTGGGTGTTTAAAACAATGCACTTTAATTACACACAGGATGTGGTTGGCATTGTAAAGTAATCATATTAAAAACAGTTGCTAAGGATATCACATCTCCATAAAGCTCGCCTTCCTCAAACCTCTCAAAATTCCTCTCACTTACTGCCTTCTCTTTCTCTCAGATGTATGTATACCAGATCCAATTCTCTTTCTTTATATCGTGTATGAAAGATGCGTAGATTTCATTTATTTTTAATTCATCTACAATGTATTTAGATTTTTTTTAAATTTCTATTTCTACATGCAATAACAATAAGATAAATATTTTAAATTATCGATGGACATAACGGATAAACTATTCCTTTAAAGAATAATTTCCGACTATCGTATTTTTTAAAACATTACTTTTTGATGTACTTAAACCATTTTATCACAACTTGATAAAATATCAAATACGATAGCCAAAAACATCAGTACACAAAATGACATGCTCAATTGTAAATAAATTAAAATGCATCTCATCATCATAGTGTACAAATACAGTATTATAAATATTAAATATGCTTTTTGGAAATAAAGTTATTGCATGTATTTTTTTTTCATCTACGAGTAAATCTCAAAAACTTTTACACCGAAACATCGACGTGCCTAAAATCTCAAAATGTTCAGAACAATCTTAGTATTAGGTACATATTAAAAAATAACTTGTTTCATTTTATTCAAAGTAGTTTCTTTGCTCTCTCATGCTCAAATTTATAATTTTGAATGCTTGTACAATTCAATAATTGAGTTTTACTCATTACTTCATAGAATGGTATGATTCAATATGAAATTTTGTGATAACTTGATGATATGTATGAGACCAAAAATGTACTTGTTTTACAAACAAACACAATAACATTTGTAAATCTCAGTTTCATCATTGTTTAAACTCTGCCCATAAAATTATAAGAAATCTACAGTTCGTACATAATCTGGGCCGGCCCTGTGTAGGCGCAATTGGAGCAGTGCACTCCAGGCGCCGACTTGCCAAGGCGCCAAGGAGTCAAGGCGTCGATAACACCTATACACTGAGCTTGGCTCAGGGCTGGCTCCGTACACAATACAATGAATAAAATCAACAATATAATAATATTACATCAATCATTAGTATCACTACCTACGTTACACTAGGTCATGTGGGATGTTGCCAGATAATAAATAATTAAAACTCTTTTACAGAAATAAGTTAAATCCTTCTCATTCTCTATATTCGTGCAATTCCTAACTAGGACATACCTGGCAAGCTTAGTGTGACTCCTTTTTACTTCCTTTTTTAATAATTATGTATATTGTTATTTCTGCATAAAAAAAATAGGAAAGGGAACTAAGAATTAATTGCTTGAACAGTTTGCTACAAAAACATTATCGGGGTTGGTGTTTTTGATCTCCAAACCGATCTCTTCTAACCTAATTTAAAAAATTATTGCTTTGAAGCTGAAACTAACAAGTATTTCTTTTCATTTAGCGAAAGCATTTTACTAACATCAAATTTAAAAGGTAAGTGGTGTTATAACATTTATTATCAGATCATCGTTGATATTTAAAAAAGACATTTGGAACTTAATAAGTATTTGATCCATTAAACAAATAATGTGTGGCATCGTCAGTTTATATTAATAACATAATTCAACTGTTGTCTGCATTTCGTGATAATAGTAAAAATAGATATAATTATATATTATTACCTCCATCTAATGACTCAACACGTATATAATAGTTTATCTGATGACTGTTGCAGACACAAAACTAGTACAAAGTTATATACTATTAACTAGTGATATCCGCAGCGGCTCTGGTTTTGAGAGAAAGCTATTGCCGATAACTTCACTTAGAGTTAATTTCAGTCGGATGGGTCTCCGTGGGGGAGCTGTCACTGTCGGCTGAGGGCTAACGGGGACAGGTGGCTCGACCCAGGAAGAGTAATATGTTATTTACAAGCTCTCTCGAGTGTTCTCACTGCAGAAGCCTTCAGGAACATTTAACAAATCCTCTATCCATAGTTCACTAGTAGAAAGACGGATGCCAGCTATTGCTGTCTACGGAGTTTATACACGAGGGTTGGTAGAAGTTGTCCTGCGGGCCGCACGCCACGCACTGCACCACGTAGTTGACCCCCGAGTTGTTGTCCCAGAACTGGCAGCCCTTGCACATAAACCTCACTGCAAACTCCAACCTCTGTCCGATGGTGAGCGTGTGCGCGTACAGGAGGAACTGGAATCTATCGCAGAAGCCGTCGCAGGAGTTGGGCACGTAGGTAGCCTGCAGGTCAGAGAAAGTCTTCCAACTGTCTAAACTGTATCTTATCTGGACAGATTTGTGGAAGTCTAGGTTCCTCACCCGGACAGTTCCGCTGATGGCGACCGTCCCCGTGTCCTGGATGATGGCATTCTCTAAGCAGACACTTCTGGCGTTCAATATGTCTAAGAAGTTAGGCTGGTCCCCAGGGGACGCGAACATGGTCACGAGGCGCTTGTCTTTGAGCACTCTGGGAGCTGGCGGCGCGGGAGCGAAACTGTCTTGACACCATTGATTTAAATCTGCATCTCGGAGGTCTTCATACGCAGACTTTGGAATATATGGAATGTCATCCATAAATGTTTTGATATCTGCTAAATCCAACCCCAAAACGTCCGCAAATCTGACTATCTTCTTCCTGCCAGGAGTTCCTGGGGGGGTTTTCCCTGTTCTGAGGGATGAACACCGCCTCACTCTTTGCGGACGATCGTCGTCGACTTCTGTTTCCCCCTCTGTAACCTTTGCCGATTCATCCTCAGTTTGTGTACTTTCATCGATTTCTTCCAAGTGTGGACACTCCGTCGCCTCGTCTATTCCCTGCGATGTTTCTTTCGATTCAGGGTTTTCTTCATCATTTACATTATTCAACTCTGGGCTTCCTTCATGTTTGAAGATTTTAACTTGTAGTTTCTTTACTGTGCGATCGCCACCCTTATTTTCATTTGCTGCTTCTTCTTCAATTTCAAGTTTTATTTGATGGAGGCTCTCAGAAAGCGTGCTAACGTCTGAATTTCCGCTGGTTGTCCCCGTAAAATCAACCTCATCTTTGCCCGTGTCTTCTGGAGAACTTCGCCCGTCGAAAGAAGAGGTATCTGCGGTCGTCGAACCTACTGATCCTTGATCCGATTCGAAAACTGGAGGATCTCTTTCGATACTCGGGCTTCTCTTTTGGCAGTCATCGAACCGGATCGGAGAAAATAGAGAGTTTTGACTTTCCGCCCTGTTGAGACTTCCGTAGTCGGCGAAACCGTTTTCTCTGGCCAGGGGTTGGGTCTTGATGGGAGATTGTCTGTCGGGGGTGTTGGGTTTGCAATTCAGCAACTGATCTCTGATATCACTAGCCGAAATCTTAAGTTTATTAATGTTCACGATGGGTTTGGTACCTTGGCTTTCATCGTAGAGCCTTTGGTACTTTGGGTAGATTTTGGCGGCGGCGGGGTCACTGGCGTCGGTTTCCAAGTCGTAGTAGGTGGCGTCACTGTCACTGTTGCTGTGCGGGGAGTCTTGTTCCGCGGGGGAAGAGAACACGCAGCCGGACTCGGGGTCCGCGCTGGCGGGTTTGCCGTTGGGCAGTTGGATCTCCGGGATCTCCTCGACGGGAGAAGAAGGGCTGCCGATGTCGACGTCGAAGTCGAAGAAGACGTCGGAGTCGGAGAGATGCCGGCGCTGCGAGGGTTGAGCCGTCAGCCAGCTGTCCTCACCGGGGCGCGGCTCGGACCCCAGGCGCCGCAGCCGCGTGTGGAGCCTCCGCGCGAAGGCCTCCGCCCTGCCGCGACAGGACATCGGGAGCAGGGAACCCAGGCCGCACTGCCGCTCGCCACCTGCGCTCATCTGCACCTGGAATCATTACAAACGAACAGATGCCTTTAATTTATTTATTAATTTATTTATTTATTGTTGGAAACATTTACAGAATGTTAACAATTATTATAGTTATAAAATTGCCATTAAGAAGTACATAGGTATTAACACTCCAATTAAAAATGTTCACAGCATGCATAATCAGTGTTTACTTGTTACTAGGTACAAAAGAAAATATAAAACATAGTAATTTCAAATATAAAACAGAAATGCAGAGAAAGAAAAGAAAGATAATAAAAATAAAATGATAATAGAGCAGTCACATAATTGTTCTCCATGATATATCATGGTAGAAGATTGTTAATTTGCCTTTTGAAATACGTAAGACTGTTTGCATAAATATCTACATGATCACATTCGATGGTATTATATAGACGACACATTCGAGACAGTGGATTGAAGTATGCAATATAATATAATATAATATCTCTCTCTTAGGTTTAACTATATTTAGGATGGTTGCTTGTAGAGTAGGTGTCGTTTAGTCATTATTTATATCGTGAATGATTGATAGGGCACTTTTTTACGGACATAACAAAACACATCATATTATTATTTACCAAGGTTTATTGTTGTGCACGTACACCAATGTACTTTTTTGGTTATTGAAAAGATATACGATTTGCATCCATGGTAATCACGAATGCAAATCGTATAATATTTTCAATCACCAATAAAACTACATTGGCGTACGTGCACAACAATAAAACTTGTAAAGAAGTACGTAATCAATCATTCACGATATAATCGCGAATTAAACTATGCACTACAGATTTATGCAAAAAACGATTGCTTCAATATCAAAATAATAATAATATATAATATATAATTTATAAGCTGTAAAGAAAAGAGGTAAGAAAACTTAGAAAAAAGTGAACATTGGCAAATGGCTAGAAAAGGACATGGAGATTTTTCACGGAGAACAGAGAACAGACCATATTAACAGTTCTGTGGACCTCTCGTTTCTAATTTTATCTTATTTAAAAAATCAAAACCAAAATTTCCTCAGAAATCGGAAGATTTGAAAGTAGTTATTTAAAGAATCAAAACCAAAATTTCCTCAGAAATCGGAAGATTTGAAAGTAGTTATTTAAAGAATCAAAACCAAAATTTCCTCAGAAATCGGAAGATTTGAAAGTAGTTATTTAAAGAATCAAAACCAAAATTTCCTCAGAAATCGGAAGATTTGAAAGTAGTTATTTAAAGAATCAAAACCAAAATTTCCTCAGAAATCGGAAGATTTGAAAGTAGGTACCTACTAAAATATTAATTATACATTTTATATAACATAAGTAACATTTTAAAAAATTTTCATTTTCTTTAATATTCATACAATTTGTCCAAAGAAACTTTACTATATCAATGACAAATCATTTTACAATATTTCTTCAGGAAGATTTGAAAGTAGGTGGTACCTACTAAAATATTAATTACCTTTACATTTTATGTAACATAAGTAACATTTTTAAAATTTTTCATTTACTTTAATATTCATACAAAGAAACGTTACTACCTCAATGACAAATCATTTTACAATATTTCTTCAGGCAGGTGGGTACCACATTATTGAAAAAATCAATAAAGAAAACACAAATAAACACGACGATTTCACATTTGAAAAGATTATCTTTTCTGAACCACGTTGTCAAAGTTATCTACTTAATCAAAGTTTATTTATTTATTTAATCTTTTACCCGTTCATGAGGCTTTTAAAAAGGGGTTTGAAATAAACAATCGGTTGCAAGCTTACAATTGGATTTAATGTAAAAGAAAAAATATAATGATTATTGAATAATGAACTGAAATTATCAGAAATAATATGTTGATATTAAAAAAAATGTAAGAGTGTTTTAAACTCCCAAATTTTACATTAAAAATGTCGATATAATATGTATGTCGTTTGCTAAACTATATAAGCGAGGAATTAGCGACTTTGCTACTTAATTTGTTTGTGAATGGTGACATTGAAATAGATCTTATTCCCTACTGAGTCTACTAGGTACTCTTAAATTGACTACACTCAGGAGTTCACAACAGTCGAGCTCGAAGTTAGCCATGCTTGAATAATAAAGTGGGTGCAGCAGATTGATAAAAACCGAAAAGGAACTCTTAAACAAAATTGCAGATGAAGTGCCAAACGGTTGTAAGAATAAAAAATATGACAACAATTGAAAAGTCTCGAAAAAAGGCAACCAATATTGTCGACACTTTTCGCATAATATTTTTTGTTTGTTTTGAGGTACTTGGTCGATCGTTGGAAAAAATTCCCCGCGTCACATTTAAAGTGACTAAATTGGTGGGATCTTCGTTCCATACGACTGAAAATTAATCAATTTTGTTGTAAGAAGATTTCACTTCATTGACACTCAATGGTAATTAAACATTGAAACAGCGGCCTCTTCGCGTGCTATTATTGAAGGTGAAGGTCTGTTGTAGGCAGTTGTAGCGCACAAAACTTCAGACAGACCACATATATTTTAAGTCCATGTTCATTTTAAGACTCATAGAACATAGAAGGTTGACTAAAATTGACTAACCTCACTTTAAACCAATTAGGACCATCATAAATTCGAAGCAAACTGGAGTTCATTGAACCAGAATTGCACAGACAACGTTAGGTAATGGTACTACTTTTTATCATAAAAATATAAATACGCTAGAGGTATATAAAATCATACATAAAAGTATAGATAGGGTAGAGGTGCGTAAAATCATACATAAAAGTATAAATAGGGTAGAGGTATATAAAATCATACATAAAAGTATAAATAGGGTAGAGGTATATAAAATCATACATAAAAGTATAAATAGGGTAGAGGTATATAAAATCATACATAAAAGTATAAATAGGGTAGAGGTATATAAAATCATACATAAAAGTATAAATAGGGTAGAGGTATATAAAATCATACATGAAAGTATAAATAGGGTAGAGGTATATAAAATCATACATAAAAGTATAAACAGGGTAGAGGTGCGTAAAATCATACATAAAATTATAAATAGGGTGGAGGTATATAAAATCATACATAAACGTATAAATAAGGTAGAGGTAGGTATATAAAATCATACACAAAAGTATAAACAAGGTAGAGGTATATAAAATCATACATAAAAGTATAAATAAGGTAGAGGTAGGTATATAAAATCATATACAAAAATATAAATAAGGTAGAGGTTTATAAAATCATACAAAAAAAGTCGGAAGCTTGAACGCATAAACAGCTGTCACAATAATATTTGCAGAACTTGATATGTAATAATAACATTATCGAATTTGATTTTGTACTTTAATTTTTTTATAAATAATATATTATAAGAGACTCATCGTAGGATGTAGCATCAAAGGTGAAGAAATAAAAAATAATGTAAATGATTTATTGCAACATAACAAGTCGTTATGCCTATTTTTATCATACGCTTACAAGTGATTACGTGCCATTACGTTCTCCGCAAGAAAAATGCGCCGGGCTGAACCAAAATAACAATCCTGACCATGCATAACGCATCAGAGATTGTCGAGTCTGGCCTATATCAATCTGCCTCGTTTTTTATCTGGTTCCACGAGCGGCCCATTCACGGGATAGCATGTCCGCGCGAGCAGTGCGAGCATTACGTCGCACGAGCATTTCTTCGAGGATTGATTTATCCGGCGGTAATCCATGCAGAAATGCTCGCGATGCGCTCGCCGGTGAATGGTGCGCTATAGTCTCCGTCTCGAACATTCGGTGAAATTCCAGCCGTGAACGACAACAACAAGTCTAGTCTGGTACAATCTGCAGTAAGGAAATTGTTATCGTTTCGTGCCCACGTGATGTTGTGTTAATATTATCTTGTATCTATGCATATATAGCTGCATTATTAATTATGCGATTTTCCGTATCGTGCGGGTCTTATCTCATAGCACCGGATCTGTTGTTGATCTCTCGTAAATCTGCATGCTTTCTTATCTACAAAAATATTTGAACGTCTATGTTAGCAATTCCTAAATTACTCGGTGCTTCTGACCCCTCGGATCCATTCCGTGCGTGTAATTTGATAGGTATCCTCTCTCCGTGAACTGGGTTCCTAACCACTCAGGCTAATTAGTTCGCTTTTCGGAACAACTCATATAGGTCTCGTAGAAATCGTTGTCTCCCTTGTTATCGTGGTGAGAAAAATGATCTAAAGGGTGTTGGAAAGAGAACATATGTGTGTTTCTATGTTTTTTTCGTTACAAGTTATTTTACTTAGGAAAAACGTGAGGCGAGCCATTTTTAAAACTTTAAAAAATTTGCATTAAAAATGTTTACATTTAAAAAAATACATGGTTAATTCTAATAATAAAATTTGAAAGCGTGTTTCATCAAAAACAAATAACACCATTTTTCAATGACAGTTTTTAATTTTCGGATACGTTCACAAATAATATTCCATTTATTTGCATTTTATTGCAGAGCGGAAATAATCTGTCCTTTTGGCAGAATATGGTCGAGGCCTGATGGGTTAATTTGCACAAATTGTTTGAACTTAATAAGGTACTACAAGAAGCTATATACGTCAGGGAAAATGGTAAAAGATGCATTAAAAATCAATTATAGTAAATTAAAGTTCAAAATGTCTCTTGTCAAAAAATCTTTTGCCATCGTGTTAGGTTTTGTCAGCATGAAGTGACGTTTACCAAAAGGTTCCGCTTCAATCAATTTTCGCGTAAATTATTTAAATAACCCAAACTAAGAACCCAAAAAACTAATTTGAGAATGTTTTCCATCTCCCCGACGTAAACGGTTATTCCTTGTAAGAAAGTGAAAGAAAGTGTTACCTACTTCAATAATTTGGGAGTATTTGGCAGTTATCGGACTAAGGCTGGGCGCAAACATCCGATTTCTCCATCCGATTGTCTGATCGGACAACCTGAAGGCCTTCGCGCCATGCATTTCTTATGAAAACCCGCACACATCCGATTCGAAAACCTGACCGGCAATAAAAATAGGCCACAAATAGGCCCAAAATAGGTCCAATCCGGCCGTCCGAAGGGCGTGGCCCCGGTCGTATTACCCATCCGATCTTCGAATCGGATGTGTGCGGTGTTAATTAGATCCGATTGTCTGATCAGACAATCGGAAAGCCAAATCGGATGTATGCGCCCAGCTTAAGGAAACTTTACGGAAAACTGTATGAAATATAATGTATGTATTCTTGGCAGTTTGCTGTCAAATGGCGTTAGTCAACCTCACACAATTACCATGTCACACATTACATTTCTTTCTCCTTTCATAAATAAGAACCAATCCCTCAATATAATAATATGCAATGACAGGTACCTACTTACATTATAAAAACGTAATTTATTGTAAGCTGTAATTTGATTATATTAGCTGGTACCTAGGTACTGGTTGTACGTATTTGTCGATTGATCGTAAGTTGTAAGAGATATTTAATCTTCAAACTTCACAAATATCTTCAGATATTTAATCATTTAAAAAAATATTAGCGACTCAAATTATAAAAAAATATTTTTTATAGGATTTGCGCAGGTATAATTTTAAAGTTCGATATTATAACATTGGGCTTTCCATAATTAATTTGGCTGCATGAAATTATTTACGCTTTACAAGAAGTAATACAAAAGTAGTCTAGTTATTTTACACTTAACAAGTTAAGTCTTACAAAATTAGTCTAGTTATTTTACACTTTACAGGTTAAGTCTTACAAAATTAGTCTAGTTATTTTACACTTTACAGGTTAAGTCTTACAAAATTAGTCTAGTAGTATTGTGCTTTCTTTAGATATAGCTTTATAATTTTATAATTCAAAACACAAAAACATGTACAATGTGACCTTAGAACGGAGTACCCCAGTAAGGACACATTCTTTCCCAAAACATTGTAAAAAAAATATATGTGTATTCTTACATATAATTTGATTTGATTTATAATATATTACTCCCAATGAGTTTAATAAAACTCATTTCGGGAAGGACAACATTACACAAATAAAAGAAAAGAAAAGAAATTTAAGAAAAAGTGCAAAAGTGATTTAATGCAACTTCTATTTTATGTATGTTGAGTTAAAGATCTTACAATACATTTTAATAGTTTTGACTTAGGTGGGTTGCTCCACAGAATTTGAATAAATCATCAAATTTTTTGTTTCATATTAAAGTTTTGGGTTCCATGCCAACTGAGAATAAAGTCAACTTAACATCTCCTTGAAAAGTCATTAAAAGCTATGAAAAAAATAATTTTAAATTAGCCGATAACCCTAACCTAACGTAACCTACCAATTTTTTATATATATTTTTCTATCACTCTAAATGACTTATCTGCGATGGTTCTGAATTGGTTTCATTCCGAGTTGTCCGGTCAACAAAGTTTTGTTATTATCCAAGTACTGGGAAATATTCGGGAAATGTACATTAAATAAAAACAGAATTTGAATTTTGACCTTGAAAAATGATGAAACAATACGTCCGTAGTGTTTTAGATGTATGTTTATTTGTGTACTTTAACTTTTTCAGAGCTCCCGAGAGACGATTTTTAACAAAAACAATATTAATTTTATTTGAGAAACAGGAATTTACAGAAGTTAGGTGTGTTTAGAGAAGTGTACAGGTTAAATAATGTAGAAGAAAAAAAGCTATTGGTAACCCAAGGGTCAGTCACGCTTGAGTAGAGTGTTGTGTACATTATTAGTTCCTATCTATCGTCACTGTCAGTGCTTCGACGTTTGTTTACCTACGAAACTATCTCAGGTGACACGTCACGTGGGGTCAGCTATGCACAATGTATGCACATGGCACGTGACGAGCCACAAGCGTCATGCGACAAGCGACATACTTGTCCCTAAAACGCCCGCTGACAGCTGACACGGCTTGTCACTGACTTCTTACCAACAATTCAGTTAAGATAGGAGAGATGAAATAACATGAACTCTGTTTAACATCAGCTGTGATAGAAAAAACGTAACAACTGACAGAATAATTGAACAATTAATCACTACAAAACATTCGATTGATATTATGTAACGCTGACCCATGATAATTTAATCACATATTATAATCGCCTCCGTCAAGTCGATCATCCCTGTATTCAATGACAAGCTGCTTAACCTCTCAGACCCCGACCATATTCTACCAGTAGGTCAAAATATTTCGGATTTGCACTAAAATGCATATAAATGGAATGTTTGTGAAGGTATCCGAAAACTAAAAATTGTTTTTGAAAGGTGGTGAAATATGCTTTCCGATTTTAATATTAGGAATAACTATGTAATTTGTTGATTACTGGTGATAAATATGTAAGTTTTTAATTACTGGTAACGAAAAAAAATAAATCACACACATATTGTATTAGACACATGCAGTAAAACGTTAACGTCCCCTTAATTTTTTGGAAAAGAATTTATTTTTATTTTTATATGAAACACCGCACAAGAGTCCCAACTGCTCCCATCTGGAGCCAGTGAGACTATGGCATCCCCAATTGGGGTATGTTGTGAGGCTGAAGGTAGTGAGGAGGTGAAGGAGATAGGGGAGAGGAAGGTGGGGAAGTACCTGGCTATTCAGATCTGGTCACCAAACACGGCTAAAGCCATTTCAAGCAACGTTTCAATTCTGAATGGTGGTCTTACACCATTTACAAAGTTTCATAATTTTTTTTCAAATTGTGGTCGGAAACTTTGATTTTATAAAGGTGTACAAAGGTGTGTAAAGGCGTGGTTTTTTCTCTTCCCAAAATACCATTTAGATCATTTTTCTCACTAAGTAAGGGAGACGACACTACGATTTTTATGAGACCTATATGAATCGTTCCGAAAAGCGAACAATAGCCTGACGGGTTAAGTACAGTCCAAATAGTATATACATAATCAGCATTTAAGAATCCCTGTGTCATAACATTATTGTATATTTTACGGTTCCACGACAACTTATAGCATTTCATCACCCCTTTGAAAAGTCATTAAAAGTGTAGAAAATAAATAGACCGTAACACACTTGGTCGAAACCGTAACTCGCTCATTCACATTCATACATCGTCTCACATATTCTCTTCTGTTATTATGACTCTTGTCATGGCCCGACTCAAGTAATTGGTTCACTTCATCGTGCCATGTCTTCCTTAGGCGTCCCCGACTTCTTCTGCCATTACACTCTTTTCTTCGTAATTCGCTCTACATGTCCAAACCATTTAAGTTCCACACGGCAGAACAGACGTTCTAGCCAAGCACAGCATGACAAGAGGTATGGTGCTGCTAAATGATATCTCCAGGTCTCTTGACATTTTCAACATTGGCCTTGAAAGTTCAGGTAATTTTAGGCAACAACTCTAAAATATGTATAATTATAATTTTTTTCGTTAAAAGCTATGAATATTTTATGTGTATTTGTAATAGGATTACGTTAATCTGTAATGCACAGAAAAAATTCCCTTTCAATCTTGCTCATAACGTTTGTACATCAGACTTGCATTATTTGCGAGTTCCACATTTCTCACGCAATCATCCATGGTATTATCACCCGAAGGTATGCCTCAGGGATCAATATTTTCTACAGCATTCAATTTGTCATTCTTTCTCTGCCAGTTCCATGCCACAGTGCATTTATAAATTTTTATTTGTTTTAAGTGTGTTTTAAAAGATAGGTAACTCAAATTTATCGTTTGCTGGTTCTTGACCCTTACCAAAATATTGTGCATGACGTTATACAACTGCGCAATCAGTCGAGAAAGCTGCGGTTCAAACTTAGAATCTGCTTCACAACCCATTTGGAATAATTCAACAACACAAAACACTTCCACAAACACCTCTTCACATTATTACACAGAAACCGTCCCGAAAACACACAAAATCATCCAGATTAAAAGACTTTCAGTCTTGTACTGCACTATCAATATTTTTATTCTGTTCTGTAAGATATTTGGTACAAGTATAGCTTTTGGACATCTTCCAACCAATGGACTGAGAGAATTAAGAGCCAACGCGGACAGTACGAGATCAACAGAAGATGCGGGTGTTGCTATAATATTATATCTGAATCTTTCACATGACAAGCACAGGTTGCTGACGTGCACGAAATAACGTTTTTATTTATAAACCGACACGAGATTGATTCGATTTTTGGCAACATAAACTTTCAGCCTAAAACCAATTTGTAGAAATAATGTGACATGCGTTATCGGAATATTCTATGGTGCTTTTTTAAAGATAAACATTCCCCCGATGCAGTTTTTGACAAGCACCGCCGAGCGGCATCGATAAGTAATCAGTAATCCATTTTTGTATGTAGGTTCAAGATAATAATTATTTATGACTAATGATAATAATAGCGAAAAAACAGCAATTTTGTTTTAACAACAGTATTTTTTTAATATTCGTTCAAGTTTCGTTTAACGACTGACTCCATATAAGATCATCGGAAAAGAATGGGAAGTTCTTGGTATTGGAGGCAAGTCAATGGCTAGATAGAATCCCATTTTGTCACACCACAAGCTATTTGCTTTCTATCAACATGAGATAAATATTTATTATTGATGCACCAACTCGGACTTCGAAATATTATGCAATGAAGAGATGCGCTTATTGAAAAGCGTTGGAAAGTTTTGAAGATGTTGAATATATATTGAATATTGAATGTGAGTTATCTGGCAGAAGATATGGTGTTTGTTTATAGGTGTTTGCTCACACCTCACACATTCCGTGGGGAATACGTTTACGGGAGACCCTAGAATTAACATTGACTGCCGAGCCAAGAAACGTGTAGTAGAAACGTTTTATTTTCACAAGGAAAATATTGAAAAGCATCTTGGAATTTTTTTACTAAATCCACTACATGAGAGCTTTGAAAAGGTACAGTTTGTTGTTTTAATATGCAATGTTATCATCCAATGGAATTTCAATACTATTTGAAAAATTTTCCGAAATCCGACACCGACAATGTGCATTGAGAGAGTATTTTGTTGTCCTTCTATATTGTCCTGGAAATTGAATGTCACAACTGTTTATAGTCCACGAGAGTCAGTGGTTATCGAGTGCCATTTTGACTTTCTTTTGTTTGTGTGCAGTTCTTTATTACGCAGGGCAGGGCGTAAAGTTGTAGCTCCGCTTGGTTTAGTTAGCATCATGGAGTGGACGAAGGTGGAGCGCGTGTTCGCTGTCGAGGCATGCTTTTTTCTAACAGTCGCTCAATCATCGCCACAAAAACGTGCATTCCGTACCTATTTCAATATTGCGCCCCGTGGTCGTGTTCCTGGCCGACAGTCGAGTATTTAATGGGAAAACAACTTGAGGGAGACTGGTGATGTGAAGAAAAAAAACCTGGGCGATCTGCACTGGCCAGCATGGTCGCCTGATTTAGTCCCCTGCGACTATTTTTAGGGGGCTGTCCAGAATCACTTGTTTACAACGATCGTCCTAGGGCCCTGGTTCACCTAAAGAACAACATTTGTCAAGCTGCAACCAACATACCCGTCGATGTGCTGGAAAGAGTTGAAGCTTCCGCGTTCGATGAACGCAGTATATTGAGAATAATGGACGCCTGATATCATCATTAAAATTGCGCAAACATAAAATTTAAATATGCTGTTCAAAGAATTAAATATATATCTGCTTTACTTTAATTTTTTATTGAGTTCTTAAATGAGCCAGTTGTTCTGCTCCACCCGGTTTTTACTAATGGTCCAATTTAGAATTGGTAATGAAAAACACTTGTTCCTGATGCGACTCTGTAACTAGTTCAATGAACTCTAGAAAACTTTTGCTTTTAATTTAAGTGTCATAATTTTCAAAATATGATGTGTTTGTTAGAAGAATTCAGACAGGCGCCAATTTACCTACCTACTTTTAATGTAATATTTTTACAGAAAAATATTTTAATTACCGTTTTTAAAATCAAGACTGATTTGTTGAGAATTCGTGCATTTCGTGATTTTTCACGGGTCTGCGTTAATCAAATTACAAAAACAAGTTTACAAATCGTCACCTCGGTTCTTAATTGTCCAAACGACCATTAGAAAATTTTACAGGAGGAGAAGGTTTTCTTTCATAATTTCAATGAAAAATTATGATAGGTATTTGATAAAGCTATTTTTGTAAAGGCAACGGTCTCATTAGTGAAAATAATTCATAGTTAAATGATTAACTCTATTTTTTATACTTTAATTTTCATTTTAAAGTGGAGATTAAACAAAAACTAAAATGGTCGTTTGGACAATTAAGAACTAAGGCGACGAAATATTGTTATGTATGAATGAACGAGTATTTTTAAGTGTACGAAATGATTGACTTATTAATTACTTTAAAATTATTATATTACTTTAAAATAAGCATAATAAAAAACGACATTTTTCGCGCAGGTTTGATGGTCCATATAATGGATGATGCACAGGAAAATCGGGTATAGACATTGTTATTATCAGTTGCATCTGAAATGTAATCACAGGTAATGACAATGGTGAAAATATATATGTTCTCTGTTTGGATGTATGACTGGTGAATACGTCGGTCTAAGTCCGTCGTGCTCACGTCAATACTTGCGGTAATTTTGGCTCTTACCAACGGAATGTCCACCTTCGCATATCTGTTCCGAGTTTGTTGAGTTGCATACCTTGAACTTTCGACGTACAGCAGTTTAATCGTGATAAACACACAGTAAATTCTTAGGTTCTTATGCCGTGTTGCGCTTCCTCCTTCTTTAGCCAACGGGCCAGCGTTACAGTATTACGATGGGGATACTTACGTAAAAAAGGAGTAAGATAGGAGTTTAATGTAAGATGATGGACACTTGTAAAGTTGCCTAAAAAAGGAGTAAGATAGAAGTATAAAGTAAGATGATGGACACTGATAACTTTGGCTAAAAAGGGAGTAAGATAGAAGTATAATGCAAGATAACAGACATGTAAAGTTACGTTAAAAAAAGAGTAAGACAGAAGAATTATGTAAGATGATGGACATTTGTAGCATTGGCTAGAAACGGAGTAAGATATAAGTATAATGTAAGATGATGGACATTTGTAGCATTGGCTAGAAACGGATAAGATAGAAGTATAATGTAAGACGATGGATACTTGTAAAGTTGGCTAAAAAATGAGTAAGAGAGAAGTATAATGTAAGATGATAGACATGTAACGTTACGTTAAAAAAGAGTAAGACAGAAGTATTTTGTAAGATGATAGACATTTGTAACTTTTGGTTTAAAAATAAGTAAGAAGTAAAATGTAAGATCATGGACATTTGGAGTGTTGGCTAAAAAAATAGTAAAATAGAAGTATAATGTAAGATCACGAAGGGGATACTTGTAACGTTGGCTAAAAAAGGAGTAAGGTAGAAGTTTAATGTAAGTTGATGGACATTTGTAACGTTGGCTAAAAAAGGAGTACGATAGAAGTATCGTTCAGTAACCTAATTATTAATCTGCCATCTGAAGTTGTTTGGTTCCAGTGGCGACAGTTACATGTCCTATATTTGATGAATATAGTGTATAATCTCTCTAATAAATGTGCTTTAAATTTTATACTACGGATGAACGACCATTTACCCTACTGTAATAATTGTTCCTCAGTCGGTAATAGTTGGAGTAATAAGCTAATAACGTAATAACTAATAAGTTGTCTATCGTGTACAACGTTCAACGAAACTACTTGTTAAAATGACTAGATGAGTTGTTCATATTAAGTTTTCTGATTCAGCGCCCTAGTTTTTCACTATAACCGGGCTACATAAAAGATCACTTTATTATTCTAATAAGATTCAATGAATATCAGTACAATCTTTACTTTAATCTTGTATCAAATGTCGTTGTGATTATAATTCATGTTCAAATTTATCTTATGACAAATTTATTGCCGGCGTTGTTTTTTGTTGTTGTGAAAAGACGCCGGGAATATTAAATTTACTTATTTATAGATTGATATCAAAATACATAAGATATGTAGTAGTCTGATAGCGTTACACAATTATTATTTTACACGTTTCAATAAGAATAATAATATGATTTGATTGTGAGATTTCAACTGTGGGATTTAAAAAGGCATTCAAATTATCCGAAATATATAATTATCATATTCCGTGCATAAATACGATAAATTATCAATTTATAAATTTTCAATTTCGATAAATCATCAATTTATCAAAATTCCTCAAATTACTTCCTTTACGATATGGAAAAAAAATATTTTAATAACTTTAATTCTTAATTTATGCAAAAAACAGTATTCGATTTAATCAAAGTAAATAATCTAATGAAAAAAAATAGTCAATTTTTTATGAGAAAAACTCTCTTTTTATAACTTTTGAAGGTTATTCCCATCAACGTAATATATCATTGAAGAAGAAGATAACACTTATAATCTAAATGAAAATATGAAAGAAAACAAGACACAGAAAACAGAAAAAAACAATGGTCGCAAATTGGAAAACGCGCACGTCCCGGTTAGACGAGAGGTCTGGGTTCGAGTCCCAGTTGCGAACATTGTTTTTTTTCTGTTTTCTGTGTCTTATTTTCTTTCATATTTTCATTTAGATTAAAAGTGTTATCTTCTTCTTCAATGATTAAAAAAAGTGCTCATTGATGATTTTATGATCATTAATAATTGGATTATTTTCTTGCATCACAAAGTAACTATTTTTTTTTAAATTTCAATACATCTGATTATGTATTATATCGTAAAATATTTTTTTACGTTTTTCTTTTTCTTTTTCTATGGCTCTACAAAAATTACAATACTGGAAACTGCGCCTGTAAAACAAATCATATGTAAATATGAATATTAATTTACATACAACCTCTATACAAAATAATCTTGTCAAATCTAACTTCCATAATTATTATTACAATATCTATTTTACGTCCTCTTTTATTTCTACATTTGAGGTGTGTAGAAGCAAAGGCAGCAATCCCTACTTTTTTTTTTTTAAGGCAAAAAGCACATTGATATCTTTGCCTTTGATACATATTTTCAAACTCTGATTTTGATGTGAGAAAGCTGAATTTGTAACTAACCAGATTTGCAAATTGAATTTAGGTTCTCAATTCGAATCACTATGAAACTGCATTTACAACTTTTTTCCGACATTTTGGAGATTGCTGCCTTTCCTTTTACACACCTCATTTGTAATATTAAACTCTTTATAGGATGAACTTACACTTCCTACTATCTTTCATTTTACTTTTATTGGAAGATTATTCTATCACTCTCAAAGAAAAAATGTTAAAATGTATTTGTCCTTGGTATTTATGAATTATTTATGCGTGTAAGTTTGTACGCATTTATACGTCTTTCTCGACACAGGTATGTCTTAGCTAGACAGGCTAAAAGTATCGAAAAAACACCTGTAATCAAACTTTATATAGATTAATAAATAAATGGCAACTGGTGTAAAATCTAGGTGCCGGTTGTTACAGCAGTATATTTTGCTTTACCGTGGAAATACTCGTATATCCCATTAGCGTTTCAAGGCAATTTGCGTCTAATTGATAATGAAAACGAAAGATTAAAAATGACAATTTAGGTCGCGTTGCTACACCGTCCAATAAAGCAGATTGCAAGCCATACGAAGCATAAAGACAAGTATACAATATCCGCGGTAATTGATGAGCGTGTAGCCGTGACACCTTTATGATTGTCTTGACACCAAAATCATACAATCTATGTGCACTGCATTAGATGCAAGACTACAATTACATACAATATATACTTACAGACATAAGTTAGGTACTAGATTCACATATGACGTGTTAAGGTTTATTCTTTATGTTAAATTTAATCGAAATACACTTCGGCAATGGCCGCAACGACCGTCCATACACAATCACTTGAAAGCACTTGTCAACAGAGTATATGGTTGCACTGTTAGTTATGTGCAATGATTTAATGATTCGTCCGAAGGAATAAGTACATTTTTCAGCACACGTTGACGTTTGTTGACGACGATTTTTTTTAAAATAAGAATACGCTTAGTTTCTACTAGGATATCGTTTGTTCAGTTTCTACCTCTCCCTAACCACATCACTTTTCTTGAAAAGTATTTAAATTTGGAGCAATGGCGAGGAAAATAGTGCGAATTCGTGTGCATTTGTTTTAAAAACAAAAGTATTGGGAACTTGGAAGCAAGTTGTTTGTATTTTTCGTGTTCATAATCTCGTTGTTAAGTAAAAATAAGGAATTTGACTTTCTTGGAAGAACATAATATCGTTTTGAACTCATTCGTTTTGTTGTGGCTAAAATAAGGTATCTCAAAATATCGCGTTACGTAACTATATTGTGATTGTGTTGTTTGCTTCTTCGCAGAGATACGGTGATAAGTGATTGGTCATCCCTTTTTCCTTCAGCACCTTGTTTTTTTCTACACATACCATCACCCAATTCCAGCCAACACCATTTCGTTTCGTTTAGTATTTAGTATTTGCAGTTCATTAAAGGCGCATTTGAAGCAATAATTCGTAAGAAGTTTTGGACCCAGCACTTAAATTATACATTTTAAAACATTTTAAAGGTAAATATTTAAATAGATCGTAATTATTTCGATTTTGTTCCTGGGTTGTAAGAATTGAATGAGTGTATATGACTATTAATATGAAGCTCAGAGGTTTTCATTTATTTTCCGGCATTATCAATAAAAATATGTCATATAATATTGTCGATAATACCTTATCGAAATAATCCTTGTCTAGTTAGCTGATTAGACACAGAAATTTCTACAATATGTTTGTTTAATCTTTTTTTGCACTTTCCTAAGAATATGAATTATTTATGAAAGAGCTAGTTTTTTTACGTTGAAGAATAGCCCTCAACAGAAGTGTTCAATGTTTTCTTTATAGTCAAAGCAAATGAAACAATAAACTGGAGAACTGAAATAATGAAACTAAATATCTAACAACGCCTTAGGTAGGGAATACCCATAGTTACGAGTACAATAATTATCAATGAACTTATCTTAAATCCGAAATGATAAAAAAAAATTAATTGATAAATTGTGTTTCATTTTCAGTCAATTGCGGAAATAATTATTTGTTTTGGCTTGAAAATAAATACTTTCATTCGATATGTAATCAAAGTTTACAAACAAAGTTAAAGAAGATAATATTTAAACGTTATTTTACAGAGGAAAATGTAATATTTAATCGGCAATCATTTCAGGCAAAGCCTGTAAAAATAAAAAAAGTGAAAATATTTAGCAATGAATGTAAATAAAATTGGTTTTCACGTTGCTTTTTCAGACTACCCCTCCTACTCGCTGCGTGATATTTACCATAAATTCTCCGCTATAATAAATAACAATATAACGCTCAGTCATTTCTTTATGATAGTATTCCGGTGTTATCTTAGCATTGTCTGTGAACCTTTGACATTTGTGGTGATAGAGCCAAATCGATTTTGCAGAATGTGTGACATTTTATTGAAAAAGTTTCAACAATTTATGTATTCTCTTATATTATTTTACATTTACAAAAAGTTAACATCCTAGAACGTTCTGCTACAAATTTATGAGTAATCCTAACAATATTTGTCTATGATTTATATATTGTAAAAATTCATTTGGTTTCACTCGAAGGTCAAAATAAATTGAGGAGCCAGGTGCATAAATCCGCTGTGCATCCGCAGTACATCAGCAAAAAATAGCTGACATTACCGCAAAACATGTTCACAGTTGATGTTAACAGCATGAGAATGAACAATATTTTATAGTCGTTACTTTGCTAAGCATTCCGGGATTCCCCTTTCCATATTTGTTATCTAGGCTTCTCAATACGAGGTCACACAATGCGTTTTCTATAACATCTTCATCGATCCGTCTAATCATCAAAAATATAATTTCGGTTGCGGGTATAGACCCGCAATGATATAGACCCGCAATGATATAGACCCGCAATGATAATAAGATAGATACAACGATTTCTACGAGATCTATATGTGTTTGCAAAAGTAAACAAATTGACCTGAGAGATTAAATTCAAAACAAGTTCAGTGAACCGGAGTGACAATCACAGATAGCTGTGATTGTCACTCTGGTTCACTGAACTCGTTTTGAATTTAATCTCTCAGGTCAATTTGTTTACTTTTGCAAACACATATAGATCTCGTAGAAATCGTTGTATCTATCTTATTATCATTGTGAGAAAAATGATTTAAACAGTGCTAAAAAAAGAAAAACCCCATGTTTTATTCGAATCTAGAAGTCAATCAAGGAAAAATTAAAAGGTGCACCGTTATTAAAACAAATTTTCCGACTGCAATTTGAGAAAAATTTTATGAAACTTGTTGAATTTTTATTTTTTTTTTTATATTACGACAAAAAATATTGTGTAATAAAATATGTGCGTGGTTTCTTTTTACACAATTCATTTTCATCATTTTTTTACATCAATAATTTTAGTTAGAAAAAACGTGAAGGGACATTTTAAAAAAAAAATTACGTTTGCTATCAGAATTTTAACATTTCAAGAATTATATTATTGTCAAGAGAGCGTATTTCATAACCTTTCAAAAACAATTTTTAATTTTTGGATACATTCCATTTAAATATTTAATTTAGTTTAGATAATATTCCATATTTATATACATTTAATAGAGTTATTACATTTATTTGGATTTTTTTGAAAAGCGGAAATTTTCTGACCTGACGGAATTCTGATCAGCGATTAAGTGTCTAGGTACTCATAATAATATATTTATTTTTTTCAGAAAATTATTTTAATTCCGTATTTCTTTGTTTAAATATTTCTTTGGGTTAATAAGTACCGTAGTCAGATTTCGTGATTTTTCAAAAATTTTCCATTTTCAAGAAAGCGTTGTTTACTTACTAACCAGATTTACCTCAAGTGTTCACTCGAAAGGTAAATTTCTGATCTTCTCTATAATTTATCAACAAAAAGCTATAATTACATTTCAAAGAAAAATTATAAAACATACTTATTTTTGAAAGGCGTGGGATCCTAAGGCAAATACTTTATGAATGCTTTCAGTTTTACAGATCCTACGTCCCCTGATTTCTCACGGGTCTGCGCTAGCAATGTCATTAAATAGGGGGGTTTTATAGAAAAATTCATCCGGATCCATCAGAGTCGAGAAGTCCAAGCTGTACGTAAACAGTTTTAATTTATGATAAAAGAAAACTGTTTTCCATAATTTGACGGAATTTTTGCCAATTTTCTTTTCATAATGTACCACTTTACAGTAGTATCCATGGTCTGCATGTCCTCAACAGCCCGTTATTTAGCACCAAATGAGCCAGGTGTCTCGGATAGTAGCGATTTGGAGTTCTAGCGATTTCTGGTTTCTCGAGTCGTATTTAATGAGAATAACAAAGCCTTGTAAGGCTTAGAATGTACTAGTCGACTGTCCACTGCCCCCAGTTCTCTGTCCACCGGACAAACTATTGAACCATTTAGCTGTCCAGTAAGTCTTAATTTCTCTTACAACCAATCTAAACAAGCAGTAGACCAGAGATTGTCGGCTTCTTACACTTTATTTGGCCGAAGTTGTCAGATAGTTAGATTTACCGACTTCATTTTATCTTCCTTGAGAAAATTCTTTCTTTTTCATGTGAATACCGCACAAGAGCCTGGAGCCAATGAGACTTGGCATCCCCAATTTGAGTGTGATGTGAGGCTGAAGTTGAGGGAGAGGAAGAATACAGGGAGGAAGGTGGGGAATTACCAGTTAGACCTATTATATTCTATTTTTTCAGACTCACGTTATTGATGGGAATACCGCACAACAGTCCCAACTAAATTACGACATCGCCAATTTGATTTAGTTGTGAGATTTAAGAGAAAACAGGGCGGCGTTTTGTCCGCACAAACGTATTCCCAAATTTCCTCTATGGATTATGTAAATACTGCAAATATTTTTTTAATATAATATAGATATCGTTCGCGTGTCGGTGCTTTTTGCTTTTTTTGAAAAGTTACTTATTATAGGAGTAATTTATCAAATCCATCAATAATCGTTCAGTATACAAACTAATGTGTTTAAAAAAAAAAAGCAGAACGTCAACTTTCCCAATCAAAGAGCCATGGCCCCTTGTTTAGCATTTTTTAAAATAGAAAATATGTGCACGAGTTGGATTCAATGTCATGCACTCACTGACCAGCCTCAATTGAGATAATTAACCAATTCTCCGAAATGAATGTCTTGAACTTGCATGAGTAATGCAAAAAGCAATGGTCTCTTGATTTTACGATTGATAAACATTCACAGCACACATTTGTTTCTCTGAATTTCAGTTGAAGACTCAGTGATTCGTGTACAGCCCACAACTTCATTGCTTTGGCAAGATGTGCAAAATTTATTAATGTCCCAGTTTAATTCATTTTCTTTTGGCATCTCCCAGTGTCGAGTTTAGCAGGCATTTATTCAGTCAACAGATATTTATTTTGAAGCTCTGAAATGTGAGATCCGGAAAGAACTATGTGTTTAAAAGCAGGATGCAGCGTTACTCTATTTAAAAATTATTTTTGTAAACATCTGTTTTGGAAATGTTTTCAAGACTCAAAATAAATTTCGAAACATATTATTTTTTGTAAGAGCAAAATGAATTTCTTTAACGTGTCGTTCTGCACAGATCAAATCATGGTGCTTTCGTGTACTGTTTCCAGAGGAATTCTATTGAAGTAAAAACTTTTTTATCGCCGTTGTAATTTGAAACTCGATGAAACGATAAATAGCGACCCTAAAAAAAGATAAACACATGCAACTATAGGATTGAGCCTGCGAGAGAATGAGATAGTATATAATCGCTCTCTTCTTTGTGCGATTCGTAGCGTATTGGTTTTCTCTTTGTGCGGTGCTTCGTAACCTCCCCACTCTTGTCTTCTTTAGTTTGAAGACTGCGTGTGAATTGCACACTCCTTTTTTGTTGTTGGGGATATAAATAAATTTAATAAGGGCATGCATATTTAATAAAATATAAGTAACTTGTCTAAAATTGTGCCCCTTATCCTTGTGCAACCCCCATCCTTCCCCTACTCATTTACTAAATCCTCTACCAGCATGATGGTCAGATGGTCTCTCCCTCTCTCGTAAGCTTTTTTTTCTCTTTTATTTACCTTCTGACCTTGCTGTGTATTTTAATTTAGTTTACTTGTTTATTGTCCTGATGAAGGTTTGTCGACATGTTTAATCAAATAAAGTGGTTTTAATTAAAGAACTTTTTCATTTGAATACACGTTTCCTAATTTCGAAATCGGCCTACTCGATCCCAATAGCCACGCCAAAAGTAGACCGAATAAATTATCAAACAGGGGTTAGCATTTGGTCGTAATATTTTAGCTCAGGTGCCTCCTAAATTTCATAATGCCAGAGCTCACCAGTAGTAAAAAAAAAGAATTATCCAATTTGGTATATAGATAGATATTAACTACGACGCCTATTAACTACGAAATAAATTTTCCCGCAAATATATCAACATCGTTTCCACGGCAACGATTCCATTTCTGACGTTAGCAATAACTCGCTTTTGTTAGCGATAGAAAACGTATAATAAATATAATATATTAATATTTACAATTTCATAATGCCAGAGATTACCTTTATATATAGCTTATATTACTCGTATATAATGTAGCTTTGTATTAGTGAAAGAATTTTTAAAATCGGTTCATTGTTTTATGCGTGAAAGCGTAACAAACAAACACACGCAGTTTCGCATTTATAATATTAAGTATAGATTATCGGTAGGTACCAAACAAGTACTAAAGAAATTAATAAAGTTTCAAAAGTACATAATATTGAAGGTAGGTACTTAATTGATTTATAACTTCATTAAAATAGTACCATGTTTTAAAATGGCCATAAAATTCGAGGAAATCCGACTTCTAGACTTCATCAAACCAGAGTAACAGAAGTACACAAAACCGAATCGATGATAATCAATAAAATATGACTGAATGATGAAAAATATTAATTTAATTGGGGCTGTGTTATTGAAAGATAAATCTCTAAATCCAGAGACGTCATTCAACTGGCGTGATTCCAAAATAACACTCAATAAGGCAGCATCACTCAAACCAGATTAAAAGAGATTTGTATTCACTTGTTGACTTAGCTGCACCTTCAATTCATAACAGTTAGAATTGATATCTGCTAATGTAGTCAGTTTAACAGCGGTTAAGTTAGTTAAAAAGCAACCCGTAAACAATCAAGTTTTTCTAATATATATACACATCTTTTTTCAAACGCCTTTTTTAAATTAATTTAAACTTAGCAAGGAAGCAGAGGAAAATTCAAATAAAAATAAAAATGAAAACTATCCGTATATTTTTGCACAGCGGTTAGCACAGAACCCGCATCAAATGACAGCACTATTCAAAACTTCTAAAGAAAGCCTCCAATAGACTATAAATAAATATTAAGAAAGACCTAAGAGTCAAAGGTTACTTACGTACAGACGACTTTTGCATGCGCTTGTACTAAACCAGACAACTGAATGCAATCGTTAAATTTATAGGAATATTGTGACTTCAAATGAACCTATAAATGTCGGATGTACACATTACACAAGACGTGAATAAGCATTTGAAATTTCTCCGCTTATCTAAAGCAAATATCAAATTAAAATGTAATAAAACAGTTGATCAAAAGCAGGCCAGAAATAAAGATGAAAATGATGTTCGGTTTTCGATTGGGAAGATTTCACTTCTACCGCGTGTGAATTGCACACTGTTTTTATTTCTGAGAAAGTATAATAATTCAATGAAACTTAATTATAGATTTTTTTAGCTTAAAACTGTAAAAAAAAAGTTCACATTTTTGTTACTAGTATTTAAAACATGCTCCGTTTTCCTAAAATTTTGAACTGTATTATTATTGTTTATCTATCTCCCATTTTAATTTTAGGTAAAATGTTTTGTTTTTCTTCAAAATTCTTAATTTTTCGCAAAAGCTAAGTATAGTTGTAGTACTCGTAGGTAGGTAAAATAATAAAACCTAATAACAGTGGATGATAAGATTTTAATTCTAAATTCATATTTTTTTCTACGTTGATTTTTTCACGTCTCATTGTGTTTGGAATATATCTGTCATTTCCCAAAATTCCTACCTACCTCCCTCTACCTACACATGTAAATCAGTGCAGTGATAACTTTCAACAAGCAAGCAGTGTAGTATTACGAAGTTCTATTATGTTCGTATTTTTTAATGCAAATGCAAATTACCTGATAACGTAAAGACTTCAAATTATAACTTATGGTGATCTGTGCACAGTTTGGAACATTTTATGTGGCATATGAATTCTTATGTGGACACCATCAATCCAGCCTGCTAGATTAACATTACAGTGAGTTTTACGCTTCCTAATTTACCACCTTCTAGAAAGTTCCTAATACATTGCGAAGTGTTATAACAACTAGAAATATATAGATAGGTGCCTAGTATGTTTTTTGATTTTTTTTTTCAGTAAGTCTGTAAGTTTTAATCCAGTTCACGCAATTATTGCACGATATCAAGAAAGTATTGCAGATAAATTAATGCAGCGCAAAAATTTCTAGGGAACACTCGAACTATCGGTGGATCCTTCAGTTGGAAGTGCATCCTTCAGTTGGAAGTGCATCCTTCAGTCATTAATGCATCTTTCAGTCGTCAATGTCTCCTTTAGTCATCAGTACATTTCACGTAATCAGTGCATCCTTCGGGGAAGTAAGCATCAGAACACTTCAAGGCTTCCGATAAGGCCAGAGAGGCTATTGGCCCTAGAGTTAGTATCCCATTTATGATGAATAACTGTTGAATAATTAATAATTAACAACTAATAAAAAAATAACGGATACAATATTACAATGAACACGATCGATGTTAATTTTGTTTCAAAGGCGTGGCATCAAGAAACCCATATCATTAGAATGAAAACTCTACGCAAAGCCGGTGATAAACTAAACATGATTGTGTACATATTTACATAGGTATAAAATAGTAACACAGCCGGTTGGTCTAATGGAAAGCCGGTATTTGGATGTGAAATGGCCTGAAGTATAGTTATAATTTATACCGTTACTAAATAAGGCTTTGTTAAAGTTTTCGAATTATTTTATGACAAGCAAAACACTAATGCATAATTTATCAAACCATTTGCTGTGCACTTTTCTGCACAAAACTGAACAACAATCGTAGAAATTTGTTTTATAATGGTGAACATAGCTGGATTTACACTAAAAGTACTCTTCCAACATGTGAATTCTCTTAAAAATGCTTGGCATGTTAAGTGATTCCTTAACATCCAAATTTTGAGCAAAGCCTACTGCTCACGGAAGCTGATGATACCACGCACCGGAGCCAATGGGATTATGACTTTCCCAATTCGGATAATGTGTGAGGCTTCAGTTGCAAGAAGGTGACATAGGGAAGAGAAAAGTAAGCAATTTTAGTTTTCCAGATTGATCCTGAAGAAGACGAAGAAGCTGACCGGTGACTCCGCTAGCTAAATCATAAATCATTGCGCAAGGAAAATTTTCCGCTTTTAATGATGGTAGTAGGTTAATTTGTTTATTAAGACATGCGTTATGATACAATTGATAAGGTATATTAAAACAAATTATTACATGATTATAGTAATTACTAAGTCCGTAAAATATCAGTAGCTAATTTTTACTGAGATAAAAACGGATCCCAACGAATTTGTGAACAGTAATAATAAAAAGGAAGAAAGCGTGTGGAGTTCAAGAATTCATTTTGAATTCAAGAATTATGTGCTTACGGATTGTAATCGACTGTTAATAGTATGAAAAAAGAAGCGTTAAGTAGTTTGAAAATAATTTTCTAAAAAAAAAATTGTATTAGTTAAGTGGTATGTTTTGAAATATTGTCAGATTTTTGGAAACCAGAGAATGTTCATCATTATTTTAAAACAATTTTCATAAAATAGTTATTATACTAGGGAAAGTCAGATTCATGTGAATGGGTGACTATAACGAATGCACTTGCAACATGACAAATTTAATTGTAATTGATTATAATGTGTACTGAGTTTTGCGAAAAAACTCAAATTAATCACGATAAAATATAATTCTGGTATCTAAGCGTACCTTTTGATCCTTCGCAGAATAATTAGACGAATTGGCAATTTCGCAAAGTAACAACTTAGTGTAGATAAATACAATCAAACAAAATACACTTTTTTGTATTTCTTGGGCATTAACTACGTAACAATTTCTAGAAATTTTGTTTTGAAGAGTTTTATTTCACATGTACATTTGTTACATATTTTTTTATTATTTATCTGCTACCGGTTTCGACACATCCTCAGGGGCCATCCATAAATTACGTCACACGAATTTCATGATTTTTTGACCCCCCGCCACCGTCCCTTTCACACATTGTCACATTTGTGAGACCCCCCCCCCCCCTCTAGTGTGACGTCACATATTTTGAAATTTTACATGTAAAATTTTTAGAGCTGATGACCCATACCCATTGTCACACAATGTCGCACTTCTCTACCCCCCCCCCCCCTTAAGGACTGACGTAATTTATGGAAGGCCCCTTATCATTCGCTAACAAGATTTTTTAAAATTAAATGTATACAAGCTTCTACAAAGAAAAGTCTAGTTTAAACATTCAAATATTAATAGTACCCTTTAGATACCTTAGAAATAAACAAAAAAAAAAACAATTTAGTTAACGAAATAATAGCAACCTGTAAATCACCGTTATTGACAATGTTCCCCTATTAGTTGATTCCTCCCACCGTTATCCCCCTCCCCCAAAATCACCCCTCCCACTACACTCTCACCTAATAAAATCTAACCATTTCTGTACTTGAATAAATTTTATGTTTTCTAGTGAATGACACGGATGTGTCGAAACCGATAGCAGATAAATAAAAATCAAGTAACATATTATGTGCATGTGAAATAAAACTCTTCAAAACAAAATTCACTTTTAATGGATTTGCGTAAAACAAACCTTACGTTCCTCTTTATAATAACTTGTTCTAGAGTGATTTACTACTGACTCAAGTAATTGTACGCATAACAAGAAAATGCAGAAATTGAGTATCGGAGCCTTGTAATGCCATAAAGTTGTTCGTTGTGTTGAGGCAGCAAAATGCCGACAGAGCTTACGAGCATTTATACCGGTAATCGAGTTTGTCGGTTTGCAGTCGATACTTACCATTTAATATTACCTGTGCGGGTAGGCATTCGTTCCTTGGAAAGCTTTTACTTACGTAAGTTACTGCATTATTGTACTGCGTCAAGCCGGCTTTATTTTTATAATACTGGTGAATAGAAATTATTTTTGTTAGTGGTTTCGGTGAATGATTTTAGCATTGCAATTTGCAATGTTTAAATGATAGCAAAGCAAGCTAGATGGGTATCAATAGCCGTATAACTTGATAAATGTAAGAACCTTTTGTGAGGTTATGGTGAACAGGATTTTGCAACGGTGTAACTAAATATGTCGTTTATTGTGAGCTTGGTAGGAAACGTACAATTACCTAATTTTTTTAAATGTGGTAGAAGAAACGGTTACATGCCAAGTGAGAATAAAGTCAACTCAACACCTCCTTGAAAAGTCATTAAAAGCTATGAAAAAATAATTTTAATTTAGCCGATAACCCTAGCCTAACGTAACCTATTTAATCATTTTTTTATCACTCTAAATGACTAATCTGAGATCGTTCTGAGTTGATTTCACTCCGAGTTGGCTGGTCACCAGAAGAAACAGATACCATTTCAAAGTCGGGTAAATATTGAAATTAGCGATGAGACTAGTATGTGTTAGGTTAGTAGGAATATTGGCACGGTGGTCACAATTATCACAAATAAGAGAATTTCTACGGGCTACGCCATTACTGTTACTTTGGTTCCGTTGAAATATTAATTATGTTTGTGACTGGTTTAGCAAAAGAAGGATATTCTTTAAGTATGAATAGTGCTCTTTATTAATAAAACACACAGAAACGGAAATTTAATCATTGAAGACAATGATTGTAAGATTCTTCCCAATAAATGGAATCTAATATAAGACATCAAAGGAGGCTGTGCCAGGACATAGGCATGTAACAACCCAACTACTCAGCCTAGCCCCAAGAACTAGATTGTTGAAAAGTTACCTTACATCATTAATGGTTCTTCTCCTAAACACGTTACCTCTCGATTTGCAACCCAATGCCCGAAAAAGAAAAGATTAGATTTAATTTGTAGCGGAATCTCCATAGAAAATAATACCTTTTACGGAATCTTGTAGCTACATAAAATGCTGCTTCACCATACTTCTACACTCAGTCGCAAATCAGCAACCAACCCAACGGTTTCACGGTATTTATAATATCTATTACTAAAGTTTCGTTAGCACTCTGCTGGTGATATTCCGAGATGTTTTAACGTGAAGGAAATTGGCGTACATGTATAAAAAAATATATTAGACGATGACGGGGGGTACGGGATTTTCACGGGTTCAAGAGCTCTGCATCCATTGAAGAAAATCCTGGCTCGCTAAATGAAATGTTTCCACTCCTGCAGTCTTCTATTTCCTCCCTACAGGTACTGAGTTCAAGGATGCGGTGTTGGCCTCCACACCATCCAGCCATCTAAGATAAGATCTTTCAGAAACGTCTACTGTGCTTGGCAAACTTTAATACTTGCTGTTTGTCCTGCCTGGTCTAGGCGGAGTCATCCATGTTTTGCACATCTTGTTATTGACGACTCTTAAAACGTTGGTACAGTTCTTGGTTGTTTCGGGAGTATGTGCTTAGACTGCAGTGACGGATTTTGAGTGTTATAAGTCAGTGCCGTCGAGCAACGATTTGCATAAATTTCATATTTTGAGTGCTACTAATT
The DNA here is from genome assembly GCA_936435175.1 of Glyphotaelius pellucidus. NCBI lineage: Eukaryota > Metazoa > Arthropoda > Insecta > Trichoptera > Limnephilidae > Glyphotaelius > Glyphotaelius pellucidus. The sequence goes on from OW386544.1 coordinate 31,109,820, forward strand.
TTGAACACGAAATGAACAGAAATACTAAAAATAAAATAACAATAGATAAAAAATAAATAAAAATACAAGAAATATATATTTTTTATATAGTGACCAGATAGGTTTTCAAAGAGACAACCGAAGATTTAAGAAGAGGGTTGGAATATTTTTTTAAATGATCCACAAAATTCACCAAGTTAACATTACTTAATTGGTTTTCCATAGTTTCATGCTATGGGAAACCAAGTAAGTATTGGTTTCCCATAGCATGAAACCGCTGTATCAGAGATTGAGCAATGTATTTGCGCTTATGTTTAATGCAGTAGAATAGAGTATTATGTCGTGTCATTCTTGTGGGTATGTGTAATTTGGAGTAAAGTCTTTTAAATAAGAAAGTTTAATCATCTATTTTACAATGGACTTCTAATGAATGAATTTTTTTAATATTTAATAAGAAAGTATAATTTATGTTTTATTAATTTATTTATCTGTTTCCGAAAGATTACTGTTATTTCAAATAAACCCAAATTTGGTTCAGCTTCAAAAGGTGTACGGTTTAGGGATTAATAGAAATCAGACGGAGAGACATACCAACCTGTTATCAATTTTATAATATATTAAATCGATAATAAATTCTATTGCAGCCACTAGTCTCGCCGCCGTAGTTGTGCCTTTACGATTTACGACAGCTTTTACATCGAAATAAGGAGCAACTCGAGGCTGGAATGCTGTCTGAAACAATATTGGATACCAGTCGGCAGATCTACATAATGTAAAAACATCAATGGGCAATAATGGACATTCGTGCCGAGAATATAGTATGTTTTATGCGGGCTCCCATATTATTCTTCAGCACTTTCTTTCGATAATTGAAGTTTTCCAAAACAATTTTATCTATGCTAATATTATAAAGAGGAAATATTTGATTGTTTGTTTGTTACGCTTTCACGCCTAAACCACTAAACCGATTTTAAAAATTCTTTCACTAATAGAAAGCTACATTATCAGCGAGTAATATAAGCTGTATATTACGGTAAGCTCTGGCGTTATGAAATTTGTATAAATGAAAATGTGTGTATTTCATATATTTTTGCACGAGGGAGGAAAGGTAGGGGGAAGGTGGGATTCGTGGAGAGGGAAGAGACAAGGAAGGGGGAAGGCGGGGAAGGTGGAAGGGAATGAGGACGCGCGGGAAAGGATAAGAAGGGAGAGTCAATTTATTTCTTTGAATGGCATTGCAACGCATACCGGGAACCAGCTAGTCGTTTATAAATTACATCAAACATTTGTACTTGCGTTTCCATTGTTATTATTTGAAGGAAATATTGGAATGCGTTTCAAATCAATTTTTAGTGCAAAGTTGATTTCTGAACTATAAATCGCACGAGAAAAAAGTAATATTGACGACAGGAATTTGAACTCCGAGACTTTCAACCAACAGTTGAAGGTAACAGGGCAATTTTGCTAGAAAAATCCGCGTTTAGACTATTCAGTACAAGTGCAAACATGGCAAAAAAGTTTTCAGACAGGTCAAACAGGGGTCAGGTATTTATTATTTATTGAACTAAAATCACATCTGTCTATTTTTACAATTATAAAACTTCACGTCCAAGTTTGAGTTTGTGGGATTTGTGTAAATATTACACCTTTTAAGTAATACGCAAGCAAACAAACGTCAAAGTATTGAGGAATTACTTACTTCTAAAACAGCACAACTTTGTAAGGAGACCGTTATTTGTGCATTTTCGTGTCATATGGACTCTTAAGCAACCGATAAATAATGAAACAAACTTATCAGAATAAATACACAAGGTTTTTCGGTCTAGAAACGGTGATTAATGATCGCACACCGATATAACTAAGGCAAAAATGTCTATTAATATGTATTTTATTTGGGAAACCAACAGTTTTCATTAAAATAAAGCATAAAAACTCTTTCAGACACAGCTATAAAACCGCGAGCAGATCTCTGTTGAACCGCGAGCGCTTATCTTTTGTACCTTCACACGACGCTATAAAATATTTCTTCCTACGGTAAAAGAGGGGGTCAGGTGAATTAGAGAGCGGCAACGGAATGCACATTTTTGTACTGAATCTGTCAACTTAACATCTGTCGTCCACCGGTCTAGGCAGTTCCGTAATTAAAATGACCCCCTCTCCTGTTTTCATCGGAGAGGGGGGCGCTTAACTTTTCGTATATCGCCTCTGGAGCGGTTCTGTCGTAAGATGTGTATTGTCTATGGTTGATCTGCGCATAAACCGCTTAGGTGTGAACGGTCTGAAGGGATTGTACGGGGAGCGTTATTTGGCGTGAGATGATCTTTTATATTTTATAGCTGTGTGTGAATGAGCTTTAATAGTAATATCAAAGTTACATTTAAAGGTTTCCACAAAGAGTATTATAATATATAAGTGAACTAAGTGTTTTGAAAGATGATAATTAAGAAAAATTACGTAACAAATTGTTCAAACAGGAATAGGGAGGGGTTAGGATGGGGGGGAGTCGATTTACTGGAAGTGGTGTAAAATAATATGCATAAAAAAGAAAGGAATTGCATCGAATGATAGTTATTATAAAGGATCAAGTTATCGCCTGTGTGACTTTAAAGAGTGTAGTGCAGAGTTTAAAATGTCAAATCGTGTGTAGTGTATATTGAAAGAATGAGACGCGTGATAAACGAAAGAGCTTGGCATCGAATTGTATCTATGAAGGCTAAGAATCTGAAAAGTCCAGGAAGAACCCTTCAATAATCGGTGAATATATTTATAAAATATATTTATTATTAAGTGCATCCATTCATGATATCACTTTGTTATCAATTAATATAATTCCGAATAAATTCCGCCCGTACCTATGGATAACAGACTTAATCGCATACATAAATACAATAATGAAAAAGGTCAGTGATAAAACAGTGGATTAATTTGGGATTAAAAACATTAAGAGAAAACGCGAGTGGCGTTTTATCCGCACAAACATATTCCCTGTTTCCTCTCTGGATTTTGACATCAGTGTATTTTTTTTAAATATAATACATATATCAACATGGATGTCCTTCATTTTGTTTTTTAGATAAGTTACTGAAGAGAGTTTGAACCCTCCAAAAATCCTTAAAATTACCTAATTTGAAGTTCATCAATAAACTTTCGGTATACAAATTTGACAATGTATTATTTATATAAAGGCTCCTCGGACAGCGTTAGAGTGTCCATCATCAAGGCAGATGTGACTTGTAACGCTGTCCAAAATCTTGGGTAAAGACGACAGGAGCGGACCACGGCATTATACCCCAAAAATAAATCACGATAATACTTTTGGCCGTGAAAATCTCAAATGAATTTATAATCACGGAAGGATTTCAAGAACGGAACGATGAATTTCTTGCCTAGTCGAGCCAAGGTACAAATAAATAAATCAAAGAATATCGCTAAAAGGTTATCAATATTACTTTACTTATAAATAGATGTAAAATAAACATGCTTTGCAAAATAAATAAATAAATGATTTCATTTCCGTATCCAGCGAAGGTTAACTAATAGACTAATGCGTACTGTAAAAGTAGGCCTTCTCAAAAAAAACCTACCCTATTTTTAAAATAAGAGTAATATAATAAATATAGCCGAAAAGGTTGAAATTATTTCATTGCGTCGACCGCTTGTCTGGAGAAAAGCAAAAAAAAATGGTCACCACAAAATCTGGAAGCTGTTGCGAATGTTGTTAATTTAAAAAGAGCTGAAAAAATAATCGTAGCTGTCATAAGAAATATTGAAAAAATAATACAAAAATGATTTTCTTTCAATAATTGAAATCACTATTTTAGATTAATATTATATTTTATAAACACAAAAATATGCTTTGAATTGCAGCTTTTCCTATCGTTTCCATTGAGTAGAATTAAAATAAAATTGTTAATTACTTAACAAAAAATATAAGCATGAACTCCAAAAAAATGTACGAAAGCATAAAAAAAACCTACTTTTCAAAGAGACAATTTTAAGGCTAAATTTATCTGTGACACTTTCCATTAATTAACTTTTTTCTTTCTTATAAAATTATTTATAAAATAAATAAAAACAACTTTTGTTCTTGAAATCGTATTCTCTAGTCTCCGTTTGCCAAAAGATTTGTATGCCTTTACCTATATTCGTGGCGATATAAGGCACACTGAGAATACATACATTTTTGGCTTCTTCTTAAATTGAACGAATGATAAACGAAAATTACGTTTTTAAACATTTTCTGGAACGTGTGAGTAGATATTATTTGGTTGGTAGATATTTTTCTGGAACAATATTATATTAGAAAGTATTGCGTCGCACGCACCGACATTTCGCTGGGCAGTGCTTTGAATATAAATTGAAACACGAGACCTTTTCTGTTCAATCAATGTCGTGATATTGATCAACAAAAATGGAACCGTGTAAACAACGCATTTGCATTGGATCGTTTAATTTAGTGCACCAAGAAATTCACCGTAGATTTCCTGTTTGCATTTACCTCAATTTTGTCGTATTTTGAAGCCGTAAAAACAAAGTTTTTATTATAATAAATCTATTTCCTAATGTCTTTGACTGAGGATTGAACTTTCCTACCCAGGATCTGGAGTTAACCACGCTACCAACTAAGCCAAATCCCGAATGGATAAGACCGACATTCATTTCGTGTAATAACTGCTGTAATGTCATTGAATTTCAGAGAAATGCATATTATGTCCGCGTATTTGAGTGATTGCTACCAAAAGTTGAAAGAATGCATTTTTAACCACAACTGTCTGCCGAGTTTCAGCATGATCAGGTGTAAGGAAGTAGGTTGATTTCCACTTTCGAGATACCACTTCATTCATACATTCATTCAATCAAGAAAACAAAAGTGAAATTCAAATGTAGGTATTTAAAAACGATCCTAGCACATTAAGATGTATTTTATTCAATTAGCAAGGAAGCACATATTTTAATATTTTTCTAGATTTGACGGCCGGCGTAGTCCAGCGGTAAGGCTTTTGACTCGCATTCCGAAGGTCGCGGGATCGAATCCCGGCGTGGAAAATAAATTTTATTTGATCAATTTGTGTTATTTCACAATTTATTCATTTAAAATAATATATTGTATATTTGCGGCACATTCCAGAGTGTAAGATACTCTCAGTCTCGCCCTGGTGTAAGACCCCCATTCAGAATTGAAACGTCGCTTGAAACGGCTTTGGCTATGTTTGGTGACCAGATCTGAATAGCCAGGTACTTCCTACCTTCCTCTTCCCTATCTCATTCCCCTCCCACTATCTTCAGCTTCACAACATATCCAATTGGGGATGCCATAGTTTCACTGGCTCCATACGAGAGCAGTTGGGACTCTTGTGCGGTATTCATATAAAAATAAAAGATTTTCGTTACGTCAATTGCAAACACTTATTTGATCTGTGAAAAAGCATGCCGCAAAACTCCTCGTCAAATGTGATAATTTCGATTTTCAAAAGTCATAGTACTGTATTTATTCACGGGAAATTCACAAATGACTAATTTTTATTGTAAAGAAAGCTTATTTAGCTGGAAAATATAAAAAAACAAACCTGAGAATATTTTCGTACGTCTTCATTATATTATATTTTTTATACATTAGATAATAAAATCATTCTTACAATATAAGAAGCCAGCTTTCCTGAGGAAACTACTAACGATAGATTTATATTTTTTTTATAAATAAACACATTATCTGATAAGAGGTTAAAATATACGAAAACATAATTTAAAAAAAACAAGTAAGTTATTATTAATATACGAAAATAGTGTCGGCAGGCGTATGGCCGGAGATTAGCATTTTACCCCTGCAATACAAGGGTTACGCAGTTGGTAATAATTACCTTGCTAATAAAATAATTGCAATAATCATTACGTGCATAATAGTGAAGGTACATCTTATAATCTGTTATTTGATTATTTCAAATTATAACAAAAACATTACTATATATAGATATTTACAAATAAAAACAATAATTCAAAGTCTACCAATTGCTGAACTCGGTGATCTATATCACCCAAACATAGACAAGGAAATCATCTTATAACAAATTTCAAAGTTTTAAGTGATGATAAGTAATGCAAAATCGTGTGTTTTTGGTTTGAAAATTACACCGCTTAAAAATATTTTAGATGCTTTAATTAAATTCTGTGAGTAGAATAAATGAAAGCCTGTGAAATAGTAGAGTATTTTTTATTAGTCTTAAAAGACTAATAAAAATACTCAAAGCCCAGAATAAAATAAAGTATCAGGCATATAAAAACTGCTTTAAAATTGAAAATTTCACCCTTACGAGCCCCTTTTCGGTTATGGTTTTATTGTACAACATGAAAAATTAAATTCTTTAGAAATTGATCGTAAAACATTTAAACATTTGTACTTGAACTTCTCAAAATAAAATAAAACACCCTTTTTGGCTGTATATTTTTCTTGAATAAATCGGCAAAACAGGCGGCTGGTGTTAAACACGATTTTAAAGCTTATCGCCAACTATATAACTAACTAATAACTAACAATCACGCCGTTTCCCCGCAGGGGTAGGCAGAGAGGACAGACCGCCAAACAACTCGATCTTAGCACACACTCCTTGCTTCGTTCACATTCATACATCGTCTCATACATGCTCTTCTATTATTCTGACTCTTGACATCGCCCGACTCAAGTTTCTGATTCACTTGGTCGTGCCATGTCTTCCTCGGGCGTCCCCGACTTCGTCTACCATTCACATTTGCGTCATATATTCTCCTTACACTCCTTTCCTCATTCATTCGCTCTACATGCCCATAATACTATATAATGAGTGTTATTGTTAGCGACCTGATTCTGAATTTTACACGTCGTGGTGCACCGCCTCAAGCGAATTACACATATTTTAAAACGGCCAGTGCAAGTAGTTTTTTATCCGTTAATAATAATATTTTTTTTTTATTTTAATAACTTACAAAGAAAGGATTTAATCGCGTTGAAGTGAGATAAAAAATTAGCGTTTATCAATAAATTGACACAATAATATAAAATAAAGGTTACATTTTAATTTTAAAACGCGATAATGTAGCGTCATTGACATAAAGACGGCCTAAATGACCTGAACGCAATCGATCAATTATTATAAACATTCATTCTTATAATCGCGTGGTAATCGCCATGTTTTTATTTATCATAAAAAATAAATGCATTCTCTGAAAACACCAGATATATCGCGAAAACATGGAGGGTAAGAATATAACAATTGCAATGTGCATCGTAATTTTGGTTTAAGAGAAAATATCCAAAACGCTGAGTAAAAAAATATTTTCTTCGCACGTAAATATGTCGGTATACAAATATAAAGGAAGAAATAATCATTTATGGATCAAAGATACATTGATAATATTGATGACCAAACGTCGATAATATTCCGAAATTTAAAAATGTCAAAATAATATTTATAATTAGTATTACATTAATTACAAACAACAAATAAATGTAAGCGATACCTTTTCGCCACCATTTTTTGAAGTGAAAACTTCCTTAGCACCGTTTTGATTTCAAACTCGATGAAAAGGAAACGAGCCTAACTAAAAAGAGACAAAACATACATCTATAGGATTTAGCCTGCTAAAGAGTGAGAAGGATTAATCGGTGTCCTCTTTGTGCGGTGCTTCATAGAATAAAATTAAATATAATTTTTAAACCTTTTGAAAGTTTCACTTCTACCGCGTGTGAACTGAATGCACACTTTTTTAAATTTTTTTATTTGTTTTTGTTTATTGTTCTTTAAATCAGCTTCAGTGCCCTGGCTTTTATTTTGTTTTGATTTATGTGCATGGTTTTCTTATAGTAACCTATATAATTTATTACGTGATAACATTTTATAATTTCGTTAGAAATAGTACGAAGTGTGAATGTTTATAATAGTAGTGTTACTTATTGAGAATATTTCGAATGTCTGTTCTTTCTTTTTCTGTCAACCACATTACAAATCTTTAGAACAGCCAATTATGTATGCCAGTGATGTAAGTTTTTATTTGTGTTAGGAACATATTGAATATGTGTGGTGCCAGGTGATATTAATATTTTTTTGCGAAAGTTTGATTTTAATTTGATATGGGGTATTATTTTTACATTTTTTTTAAATATGCCTAATATATGACAAAAATATTGAAAGCTCCAAAAATTAGAAACAAAAAATATTCATTATTTCTCATCTGTGGGGGGAGGGGTGCAACTGCGCTTAAAAAAGCGTGTGTTTAGATCAAATTTGAAAAACAAAATGGCAGAATTAATGGAGAAAGAGGGCTCTAATATGCTATTGACCAAAAGGGCTTAAATGCGCATGTACGCGCGTACAATTGTTATGCAAATATGAAAGCCCCTACCGGCAGGACATCTAGCGAAGATGGAAGATTGCCGACTTAATTTAAGCTTGCATGACGAAAGAGTAGAGGGAGATCTTACATTAGGTTATAGAAGATGGAAGATGGTTTATAAAAGGTCGAAACCGCAACCTTTGTACATAAGAATTATAATAGGAATACAAAACATAAGGAAAACAGAAGACGACTTGACCTAGACTCTAAAGGTTGGAATTAATGATGAAGACTTGATGACTCACACAAAATACTTTTGCATTACTATCAAAGTTTGTAAATACATGAGCACTAACTAATTTGAAAGTTTGCAAACCAAAACAACAGCTAATCAATACACATTATTATACAAGAATGTCTGCAATCCATAATAAACAAATGTGCAAATCTTTTGATTTGTATTAGAAAAGTACGTGCAATGTACATAAAATATACCCAAAGAGATAATTCAGAGGTTAAACAGAACGTTTAAATATCAAATAACACATAAATAAAGCTATTTGTCGCGATAGAACAATATCTGAGGTTGAAAGTTTACAAAGATGGATAGAATTATCGGCAATGAGGTGATTCATGACATGTTATATTTTAGTGTGCCATTCCGTACAATTAAAATGATGCAACTGATTCAATAAACCAATGAACACATTAAACAGCGGTGTAGGTTTTTATATATGTTTATTGGTAACATATCAGAAAAATTAATCTTGAAACTAAAAATTCCTCAAAAGGAATTCATAAATTACGTCACAGGAATTTCATGATTTTTTGACCCCCCCTCCCGTCCCTGTCACACATCGTCACGTTTGTGAGACCCCCTCCCCCCTTGTGTGACCACATATTTTGCAATTTTACATCTAAAAATAATCAAAATTCAGATTTTTACACATGACGTCACAAAGCTGAAGACCACTCCATACCCCTTGTCACACAATGTCACATTTCTCTACCCCCCCCCCCCCTCCCTTAATGTGTGACGTAATTTATGGATGGCCCCTAATAAATCTATTTTTTTATAAATATTTTTAAATCGTATAATTAATTATCAATGAAAGAATATTGTGTAAATGGGATTTTAAAATCAATTTACTAATCCGGATAATTTACAAAAATTGTACCATAATACAGAAGCACCTACTAACGGTGTTGAAAAAAAAAGTGTTGCATCTGATTTAAATAATAAGAAAAAATGGTAGCCCCTTGTCTCTGAGCCAAAGGTGGCATGTTCAAAGGCCGGATAGATTTAGTCTTGAATAGGGATCAGATCTGAATAGTTAGATAATTTCCAACTAGTCCTGGATTATCGATCATTTTACACAACCCACGAACTGATCGGATACATTTAAATAACACAGAAAAAATACCTCAGAGAGACCGATGCGCCGCCGCACAGTTAATTTGAGGTATCTAACGTAACTTTATTAAAAAACCCAAGGTTTCTTTCTGGATTTAATTTTATTTTAATTGGGCCTAAAAGTCTTATATTTTTAGAATAAAAAAAAAACAAACATTTTAGCTGCTTGCGACATATGGCACCATCGCAAATACTGACTACCTCGAAACGCGAACGAGTAATTGTATGTCTGTCGAGTTTGGATCTCTCCGCGGGTGGAGGTGGGCACGTCATCGTTATAATTCAACTATAACTGCTGTATTTTTCGGAATTTTTATGATGGAATCCAGGAAATCAGGTGATTATCATAACTATTTAACTTGTGTTTTAGTGTGATAAAAAGTATTGAAGTAACGATCTTTCAAAACGTTTTTTTCTTTAAGTTTAGAATTCATCGAAACTTTTAAAAATGTATCCGAATGTATCCGGCAAAAATTTACGTTTTCTGTGTTTAATGGATATTAATGTGTCAAATTAACTTTAGTTTTGTGATGGAATCAGGGTTTACTTTAACAACTTTTAATTTTTTCAAAGCACAAAATTTATTCAAATTTTTTAAGCACCACAGCGATTTTTGATAAACAGATCGATATATACAAATTTCATAACGCCAGAGCTTACAATTACATATATAGAAACACACTTCCGTTAAAATGTAATGTTCTGTAGTGCAAGTTACGCTAGATAATCAAAATTATTAACTGTGCGCCGCCGGGCGGCGCCGTGTTGACTAAGTAAACCATAAAAGTGACCCACCCATTCGATTATTGGTGGTTTGTGATCGTGTTAAAAAGATAAGAGTCGATCATGATCGATCCAGGACTATTACCAACGTACATATTCCCCTTTCATTTCATCATTTCTACCAGCCCACAGCAATCCTCAAAATGAATATGAGCACCATACATAGTTCCACTCGAAATTTGAAGCCCACATCCGGTATCAAACCAAAGGCCATGTCTTTATGAACTTTTATTCCAAAATCTTAGATACAGAGAACTCAACCTGGCCACACTTCAATAATTAAACAAATTCATAACTCAACGAACTGAATCCGTAACGAGCTTAATCGAACCCATAACCCGGAGTATTTATGACTAAAACATCTTTTCCCAAAAAGTTCAATTCGCCGCTAGTTCAATTTACTCCCATATTTGATATAAAGTCAGAGACACGCGATGGAAACGTGATCAACAAACCGGTTTGCGTTATCTAATTTACATTTTTGCCGACCAATCTGTTTACGTTCAATTATTTAACGAGTCTATTTAAAGACCATAACGTTTTATTTAAAAATACTTGATTTAAATATAAACATTTGAGCACGTGTGATCAAAACATTTATAAAATGATTGTGTTCAATTTCAGCAACGATGCTTTTATTACGCAGGAAGGAAAACAATTATTCCTAGGAAAAAAAATCAGAGTGTGCAACTCACACGCGGTAGAAGATAACTAAATTAAACTAATTTCAACCAATAGGAGCTTTGAAAAGTGAACTCATAATTAAAGCGGCCAATGCACTTGGACCGCACGCAACACCTTGGTAAGGGAAACAGAAAATTAATAGTATTTAATATTATAAAAAAACAATTCCAAAATGTTGAAAAATCCCCGGAGAACATTACCACATGTAAAACTTTCGTTGCTTTTTATGACGATTATGTTTTGTCTTCGGGCGGATTTATTAAAATTTTGTTTTAGCTATATATAAGATAGCTTGACAGAGCGCGACGCTTTGTAGGTACGTATAATGGGTTTACTTTTATTGCTATCTCATTCTCTTGCAGGTTAAATCCTTCAGATGTATGATGTATGTGTTTGTCTCTTTTTAGTCTCGCTATTTTTCGTTTCATCGACTTTCAAGTCACAACGGTGCTTAAGAAGTTTTCACTTTTAAAAAAATTAAAAACCTCCATTCAATAATTTCGATGTCGCTAATTTTCGCTCAACAGTACAAGTGTCATAAATACTAGGCACTGTCTGATTTTGCATTCTAAAATCTAAAATGTGTTGATAATAAGCCAAATCATATAATTTATGTAAATTAACTATTTGAGCATTTTAGTTTTGTCGATATTTGCGATCTTTGGGCATTGCTCGAACCCTCAATCAAGAAATGATTATAAGATGTAATAAAATCATATTGTTTTTTGCAAAATAATATAATTTTAGTAAGCTTATCGTTCGCTAAGTTTTGATTGAGGAAAGCGGCCAGTTGAAATAAAATACTTAATTATTTTTCGTTACAAGCGAATTTGAAAAATTACGAGAAAATTCAAAAATAAAAAAAATCATATTTTTAAATAAAAGTAAAATTTTATTAAAAAAATTGAAACTGCCATGACCCAGAATAGAAGCCCGATCCACTGCTTGGAAGGCAACAATGCGGTACATTACACTACAAAATAATTTAAAAATGGAAATTCATTGCTATGTAGGAACGAGTACTAACTAAGAATATAAAAATACTTGTAAAATAACATTTTTATTACTAGAGTTAGCTTACAAATAACAAATTCGCTATATGTGACAAAATTAAATAATATAATATTATTATTCCTTGATACGTTGATCTAAATAAAGTACGGGTTTACCCGGTTTGTAGAACTTCAGGGTACGATGATGAAATCAAATCATTTAATTTTCATCATTGTTATTTCTGGATAAATTGTACTGACATTCAACGAAAACCATAATCCCAGAGATGCTTATAACGGAATTGTAATATCTGCATCACTTTTAGATAGATAGTTGAAGCTCGAAACACCGCGTAGGTGTTTTGGTTACCTATGAATATTTCGAAACTTGGGCACGAATTCAAAACCTAACATTCGTAAGCAATGACCCTACCTAATTAATTCCATTGCACTAAATCCGTCTGACAAAACACAGAAAATAAAAGAAGTCAAACATTTTTTTGCGTGGTTGAATAAATTACGAATTTGCAAAACAATCTACCAGCATTTTTGTTTTATTTTTTATAATTAAATCTGGGACACTTCAGATTGTCGTTACTGCTTCCTATTATGTAGTTTTAATTGTCTTGGCGACTCAGTTTTGGGCAAAAATTTTACTGATAATAATAAATACTGAAAATAAAGTTTTTTGAAATATAAACATAATTAATAATCGAAGTCGTGTTTGTTGTTGAATAAGTCAATTGATTTGGGTAGTTAATCTGCTTTTTATTTGACATACCTCATAAATTTAACAAATATTGGTTTAACAGCAATAGAAGCAAAATTTTCGCGAAAAACTCCGGTAGATTATCAATAAAATGATACCGGCCATTATTACTGACCTACTTTATTCCAAAATAATTATGAAATTCAAAAGAATTCAAACATAGATAGTCGTAAAAAGATTAAGATAAAAAAACAGTTACTTTTAGGAGATAAATTTAATTTACAATCTTCATCTCGATGTCTGTTTCGTGATATGACTGATAAAATAGTAACTATGTAGAATAAAAACAAACAAAAAATATTTGGCTAATGTAAAAACACACAAATATACAACAAATTCAAAAACAAATACTGAAATAAGTAAGTCCAATAAATAATGAAAAAATCTTTGATATTTACCTTTTTCAAAAATATGGCAGGCCGCTGGTCGAGGGACACGTCCATTTTCATTTGTTTATATTAATCTTATTCTCCAAATAAATAAGTTTAAGTTTTTATCACAAAATTGCGATGATGTCTAAAATTTACAATGTATTATTTTTCGGTTCAAGAGTTATCAATCTAAAAAGTGTGTCACGACTATAATAGGTCTCACGCCTCGTTTGCAAAAATATCTCAACCAAAACCTTATCAAAGTTTGTTTTATAATTTAAAAAAAAAACAGTCGAAATTCCACTTTTTAAAGCCAGGAAAAATTATAGTCCAATGCTTTTAAAAATATCCGTAATACACTTAAAACAACAAATTTCATTTTTATGGCACAGTTTTTTTCGGTAGATATCAACTTTCTCAAGATCAGTCTCATAAGTTTCAACACAGCACTTTTGTTTATAGTCTTATATGTATGTTTAATGGGTTTAGAAATTTCACAGGCTTATCCGCTAGTTAGAGCTTTTCCCGCGTGCGCTCGCGACGCCGTTCTCTTTTCAAATGCGACGAATGCTAGTGACACAGAGACAACCTGGTCGTACTGCAGAGCTGTCAAACGGTGGACTGTGGACTCCGTGAGAATAAACGGACGCCTCCTCCTTATCGTTTTATTTACTGGGATTAATTTATTTCGGGACTTTAATTAAACTCAGACAGTGAATTGATACATAATAAAAGGTATTTCAATTATTTATTAGCTTTCATTCATGATAAATGAAAAGTCCCAAGGATCTCTTTTTATTGAGTCAAAGAATAACCTGATTTATTTTTACCTTGCGATTTGTTCGCTCTCACAACGTTGTTAATAGTGGAATTCTTATTTTAGCCTGCAAACACCTATACTAATATTATAAATGCGAAACTGCGTGTGTTTGTTTGTTACGCTTTCGCGCATAAAACAATGAAACGATTTTAAAAATCCTTTCACCAATAGAAAGCTAAATTATATGCGATGAATATAGGCTGTATATAATGGTTAGCTCTGGCGTTATGAAATTAAACATATTAATATATTATATTTATTATACGCTAACAAAAGCCAGTTATTGCTAACGTCAGAAAACAAATCGTTGCCGTTAATACATTTGAGGGAAATCGTAGTTAATATCTTTCTATTTATATAAATAAAAATGAATGTCCGAAATGTTTGTACGCGCATAACTTCCGAACGACTGCACCAAATTGGATAGTTATTTTTTTTACTACTGGTGAGCTCTGACATTATGAAATTTAGGTGGTACGCGAGCTGTTTGAAAATTGAATGTAGAGGGAATTAATGTACGGAATTTGGTAGGGTGGGGAGATGGGTAGGAGGGTGTGGGGGAAGTAGGGAGGTTGGGGGGAGGGTGTGGGGGGAGTAGGGTGTGGGGTGCAGGGAGGGGGGCCAGTATGGAGAGGGGGAGAGGGGGAAGGGGGGAGAGGAGGAGGAATAATTGTTAAATGCAAGCGCTACGGTAATTTCGCCCTAATACAATGCGAGCGAAACTAGTACCTTTATAAAAGCAGAAAATGTCAGTATTTATGTATCCCACCCAAACGGTGAGCCCTGGCGTCATTAAAATGCACAGCTTTTTATGTTTGGATTTTTAAGGTCAGCGCAACTATTTTCAGATCGAAAATATTGTTTTCATCACAAGCTTTCGTAAAAATTACCTCAGATGCTTTCAGATTATAATTTTGGGCTTGTTTGCTGGAGCGGAGCGGTTTCACCTTGTTTGAGTATTGACTTACATAAAACAATTTGGAGAGGGTTTAAAACACTGAGGGGGTATTTCTCTAGATGGCTTATCCACAGGATAATGTAAATTAATAAATAAACAAATAATACTCGCAGTATGTAGAAAACTCGGCTAAATCATACAATATATATAGCCACTATTCATTAGTTGGTGTACAGAGTAGTGAACTCGGACTGAATAAATAAATAAATCGTAACTAGGTATCTATGGATAAGATATCAGGAGGATGGTAAAATACCCCATAGTATTAACAAATGTAACATTTTAAACACATCTCGAATTATAGATTTAAAGTTTAGAAAAATTAAACATTTAATTATATATATATATTTATTTATATGTACTGTACGCCCATAAGAGCTTTTACATAATTTATGATATAATATTATAGTGATACTCCCGTACGGTGCTCCATTTCCATATGTGTACCATTTTCACAGCATCCCCAAGCGTGACATTTTATTTCGAAGGAAATTATTTCTTGTCGGGGCCACCTATGTAGAGACAATGCAAAAAAAATCACATTGCTAAAATATCGGTAGAGACTGGTTGAGTGAGAACTTTTGACCCCTCCAATAAAACTCCCTTGGAATATCGCCTTGCACCACAGTGGGAGGGATAGATTCATACGTTCGTCACTCCTGGACACACTGACCCCCCAGAATCCTACCTGCCCCCCATTTTATTTTCCTTCCCAGTACTTTCTCTCCTTCCTTTCCTAATAAGACCCTCATCCAGCAACCTTAAAGACGGGGCTTCCTGTGTGGAGCTAATAATGTAAAAAAAAAGAATAAAAGGAAAATAATATATATATTTCCTTGAAACTGCTAGGTACTTTTGTTTAAATGTTTATATTTATATTAAGTTCCATACAAAAATATTTTATAATATTACGCACGTCTAGCAAGTACCAAATTATCTACACCTCATAAATAAATAAAATATTATCAATATGTCATATAAAATGCATTGTTTGAATCCAGAATTTTCCTGCTGGTTTAAAAAAACATATTGTCTCGACTGAACACAGAGATAACCTATGACATTCCGTCAGTTGCGCCGTTCACAAAAAGACCATTTGTAACGTGATGTCTGTTTTCTGAACTGGTAAACAGTGCCCATGTGTGAAACGAGTGACTTCTTAATCTCACTGATGGCGCCCTGTGATATCCACTCACCTGACCTCTGCTTAAATACTAGCGTTCACGTATGAAGCGCTTCGATTCCATCACATCGTTCTCGCGAACAATTTTCAAAAAAATTTCAAAATTCAAAAACTTTAAAATTTCCAAAAATTTTTTAATTTCTAAAAAATAAAAATTACAAACTTTTTTTAATTTCCATTAGCCGCAGCCGATATCAGATACAAAACTAGATATACTTGTAAAAGTAAGGACTCGTTGATTTGCGGATTGTTCCAAGAGCAAATAATTCTTTTGAAGAGTGTGAGAAGTTGTGGGACAAAAAACGGAATATAAAAATAACCCGAAAGAGTGTAAAATATTTATAAAATGACCTCCCTAGTCGAGCAGAAGAGATCCACACGCGGTTCGAATCCGTGCGTGGATCAAATCGTGGCGTGCACAAACATAAAATTAAAAAATATATGTTTTATTTCACTTTATTTCCTTTTTCAATATACATTCATTCAATCACGAAAATAAAAGTAAAATTCAAATAGATGATACTCGTATATTTGCAAGAATTAAAGTAAAAGAAGTGGAAAAACGTAAAAGAGGGAGTGCTGTGACACCAGGCGATTCATATTACTCTATCGGCACATTCATATTTGTCAAATTATTTACTACTAACTTATCAATTATCCCCCTTCTCCTCACCCCCACCCCCTCCCGCATTCCATACATTCATTCCCTTACATTCAGTTTTCAAACATCTCGCCTGCCACCTAAATTTCATAAAGCTATAGCTCAAAGAAAAAAAGAATTATCCAATTTTGTTAATTCGTTCGGAATTTATGCGCTTACAAACATTTCGGATGTTTATTTTTAATTAAATATTTGGAAGTTTGTTAATATAATTAAAAAATTACACTATTTATTATTCAGTCTTTATAATCGTTACGAATTATATTTTTAATGTAGGAACTCTTATCTGACATTTATTGCAAAACAGAAGCTTGTCCAAAAAAAAACGAATTCCGATATTTGAATTTTCTGCAGTAGTAGCTGACCAGTAGACTGAGTATCTACCAGCATATAGCCCAAAAATATATCAACATTGTTTCCATAGAAAAGATTTTTTTCTGACGTTAGCAAAAACTCGCTTTTGTTAGCGACAGAAAACGTATAACAAATATAATAAATTAATATTTATAATTTCATAACGCCAGAGCTTACCATCACATACACAACCTGTAGTCTGCGCATATAATTTAGCTTTATATTGGTGAAAGAATTATTAAAGTCTTTATATTGTGTTATGCGTGAAAAGGTCATAAACGAACTCGAGCAGTTTCGCATTTATAATATTAGTATGGATTAGTAAATAAAATCTCTAGTAAACTAGATGTACCTAATTTTTAACAATCGCGTGCAAATTATTCAGTTTTCTTTTAGTTTCGAATGTCAACAATACTAATATACATCTGTCCGTTCCTCAAATGAAGACAGATAAAAAATTGATTAACGGTCCTTTGTATAATTATAATTAAATTTGTCTTTTGTATATAATTATTATACTAGACAGTGGCGGACTAAGCCCGTCAGAGGCCCGGGGCGGCAAAGCCGAATGAGCCCCCCCCCTAGTTTAAGAAGTTGATGTAATTTTACAAGAATGTTATTCAGTTCACACGTGTCTCTGGTCCTGGGGGGACCTCCAAACGCCTCCATGTTCCCTTGATCAAATCTTAAACAAGCCTAAACAATGCACCAGGACACTGTAAAAAAAAGTATTTTTTATTTTATTTTCTGAAATATGCATTTGTTAATAATGGTCTCACCAATTGTTTTAAGAAAATGCAAATCGGAAGTATAGTTTGTTTAATATGTAGTCAACCAGGATGAAAAACGTGTTAAAAAAGTTTAGAGAAAAACGCATTCAAAGTTTTGCAGAAAGATAATTCAACATATAGACTGTTTCAAACGGTTTCACATAAAATCCTGTAACTCCGCCATTTTTCCGCATTTCTTTAAAATCTTTAAAATATTTGGTGAAAGCCTTCTTAACAAGGGCATCTTCCAGAAAAGGAATTTTTTTACAGTGTCCTGGTGCCTTAAAGCCTTGTTTAGGATTTGATTAAGGGAACTTGGAGGCGTTTGCCCCCCCCCCCCCCCCCCACTCCCCCCGCCGCACTCCCCACACCCCATAGTCCGCTACTGGTACTAGACAAGTGTTGCTTTATCACGATCCTAATAATAATTAACAATGTTGGTAGGAATTATAACTACCGCGGAAAATTTTCATGACCTATAAATGTATCGTAAAAGAAAAAGAGTTGTCTAAAGTCTGCTATATTCTATTATCAAATCAGACAATCAGTTCTTTCATGAATTAAATTTAAATAAAATATATGACAACACGTTATTCCTTTGCAGCGCACACCAAAAACTTTTTACAGTAAAAGCATCATCTAGTAGTCTAATTGTCTAGTGAAGTGGTGAACCGCGGCTTTCGAGTCACTTGCGGCCCTTTGGCTATTTGTGTGCGGCTCTTCGACGAATGACGCGTAAATAAATTTTGTCGCACTAATTTATTATAATGAATTTAATTTTTTTTTTAATATATAAAAATGAATGTTTCTTTGTTAGTTCTTTAAGCCTCGGTGACATTGAGCGAGTTTACAAGCAACTATCTGGGACATTCACTGTCTGTTAGTAAACTCGCTCAGTGTCATAGTATTACTTGCTAACTAGCAGATTGTGGACAATCTACGAAAAATGTTGAAAGGTGGTCAACTTTACTCGCTACTCGCTCAAGATGGCGGCCTACCAACAGCTGATTTCGTAACTGTCAGAATTAGTTCGCGCGGAAGCCGTAATTCTCGCTACTGGCTAGCGTGTGGCGCTAGCTGCGAGCTCAAGGATTTTACAAAATGTCGACCGAATTGGTTCGCGCGAGAGTCGTTATTTTAGCTGCTACTGTCGCTACTGAGCGAGTAGACAGTTTTGTGTGTCATCATGACAATCTCACTCGCCGATTCACTTGCTTTTAAACTTACCGGCTAGTAGCTTGTAAACTCGTTCAATGTAATCGAGGCTTTATGGAGGTTCCTAAACCATTCAACCGATGAAACTTTGGTGATTTATGCCAAATCTTTTTAGATTAGCTTTTTCATCCAGTTTCAAATCACAACGGTGCTAAAGAAGTTTTCACTTCAATTTCCTGTTTGACATGTGTATAAATTGTAACCCACAATAGATTATTATTATTGACCAGTAGGGTCAGAAATCAATTGAATGTTGCTAATTGCAGACAGTACCATTTTCGTAAAAAAACGAAGATACATATTCCAATGTTCACTTCATCATTTCATGATCCATACAAACATTCGTCACATAATATTGTAAGGCAGAATGATCATTTTTCTCATGTTATCTCTTATTAATTAATTGGTATTTACCAGACACTCCACTTCTGGATTGTATCACGCTTGTACAAAATGATGGCTAAAGGTAAATAAATACATACATTATTGCGACCGTCTGTATCTACATATCACGCATTCACATTCAGCTTTGAAATCATATACGCGAATAAAAATAATGCAATATTTATAATATCCACAACCTACATAAATAGTAAAAATAAATTGTATACATACATAGGTATATTTATATTCAGAGACAACATTTTATAATCCATAGCACGATGATTATATTTTTTAATCAAATTACGAAATGACCTGTTATAACATTTAAAAATAATAAAGTTTTTGCCCGATCGAGTATCGAACGCTACAGTATTCATCAAAACAAAACGTGGGAATTTTATTCCAAAACTATTGAGGAATTTTTCGGATAAATCTGTTTGCTATAATCAACATTAATCAATATTATATAATCAACATTATTCCAAAACTATTAAGGAATTTTTCGGATAAATCTGTTTGCTATAATCAACATTAAGGACAAGTTTAAGATTCCATGCCAACTCGGAATCAATTCAAATCAACACCTCTTTGAAAAGTCATTAAAAGCTTATGAATAAAAAAAGGGAAAAATAACCTATAACCTTAAATAATTAACCTAAAATAAATAGTTAAATAATTGCACAAGTTGCCTCTAAAATCACGAAACACTAAAATCTTTAATGGCCTATATCTTATAATTTAAAGTAAAAAAATAAATAAAATAGCTCACTTCCGTACTAGATATTTGATAAACCTTTGGATTACAAAAATAATTTTTCATTTTGGTTGGGTATTTTGTTCTGAAATCCAAATTTAAGATTTGTATGAAATGGGCCGAAATGGGCCGCGCATACGTTCCTCTCAACTCCGGATTTCAATTCATCGTTATTAGAGAAAAAATTTAAACATATTTTATTAAAATAATTACACGTTACGTGGTTGCATGAACTAGCGAAGATTCCGCAAAAATTTCATTTTATATACAGAAATGTACAGACGATTAAAGAAAACATAAAGGGTAGTTGGTAGAAACAGAAGTTTTTTTTATAAAAGAAATAAAAAAAACACAGATTAGTATATAGAAGACGGTGATGTTAAACTATGTACCTACAAAAATAATACATTTTCACATCATAGAATAATGTTCAAGGAGAAACATGATTAAAAAAGAGAAGAAAAACAATATAATTTTAGTAGAAGATTCATATTAAACAATTTGTTTTATTTTTTTTCTAAAATACATTCATTGAATTGAGCTGAGGACAAAAGAAAAAATCAGCGTTTGAAAAGATATTATTATATTTTGTGCACGTCCTTCTGAGAAATGAAGGTTGTGTGTAGTTTATTTTCGAGTGTGGGATGTGGAATAGTTGGGTCAACAATACTTACAATATGATTTATATTTTTTTAAATATTCCATTAATATTCAGAATTTGGCTTTTTATGTTTATAACTATTTCCTGAAAGTTGACAGATTTAGATTTATGAAGCCAAGTGTATCGTTGGTCGTGATTTGTCAAGAACACGAAACGACAATATTTACATGACTAAGTCATCTTGCAGACACAATATAAGTAATAGCAATATTATAATAATAAATAATAAATAAACAGCGATCCTATTAATAAGTCAGGGTGCATTTACTGTGAACACATAAATATTTACTATTATATCCGTCTGCGAAAGGCGTACTAACTATCGCAATTAGTTGGACAATTCCATGACATTTCGGATTTAATCAGTGGACAAAATGAACCTTGATTCGAATTTAACATTCATATCCACGAGAATTTATAACGTGAAAGGTCAATGAAAATGGAATTTGATATGTTTTACTTTCCGCCACGAGTCGTTTTCCGGGATTATTGTAAACGAATTTAATTAACAAAATTGGCGAATAATTTTATACCTTCAGAAGAAATTATAAGCAAATTCCTAGAGACAATTTCTTATCGTGATATGATAATATTTATAATAGACTTATCTGAAGGGAGTCTTAAAATAGATAACAATTTAGCTTTAGATTTTTAAATCTTTATAAACACGGTCATTGACTGATACTGATATGATAACGCTAAGTAATTGCACTGTCTGTGTTTAACGGTAAAACTTCAGAAATTAATGTGGTACTAGAATGTGAGGGAATTAAGAAACGTTAAATTAAAAATGGAGAGTTTATTTTTATCTGATGCTGTTAAAAATCGAATGTTATCGCGGAATGCTTTTCTGTAGTTTGCAGTTTCGTAGTAAGTGGTATAGGCAGATTTTTGAGTAATTTACACCCAAACGGTTTTTTCAAAAACCATGTTTACGAAGTAATGGATTTTCACCGGTCTTAAAAATAAATATGCATTTTTGGGTGCGATACAAAACGGATGACACAATTGCCCTGATAATGGATACAATGGATTTTGCCCGAAACTTGGGCTAAAGAAGTAGGTGGCGCAACACTCCACTCCACATAATACTCCAATAATTTTCAGCGCAGGTTCACAATGTCTATTTATGTTATTCTGTCAATAAATATGCATTAAATTAAATTATCACGAAACATTAATTCATTTTTAAAAATAGGTTTCTGCCTATATTACCTAACGTAAAGTTAAAAAAAAAAAAAGTTGTATTGCTTATTTTTTTGTTACGAAAACAGAATTTTTTCTTATATTTAAAGAAAGGAGATAACAATATGGTTTTAAATAAAGTATTATAGAAAAGTTATTATCTTAGGTATCATTGTTTCTTAAAGTTACTTTATATGCACATACATAAAAGGCAATGGTATTTTGGTCTCAAATCCAAAAACAAATTATGTATGAAAAAGTTCGTTCAATGTATGTTCAAGGAACAATATTATGATAAAATCATAAATATTACCATAATAATAATAATAAGACCAGAGTAATTCAGGTGAAATTGATTTTTCTGAAGAGGAGAGAGAGCACTCTTTCATTGGTTTGACTGTTGCTTGGTGTCGGGATTGTACCCATAACACCATGACTTATCACTCATCACCAATCATCACCTTGGAAAAAAATTTAGGTCCTCTTTCAGCTGACTTTTCAAATCGTGGCAGGCTTGAAGACGAAGGCTTTCTTTGATCCTAAGAGAGGAGATTTTCGCACTTTCGCCGAAAGAAGAAATTTTGATTTACTTAAAATTAAACTTTGGACGAACGCGTAGACCCACAGCGACCCGGCTTCGCACACTGACCGAGAAAGAGTTTGCGTAGAACAGCCGACCATACAAAAACGATTCCCCCCTCCATTTCTCCCCTGTACCGACCGATTCTCATTACTTTTGGGTCCCCTCACGTACATAACATTTAAAAAAGAGATTTTTTTCTGAAGTCCATATCCGAGTTTTGTGCTTTACTGCAATAATTTTATTTTTCCATGTTAGTATTGGTTTTCTGAAATCATAATTAAGAAGGCCACATCACGAACCTATTAGTACGCTTAATTAACTGCCACCCGGTTGATTAGTTTGATTTGTTAAGTCTCGGATCCTTTAGGCGTATTTCCAACAACCAACAAGTGGCTACACTGGTTATATTGGCTATGGACCGACCACTGTCTGAGTGATAATACCACGACCCACAATAAACAATCCGCATGTCGCGATACAAATAATCCATTGAGACTCGAACTTATAAATAAACTTGGACACGAATATACACCGCATTCCCAGCTCTTCATTCCCACTCTCCGGACTCTGTTGGCACTATGTGTCTGCGTGATAGGACTGGGAATATCTCATTCTAGGTACAGGTCACCGAATGATAAATAATAACAGCCAAGGTTCTCTGGTCAGCAGCTGCGAAAATATGTTTGAAAAATGTTAAGTGTGTGTTTCTTGCCGTCACGCCCTTCGAGTATTGTGTATTTGCATAACGTTTTAATAATAAGTATAACTCTTGACAGGTGAAATTCCTCAACACCTTGTCATCGAGTATCGCTTTGTACTGTGCAAGCGTGTGACTCGTTTAAGAGCATTTTAAAATCAACTATTACATATAAATAAAGGGTTTTCCAATAAGAGGTGTTATTTTGAATATGTTAATTGAATGAATGCGCTATCGAGAGATAATTAATGATTTTTTTATGGCCGGAATTAGATGGTATTGATCTGGACAACGTTTACTTTCAACAAGACGGCGCTACGTGCCACACAAGCAACGAAACCATTGATCTTTTACGGGAAAAGTTTCCGGACCGTGTTTTCTCTCGAAGAGATGATCACAATTGGCCACCGAGATCTTGTGATTTAACACCTTGCGACTTCTTCTTTTGGGGCCACGTGAAAGAGAAGGTCTACGCCAACAGCCCAGCGTCGATTCAAGACATCAAAGATGGAATTCGTGAGGCTATCGAGGACATAGGGCAGCCACTGCGATTTGGTTATGGAAAATTTAATGAAAATGATATGGTCCTGTAAGCGTGGTCGTGGTGGTCATTTGATGTTATTTTTCACTGTTAACGACATACCTTTCTCTTTCTAATAAAATAAACATCCGAATATTTATATCAAAAAATGGCATTTTTCTTTGAATATCAAAATAACACCTCTTACTGGAAAACCCTGTAGAAGTAATGCGTAGGCATAACGAAGATCATCAAGATGAGACTCGTCCGGGCGTTGATTTTCCTCGTATTTTCTATATGGTGTGGAAACATGGACACTTAGAACCAGCGAAAGAAATTTTTCGATAAGTGGTGCTGGAGAAAAATGCTCAGGATTCCACGGAGAGCCAGACGTGTGTCCGTTCCGGAAGAGCTGGGCATCCACAGTAGGCTCTATGTCCATTCTGAAAGAGCTAGACATCCACTCTCCACGCAGCGCAGAGCCGCGAGGAGTAAAGAAGCCTTATTCACCATGGAAATCAGAGTGGGGGACAAGCAATGAGGAACGAACTTAAGAAGAAGATAAGTAATTAGTACGGTCATAAATTAATGCATGAATACAAACAGTATCGGAAGCATCCGATATTTCTCCCATATTTCTCTTCCTCTCCTTTAGCGTAAGAAACTTTTTTGTTTTAATCTTATTTTAACCTCAAATTTCTTTTATATTAAACCTTTGTTTTATAAAAGCTGTTTGTTTCTCACTTTTAAAATAAATAAAATTCAGAAACTGCTTACTTAAATATCAAACACTATCGTGAAGTCTGGTGTTATAAAATTAAAAATGTTACAGCTATCTCCATCCATTTAGCTGTCGAACGCACTATATTTTTCAATCTATAAAGCTCAACGCAGAACGACGTCAATTAACATACAAAAACTGTAGAAATTAAATATTAAAATGTAATACTGTTCTTGGAATCACGAAAATGTTTCAAAAGAAAAGTAGGTAATACTTTTACTGTTTTTTCAGCATAATTTAACATCTCCCATTTTTCGCAGTCACTTATCTTACTCTATTTTCTTGATACGAGAATCATATCCGACTTAACAATTTATAAATGATATCACACAAATTTAGCAACATTTTTTTTTCTAATTTTAGTTTTTAACATCGCACCAAATGCACTTTTTTCATGTATGACAGGTTAGGTATTGCAACAATTATCACCACGAAATTATGTAAAAGTTTCAATGTGGAGGGTTTCTCAGACCTAAATAAAAAATTGATGGAGTAATGATTCCGAGCCGAAAATTTTCCACTAAGTAAGCTGTTGTAAGACTATTTAAAATTTATTCCACAACGTCCGCGGGAGGAAAGCAAAAGTGTGGAAAACGCATCACTCGAGAGACTCGTGATCTGTGGAACTTGTTACGTGGACGCGTGAACTTCTTACGTGGCTGCCGTTGAATTCGCGTTGTAGATATTATTAGGCCACGGACAAGATGATTGCCGCTTTTGCCAGCCAGCAAAAAGCATCTTGAATAATTTGTGACTCAAATGGCTAAGAATAGGGAATGTTTAGAGTTCCTGCGTATTGAATTGGATTACAGATCACAGGGTTTGCTATGTTGTAGGCTGATTTATGTTTTGACGTAGGTATTTGATTGAGGAAACTAGAATAGCAAAACAAAATAGGTATTATGAAATTATTTAAGCCAACTTGCTTTCGTTTTCTTCAAGACTTGCAAGCAAGAGGGGGCGTTTTTGTTATTTGGATGTAAATTGGAGATGTTTTTTTAATTCTTTAATAGTTTGAAAAATTGCTATTCGTTGAGACTTGCAGATTTCAGAGATTTCTCGATCAAGAAACATCGAGAATGTACTTGAAAAAAAAAAATCTTTTTTTAAAGTAGGTAGGTGTTTGCATTTATTGTATTGGCAAGGTAATTGTAATGGTAAGTGTTATTGCACAAAATTATTTAGAGTGACGGTAAATAATAATTAGAATAATAAAATTATTGTTTCGTTACTAAAAAAATCCATCCATTCAATGTATTATTTACATATTTTTTTAAACGTTTCGATAGTGGGCAGGCTGGCGGCGTGGCTTCGTTTTTTACACAAATATAAAGTAATTTAATTCCGAGATTGCTGAAATTTCGCACATATAACCTTCAAAGCAAGTTAAGGGTAAATGTCAACATTTGATTTAAAAACTCTTCTGAATGCCCGGGCAACGCGGGGTCTTCGGTTAGTTTTCATACTATCGCAATAAATAAAAATTATGCCGCAAAAAAAATTATTTTCGAGCTCAATAACACTGTTTTGATTCAAGGTCGCTTCAGAGGAGCAATACTTAAATTAGGAGGCGGGTATGGTACCGCCGCCCCGGGAACCATTTATTGGATAACCAACACCTCTGCCCTAGGTCACCTTAAGTTGTTCGCTACGTTTGGTGACTTAGCAGTTGTGCCCGGGTTCATGGGGTGAGGTTTTTCGGGGTCTTGACGTTAGATGCGTCTGCTCACCAACTGCGCAGCACGCCGGATCGGGAGAGAATGGTTGTGGGAGACTTATGACCTCTCCAGCAGGAATCCCTCGGAACATCGCCTTGCAACACAGTGGGAGGGAATGGATTCGTACGTCCGTCACTCCTGGACACAGTGACCCATCCCTCATACCTTTTTCCTTCCCAGAACGTTATCTCCATCCTTTCCTAAAAATACACTACCCACAGCATCCTCAACATGACATTCCCTGAAGGGAATTATTTTCCTTAGGGCCTTCTGTGTGGAGCTAATGTAAAAAAATACTATTAAAAAAGGTTTCTCTAATATGTACATTCAATTTGTTACTATTTTTAATGCGGGCTTAATATAGCCTTTACGACTACTTGCAACTTCACAGCACATTGTTTCAGCATGAAACCTGTCGACTTCATGAATGGAGTTGGGCACTTTCTCAGTAAAGTTTACTACCAGGCTATACATTTATCAAAGCTGGCAAGTAGAAATGTTTTTCCCCGGCGGGGTATTAAATATCACGGGTCATCGCCCCTTGGTGGGGTCAAAGAAAGTGTAAATCTGCGAATCGGCATAACCACAGTATTACACTATTTAAACAAAAGAATTGCACCCAGAGCCAAATGGCACTTGGAGCAGCTTGCATTTTTACACCTTTATCTTTTGCGTTGTATCGTTACAAACAGCAGTAGATATGTATATTGCTGATATATAACGAAGGATTGGAGGAATTTCACGAGCCTCTTTCTCGAATCACCGCTATTACATAATGTAACATAATAAACATTCATAAAAATGGGGCTTTATAAATTAAGCCAAATATTATTATTATTTATTTATTTATTTAAAATTTACGGCACAAAGTGCCATTTATAAGCTTGTGTATATTTAATTACAGTCGTAGTACTTAATGCAGGCATTAAAAATAAACAATTATTCCAAAAAACTCGTTATGTAGTGACCTCGTTAACAAAATTTATATAATTGGCTTAAATGTTCGATCAGTACAACCTTATATTTCAGTATGGAAATATTAAAAATATCAGCCACATTGGCATAAAAATTTCCAATGGTGTGTAATCAATTTATGACTGAATTGGAGACTGATACTGACGTGTAGTTGTCACAATAATACAAACTAGGGAACCTTGATCTTATTGTAGGTATATGAAAGTGAATCAACTTTAATATATCAGGGCTATCCAACAGATAGTTTACGATTTTATACAAAAATATCAGATCAAAAATTTTTCTTCTGTCACTTAATTTCAACAATTTTAATGAGTGCAACAAAAAATCATAATTTATTGATCCTAAGGGAATTCCAAGTCTAAAATTAATACACCTCAAAAATTTGTGTTGGACTCCAATGATATTGATGTGATTATTGAAGACAGGTGACCAAATTGTTGAATTATATTCTATATCAATAAGGAATGAGCTTTTAAAGCCAAAATCAGACTGTTTTATAAAAGTACCTTGCGAAGCCATTCCGGTTCCACTTAAAGCACTTGTAAAAAAAACAATACTGTAAAAAAATAGTCGTGTAAAAAAAATATTGTCATTTTTTAATTTATTTTATTTTCTAAAAGATGCGATTATTAAGAATACTCTCACCAAATGTTTTAAAGAAATTCGTAAAATTGACGGAGATACCATGTTATGTGAAACCGTTTGAAACAGTTTGTATGTTGAATTATCCTTCAGCCATAACTTTGAACGTGTTATTCTCGAAATTATGTTAGACAACATATTAAACCTGGTTGACAACATATTTTAAAAAAAACTGTACATCCTATTTGCATGCACTGAGTCTTAAACGGTTTGAAAAAAAAAAAATGCGGATCAGCGAATTTTATTTCCGGTTTTTATCGATAATTTTCATCGTTCATAAAAAAAATAATTGGAAGGGGGCCCTTTACAAAAATAATTCCTGCATGGAGCTCCATAGAGACTGGATTTTAAAACAGTTTAAGACTTGGTGCATGCAAATCGGATGTTTAGTTTTTGTTATGTTGTCAACCAGGATGAAAAACGTAGTTTCGAGAAAAACGCGTTCAAAGTTTTGCTGAAGGATAGATAATTCAACATAAAAACTGTTTCAAATGGTTTCACATAAGATGCTGTATCTCCGTCAATTTTACGAATTTCTTTTCTAAAACATGACGAAAATTTTTATTTCAGTGTCCTGGTGCCTGTCCAGTCAATTGTGCCAATTGTCCTTAATCTTAAAAAGAATTACTTTTTCGTTGACTGGAGGCAATAAATAATTTTCCTACTGGACGATTGAATAATAAGTAATAAAATAATTAATTTTCATTCAATTATTTCTACTATGCCGAAAAAATAATATAAATGTAAAAAAAAATCAGAATGCCAAAATTTAAAAAAATAATTTGTTTGGGTTCTCTTTACCGAGAGAAATCGATTTTGGCCCTCACTATAAATTAACACAGGCCTTAGGAATAAAACATCAATTTAAGGATGTTGGATCGATTTGACTTATCATGACGATACAAATAAAAACACATATAGATACGCACAATAACATTATATAGATATGTACAACAATTTTTTAACAAGGTTTACCCGCCTGAAATCATTAAGTATTTTTTTAGGAAAATAACTTAACAATAACTTGTCATGATAATTTAGAGACTTTCACAAAGACGTCGTGATAATTTGCGTATCTAAAATTCACCTACTCTTTCTTTAATGAAGTGACAAATAAGATTTCAGAAAAATAGCCCTATGTTATGCTGAATTCCTGGCATATCTCTAAGAGAAAAAAAAATTAAGCAACTTGAACAAACCAAATTAAAGAAAGTAGTCCAAAGATGGCGTCACTTCCATTCATGGAATATCGAGCATATGGAATATCGACTGGCATTTTGATTTCGATTTATATTTCGCCGAAGTCTCTAGAGTACTCCGGATATGAAACTCGGACTTGTAAATCGGATATGAAACTCGGATTCTCGGCTATGTTAAATAATTTTCTATCAGGATTATAAATAATAGTTATTATTATTGTCGTAATATTAAAATAATTTGTTAAAACATAAAATGAAATATTTTTTATAAATTAATGAATTGCAGGTAATGTTGGTATTTTTAAATACTGATAAAATTATGAAGAAATGCATTTAGTGAATTAAGTATATTCCTGCAATCCAGTTTTTAGCCGGATTTATGAATAATTCGAAGAGAATTCTTAATAAATTAGCACTAAATTTTTCTGTCATTTGTTATCTATGTAGATTTATCTTTTGTCGCTTATAGTATGAGTTTCCGAACACTGTGTATAGAAGATGTTTGGATATTGAATTCGAAAATGCATGGGTATTCTTTAAATATTGATAACACTAACAGACGATTATGAGTAAGTTCAGTCTATTAATCGCTATTTTCATTAGGTGTACACAAATATGCAAAGCAACGTAGGTTAATTGCAATGATCTCGGACAAACAGTATGCAAATAAATCATAGTTCAAGTTCAAGCAAACTTCGAATTCGCCAAAGTCAACAAAAGAGACCTCGCTCCGATCGCGTCAATTGGCACCCATCTGCGATTACCTTTATCAAATCCAATAAATTTTCATCAACACCAATTTAAAAAATACATTCGTGTGGTCGTAAACAACGCCTAGTATTATTCTGTAGGAACTTTAAATCATAGTCAATGGGATAAGTGCAGCATCGAATAATGGTAAAGCGTGGGTTTGTTAAATTGTTAACAGTTGATGGACAAATTGCCAATTTATGGAGAAAGCATTAGATAATTCTTACTCTGTCTCTGTGCAGCAGACTGTTGATTTTTGAAATTGTCAATAATATAATAATGATGCGTGTTGAGGTTTCCGCGATTTCTAATCTTCAGTTTAAATAATAGAAGGATTCTAAGGTGTATTTTGCCGTTGAATAATATCGCTACTCATTTGTGTTTTGGCTAAACTTGGAACACGCATAACCACTCGAGCACTTCTTGCCACAATCTGGCACTATTGAAAAGACCACAGATTGCTTTGTTGCCAATTTTGGCAAATATTCCCTCGATTCTTTAAAAAACAAATGTGAAATAATTTTTAATATTCCCGCGGTCTAGACTTGAAGTTTTAAGAAAGATGAACACTTCTGATAATAATCAATAGGTCATGTTACTGCTCTTAGATTATTTTCAATAAATAAAGCAATAATCTAGTAAATTGGTAATGTGGATTAAAGATCATTAATGCATCTGTCTGAAGTGTTGCAGTTATTTTTGGTAAGTTAAAAATTCCATTTTATTGTAATGAAATATTGACATTTCTCGACCAAAATTTGTGTAAAAAGTTTTTATAAACGAAAAATGAAAACAGTATCAAAAATCGGTTTTCTTACATATATTATGTGTGATCACGAATTAGACCATTTAAAAGAAACTTCATAAATTTTTTTTAATGTGGACGCAAAATTCAACTTCCTACGCGAGATTATAGCTAAAAAAGGTTTGTGATTTTTAATTTTTTTTTTTTTTAATAAATCCTAAAAATATGGAATGATTATTTAAATATGGGTGAATTAATTTGCTATATAGCACTTTTTTCGGAGGTATGATTTTTTTTAATGTGGGCGGAAAATTTTCAAAATGATCACGATTAAAATCTTGAGCAATCCAAGAAAAAAAATTTAAATTGGTCTGTCGCTCGAGTGGTTAATACGATTTTTTAGAAATATCCTTATTTTCGCCTTAATTACTGTAAAAAAAACAACTATTTATATTGGTGGCGATGGAAAATACTGTGTTTAACATTTCAATTAAGTAAAATGAATTTTTTTTTTTTTTTGTTATTGTTTTTGGGGTGTTATGCCGTGTTTCGCTACCTCCTTCTTTAGCCAACGTTTCGGACAGCGTTACAGTGTCCATCATCAGGGCAGATGAGGGACAGGGCCTGATGATGGACACTGTAACGCTGTCCGAAACGTTGGCTAAAGAAGGAGGTAGCGAAACACGGCATAACACCCCAAAAACAATAACAAAAATACTTTTTGGCCGTGAAAACCTAAAAACATACCAAGTAAAATGAAGATTTGCTTTCGTCGTATGAGATTTCAGCCATTTATAACAATTTCAGTCATCTTGTTATGTTGGTATGACAAAATGACAAAGTACTGTAAATGACAGACATCTCACGCGACGAAACCAAATATTTGTTTTACGTAATTGAAATGTTAGATGCAGTATTTTCCATTGCCCCGAATGCAGTCTTTTTAATACCCCACAAGAATTCCAACAGCTCCCGTCTGGAGCCAGTGAAACTATGGCATCCACAATCGGGCTACGTTGTGAGGAGTATGATTAAATTGTGAAAACACAAACCAATCAAACAAAATTTATCCGGATCGGATAGTTGAGAGCCTTGCCCCACGACCGCGGAGCCCGTCGGGTAAGTCGTAAGGTGAATCAAAAGGATTTTTCTAAAAAATATTCGTATTAAGCTCGTCCAGCGATTTCGAAAGTTTACTGAGTTTTGTCATATAACAGAAGTTTTTTTTTAAATGTTGTTTATCCGAGCAGACAGGTCATATATTTTTGTATATAAACTGGGTCATTTGTCAGAACGAGACATGTTATTACAGCCCCTATCCAAGCACGTCATCTGTCTAACTTCCGGACCTGCGGGTTGCGGGTTCCCCCATCCGTAACACGATATATTATTCGGATGACGAGCAGAAAATAAACTGGATGCTCGAAAAACAGACCGATTTTTAGATATTAACAGCCGCCGCTCTTATAAATCGAAACTGAGCCAATGCTAAGTAATTTTTAAAATTTCCCAATGTTTTTTTTTAAATAACGTTATTATTTCGGTAACCGGACAACTCTACGTTGTGCAACTTCGTCACTCCTTTGAAAAGTCGTAAAAAACAACGAAAAAAAATTAAACTCGGCTATTCAGATTACGTTAGGTTAGGTTATGGACTTTTTTCGACACTTTTAATGACTTTTAATAGGGGTGTTGAATGCCACTTTGTGCAATACTAAACACTTTCTTTGAAAATCATTAAAAGTAACGAAAAAATATTTTAAATTTTTTTTAAATATGTTAGGTTCATGGCTATTTTTTTTCTTTCATAGCTTTAACTGACTTTTCAAAGAGGTGTTAAGCTCACTTGATTGGCATCGGCCCGAACATAATACATCAATGAATCCGTTATCAATAAACAAAAAATATTATCGCACAGTCCCATCTAAGACATGTTCCCTTTAACCATCCTATCCTTTTTATCTCCTCCCCCCCACTCATCAATTATCACAAAGATTTGTTGAGTTGGGTTGATTCTGAGTTGGCATGGAACCGAACATAATATATCACTAAATGTTGGTAATATGTTTACTTAGATAACTAAGAAGCCTTAGAAATAAATAAAAAATCTCTTATGAATCCATAATCGATAAAAAAAAAATATTATCTCACAGTCCCATCTTAGACCTCTTAGATGTTCCCTTTCACCATCCGTTCTATCTCCTCCACTCATTCTTCACTTTTACCTAGTCACGCCCTCATCTCCACCCCAATGTTTAGTAATTAATGTAATATTAGGTACGTTCACCCATTATTTTGTAACGTCAAGTTAGTATATTTTGCCGTGGGGAAGAAACGGCTGTTCTGAAATCGGTTGGCATGTATAAAAAAATGTTGTGGTTCTAATAAAGAAATATTGTTTCATTTTTATTATATCTATTTAAATTTTTTTTTAAATAATGATCGCATTGGGTTAGGTTAGGATCGCCTAGCGGTAAGGTTACTAAATAAGTACAAAAACAATTATCACAACCTGTGCTAAAATGAAAAATATATTTAACTATTCAAATAACAGGTAGTGCGGCCTGAATAAACAAACAGAAATGTGTTTTTTTCTTGTCTCAAGTCCAATGACACCTTCAGCCACGAATCGGCAAGATGTATCAGATGTGTTTGTTTAGCTTCGTCCACATTATCTGCGGCTAGCGCACGAGCCATTACTAACTAGCTGATATATAATTCAGCAGTCAAAGGGGCAAAAATAAATAATTATTGTGAATGTGATAATTGTGGTGTACATGTTAGTCATGTAGTTTCAACAACCTTCAACCGATATCGTTTGTGAAGTTAGTTATACTTAGTTTTGTGGTATCTTAACAGATGTCAGTTAAGCAGTGTTTTAGAAGAGTATCATCCATCGTCGTTCGTGTCTAATGCACAAACGGTTATGATAATAGTCTAAGCAAATGGTGGATGGCTTGACTCCATCAGTCCGCAGCCGCAGAATAACTTAGAGCCTCCTATAGAAAGGACGTCTGGTCGAGTTAAATAATCATTGTAAGCATTACTATAAACGTAAATAAAGTCAATTGTAATCTCGATATTATTTGGAAGTTTTCCAACACAATTCAAATAATCTTAATCACTGGAATTAATAATCAAAACAAATAATGTATGAAGACATTTCCATTAAAGTTCAACTATTTTAGTTGAGAGGAGCTTGCGCGTACTGGCTGGCCAATAGATAATAAAACAAAGGGAGATATGGCATGACCGTAATGCGTTTGGCTTGTAAAAAGAAACAAATGTGGTGCACCATCGTGAGTAGTCGCTAGCAGTGGGCGCGGTTTCATATTCATACTAATAATGGTTCTCATAACTCATCTCCCTTGTTTTCATTATATCCTAGATGAAGACCCGGCTTTTACTGGACTGTACTCTTTTTTCGAAATCAGGGGCAGGCAGTAATTTTCCTGTTATTTCGAATGTTAAGTGTTCTAAATATTATCAAGAAGTATAAAATATAATTTTAGGTTTTCACGACCAAAAATATTTTTGTTATTTATATTTGGAGTTTTATGCCGTGTTGCGCTACCTCCTTCTTTAGCCAACGTTTCGGACAGCATTACAGTGTCCGAAACGTTGGCTAAAGAAGGAGGTAGGGCAACACGGCATAATACGCCAAAAATAAATAACAAAAATAAGTATCATATTCTGCTAAAAACAAAAAAATACCATCAAAAAGTATCAATATTCTGCTTTTAGGGGGTGCGAAAAGAGAATCGGGGTAGTTTTTCTAAACCCCGTGAAGACATTCATTCACCTTCCTTTTGTTTTGGAGGTCAAATGTGCAAAATTTCGACACCGCCCGCTACGCTTTTTACATTATATTAATGTAAGATAAATCTATATATGAGAAGAAACCAGGGCCGCTCCTGTGCAGGAGCAATTGGAGCAGTTCACTCCGAGCGTCGACTTGCCAAGGCGCTAAGGAGGCAAGGCGCCATGGAGCCAAGGCGCCAAGGAGCCAAAGCGCCAGGAGCCAAGCAGCCAAAGAGTCATTGCGCCAAAGGATCCAAGGAACCAATAATAACCAAGCCCCTAAATACAGCACCTTTCCGGTTTTTACATAATAAAGATAGATTGATGTACAGTCTGGACGAAACTTTTGAGGTAGGCCCGGTACATTAGAACTCGCACAATGTCAGCGAAATGTATTAAAATAAATATTCGACCAACAACGCAGTAGTGTGAGTCTCAAAAAGCGAATAAAATTCTTATTTTTATCTTACCACGCACCCAGATCCGAAACAGTCGTAAAAATAAACTAAAATCGCGTGGTACGAAAATTTAGTTAGCGGTAGCGAGTGGCCCAATGTCACGTGTGAGATTTTAAATTCAAATAATTTTACTATTACCATAGCATAGACTTCTTGATGGACCAAGAGGTCGCGGGTTCAAATCTTCGCGAAGGTTACAAATAAATAGGTACTGGTGGAGAAGTAATTAAATGGTTCGCCATTTATATATTGGGATAGTAAGAAAAAACTAAATTAACCCCTCAGGCCACGGGCCTATTTTATCGGAAGGTCAAAATATTTGCGCTTTGCAATAAAATCCAAATAAATGGAATATTTCTGAACGCATCCGAAAACTAAAAACTGTTTTTAAATTTTGATGAAAAACGCTTTCAAATTTCGCTAATTCGAAATATGTTTTGAAATATAAAAGTTTTGAATTCCAACATTTTTTTCTTAAATGACTCACCTCGTGTTTTGTCTAACGTAAATGGTAACAAAAAAATAAAATACACATATTTTCATAGGCAAATGATGAACGCTATCATCAGCTCACTTTTTTGGCGTTTCAAGTAAAAATAATTCATAAAAAATTCCCAAAACTTCATAATTTTTTTTCAAACTGCGGTCGGAAACTTTGGTTTCATAATTTTTTTTATTATTTTGTGTATACTTTTAGATATGAATATAAAGCGTGATGTTTTCTCTTTCTAACAGTGTTTAGATCATATTTCTAACCATGATGGTAAGGGAGACGATTAAGGAGAGGGGAAAGAAAACGATTTATTTGAGGTTGGTTAGGTTAGGTTGACATTATTTTTTAATCAATCTTGTTCTACTTGCTGACCACAATTAGCTGCTTCACAAGACTATATTCGCTTTGTTATGTTAGATTCGGCGCTTCTTGTATTAACCCGAAATAAATTTAAAACGTAATCTAACCAAAAGGAAGATTTTGTAAAATGACTCCGGAGTATTCATTTACAGGTGTTTGGGTACCAAAAATTAACACCAGATCAAATCACTAATAGCAATTAAATTTAAATTTACTTGTACCATTACTTAAAACTTGCAAATTCATTACTACAATCAGCTAAGGAGCATTAAAATATTCGTTCAACTGTTCAAAAATAAGACGACACACCCCATACGTTCAACGTTTTCGAACTACGGGTTTCTGTTGAAATCTCAGGCAGAACCGGATAGCAAAACAAAAAAAAATAAAAGAAAACAAAATAAAGCAAACACATCTCGTTTGAATCGGTGATTGGTATCTGAAATTAAGGCAGAAGTGTAATATGAATTTTAATTAGGAATTAACATAAATATTCACCCAAAATGTTTAAAAATAGTTTAATTTATTTAATCTGCTTGTGTGAGTCCCAGTTGAATGTATATTTACATGGCGTTGAGACACCACAATAAACACATTAAATTGAATGCATTTTCAGTATTCAAGTACCTCAGCCGTATTGTCATTGAAATGTCGTACATGTCATTAGGTATAGTAGCTACTTTTTGGTATTTGATACTCCGCGTCTAACCTCTATTTGCAAACATAATTTCATATTATGTCCTACAGTTAGGTAGTCCACTGCTCCACTCGAATTTCAGAATTATTTTTGCAAAATCTTTTATCTTTAGTAATTGGAAACATGCACTAAAAGATAATAATGTGATAACATTTTATTTATTTATTTGTACGTGATAATATATTACAAAATAATAATAACAATAAAACTTATAACTGTTTCTGAAAAAATTAGAAAATATACAGATTCGGGAAATGAGATTAAAAGAATTTGGCATTCTCAGAATCGCATATAAAAATATTACCATTTGTTATTTCGGCTACTGGCATTATACCTAGTTCTCTCATTCAAAATTTAGGCTTATTAGATTTGTCAAAGAATTTATACATAAAAATGCAAAAATCAGTCATATTAAATACATGTAGGATTGCGAAAGATTTTTTAAATGTTTATATTGAGGGATCAGTAAGATTTATCGATCCAGTTAGGAGTTCTATCGAGCCCAACCCTCCGATATGAAATTATCTGGAGTCAATGAATTATTTTCCCATTTGGTATCTGGTAGGTTGACATGTTGTTTTTGTATTGTTTTGTATTTATTATACTTATATAGTGCAATTGCATAGCGTGGATTGCCTAGATAATCATTTGTAGAAAAGTGTGTGGAAGAGTTAAGTTTTTCCTGTGGGGAAGATTTAACCCGGACATAAAGTCAAAAGAATTTATAATACATTATTCCCAAAGAGTTTACATTTCGGGAAAAACAACATTACACAATTAAAAGAAAACTATTTTGTTACACAAGAATACGAATTTAAAAGAGAGTTCAATGAAGAGTGCTCATAGATTTTAAAACAAATTAGACAGACCTAATACCGTCAGTTGAAAAATATTTCATTAATATATTAAGAAAGCAATGAATTTGTGAAATTGGTGGAATGTTGAAATCTGAACATTATGTGTGTCAATATGTAACGTGGGATTTCTGGACAGTAAATCTTTACAATAATAATTATCATGACCCAGTGTTCAATATTATAGAAATTTCCCTGCAGTTTTTCGCAGTCGAAAAAGTCAATATTGGAAACCTACTTTATTTATTTATTTTACGTGCTATCAACAAGCGACCAACAAGATATTCCTCCAATAGACTCTTCACAGAATATAATGTCTTAAACATACGGCAACTTCATCTAAAATTTACACTAACACATTTCATGTTCAAATACAAGAAAAAAACTCTTTTACATCACAGTTACACCACCAGAACAATAACCAAACGACACTACAATGTTCCTACACTACGCACCACATCAGCTCAAAGACATTTCATGTACCTAGCTCCTAAAATGTTTAACCTTCTCCCCGAGAACCTAAAATCCGAAACCCAACCCCATATCTTTAAAAAAAAATTATCAAAATGGATCCTTACATTCAGTAACGATGATGAGTAAAAATTTGCTATTTTAATTGAATTGTAATATAATTGATAAAACTTGTAACATAAATTAATTTAATGTGTTAATTAAATTACTAACTTAATTTGTTACTAAATATGTTACTTAAACTACTTAAATGAATTGCATAAGTTAATAGCTGTACACTGTACCTTCACAATCTGTAATCTTCATCCGCCATAACACAGGGACATCCCTAGCATGGCGGATGAATTAACACAATTTTTTGTTCATTGTATAAACTTCTTTTAATAAATAAATAAAAATAAATAAATAAATTATTTCTTATTTCATGAACTTCGAATAACTATTCAACATTGACCACTGTGCAATACATATTAAATATATACTACACGTAAACAATACTTTCATCAGTGCAAACAGATTATGAATTACGGCCAATTTGCTGGATTTTTTAAGTCCGCA
The DNA here is from genome assembly GCA_936435175.1 of Glyphotaelius pellucidus. Taxonomy (NCBI): domain Eukaryota; kingdom Metazoa; phylum Arthropoda; class Insecta; order Trichoptera; family Limnephilidae; genus Glyphotaelius; species Glyphotaelius pellucidus. The sequence goes on from OW386544.1 coordinate 31,148,366, forward strand.
CTGTGCAAATATTATTTGATAACATCACGTGGGATTAGCAGGCCAGCACGTGATGCAAATGGCACATACGAGGCGCAGACCACGTACAGATTCTGGAAGACTCCGGCCCATCCTCTTAATTTACGGGACTGCCGACCCCGCCAACAAATCATACATACAGCTAACTATAACTACCTCAATCACAACTAGTGCGTACAGCGGCCAGATCCAGACGTCAACAAAGATCTTTCAGATAGTCACTTGTTTTCTTATTTTCGCGGATTCTGTGAGTTTTCCATATCGTAATTAGTTTTATCTAGTCACGGGATATCCATCATCCGTACCTGTGTGCTTTCGTCTAGTATCGCGTTCGCTAGTTACATTTTATCCTTTGTGGTAATAGATAAAGAAAAATCAACTGTTTTACAATATAATGTCCGGAAACCAGCAGTGCAAGCGGAAAACTGGTTAATTTTGTACATTTGGGAGTCGATAATGTGGTTATAGCTTTTTTAATTAACCTTTCCTTTCAAGTAAACGAAACTTTCGACGGCCTCCGTGGTCCCGAGGCAAGACTCTCGACTCACAATCCGAAGGTCGCGGGTTCGAACCCGGCGTGCGCAAATAAATTTTATTTGATTAATTTGTGTTATTTCACAATTTATTCATTTAAAATAATAAATAGTATATTTGCGGCACGTTCCAGAGTGGAAGATACTATCAGTATCGCCCTGGTGTAAGACCACCATTCAGAATTGAAACTTTGCTTGAAATGGCTTTAGCCGTGTTTAGTGACCAGATCTGAATAGCCAGGTACTTCCCCACCTTCCTCTTCCCTATCTCCTTCCCCTCCACTACCTTCAGCCTCACAACATACCCCGATTGGGGATGCCATAGTCTCAATGGCTCCAGACGGGAGCAGTTGGGACTCTTGTGCGGTATTAAATGTAAAAAAAAAAAAAAAAAGTAAATTGCGTCAAAATTGAAATTTTGTTGGTCAAATTTGAAAAAATCTACCGCTACGGGGGAGTATCAATGTTTTCACTGTATTTTTTAATGGCGTCGAAGCGTAGACTAAAGAATATTTCATTGAAGAAGAAGATGACACTTATATTCTAAATGAAAATATGAAATAGAACAAGACACAGAAAAATAGAAAAAGACAATGGTCGCAACTGGGACTCGAACCCAGACCTCTCGTCTAACCGGGACGTGCGCGTTATCCAATTTCACTATTGCCACCTTCTGTCAAACCGTCATATTTGTCAATCTCATATTTCAAATATTTATAGAATCAACAATATTATCTTCAACTAGTTCTTATATTATAAGTGTTATCTTCTTCTTCAATGATATATTACGTTGATGGGAATAACCTTCAAAAGTTATAAAAAGAGAGTTTTTCTTATAAAAAATTAAAGAATATTTTTTCATCTCGATTTTTTTTTGTACATCCTACAAAAAATCCTAAAATTGGTACTATTTTAGAGGGTGCATTTGAATCTCAAAATCAGTACACAGATATCTTTTTATTTTTGGAGACACCTATGTTGTGTGAGTTTATAATAAGTATTCGACGGCACATGAAAAATTATTTGACGCCCAAAATACAAACAGACAAAACTCATATATGGAATTTTTTAATGGACTTCTTAGTATCGTTTCGCTAGTGGGGTTTTATTTATCCATTTATTAACCCCATTAGTGAAACATTTTGTAAAATGAATAAGAATCGGTAAAAAAAAATGCGAGTGTGCAATTCACATATGGTAGAAGTGAAAGTTTCAGAAGAAGAGAGGCTACGAAGTACCCCACAAAGAGGAGATCAATAGGTTATGAAGCACCGCACAAAGAGGAGATCGATTTTACTATCATTTTCTCGTAGGCTAAATCCTGTAGATGTGTCGCTATTTATATTTATAGATGTAGCTGTTTATCTCTTTTTAGTGTCCCTATTTTTCGTTTCATCGAGTTTCAAAGTTTTGACTTCAATTAAAAAAAAAAAATTTGTCTTTACTAATAAAATTCCAAATATGAAATAGGCCTGTTGCGTTGTGGGCGACGGATTGTTTGGTGATCTCAATCAAGATTTTTTTAAAGTGAACCACTGTGCGCTGTAAGCAATCACCACTTAAAGTAGTACGTATTTATTAAATGGGTTATTATGCCGTCATGTGATATCGCATAAGTGAGACTATGGCAACCTCAACTACGTTGACCAAGCACTAGATTCTTTCTGCAGAAGATAGAAGACTTTTTTTTGGTTTTTGGATCTTTTCCCCTTCCAAACCACAATTAATAATATCATTATACGTTTTTAAAGATGCACCTAGCACTGAAAATCAGTTTACTTTGTAATATGTGATTTATTATCGGTTTAAACAAATAAATACATTTGTAATTGTTTTAAACCGAGACAAGCTCTTTCTAAAAATAGAAGAACAATAATTCTCAGCCTTTTTCCAACAACATCCCAAGTCACCTTGGCAATGACTGCTATAAAATTCTGTTTACAAGTCTCCATCCTAACTGTATTTGCACTATGCCCACCGAGTCTATCGGTATCCACACACCGGTGTTTCTTTTTTATTGCAGACAAACTAGTAAATATTACACACCACTGTTAATTACGAATGCTAATAGTCAATTCATTGTATTTCGAATGAATTAAGTCGAATTTTCGCATTCGTTTGATTTAAGCATTTGCAAATTATTTATAGCGTTCATTATTTACATAGATACTAGCCTTTACCCGCGGCTTCGCTCGCATGGTATTAGGGGGAAATTACTGTAGCGCTTGCACTTATCAATTATCGCGACCCCTTCCCCTCCTCCTCCTCACTCCCGAATTAGAATGGTAGCTTTATTTAAAACTAGCTGGTTCCTAGCATACGCTGCTACGCCATTCAAAGAAATAAATTGACTTTCCCTTCTTATCCTTTCCCGTGCGTCCCCGTTCCCTTCCACCTTCCCCGCCTTCCCTCTCCCTCGTCTCTTTCCTCTTCAAGAACCCCACCTTTCCCCTACCTTTACTCCCTCCTGCAAAAATATATGAAATACACACATGTTCATTTATACAAATTTCATAACGCCAGAGCTTACCATTATATACAGCCTAAGTTACTCGCTGATAATATAGGTTTCTATTGGTGAAAGAATTTTTAAAATCGGTTCAGTACTTTCGGAGCCTATTCAATGCAAACAAAAAAAAAACAAACAATCAAATCTTTCCTCTTTATAATATTAGGATAGATTTAACGTACACAGATGTTATTTGTGGCGCGGCGCGTACGGCGTGGCGACAGACATGCACTTGAAGCCGGGTTCTGAAATTCAATCACGCAGACGCTACCCTATTAAAACTGTTCGATTGTAAATAAAAAAAAAAATTAAAAAATAACAAAAACTTCGATTCAAAAATATTTTCGGTTCCATAAGTATAATATTAAATGGTATATTCCACAAATCCAAAATGTTTTTCCTCGGCATGATTTTTTTAAAAAAATTTTATAATTAAGTTAAAAGAAATATAATATTTCACTTTCTTAACTTAAATACAGAGCATATATAGTATAGTAGTTTTTAATTTTGTTCCAAAATCTTAAATTTAAATAGTTTTTTTTTAAGGTTTTTATATTCTTTTCCGTTTTTAGGTTATCTGGAAGGAGATTATATATGTGAACTCCCTCGTGGCCAATACTTGTCTTGCCACTTTCAGTCTTGACTTTATTTGTGCACAATTTATTGTGTTGTCTAGTATAATGTTCGTGTACTTGTGATGTTTTTATAAATGTTGTGTTTGTGTGTATAAGTCCATTTTGTATTTTGTAGATTAAAAGACATATGTTTTATTCGTACAATGTTCTTATTTTCAAAAGGTTCATTTCCTGCTATAGTTTTTTTGTTATAGTTGAAGAGTTTTTTAATAACTTTGTTCTGTATTATTTGTAAGTCGTTTAAGTACGTAATGTATGTGATTAATATGAACATTGTAAAAATTGATATGAATATTTGTAAACAATAAAATACAATAATTAATAACCAACATAAATAAATAAAGAATAATTCATCGATATTTTCTGTTATTTTGTAACACAGAAATAGCGATCTAGGAAGTCTTGTTAGACGCCTCAAAATTAGGTTATGTAACACGTAGATATATAAACGGTGAAATGTGTTGCGGTTTTTTTTTTAATAATGCATAGGTATGCTATGAACGGCATACTCCTGAGCTGCCGTAACCAAAAAATTAACGACAAACTCTCTGATTTTCATGTCACGTCAAATCATTTTGTATCGCAAGTATTATGAATGGACTACCTACATATAAATGTTCAGAATTTCAAGTAAGCAATATGATCTCCAAAAGTTTACGGTCCACAAGCATTTTAGTTATTCAGCCGGTGCTCGGTAAATAAAAAAGGCACTCATAAATTTTATAAGAAATGCGCCTGAAATATAAAATCTTTAGTCGGTTCACGCAGAAACTTTCCACAGAAAAAGTGGTTTAAAGGAGTTATTTCTTCCTGCCTTGTAATAATAAGTGAGCATCGGTTGCAGATGAAGATAAACTGAAACTTGAATTATTTTGTGAATTATAATACTTACTGAATTTTAAATGGGTCATTTTAGTGAAATAAAACCTCTAAATGTATGCGTAAAATACTTAGGCTCTCCTAATACGTCGATCAAATCATTTAAAATGGTATTTACACTATTTTCAGATGTTGTGGCCTGTTCAGGAAGTCTAGCAAGGACGATCTATAAAACCCTAATATCAATCGATATAGACTAAATCTACGGTCAGTTATCAACATTTGCGAGCACGGTCAACAATTGATAAGAGATGTTCCGACCTACGGTGTAGCGCGGCCTTCCCAATATCTGTAAAAATACAAAACATTTTGAATAATGTCGTTCGTTATGCAAAATAGCTGGCTTACGAATGAATGGAGGTGAATTAACGAAGCTCTTAGAATTGAAAGAAATTGTTTACGCGACCCATAGATTTAAATAATTCATCTAAGACGCGATCAATTTATTCCGTTCGATCTTGGAGAAACGAAAGTGGTTTAAATATGACTAAAGATCTCATTAACTCCCATTTAGTCTCAGCTCCATTTAGCGCCATTATGTGTTAAAGTTAGTATTTCAATTCGAAATTGTCAATTTATTAGTATTATAAATTTTTACGAAGTAATCACGATTTAACACAGTTGAATGTAATTGTAAATCTGAAAATGGACAGATAAAGTAGATCCGCCAATGTTGTCATCGCCATTGCCGTATATCGATTTCTTATTTATTCCTTGTCAATATCGGTCTGGCTACCAGTGCGGCCGTGCTCTGGAAAATTGTATAAAATCGTCGTTAGTTACGCCTATCGATCCGACATTGTAAAAGTTATCGATTTCACTGTGTTAGTCTTTGGAGTTTTTACCGGTAGATTCCAAGTTTTACTAGAGAAGTTGATGAATAAAAAAATAAAAAAAATCTTTATATTTTAATATAACAGAAACAAATAATTCCTATTATCTTTTCACAACACGTCGTGTTTACCCACGCTCTTCCATTTACTCCACAGAAATGCACGTAGGTGACATTGCAAATAACTGCAGCCAGAATAGAACTATGGGTACATCTAAAGATAAATAATTGCACATCACTGCATAGGCAAGTTCTAGTAGTGCTTCGTTTCGGAGGATTTCGTTCCTAATTATATAAAATTAAGGATTTCATTTCGTCCACGGCTGACAATATCTTCGGAAACTTTCGCCACAATTAATAATCCTTTCGAAAATCTCCAGTAAATGCGCTTATATGCTTTTTTAAGGAGCAGAATGTCAAGATTCAAGGAGGTATTAATTTCAAGATTCAAGAAGATATTTGAGAAGGATTCAAGAAGGTTTTAAGGCAAGAATCAAGAAGGTATTCAAGAAGGATTCAAGAAGGTATTAAGTAAAGAATCAAGAAGGTATTCAAGGAGGATTCAAGAAGGTATTAAGTCAAGAATCAAGACGGATTCAAGAAGATGTTAAGTCAAGATTCGAGAGGGTATTTAAGAAGGATTGAAGAAAGTATTGAGTCAAGACTGACGAAGGTATTTAAGAAACCAAGATTCAAGAAGGTATCAAGTCAAGTTTCAAGAAGGTATTAAGTCAAGAATCGAGAAGTTACTCAAGAAGGATTCAAGAAGGTAATAAAAAAAATCAAAAAGGTATTAAGTCGAGATTTAAGAAGGATTCAAGAAGGTATTCAAGAAGGATCAAGAAGGTATTCAAGAAGGATTCAAGAAAGTATTCAAGAAGGAAAGTCAAGATTCAATAAGGTATTCAAAAAGAATTCAAGAAGGTATTCATGAAGGATTCAAGAAAATATTTGAGAAGGATTCAATATCCTTCTTTCAAAATTCAATCAAACATTTTTGATTCAAAATATTTTACGGATTAAAAAAACAGGGCGTTCGTTAGTTTCGCTTTTATATTTTTTCTTGACGATATTTTGAATGTTAAGGATTTGTGTAAAGGCTTTTTATATGAAATAAATTCACCGTAGCTCATGTTAATAATAAAAACGAAGATAAGCTGGATAAATTAAAAAAAAAATAAATTCACTTTTTTCTTGATAAACAAAATAATTAAATATGATAGCGCAGTTTTGTATTTTTTTGTTTAGTTCAAAGTGTTTAATTATTTCAAGTTAAATAAGTGAAAATGTAATTTTCTTTTTACTGAAATAAAAAAATAATAATAATACTTTCTTACTTTAATAAATTTTCTTATTTAATACACGTTTCTTGGAATACCATGAATCACTTAATTTCACTAATATTGTAATAATTTAATTCTTCTTTCAATATAATTCGAACGTGGGGGATTAAAAACTTTTCGTCAAATAATTATTAAGTTAAGGCATTTAAAAATTGTGTGAAAACAATTAATTAATTAGATAAAGGATGTAATAGTAATACAACGAGGCTCAGCAGTTTGATGTTGAAATATAATGTCTGAAACGAAATAAAAGTACGTACAGCTTTATGATTAAGTTAATAGCTACTTAATACTAACCGCACAGTTTCTGCGGGCTTCTCGTGTTGAAATATCGATATCAGAAACCGATACATTTGATCTACTAAATGAACGTCCACCCCGACGCTCGTAACATTTTTATTATTATATTTTCCTTTTACAATAGATTTTTTGCGACATAAATGTGAAGTTTTTTAGTACCGGTAATGCGTTTTTTTTTAGATATTGCTACCGATAAATAAAATGTGAAGGTACGGACATCGCAGTAATATTGCATGCGATTATTTACTTCCTATAATAGGAAGTCGAAGACGCCTGAGGAAGATTTGGCAATATCAAGTGAACTGCGAATAAACGTGAAGTGAACGAGAATAATGGAAGAGTATGTATGTGTGAATGTGAATGAGACAAGGAGTGTGTGCTAATACGGAGTTGTTTGGCAGTCTGTCCTCTCTGCCTTCCCCGAAAAGGCGTGAAGGTTAGTTATTTGCGAAAACTAATCCCTTCCAGGATATAAATAAATATTAAGGGGATTTCAGTACTTGAGCACCTCATACAAACTTTTTTTTAAATCTAGGAAAGTAAAAAAAAAACAACCACTCTGCAGGACAACCGACTGCGAAAGAGGTTATGCTCGGTTGCTTACATTCACACACGGATCGGCTCGTGACGGACAGACGGACAGATCTGTCCGTCACAGGTCGCGGAAATACACGGGCGGATCCAAATGTGAATTTTACGGGTAACATGAATCTATCACAAAGAATAATTGGCGAGGAGTGCAGATTGTAGATCTGAAACAACAATTTATCAATGTTTGAAAAGAGTTATAAGCTTTCAGCCAAACCTGCGCGGCTTGCAATTGCTTTGTTCCTTTCCCCTAATTCTTGGCTCGGCTCATGTAAAATGAATAAAATTTTCGCAAATATAAAAGCAGCATTTGAGAATATAAGCGTAAAACGAAAAATTCGCACTTATCACACGTAAAAGTCATGTTAAGTGATGCCTGGAAAACTGACCTCAAATATATGATGTTATTAAGCGTAAGCCAATTTTACAGATAGGAACCGTCGATCGGACAACTATTGCTTACACTTGTCTGAACATTATAATACCAGCCTTCAGTTGGAGTCAAATAATATATTAAGTATCTAGGAATCATAATTGACCGTAACTTCAGATGGGCACATTGTATCAAACAAATCATAAATAAATCCCCCAAAACACTAAAAATTTTCCTTTTAAAATAAAACAGATGAAAACAATATATTTTGCGCTTTGTCAATCAATAATAGCATACGGGATAATTGCTTGGGGAGGAGCAACAAACTCAGACATAAATCATATAGAAATCGCACAAAAAACAATTCCAAATGTAATACTTAAAAAAACACAGACTGACTGATACAGACCAAATAATCAACAGGTTTGACGTACTAGATATACGCCAATCATACGTTAAGGCAATACTAAAACTACATTTTTTAATAATAAAATAAATTTCAACAAACACAAACACCAGTGTGACAAGCGTCCAAAGAAAACTCAGACGGTAAACACAAACTTTGGACAAAGGCACCAAAAATACCACGCAATAAAAGCATTCAACAACCTTTCACTTGATGCAAAAAATGAGGAAAAGAAAAATATATTCCGACACATAATTAAAAGATGGATTAAAGAACAAAAAAATTATAACGAACTTTTTTAAAGATAAAATAATAATACATATAACATATCCCATAATATAATATGCCGATTTTTATAATTGTTTTGATTTTCATTTAATTTTTATTTTTCACTTATAAAAATTTGTGATATACTTCATCTTATTAAATTTTTGTATTATATACCTCAAGGTTGGCCTCACTGTGTATCTACTCAGTGAGGCCAACTTTATTAAATTATATTACAAAATGTGAGTTATTGTACCAAAAAAAATAAACAATCTCAGGCTAGTTGCCTAAGTGGGTAAATTTATGCGCCACTTTGTTTTTGGAAAGACGAAATTACTCAGTTTACGAAAATATTTGAATAACCTTTGCAATTTTTAACCAGAAGCGAGAAATAATTTGAACAGCGCGGGTTTTGACATTTTTGCCCTAATGAAAGGTCAAAGTTTGCAAACCTTTGTAATATTATGTAATAAACTAGTAACAGAGGCTACTAGTTGTACTGCTGACGTTTGTGGGAGGTACTAACCTACAGTAGGACAGGCAGATACAATGGCCAGGTAATGTGATATGGACGAGTCCAAGGATGAAGGGGAATACAACATTAGGTGGAATACTACTGCGCGATAACTCTCAACTGTGGGAATGACAAACTAAAGACTGCTAGAACAATTATAATTTTAAAATGTTTATAACAATTGAAACTCAGAATAATGTATATCTCTCTGGCAGAATCTCTTGTAAGACATGGATCAACTATATGGGAAAATACCACAAAAATGAATCAGAAGCCAATCCAAATCCGAACGAATGATCCTAATCTAACAATTACAAGTAATACAATTACAAGTAAACAAGGTAATCAAAAAAGTATTTCACTACATGCACAGAACATCCACAAAAAAGTATACATAGAAACAAAACTATTAACATTAAGAAAACTATATGAATACAATACATGTCTCCTTACATACAAAATAAACAATAAATAACAAGCCCCGAACTCTGGACGAATTGAAGGACGCAATTCGCGTGGAAGTCGCCCAAGTTGAGAGAGCGATGTTGGAGAGAGTACGCGAACTTCCAAGAACGCCTCCAGCACTGCATCAACGATTTCGGCCACCACATGCCTGATGTGATTTTCCACACTTGACTGTCTCAAATGCTATTTCCTTGCGAACCTGATTCCATCAATAAATTTGTTTTTGAGTAAAAATTAACTATTTTATGATTTTTTTAAAACCGTCCGTCCTCCCTGCTGCACCCTGTACAAACACAGAATTCATTAAAACATCCCAAGTACACAAACACTTTACACGACAACACGATAACATACATTTAAACACCATCCACACTAACTATGGTAAACAATCCATTGGTTACGAGGGGGGAAACTTATGTAATTGCCTCCCAAACGACATTAAAAATTAAAAAAGGTGGGTAAGTTTTAAAAAACTTGTTAATTTTTATTCTTCATAAACAGAGTAATGAAATGGAGTAGCGATGTATTATGATGGTGTTTAGTTTGGTTTGACGTATTTAATTATTTCTGGTTAAATGAGTAAAAATGTAATTTTCTTTTTACTGGAATAAAAAAAAAATCAAAAATTATTCATAAAGTAAGGAAAATTGTAATTACAAGACATAAGCAAAATAACACATTTAAATAAGTCAATAGCAGTCGTGTAATTATCCTTATTAACTAATTGAGGAAACATTAAAATTTAATGTGACGAAAACAGATTTCAAAAAACCCCACAGAATAGAGAATCTATTGGAACTATTATGTTATTTTCTCAGTTAATCGGTTTAATCGGTAATAAATCAGTTTTGGCAAAATGAAAATTGAAATTTGGCGGATGTAACTACAGTATTAAAATAGCCTTGAATCCGAAAAAACTGTCACAATAATAAAAAAAAACTAATATTCTTGTAGAATTTAGTAACATTAAAATTTGATTTACATTACATTTAAAAAATAAAATAAAATCCCAATGGTTCAAAATGCAATCGCTAAACTAATAGTTATCACTAGCATTTACAAACAGAGATACCCTATTGTTATTCCAAGTGAACATTTTACCGGTTAAGACTAAGTTACGTAATTATGATCCAACATAATATATTTAACCAGCAGCATAAAGAGAAATTGGAACATACATAAAATACTAGATTTACAAACAACAAGCAATGTTCCGAAATATATAAATAAGTGTGAACAAAGAACATTGAATACAATGACGGAATAGATATTTTACTCATTGTCGAAAATTTCTAATAAATGTAACTCTTTGATTAAGGTTTAATGTGCATATAAATATGTTGAAAAAATGGCAATCTGAAATAAAGCCATTGATAATGTTAATGGCAATGGAAAATTGAACGATGAACGCGAAGATCGAAGTATATGAAAAAGAAATGATAAGAATAGCGTATTTTTTAATGAATATTAAAAACTATAAAAACGTACACATTTTCTAATAATTTATAGGCACCTACTGACAAGCCGTAAGTTCGGCTTAGCAGGACCTTTCGAAATGTCTGTATGAAAAAAATTATTAAAACCTGGAGATGCACTTGCGCAATTAAAATAATTATTTATAACATTTCACGTTATTTTGTTCTCCAAGGATACTTAAAAAATAAGGTCCCTCTTGAAAAGGACCAAATTCGTACACTTTAAAACACTCATCTGAAGAGTTTACGGCGTCAGAGTTAAGGGCTATCATGAATAAAAGCGAAAAGATTGTAGATAATTTTTTAATTGAAATAAATCTTTTGTCTAATAAAGCATGACCGTTGTGAAGGAGTTGTCGACAAGTGTTAAGTGTAACGACACGTGCCGCATTGTAACACGTGTGAAACAGAATATTATGTGAACGGAAACCCAATACTTTGTATAGGTAAAAGTACAGTACAACGAAACCATACCTTCGATTAAAAAAATAATAATTAATTTATGTCTGCCCCGGAGATTTCGAAAAAGGCAGCGTTCTGCTAAAGGCGGTGGGCGTGTTGTTAAAAAATAAGTTTCGATGATGGTACATTTTTATTTTGGTAAATTATTATAATGTTTCATATCATTTGAAAAAAATTTAAATAAGTATCATTCTCATTTCATTTATGCTTGAATTCAGATAGATATCGAAGGAAGGGAAAAAACGAAACAAAGCACAAAATTTTCAAAAAATACTTACGTCTTGTATACTGGGCAGTGTTGCCAGAGGCATGGTATTTGTTTTTTTTTTTTTTTTATCATGTATATAAAAATCACACCTCCAAAGTCAAACAAGACATGGTTTCTTCACGGGTTACCAAAATATGCTCTTGAGAGTGAGGATTGCTGATTTTGAACTTCAGTATGGGTTCTCAATATCTCCTTTTCTATTTAGTTGATAGGTAAGGTGTTTTTTTATCCTTCAAAACATGTTTTTTTTACCCTTTGAGAGGAAACCGGACGGCGATTTGTCCATACAAACGTATTCCCCAATTTCCTCTATGGATTTTGACGTTTTGGCACTACTGTAAATGTTTTTATATGATGTATATGACGACCACTTTCGAGTCGGTACGTTTTGATTTTTTTGAAAAGTTACTTCATAGGACCCTCCAAAAATTGGCTGGTTAGAATGCCATCAACAGACGTTCAGTATAGATACAAACTAGACACTAGACAATGTATTTTTTTTTAAAACGCAAAACATACAGAAAATAAGTATGTCTTTCTAATACAGCAAAAAAAAATTAAAATCGGTCCAGTTTTGGAGGAGAAAATGAGGAATAAAAAAAACCCCGATTTTGGTGATTTTATTTAGTTATTATCGGCTTGCAATTGTCCCTTTCGCTCAGTATTCTTACCCGGAGGACTAAGAGTGACAGTACAGGACAAGAGAGACAATTTGGTATAATACTTATTGTTCAAATTTCTCGGGGACCGGGTTTCCTGTCCATCAAGCTTTTTTGGAACTAGGCATCACTGACACTAGGGGACCTCGTCATCATTTTCCAGCATGATTTTAGACTGGTCAAGATATGTTTAGACTAAGCATCGACTGATGTTCATTCCCCTGACCCTAATTATTATTATTGTTCACATCAATTACTTCTTTATTTATATTCTACGGTCCGCCTAGCATCACGCCACCGATATCGGTTCCCTAGTGTCCGTTATTTTATTGCAGTTATTCGATAATAATATTAGGAACACAAGAGCCATTAATGAAGCAGGTCCGACTATCTGCTGCTTTTAACAGCTTCCAACAATGCACTGGGCTGACCCGCGATAGGCAGGCGCTGAACCCTCGATGGAGTTCACGAGGGGATATTGCGAGGAATGCGGCTTGCAGACATGAGCGGAGAATGCAGTAGTATGCTTTTACTTCTAATACTCCAATACCCTAATCCGATTGCGGTGATTCGTGCATTCATTAGTTGACTGCCCATTTCACTATTAATCGCCATTTGCATGACATTTTTAAATACGTCCAATTGAATTTCACTTTCGTTTTTTTGACTCGAGTGAATGCCGCGGATTCTTGGCAGTGGAAATTAATCAATTCCCGAGAAACGATCGATCTGAAATTCGGCAGATATGAATGTCGATTAGAACGCATTATATTTACTTTTGGTGGCAATCGTGCACAAGTACGCGAACATGTACGCATTTTTCAGAAATTTTAAGAAATTAAAGCACTTAACACACGAAAATGACGCAAAAAAATAACCAAAAATGAATGAATAAACGCGGACGCGTGATCGTAGTCACTTCAATGATACAACCAACACCTCTGCCATAGGTCACCCCAAGTGGTTCGCTACGTTTAGTGATTTAGCAGGGGTGCCCGGGTTCACGGGGTGAGGTTTCTCTAGGTCTTGAAGGTGGATGACCAGGACACACTGAACCCCAGATTCCTACCCACCCCTAAACCCTTTTCCTTCCCAGAACTCTCCCCTCCTTCCTTTCCGTGAAAAAACCCTCCACACAGCATCCCCAGAGATGATATAGGCCCTGAGGGAAATTATTTTTCTCAGGGCCTCCTGTGTGGGGTTCATGTAAAAAAAAAATACTAGTTTAAAATTTCCTAGCATCGTGTAAACCGCTCTAGTTTGTGCCAACCCAGGATAGGAAGGCTCTTGCCAGGACAAGACGCCAGCTTACTAGCTTGCTATACTAGCTTGAAATATTAGCATCGCATACTCCGGGCGTATGTTAAATTCCTAATGGACAATGTAACCGACGAAATATACAATTTTAAATATAAATCACGTTAATAAGAATTTTTCACTTATCAAAGTACTTATATGAGAAAGGGCTGCTTTCGCCTTGTAACGAATATCTTTTACGGACAGAGTTACTTTGTCCATAATCAGGGAAGATGTATAGATTGTGATTATATGTGTGTTAATGTAGGTATGTGAAGTGATACCGTGTAGCGCGCATCAATCATCTTAGGGCCGGAATTTCAGTGTAACAATGACTTAAATTAATTTGGTTTTCGGCGTTTACCTTTGGTGTAACTGTACTAGATGCCACAAACTTATTAAGTTTTTGCCCCGTCGTCTATATTAATATTGATAATGTTAATATAAAATATTTTTACACATCAAATCTGAAATAATCAGGCTTTCAATTTTTATATTTTCCACCATTTTCTGCTATCCAACATCACATTACAATTTTGGGGGTCCCATAGTTCTTTTGTCCGGAAAATGGGACCCTTGTATGCACGTGGATGTAAATTTAAAATACTAAAATTATTTTGATACGTGCCGCCACTGCTCTTTATAATTAATTCGAAGAACATAATCAATTACTCATTAACAATATCACCCACGAGAACGTTCTCGAAAGAAAACATTTGCATTAACAATTACAATATTATCTGAAATATATGAAACATAAATTACATGCAATATTTATCAGAGTAAAATAAAAAAAATATGCAGTATATTGATGATCGACATTGCCAAGATGAACTTCACCAAGGTTTAAACTTCTGTACTGATAATGTTAAAACCAACTGGAAAGAACGATTGCCTCCATTCATAAATCATACCTCAAGGCTTCCATTGACACAGTTCAATAGTTAGTTTGCATTTCTGTTATTATAATTAAGAATATTAAAAAAATACACTTGTAATAGTTACATCGTAACCATGATTAATTAATTAAAAGACAATATTTATCATATAAAAGTTATGTTCTCGTATAATATCAGTTAAGGGTAAATATTAAATTTTTCATTAACAGAAAGGCGTACAAGCACAATATTGGATAAAATCACCGTTACGATAACATTCGATCTCTCGCTGGGATTAGTACGTAACCGGCCTTGAGGTGACTTTTCAAGAAAACGGAGTTATATCAGCCAAATATTATTATTATTACAACCATTTTCAAAATTGGAACTGATTTGCCGAAAATTCAGGCTATCGGTGTTTTTTCACAGGTCTTTTTTTTACATTAACTCCACACAGGAGGCCCTGAGGAAAATAATTTCCCTCAGGGTCTATGTCATCTTTGAAGATGCTGTGTGGAGGGTGGGTCTTGAAGAGACCCATGTTGAAGGAGGGAGGAAACACAGAGGCCGGCAAATCGTTCCACAGCCGAGCTGTTGAACTCAAGAACGAGTCGCAGAAACGACCCGTTCTCAGGTCTGCCCAAGTAATAAAAATACTAATTTTAGTTGCGGATCTTTCTAGAAATTTAGATTATTGTAACTCTGGTTCAATGAACTAGGATATGTTTTGAGCTTAAGTGACATTTTAAAAATCAGGAGTGATGTGTCAAGAATGTGACAAGCAACAAAATACCTACTTAATTTTTTTCACATAAAATTATTTTAATTTTATATTTGAAATAAATTATTTTATTTCTTACGGTTTTGACAAGTAAAGTCGGATTACGTTGGTTTGTGTAAATAAAAATGTGAATTATACGTTACCTTATAAAGGTTTAAAGTCGTCTCAATCAAAAGAATATCACACACTTTGTACGGCGAATACTTATTTGCAGTCGAAAACTTTGTAGTCATAAAAATTAACACAATCGGGAAAACTTTTGTAAAAACTTGGAATGTCGATTGTAAATCGACACTAGAGCATAAGCACTTCGGCAAAACGAAAACCTTTCAAAAAATCACGTAGAATATAATGAACGGACCGTTTTGGACCGAAAGTCGGCGCAAACTAACTTGATCTTTACTTCCTGTACGAAACGTAATAATTATCCCCCGAAGAAGTATGCAGTAACAGTTGCCAGCAAAGTGACAGCTCGATTGATTGATTTGCAAAATGGATATCGAATGACATTGGTCATTTTGGCATTCAAGGAGAAATTGTCGAATCTAGTATTGTCAAAGCACTTCATCAACGAATTGTGATTATTAACGATTTATCAAATTAATTTCAACAATAATGTATTCCTACCTCCAATTACACACACATTTACAATTACAAACATTGATAAGTATTGAAAATTGTACATTTACCATTACCATTAATAGCATTTCCATTGAGGAGTTGTCCATTAATCAAGTGGTGTTTTTTAGCATCTTTTTAACCTCCTCCCCCTTTAATGTTTTAAAGGGGGAGGGGGTTAAGAGGGGGTTAATATTAGATTCCAAACTAACCTTTAACAAACATGCTGAATATACCCAAAAGAAAATTGGAAAAAAAGTATCTTTTTTGGGAAGAATTCGGCAAAAACTTTCTAGAAAAACTGCAGTCTCTATTTATAATTCAATTATTGTTCCACACTTTAACTACTGCTCAACTATCTTTTTCCTGTGTAATGAACGAGAACAAAATAAGTCTCAAATTCTCCAAAACAGGGCAATGAGAATAATACTTCAGCGAAATAGATTCTCAAAAGTAAATAAAATGTTAAAGGAACTAAATTGGCTAACCGTGAAACAGATGTTGACCCTGCACACGATGATATTTATCCATAAAATAGTGAACAACATGTTACCAAAATACTTCTCAAACAAAATTATATACAACAAGGACATTCACAGACACAACACAAGGACTTGCAAGGAAATCAGACTACAAAAAAAGGACAAAACGAATACGCAGAACAGTTTACTATATATTTTAAAGGCCGCACCAATTTAAAATGTATCGTAGGAGATACATAAAACAAGAAAAAATATAGTTTGAAATATGATACGATATAATTAATTAGGAAATTGTAAACTTAAACGTACAATTTACTAAAATAAAACTAATAAATAAAATAAAATAAATCTTTAGCAAATAGAATATTTCTGATTGATACAAACACTTGTGTAAGCTTTCTAATCTTTCTGGTTACTAAATGTACATCCCATCTTAAAAATTTGTCATCTTTGATACCTACATATATTATTTTATCCACAATATGCATCCACACATCTTTCATAAGCGATTGTTTTTTTTTACAGTTTGGTCCAGGCAGAAGGAGGGTCAATATAAGGAGGGGTGGGATTGAATATATTTTCTTTAGGGTTTTAGAATAAATCCAACAACACAGACTTTTCGTTAGACAGTTTCGCTACATTTGAGCAATATTAAAAGAAATGGAATGCAATATAACATCGCAGAGAGAGAAGGTGCGGGGGCATGAGGTGGAGGAAGTTACCGATGTTTTGCGCATGGTCCTGAGAATTTGTAAATATATGTTAGATGCGTATAATATGTACCGACAAAGAGTGAAACATCCAATTTTATGGTTTCATATTA
This sequence comes from Glyphotaelius pellucidus, assembly GCA_936435175.1. Classification (NCBI taxonomy): domain Eukaryota; kingdom Metazoa; phylum Arthropoda; class Insecta; order Trichoptera; family Limnephilidae; genus Glyphotaelius; species Glyphotaelius pellucidus. Next base: position 31,165,770 of record OW386544.1, read on the forward strand.
CAGAATATGAGTTAAGCAATTTACGAGTAGTTTTTTGTACTTAATAAAATAGGCGTATTTTTTTTTTCGTAAGCTCCACACAGGCGCCTCCGAGGAAAAAATCCCTCCGGGCCCGTGTCTTCTTTGAGGAAGCTGTGTGTAGGGTCTTTTTAGGGAAAGGAAGTATGAGTGGTGGGCAGAAATCTGGGGGTCGATGTGTCCAGGAGCGACGGACGTACAAATTCATCCCTCCTACAGCGGTGCAAGGTGATAGGTCAAGAGTCCGGCCGGAGAGGTCCAGGTTAGGTCACCCTCAACCAGTCTCTCCCCATTCCACCCGCCACGCAGAAGCTGGCCAAACGCTTTCGCCGCCAAGACCTAGACAAACGTCACCCCTTGAACCCGGCTCCCCTGTTAAGTCACCAAACTTAGCTTACCACTTGGAGTGACCTATGGAAGGGATGTTAGTTATCAATAAATAGTTCACGTGGAGAGCGGTACCCATATCTCCTCCCAAATTTATTATTACCCTTCAAATGGAAGAAGTTGAATTAATCACTTTTATGAAAAATTAACCTACACACTATATACATATTATTCATCAGGTATGAGCCCCAGGTATTTTTCACAAAAACGGCGCTCTACAAATTGTCCAACTTGATAATAATTTATTAATATTATTGTTTCAGGTTGTACCGCAAGCCGTAAAGCCTAGATTCATAATAATTGTGAAAATGGTCGGCCCATATGGTCGAGGGGTAAGGTCCTCGACTACTAATCCGGAGATCACGGGTTCGAATCCCGGCGAATGAAAGTAAAATTAAATTGCGTTATTTAACATTTAATTCATGTAAAATAATATAACGCATACTTTCGGCTCGTTACAGAGTGGTAAACAGAGACTCCCTGCCCTGGTGAACGACCGCAATTCGGAATCGAAACGTTGTTTGAAATGTCTTTATCCGTGTTTGGTGACCAGATCTGAATATCCAGATCCCATCTTCCTTTTCCATGCCTCGTTCCCCTCCTCCGTACCCGTTAACTTCACAACATACCCTAATCGGGGATGCCATAGTTTCACTGGCTAGCAGGGAATAGTTGGAACTCCTTGTGTGATGAATTTTATGTTTTCAAGTTTAATTAATGTTTTTCGTTAGACTACAGCTTAAGAATCAATGTGAAGAGTTGATTTACTTTTCCTGTTACGGGTCGGTACGGAATCAACATAAATCGGGTGCAGTAAGAATGTGGGCAATGGAAGAATGCAACACAACACGGGCGCCAATAGACATATTAGAAATATGCTTTCTTAACGCTTTCTTACAGCACTCGGATTATGTCGATTCCTTACCGACCCGTGAGAAAGCCGCCTAAAATTGTGATTAAAATATACAAGTAGGTATAGGTATGTATGTAACGCAATCGTGGACAATGTATATATTGATTCAATTACGTAAGATAAGTATTTAATCTAGTTCAGTTTATTTTTTTAATCCTTGGGTTTAAAAAAGTTGCATGCTAATGAAATAACGATGATAGCTACGTCCATAGCTACTGCAAATAGTCCATAAGACATTTTGAATATCATTGCGTCAATCGGATATCTAATTTGGTAAGCTTAAATCCGTCCACAGCTGTTAAAAATGTAAACACATAAGCAAAACATCATAATAAAATAATATTCGTACACGTTTTTTAAATGAGTGAGAGTGAAAACAATGTTTAAAATTGTTTAAAAGCTAATTTCAGTTTTAACTTCATTTCCATTGAGAGGTACGAAGTCGAATATCACAGTAAGCGGAAAATGTTGCTCGGGTTGTGGGGAAGGACTTTGTATCAGTCCTTTGTGTTGCATACATTTATTGGATTTGTTTATTTATATAATGTATGATATTAAATAAGGACATTTAAATAGCTTAATTAAATCACCCTACTAAACGGCTGCCTGTTGCCAATGGAGAATAGTTAATTTGTATGAATTCTAGTTTAAACGTACGTATTCTTATAGAAACGTGCTGAAAATTGGAAAAATTATAAAAAAATAGAGGATAGAAGAAAAAAAACATGCACAAGGATTAGTTTTGTGTTTGTATAAAGGTGCATACATATATATTCACACACAAACTCATGCACGCTTGTATACACCCATATACACAATATACATAAATGTAGGCACACACATGAAAATATACACATGCATATACATACACATATATTCTCACACATATAACCAATATAAACACCTCTATCTGAGTACGAGAAACAAGCTACTAACATTCGTTTATCAAAAAGTCCCCAAGCGCCTTCCTGAAACAGTGATATTTGGCTATTGACTTTAGTTCAAATGTTCAGTTTTTGAAGATTTTAGGAGCAAGAAAGTTAAACTGTAACTGTGCCATGGGGTTTTTGTTGCTGGCTCATTGTACATGAATTAGACAGAGGTTGCAACTTACAGCGGAGTTGCTATAATCATAACCCGATTTTCTCTTGAAGCCTAAGAGAGTTAGAAAAATGTTTATGTGAATCGTGTGTTCATTTGTAGTTAGTGTTACATGGTATTAGATACACTGTTTTGTACGTCAGAATAAGTATCGAAATTCTTATAATCTGTAAAACTGCCATTATTAATTGCTTCCAGACGAATGATTAAACATTTAAAGTAATTGCTTTCAATTAGGATTTTAACATTGTAACTTGCGATTGTCCACCGTGCGAAGTCGCACGTACTCGAATGATAAATGAAAAAAAATTGTTTACATCAGTTGCAATCATAATAGTGAGATCTGGCCTTCCAAAATAAAAATGCACCAATTCAATGGAAGTACCGGAGATATATGGATAAGCTATAATATGTATTTTTCGAAAGATTAAAGACGGGTGTTTCACAGATTTTCAAATGCCAAATTACCATTCAGCGCCATTTTGTATTTTTTTACAATTGAAAGGTCCCCGAAAAGCCGATTCTAAATCCGTTTCAGCTTTTGATCAGCAGAAGAGGACAACTATCATGCTGTTAAGCTTGTCAGCTTATTACTATTTGATAGAAAGCTAAATCGCACCTAGAATCGGCATTTAACGGGGACTTTTCAAATGTCAAAAAAACATAATAGCGCTGAATGGCTATTTGATGATAATGTTACTTTTAAATTTCTGTGAAACGACGGGCCCTTACTTAGGTATCTATATCTATACTAATATTATAAATGCGAAACTGCTTTCACGCATTAACCAATAAAAATGATTTTAAAATTCTTTCACCAATAGAAAGCTACATTGTATGCGAGTACTAGAGACTGTATATAATGGTAAGTCCTGGCGTTATGAAATTATAAATATTAATTTATTATATTTATTATATTTATTAAACGTTTTCTGTCGCTAACAAAAGCGAGTTATTGCTAACGTCAGAAAACCAATCGTTGCCGTGGAAACGATGTTGATATATTTGCGGGAATTTTTTTTAAGGAGTCATATTTAGTCGTCATTTTATTTAAGGTGTCGTAGTTAATATCTAAACAAAAACAGTTATAAATCGTAGAATAAAGTTTATTTTTCTTTATATGTTTTATAACATTAATACAATGTGAGAAGTCAATCTAAATTTCATTTGATGAAGCAATTTAACTACAACAGTTCGTTAATTCAACTACAACCATCGATATATATTATTTGGTCGACGACTACAACAAATATGTACATTTATATTTTTTTACATTCCGCGAGTATTTTATCTTTGGTCTCTAGCAGAAATTGCATTGTATTCTATATAGTAATATGAAGTGAAACGTTCTGATTAGAGATGGCGCCGGCGCGGGCGCCGCGACGCGTCGCTCCGTCCATAGCACGTGGCGATTTGTAAGAAAATTCACCTTCACTTGACATCTATCTGTTTGTATTGTAGGTGTGAACTGCGCAGGCGCCGAACTCTGCCTGTAGGGATGAGGCAGTGTTGTTATCGGCATTGCCGACAGAATCTTTGTTTATTACCTTCCGCGTAGGCACTCCGTCAACATTGTGATTTTTTTTAAATGTTTTGCTTTTTGATGATTTATAATATTTAGATATATCAAACGGGTGGTACATAATTCTAATAATTTTATGACTCGAAAAACCGAAAACGTTTTGTATATTTTAGAAATGCTTTTAAGACAAATTAAGTAATCAAGCGAGTGTTTCCGATAATATAATAAGTTGGTTGTGGTTGAGTGGGCATCGCGTTTGGGTCCCATCCGGGCGTCCCGTGTTCGATTCGTCGGCTGGCTAAGTCCTCCATCACAACACAAGCAACATTTTCGCCTTTCTGTGGTGGTAGTAGGAGATTTTCAAACATTGTTTGGTTATTCGTAACCAGGGAATATTTGTCTTTCTTTTAAAAAATTAAAAAAAAAAAAAAGTTGAAGATTATATTTTATGTCATTAATATTGAAAAAGTGAAAACGTAGAAAATTGGTATCTAGCTGGAATTAGTTAGACAAAAATCTTTTACGAAGTTTGCAAGTACGTGAGAACAAAACCTCATTTTAATCGAATAGAAAAAGGTTATTTTATTATTTATATTTTCACGTCTCTCAAAGAAATAATATTTTGATTAATTTAAAAATTACATCAGTTATACAAAATCAGCTATGCAATAACATTTATGGATATGGATGTGAATGCGGAAGGCCACTGGTCTCATTTTCTTTCAACTAGGTAAGTAGTACCGGCTTCGAGAGTCTAAAATAGGTACGTAAACTTTATTTCTCATAATATCGATTAGCGAAAACCTGACCACCTCTCGTCGGCAATAATGCGCGCCAATTTCCACCAATGGGAACGGGAAACTCTACTACGTGGGCGGAAAATCCCGACGTTTACCGACAGCATACGAAGCCGCCATTACGCCAGATGCCGATGTCACGTACGTCAAAACACATCGGCAAATGTGTGTTTTCTGACCGAATTTTCACTGGAACGCATTAAATAAACTATTAAAAGGACTACAGTTGATTACCATTGGATATTTCTGATGGATTTATCAATATTGCAATTAAATACACATCCGGGCGAGAAAAGTCTTAGCGAAACAGAACAGCTGATAATATCTACACAAGCAAGCGTCAGTGTAAAGATAGAATGTATGGACGTAGTAGGTGCCTACTCACATATTATTTTAAGAGTAAGCTGACTTGAGTTATGAACTTTGGCAGATCGGTATGTATCTAAGGAGACAAATACATTAATTGACAAACACCAGAAGCTCCCATAATTGAAATTAACGTACTTCACAACTATTTTTGTAAATATTGTTTTAATGTCGCGAATTACAAAGAATCATTGCGTTTCGATATGCTATGAACAATGGTAAACAAACAAAATGTTGTCCTCATGCTACTAACATGCTGTTAGTGATGAATTAAAGATATCTTTGGCATTTTACCGAAATAAACGCCCTTGAAAGCATTGGCTTCTCTGCAGGTATTGGAATCGATATTCACCTAGTTTTATGAGTTTATCAACCTTCCCTTTCCCTCGTTTGAGAATTTGCTAACCGATTATTGTGACTCCGAGATTAAACGGGATGGCCACGTTGTTTTTACGACAGAAATACAGAGAGAAGCATAGAAATTTATCCAAAAGCAATAGAACTCAAAAATGTTTATCATAGATTTATTACGTATAACATTTTTTTTACGTGTAGTTCGTACAGGAGGCCCTGAGAAAAATAATCCCTAGGGACCTGTGTCATATTTGGGAATGCTTTGTTGAGGGTCTTTTTAGGGAAAGGAAGGAGAGGAAGTTCTGGGAAGGAAAAGGTGTAAGGGCTGGGTAAGAATCTGGGGTTCAATGTGTCCAGGAGTGACGATCTCATGAATCCATCTCTCCCACTGCGGTGCAAGGCGATGGGTCGAGCTGGAGGCTGGAGAGGTCTAGGTTAGGTCTTTCAGCTAGTCTCTCTCGATCTGGCCCGCCATGCAGTAGGTGAGCAAACGCATTCGCTGCCAAGATAAACCTCTCATAAACCAGGGCATCCCTGCTAAGTCATCAAACGTACCTAACAATTTGGGGTGACCTACGGCAGGGGTGTTGGTTATTAAATAAATGGTTCCCGTGGCGAAGGTATCAAATTTACTCTTCAAATTATAAACCTTCGATTCCCTTCGCAGAACCCTTGGACTTGTCGTAAAGGGCCTAAAACTGTAGACTTTTAGGTACTACGTTCGATTTAGAAGCTAATTCTCTGCATGGTTTTCTGGGTTCTAAAAGTTACGCATCAGAAGCCATAAAAATGAACGGTTTTACCTACATGAATCAATTTTTAAAGTTTCAAAACGTTGGTTTTCTCAGTCAATATTTTGTTGATTTTTTTCGAAGGAAAACATGGATTGACATTTTTTACGTTTGTAATCAAAGTGCAATAAATTAAGTATAAAATCACTTATCTTTTGAAAGATTTCAAACCGGAATTCATTGACACACCTTCGAGATAAAAACACATCATCCAAAGTACAAAAATTAAAAGATTACAATGTTTATCATGTTGAATAAATGCGATTTGATCAAATATGTGTGGATAGACACGTTTTACGTGAACTAACAATAAAAGTGCAAAAGTCAATTTTTCATTGGGTTCTCACTTCAATAATAGTTATCATAAATAGGTAATGAATTATTTGTTTCTTTCATAAAAGAAACAAATTATTATCATATTCTCTTCAAAGAAATACAAGACGATAAGGTCAAAGTTGAGATTCATAATGCCGTTATGTGAAAATTTATGCGGTAAAGTTAACAAAATATTATGTAGGTAAGACCTTAAAATGTTCCCTTTCGACTCTAGTACTTTAAATAGTTTATAAAGCAATCCATTAATGATAACCTTTTAAATCTTAGAACCCAATTGAAAAATGATTTTTAGCAGTTAACGCAAATGCTACCAAAACTAATTTCAGATTTTTCTCTCCTCCCTTAAAATTTCAAGGTTTGACGTACCTACCCTAACAGATCGATAGAGCCTCTGACTCTGGAATACTGTTGGGGTAGGTACGAAGGCACTGCTAGGGTACGATATTGGTCCCTAGCAGTCTCTTGGAATTATTAAACCCTTCCGCAAGACTGAATCTTCTGATTCTAAATATTTTAGATTTTTGAGATACCCTTTTGTAGGTTGAAGATCCTATCTCATATTTTTGATAGTTATTTTCGAACGAATTATTGGTACGAATGAATCAACGAAGAGAAGAAAAAGGGTATATAAGCGAACGGTTAGATGGTTTATCATCATCATCATCATAATATTAATACGTGAAGCCAAAACTTTGTACCCCTTTTTACGAAAATTGCGCGGACGGAGGAGTATGAAATTTCGCACACTTATAGTTTATATAGAGGAGGAGTGCAGAATGCTAATATTTTTTAAAAATTATGCATAAAAATAGATTAAATCAAAAACAAAAACATTACACACACTACCATGTATTTGACACACACACTCGCATCTTTACTCTATTGTTTATTGTTAAAGTCTATGGTCAAATTGAGAATAGATTAATATTGTTTGTCCTTAATATTATTTGTCTATGGTCTTACTGAATGTCAAACATAAAAAAAACATTACAATTATGGTCGAATTTCGACCATCGGGCGACCACTAGTATTATGAAAGTGTTTTGTTAATATAAAGGTACAGTACTCTAGGACCACAAGAATACCTCAGACTCCGCTAATCAATATTTTTATATTATAAAAGAAAGTTTAAAAAATGTGCGTCCCGCTAAAACTCAGAAACGAGTTCCGGTTCGATCAATGGGGTTATATGGTGTGGCAGCCCTCTATCCCCCGTCCATGAAGTAGTTTCCCATTTTTACCTGAAGAGCGTGCTTTTGAAGATATAAGGACTGGAAGTTTCGCCTTCTATAAATTTCTAAAACAGTCCAGAACATTCGAGAGTATTCGAGAGCATTCCACAACATTCCAAAACATCCCGAAACATTCTGAAATGTTCGGGATTAGGGATTCGGTAACATCGTTGTGGAATATTCCAGAACACTCTCGAATGTTGTGGAATGTTTTGCAACATTGTATCGAAGCCTTTTTGTATGGGTGGGGCAACATGTTGGTAGGGGTAAATAAAACAAGATCTGTCGTGGGTTCGAACGTCAGTTCAATTTCATATCAACTTACTTCCCGAGCGAAGTCGGGCATCCCAGCTAGTAAGTATATAATATTTAAAGTAAAACTGATGTGCTGTTCAAAAACGTAAAATCCTCATTCACACGCAAACAGATCTACTACACCTTTTGCTCGCACTGTATTCGTAAAAGACGTTCACTATCATTCCTTAATCGTAATCATAGGAAAGAAATGGCAAATAAGTGAGGAGTACGTGGATGGAAAAAAAGCAGGGAAGCTCCAGGAATACACGACACAATATTTAGTTGGTTCCAAGTCGTGTGGGTCTTCACGATCGCCGTCTACCCCTTCGGGGAAATGACGCAATGGTGTGTTAGTTAAGATTTATTATACCGCAGAAAAATCTCTCACCGAGCCAATTATTAAAGCAGTAATGTTTTATTTATCGAAACATTTCAGGTTTTCATTCAAATTACAACACCATCCACTCCAATTTAATTAAAATGATTCAGGCGTTTCGCGGATAATGAGAGGGGAGGTAAAAAGCCATGACGTATTGAATACAGTTTATGGGTCAGGGCATCACTGCCCCAGTTCAGAGTCGAGACGGGGGATGAAACGGGTAGGAATAAAGGCATTACTGCGCAGGGTGGTTATGCAAGTACAGGGGATGACTGAACAGAAGTAGTTGTTAGGTCATGAGGTCAGGTTCGACTCGGGTAGTCGCATAAATTGCACATTTATATAGGTCAACGGAGCGCAGCGTTCAGCTATGGATTATTCGAATCTAGGTGAGAACAACAATAAAAACACACACACTTTGATTTAATTTCATTTTGACTTAAAGTGGTCTTTAACAAATTTATTATTAAAACTAATAAGTAAATTATAGCGAGCCACAAAGCTTTTTACGAATAGGAGCATTTTATGCTATGAAAGATTTTGAATCGTGTAAAAATAGATAACTGTCTTATCGCCTTGTGCAGCAATTTTGAGTTATATCATGATTTGTTTGCATTGAGTATTTATTACTTTAGTACCTACTAAATTTCACGTTTGATGTTAATGTGGTAATAAAAAAAATGTTATTTGTTAAAACCTGTGGAATGTAGACCAATTATTCCATTACTGTAGTACATTTTATTCCATGGTTAGTACATTTATAAATTAGTGTGAGTACATTTATTCCATTACTGTAGGTACATTTATTCCAATGTAAGTAATTTTTCATTAGTGTAAGTTCAATTATTCCATTACGGTAGGTACATTTATTCCATTGTTAAGTACATTTATTCATTAGTGTTTTACATTTTTTCGCTCATTAGTCTCATTATTATTACAGAGCGGTAAAGATCTTTCGATAGATGCCGAACAATATAAAAGAAATTGAGAACGTTTTAAAATTTAAGAAAGCAACTAAGTACAAAACGTGAGAAGTGTAATTATTATTTTTGAATTTTGACTTTAATTGCTAACGATTTGTTGTTTACATTATGTTATTATGTGTGTATATTAATCATATTAGGGGCCATCCATAAATTACGTCACACGAATTACATAATTTTTTGACCCTCCCCCGTCCCTGTCACACATCGTCACATTTGTGAGACCCCCTCCCCCCTAATGTGACGTCACATATTTTGCAATTTTACATTTAAAAATAATCAAAATTCAGATTTTTACATGTAAATTCACAGAGCTGATTACCCCCCCCCCCCCCCCATACCCCTTGTCACACTTCTCTACTCCCCCTCCCCTCCCCCTTAAGCTGTGAGGTAATTTATGATGGCCCCTTATTGTAAAACATGTAAACATTGAACGTAACAATATAATAATATGAATTATTTTAAGTTGAACAAATAAAATTAAGTTTATAATTTAACGGCCTCCGTTGTCGAGGGTTGAGGCTCTAATCCCAGGGTGCGCATTAAAATTTTACTTGATTGATTTGTGTTTCTCACAATTTAATCATTTAAAAATATTAAAAGGTATATTTGCGGCACTTTCCAGAATGGAAGATACTCTCAGTATCGCCCTGGTGTAAGACCACCATTCAGAATTAAAACAATGCTTCAAATGGATTTAGCCGTTTTGGTGACTAGATCTAAAAAGCCAAGTACTTCTCTCCTTCCCCTATCCACTACCTTCAGTCTCACAATGTACCTCAATTGGGAGCAGCTGGGATTACTTGTGTGGTATTTATTTTTTTTTTAATATAAAAATTACTTGCTACAACTTTTTCAAAAAATTGTCCAATAAATTGTGACCGAATGAATAGTTATTGGATATTTATAGGCAATTATCGGGACATCACATAATTGCGGCGATGTTCCCGAATTTCGTCGGGGATCCAATTAGCAATTATGTCCCCCCCTCAAAGGCTGCTAAATTTATATTGTTTTGTGTGACTTTCGTTCATTAGCACAACCCGGCGGCCGGTGCGTAAATTAAGATTGCCAAAACGCACTAAAATCAGTTTTTCCCTCTAATGTCAATTGCTTGACTGCAAATCTTGATGATTTTTCAGTTGGTTTCCATTAAATACCACGTGGTTTTGATACCACATTTTGATAGAGGAAAATTGTTTTTCCGGAAGGGAAAATTAAAGAGTTTCCTAAACGATCAAATTACTTTGATTTTAACGACACGCATAGTTTTTGGACAAAAATGTTACAAATCAACCAAACAATTCAAATAAATTTCTAAATGTCTTAGAAACTATATTTTCACTCCAAATAAATTCAACGTTGTTGGATATTTACAAACTTATGTATTTTTAGTACTTAATATAATTTAATTTTTAAAGCGAGCCTACCACGTACTTATGTTTGTTTTGATTTGCACAGCAAAGATTTTGAAAATTGTTGATAATATAATATAGAGCAATAATGCTGCTGAGATAATTTGTATAATGGTACGGACACACGTGCTCATCTGTATGGCATGCTTCTTTTAAGCATACTCGTGAATAAGCATGTTCGAATGAAACAATAGAACACACGTGCTATTTAAAAGCACGCTCTCGGCCAAAATGGAAGCTTAGCTTTAACACAGAACTAAACAAAACAATCTGATAAGATTGCACTGCAAGCAATAGCTTGATAATTGGATAACTAGAAGAGAAAACCCTCGAATAATAAGCATGCTTCGTAGTAGCAATGCCTCTAACACACTAAGTAGCAATTCCTAAATAATAGCATGCTTTGGTGCTACTAATGAGCATATCAGTCCGTAGCTTAATGAATGAAAAATACACAGACTGTTTGTTCATTGATGTAGGGTTTAATGATATTGATTATTTTGAAATAGGCAATTCACCCTAAAAAGCATGCTTTGTGATGATATTACTTGTATCATTGATAAAAATATATTTAAAGTCAGGTAAAAACGTTAATTCTAAGCAGTACTCTATATATCATACTGAGATGGTACTAAGTTAGTCACCCTTGTTTTAAAATCCTTCAGTGATTCTTTTGTTATCCAAGAATTCATCAGTAAGCATTTTATCAAGATGATTTGAAGGTAAGTACCCCACCTTGGCGTAAGCAATGTGAAAAATCTAAAGGAGTTCTTTCTAAAGCTTAAGTACTTTTACGCTCGGTGGCTGTCAAAAGTTGGAGAAAGACGTAAAATAATTTTAATTAATTTTCACATTATTTTCTTCAAATATCTACAATTATATTAAAACTGTATTTAGGTTGCCTCCAAACTCAATAAATTTTTCTTCAAAATTACTTTAAATAGTTAAAATTATTAAAAGGTACAAATAAAATTTTATTTCAAAATTAGTTAAAATACTGAAAAATATGTTTCAAGTCTACTCAGGCAGGGGGGCTCTAAATGTTTCAAAGTTACACGACAGGTGACAGGGATATAACAGAAAATGATATGATATTCAATTTTATTTTTTTAGCTCAATATGCTGATGTTTATTAACACCAGGGAAAATTTTTCCCTTTAAAAAATAATCCTTTACAATACGGGCAGTCAAGGTTCACAGATTAAACGTCGCAGGTGTACAGGAAAGGAGTAGGACCTTCAGCATAAATCGATAGTATTTTTATTCAAAAATCTTCCCGAGGACTTCTTGAATAAGAAAGCTTGCTCTCTGGTTTTAATATCCCTATTTCAAATAAGAGCTAATTCATTATGAATTTTTGAATTCTTACAAACACAAGCAAATAAAACAAAATGCCTGTTGTTTCAGTTTCACAATTCATTAATTTTCAAAGTTAGTTTTGACGTTTTGAAATTTCTATTCTACTTCTGTTATTATACCATAATAGGTCAGTTGTTTCACAGAACTTGAACAGAGCTTGACAATTAACTTTGAAATTTGATAAAATGTTCAAATTCTGTTAAACAACTGGATCTTAGTAACTCATTTTATTACTTAGTACCAGACCTTATGTGAATCCAAACATTACAAATTCGGAAAATTTCAAAAACTTAATTGTCACGAATACTTGGTAAACAATCGTAAAGTGATCAACAAATGTGTAGTAACAATAAAAAATGTGTCTTACCCATAGTTTGGTAAATCCTTTGATAGGCGACACGTCTGTCATGCAGAAAATAATTTTAAATAAAAATATCTTTACAAAATAAAAGCAAAACTTTTTTGTTTGGAAATGAAAATAAAATTTACAACTGATCGTCTATTCTGGGATCCCGGAAGACTGTCACTTCACTTTTATTAATACCGATATACTTGCAATAAATCTGTAACGGAACTCAACAAACTTACGAGCAGCGATACAAAAGACGTGCACACCCTTCAAAAGCTAGCTAAAGACTAACATTTTATAGCAGATGCACATTCCTGAACACAGCATCAGAATTCAGAACTTCGCATTTTCTAAATACTTGTGAAAATATGAAATGCGTGCAGACTGCCGAGGTTTGGCTGAGAGTAAACCGTTAAATGCTTTGTTCAAGTTTGGTGTACGTGGTGAGCACGACGTACTTCCCCTCACCATTCCCCGAGCCACAACCCTGAACCAGCCCGGATGCTCTCTTTCCCTACATCCCATCCCACCCCCGATTATATATTACCGTAGGACACAAAACAAACTGAAACGCGCGCTACTACTTAATTTAGTATCTACTTGAACGGTTTCGGATTTTGGTTTTATTTCTGAGATTTCTGCCAAGATTGTATCTTAATGTGCGCAACTAAAATCGTTTGTACTAAATCATTTCATGCCCAAACCAACACAACAACATCAGTATTTTTATTTTAAATTTGAAGATTTACCTAGGGACCAAAGCAAGACTTGTTTCAAAACTATATTTTATCAAAATTATAATAAATGACGTTTTTTAAAGCCACTATTTAATAATAATTATCATAAAACTATCAATCCTTATTATAAAATATGTAAAGAATAGTGTCCCGGTGTGGCTTCGTTTCTTATTTGAATCTATAATTTAATTCTAAGATTGTCGAAATTTTGCACACTTTTTTTACATAAACTTCACACAGGAGGCCATGCGGAAAATAATTTCCCTCAGGGCCTGTGTCATCTTTGGGTATGCTGTGTGGGGGGTATTTTTATGGAAAGAGAGGAGTGAACCTGGGTCTTGAAGAGAGTTTATTTATTTTGTTTGTTGGCTCGCCAACAGAATACATCACATTTAATTATTACATTAGTTTACAATTTGAATATGGTAACAGTGACAATTCCAATCAAAGGTGAGCACACCATTCATCTCAACATTCTTGCGTTGTAGGAGGGAGGAAACCCAGAGGCTGGTAAATCGTTCCACAGCCGAGTGCCACAACTCAAGAATTCCCGTACCTGAGCTGGTGGTCACATAGAGTTACACTAAGCATATGAATGGAAGGCCTAACCGGAAAATTGCTTCCTTTGAAGGAGACAAGATTTTCATTTCAGTGCACTTTTCACATGACCCTCAAAACAAGAGAAAGGTCTCTATCTTCGTGAATATCAAGTCCACCCCCTTTTCCCACCTCTTGAAGCAGAATGCTGATACTTCTTGATGAAATTTTACACACGTTTCGACGTTAAAAAAAGAGGAAAATTACTTTATACATCTGATTTTAAAAAAATATGCGCAAAGCTCGGACAGGGGGCGCTTCAGCTGGTATCTTAAAAGTTACAAAATCGCATTGTTTTATTCACTTTATATTTTATATTATTACTGCGAGTGCATGTTTTCTATTCTCGTCAAATCTACTTAATATTATTAATTTAACAATAACTAAGCCATCTGTGATCTTTGTGACATAACACACCTTACAAAAGAAACTAATGTAAAGCAATTGGCCTTTACTAAATAAAAAAAAATATCACTGAAATTCGGTTGATATTTTTAAAGTATTGTCAAAATGCCAAGCATCACAAATTAAACAAAGACCATATTTTTTCGTTCCATAAATCTATGTAATACGTTTTTCAGTAGTAAGTTCGTATTTTTATCTTTATGGTTTGATTTATTGGTTTTTAAAATAGATTTTTAATAGGTTTCTGGGCATCTTCGAGTAAGAGATGTGTTGGGAAATTTAGAAACTACTAGAATTTTTATTTTTTTTATTTATTTTATTTGTTATCAAAATACATTAACATTACAAGATACTTTAGATGTGACGCCATCTTGTGTATTCATTATACAGTAGTGAAAAATATTATTTTCTTTGCTATATTATATATTAAGTAAGTAGGCAGTTTAAGTATTTACCTAATAGCCACATAAATAACACCGCGTTATGTCTAGTCACCTTTATCTCTGTGCAAATAGCTTTTAAAAGCAATTTGGTAGCTCCAGTCACTCTTGGGGAGGGGAGAGGGCGATGTACAATATACAAGACGTTGAATATTCAGTACTAATTGGATGCAGTCATTCATCCACATTACCTCACACATCACCTCATTTAAGGTGGGACACCACAACATCTCATTTCAGTATTTGAATAGGTACCTCATACAAAGTCATTTGGAAATCCTGTTCTACCCAACACTGCATTGAACTGGAATACTATGAAAATAATAGGTACCGGATCCCTCTTTGGAGACCTCATTATAGGGTACGTTTGAGAGTACGGAGGCCTTGGGAAGGGCTTTGACTTGGGTTTTAGGGGGTGTCGAGTTTTTAAGATCCTTTTACGGTAAGCGGAGGTACGTTGAAATAAAATTCTTGCTTTTCAGTTGGCAGAAGAAGGTAAGCCGCCGATTTGAAACTGGTGTGGAAATTGTTTTATTTCTTTACTTTCACTTTGAGATAGCACACAAAATAAGAATGTGATTTTAAATAGAAAATATTACATTAAGCTAAATACAAATATTTAGCTTGGGCGTGTGTCATTTTGATAATGTGGGCCTCCATTTAATAACTAAAAAATTCAATAAAAAGAAAATACGAAATAGTATTTTTTTTTTAAATAAAACCGAGGTGAAATAAAAGAAAACACAATAAAAAAGGCGGTAGAGAAAAAAAAATCGGCAAATATCATGAGGTAAGTTTGCATATAATAATGGGTTTATTGTAATGGTATTGTGTATTACACATGTATGTTTTGTTCTTTTACGTTATAAAATTTTTGTAATACTGCCATTTTATTCTTTATCCATCATTTAATTTCGTATCTGAAACCTTTGTATCCCTCATTTTTTTAATCGAGTAAAAGATTGGTGAATTCTTTAAATGTCTATATTTATGGTATATTTGTCCAAAGCTTTTGTTTACTTTCGCAACTTTTATTTTTTGTACGCTTCTCTGACTGGTCTAAATGAGTTTGTGTTTGTTGAAAATTGTTCTTTTGGTCAAAAATATAATTTAGTAGTGTTTTTATGTGCAGTTGGTATGTATCTACTACGTTAAACGCGTTGAATATTTGGTCGGTGTCAGTCATTCTACGATTTTAAGTTTTATTTTTAAGATGATTTTCTGTGCGATTACTATATGCTATATACCCCAAACAATGATTCCATATTCTATTATGGATTGACAAAGTTTAAAATATATTGTTTTCATTTGTAAGTATGTAATGTTTCTTATGTTTAGGAAAACGCTTATTGTTTTGAGGAATTTATTGGATATTTGTTTGATATGATTGTCCATCTGAAGTTATGGTCGATTATGATTCATAGATACTTTATTTGGTATGTTTTTTTCTAGAGTAGGGTAATCACATGTTGGTGTATTTTTATGGTGTTTGTTTTGCTTTTTGGCAGCTCCGTGCTATTTATACTATTTGTTGTGCATTTTGTTTTACTGTAAAACGCTTAGTTATCATATTGACAAATTTCTGCATTTAATCAAACGGTTAAAAAAGAATGAACTACGATAAAAACAGATTATTAAAAATACAAGAATTAACATGTCATCTAGAGAATATTTGATATCGATCAATAGTTTTAGAGTTATAAATCAAAATGCTCACATGTTCTTGACGAGATTAAATAATGAATCCAATAATAGGGGGGGGGGCTGAGAGATTAAGCCATTCTGAGATAAGGGCCAATAAAGAATATTCTAATCCGAATGAACTTTCATCACGCAGTGTGTGTCTGGCATATTTCACATTGTTGGTTCTGAAACATTCTTTCAATCGAATGACGTTATATTTAGTTTTTCGAAACATTTATTGTTGAAACCTATTGTATTTAAACGCACTCTAAATATAAATGAAAATAAATCGTTTCAACGTCACTACTTAAAACTTAAATTTACGTTACTTTTAACTCAATATTACCTTAATCACTGTAAGAATAGACATAAACATTACCTTAATTTAAATTAAAGAAAATAGTGCATTTAAATAGACCACAATCCATTATTATCTTCTTATTATTTTAAGCAATTTTAAGATTTTCGTTCTAATATCGTTTTACTTGGCAGTGCCTACCTTCAAATGTTATGTTGATATGTCAAGGTTCGTAGATATAATAATAGGTCAACCTTTGTTATAATAGGTGATATGGTTCGCCCAAAATTTAAAATGGCTGCAAACTAAACGGAAAATAATTTATGAACGAAAATGCTTTTTAAATGAATTATTTTTATCTAAATTCAGTTGACAAGAAGTATTGTATTCCGTAATTAGTAATAAATAATTACTAATTGTACGTATTAAGGGTGTGTGTAAATAGTGGGCACATATTTACTTATTTATTCAACTCGTTCAATATTATTTCCAAAAATTGTTTTTGATTATTAAAAATTAGGTACAAAAAAAACACTGAAAAAAATAATCCTTCTAAATGTGATTTATACCGATTTAGAGGAAAATCGGTGTCGCCAGTTTACTTTCGACCCCTAAGCCCCAGATAGATCAATGATATGAAAATCTGCTCAAAAATGGATTTCTATATTTCGTCACCTCGGTTGGACAAGGTTATAACTGACATATTTTTTTTTTAAAATGAACATTGCAAAAAAATGCAAAACCAATTCTTTTGTCCATTTCTACAACCAAAATAATTATCAGAAACAAATGTGTTTTATTTCCATAAACTTGTATGAAAAAAATCTAAAACCAAGCTCCATTAATTTTACAAGGGTCTAACATCACGTCTATTTTGTTTGTAACTGACAGTTGGTTGATCGTCGTTACGAGGCGCATTGTGGTCCGTTATTTTGGTTGGATAGGGTTCTAACTTCACCTTCGGAGATTTCAAAGTAAGCAAATACTAATTTTCGTAATCTATTTAATAATTTTTGATTTTGGGGTTCAAACTTGTGGAAATTATTTTATTTTGTCATATTTTAAAGGAAAATATTTAAATAGAACGTGGCCCTACTCCAAAAATTCTTTAATTAAAGTACTTAACACTCTTCAACTTCAAAATCGGAAATTGGTAAATAGATAATGAGAAATCGTCTTTCCAAATTTTGACAACTCATAACTCAGAACAAGGTAGAGTGAAGTCAAAACCCTGTCCAACTGAGGTGACGATTTGAAAATGTTTGATCATCTACAACCAGTGAGTAAAAATTGAGCCTACTTCTGGTACACGGACAAGCCTTCAGTACACTTCTTGTGGATGAGGATATCCATTAGACTACCATACCACGTAAGCTATCCTGCTTTTGCGATGAATGTGTCCCGGGTGAATTGAGTCGGCGTCATAATTTGTCCTCTAGAAAAAGATTTCAAATTACAAAGCACCTATAAGAAAATGTTAGCAAATATTCCCTTTGG
The DNA here is from genome assembly GCA_936435175.1 of Glyphotaelius pellucidus. Taxonomy (NCBI): domain Eukaryota; kingdom Metazoa; phylum Arthropoda; class Insecta; order Trichoptera; family Limnephilidae; genus Glyphotaelius; species Glyphotaelius pellucidus. The sequence continues at coordinate 31,184,026 of OW386544.1, forward strand.
ACTCGTAAATTTAAAAGATTCAAGAATATTGTGAAAATGCTAGATAATACGAAACCTCCAGAGCTTTTACAAAAGTACTATTATTTACGTTGTATTTCAGTTAGTTTATTAATTAATTTAATAACTTCCTTTTGACAGGATTTTATTAAGAAATAGTAAAAAATAAATATGTATAACTGAACTGCCTCAAAAATAATCTTTTGTTTTGTTTAGTGATAAATTTAAATTGTGCTTTGACTCGGCATAATTATTTCTCTCCATTGGTATTCTGGGCAACGAGAAATATATATAGGAATATATTATACGCTATTGAATTCCAGAATTTCTGCACTGATATAAATTCTGAATATTAAAAAAATAATATCAATTCAAAATAAAGAATTCTTCACCATGATAATAAATTATGGTTTTATTAGTAGTATATTATGCAGTGGAATCCGAAAACTTCTCAAGCAAGCAATTCTGGATTATTAAATCCATCATTTGAAATTTCATACAGAAATACTATGTCAGTGCAAATCCTTCTGTCCGACAATTTAAGTATTTTAACTAATTTATAAATTCGAAAGTGTTTGTTTGTCGTTTGAATAACCGGGTGAAAGCTAGTATTCGTATAATTTAAAAGGATGTTGTAGTTCAACAAAATTGCTAGAATACCCTTTTTAAAAAAAGCAGGCATTAAAAATAAGCTTTAAGATAATGTTGGTAATTCTTTATCGATATGATATGATACAGTTAAATATGACCGAAGGGGATAGGATCGAATTAGCTCAGTGGTTAGAGCAGAGCCCCGGCAAGGCTAGAGTCCTGGGTTCAATTCCTAGATTCGACCTCTCCCTTTCTGACTTTTCTGTTTCAAATTTTCATTTGTCGCTTTTTTTCATCGCTAAGATTGTCTTCATGATTGATAAAATTCTTTTAAATTTAGGGGAAAATATATATAATTACGGACAAGACCAACAATAGGATTTAAATATGAGGGAATTTCGTTCTCCTTTATTAATCTCCGAATGAACTCCCAATGAGATATGCCGCGAACCGCCACTGACTAAAAACTGACTGTTACCATATTGCGGCGACCACTGAAAAATTTAAAAAAATACAGTAATCGACAAATTTACTAAGTCTGCGATATCTGAGCCTCAGACAGTAAGTATAATGTAATTTATTAAGTATTTGAAAAGAATTTCACTCGAATTTTTGTACGAAAATGTTTTGTTTTACGTTTGCTTCACAGAGGAGGCCTTGATATGCTTTATGGCTTATGACATATTTGGGGATGCTATGCGGAGGGTCTTTTTAGCAAAAGGAAGCAGAGAAAGTTCTGGAAAGGAAAAAGGTATGAGGGGTGAATAGGAGTCTAGGAGTGACGGACGCATGAATCCATTCGTTTCACTGCGGTACAAAGCGATGGGACGAGAGAGTCCAGCTGAAGGGGTCTAGGTTATTTTTCCTTCAACCAGTCTCTACCGATCCAACCCGTCATGCACTAAATGAGCAAACGCATTCGCCACCAAGACCTAGACAAACCTCGCACCATGTACCCAGGCCCCCCTGCTAAGTTACCAAATGTAGCGAACCACTTTAGGCAACTTACGATTTGGATGTCTTGTAATTGTTAATTGCACAAGAAGTCAGTCGCGGTATATAGACCTTACTTAAGGCATTCGGACAAATCCGCAATCCATTCTCTGGTTTATATCTCCAATGGTTTCGATAAAATATATTAAAATCAATACCTTTCATTCAATCAATACCAAAACTATATTGTTGCAACAGTTGACATTTTTCATTTTTCAAATCGTGAAAATGGACTTGTTTGTTTACCATCGTTTGTATACCATTTATAATCAAACATATCAAATGTCAACCTAATATGTTATTCACCGGAAATTGACACGTAACATTTCTTTTCACATTTCCCTACGAGGAACCGATACACTGACCGATATTTCCTAGAAATAATAAAAGTAAAAGTATTCTTTGATGCTATCTAAATGGGGCATTGACTCTAGGATTGCTCGAATGACAAGTTTGGTCTGAAATGAGAATATGCTTATATCGAGATTTATTCAGTTCGTACCTTTCTCTAACCACCACCTTGCTGAGAAATTTAGAACAATGGAAAGAAAAACAGCGATTCTTTTCAAATCTTTTTACCTTACGTACCTTGTTTTTCCCACTCATATCATCATCCACTTGTGATTCTGCATACCTTTTCCTAACGTATCTTATTTTTCCTACTCCAATTATCATCCAATTGTGATTCTTCACACCTTTTCCTTACACACCTTGTTTTTCCTGCACACATTATTATTACCCAATTGTGATACGTTATCCCTTTTCCTAAAAACCTTTTAGGAAAAGGGATAACGTATCACAACGTTTTTTCTACACATAAAATCATCATACAATTACGATTCGTTAAACCTTTTCCTTACATACCTTATTTTCCTACACAAAGTATGTTTCCTAGACAAATTAATTTCCTACACATGTGATTCATTGTCTAGTTTCCTTACATGCCTTTATATCCTACAAATTACCTTATTTTAATTGGTTATCCCTTTTCCTTACTTGCCTTGATTTCGCAACATACCCAATTGTGATTCGTTATCTCTTTTCCTTACATACCTTCTTTTTCCTAAGCATATTATCATCCAATTATGATTGATTATCCCGTTTCCTTACATCCCTTGTTTTTCCAATCACCCAATTGTTATTCGTTATCCTTTTTCATTACATATCTTGTTTTTTCTACACAAATATTATCATCCGATTGTGATTCGTTATCCCCTTTCATAGCGTACCTTGTTTTTCCTACACATATTACCAACACACAATTGTGATACGTTATCCCTTTTCTTTACATAACTTGTTTTTCTACTCACATTATCACTCAATTGTGATACAATATCTTTTTTCATTGCAAACCTTATTTTTCCTAAACACTTTATCAGCCAATTGTGATTCCACATCCCTTTTCCTTGAAAACATTGTTTTTTTCTGCAAATCACCTAATTTTGATTGTTTATCCATTTTCCTTACATACCTTGTTTTTCCTCCTCTTATTATCATCCACTAGTGATAAGTTATCCCTTTTCCTTGCGTACATTGTTTTTCCTACACATATTATCACCCAATTGTGATTCGTTATCCCTTTTCCTTGCATACCTTGTTTTCCCTACATATAATATAAACACATTATTGTGATTTGTCATCCCTTTTTCTAACAAATCTTGTTTTTCCTAAACACATTATCAGCCAATTGTGATTCAACATCCTTTTTCCTTAAAAACCTTGTTTTTTCTGCAAATCACCCAATTTTGATTGGTTATCCATTTTTCTTACATACCTTGTTTTTCCTACACCTCCAATTGTGATTCGTTATCTCTTTTCCTTACATACCTTATTTTTCCTACTCTTATTATCATCCACTAATGATAAGTTATCCCTTTTCCTTGCATACATTGTTTTTCCTACACATATTATCACCAATTGTGATTCGTTATCACTTTTCCTTGCATACCTTGTTTTCCCTACACATAATATCAATACATTGTGATTCGTTATCCTTTTTCCTTACATACCTTGTTTTCCTACAAATCACCTAATTTTGATTTGTTGTCCATTTTCCTTACATGACTTGTTTTTCCTACAAATATTATAATCCAATTGTGATTTTTCATCCCTTGTCCTTGAATACCTTGTATTTCCTACACGTGTTATTTACCCAATTGTGATGCGTTATCCCCTTTCCTAAAAACCTTTTTTTCTACACAAAAATCATCATCCAAAACGATTCGTTATTCCTTTTCCTTACATACCTTTTTTCCTACACAAATTATCACCCAAATGTCATTCGTTATCTCTTTTCCTTACATACCTTGTTTTTCCTACACATATTATCACCCAATTGTGATTCGTTATCCCTTTTCCTTGCATATCTTGTTTTTCCTATACATAATATCAACACATTATTGTATTTCGTCATCCCTTTTCCTAACAAATCTTGTTTTTCTAAACACATTATCAGCCAATTGTGATTCGTTATCCCTTTTCCTTACATACCTTTTTTTCCTATACATACCATCATCCAATAGTGATTCGTTATCCCTTTTCCTTTCATATCTTGTTTTTTCTATTCATATTTTTACTAAAGGCCCTTTCGTTTCGTTTAAAGTATTTACAGTCCATCTGAAGCATACATTAGTCAACATTTTTCGGTGCAACAATTATCATTAATATTTTAAAATGATTTCAGAGCTGACTGACCTTCAAAGGCTTGTGTGGCTGGTTTTGTGTTCTGTGGATCGCATTTTCCTTCTCGATTACATATTTGTTCTGGTCTTCAACAAGTGCCACCGGAACTCTGAAATAAACAACATTTTCCCATTAATATAAATATAATACTTTTTTTAATTCTGTACCTAGGCCCATTTAACCCTTGGCATTCCAAGGCTAGGGTAAAATACCAATCGCCCACCGTAAGCCGGCTGACACTTTTTCGTAATAATTTTCTTGTATTTTACAAAATGATTTTTTTTGTAAATTGTCCTCTCCTACCGGATATATTTTTACATTTATATAAAAAATCTACGTCGATCCTATGTGTTTCCCCGGGATAGCTACTTATTTTTGAGAAATATTTTTTTCTGTCTTGAGAAAAATACAACATTATGAAGATATACAAAAATATTGTTAAATTTATTTTATTTTATTATTGTAAATAAATACAGTTATTATCATTGTGACATTTCAAAATCGCCATTTTTATTTGACGTGGAATTTTGCGAAGCGTTTTTTCACAGATAAATTAAACATTTTTTCAAATGACGAATCAACATGCTTAAATAATATTATGATACATTATTTCATTGCCAAGCGAATAAAATATATTTTCGTACGGCAGAAGCAATTTTCAAGGTTCAACACACCATAAAACTAATGCAAGTGCGGCGAGCTACTAGCAAATTACGGTGGATAGGTATATCTAGGCATAGGTATATCTAGATAGTTTAAGATATTATCTAGCTTTGTAAGTGCCTTTGGGGCTCTATTTCACAGAAATATAGAAGTGAATACATTATTATTAAAACGTTATGTTTACTTGCACTCTGCATGTTTTTATTATTGTAAAGCCTATCTCGCCTAACCAACCATCACTCCGTTTCCCAAAACCTGCTTGCTTCGCTCACATTCATACATCATCTCTTACATATCCTTCGGTTAATCTGACATTTGATATGATCTGACCCAACTGACTTTGGTCGACTTGATCATGACTTCGTCGGGCTTCCCCGACCTTTTCTACCATTCATGTATATTTCCGTATGCTCGTTTCGTCGTTCGTTTGATCTAAATGCCCAAATCATCTAAGTGTTCCTTCAGTAATCTTACTCATTATGCTTAATCAGTCTTGCATTTTTTGTGAATCTCCAAAATTTTCGTACATGATTTCACCACACATACAACTCATTTCTCAGATCTTATTTCTACAACATTCGTGTTGTAAATCTGTTAAATAACTTGTTTAAAAATAATTCACTAATGAATTGTGCCAAAAAGTTCAAAGGTTCATGATTAATCGTCATTTCGGAATCACAAACAATCAGCTTTAAATGTATGTTATTTTTATACAAACAGCGCCAACTAACATCCTTGCGCCCTTGAAGTTACGTTACTCACTGATTATTGTTAGAATACCGCCAATAGTGAGAGGGAAAATAAAATAATATAATCCTAAAAGAAACACGGCCCATGAAAAAGTTAAATAATATTTTTTTAATTATTTCCATCCCTCTAAATTTCTTCTAATTCCCCTCGAAACATCAAGATAAAATTGAAATCATTTATACGTTGTCTGCTTATATATAAGGCAATGAATTAATGACTGAGTGAATGAATGACTGAGTGAATGAATGAATGAATGAATGAATGAATGAATGAAATAATGAATGAATGAGTGAATGAATGATAGGATGAATGAATGAATGATGAATGAATGAATGATGAATGAATGAATTATGAATGAATGAATGATGAATGAATGATGAATGAATGACGGAATGATGAATGAATGAATGATGAATGAATGAATGATGAATGAATGAATGATGAATGAATGAATGATGAATGAATGAATGATGAATGAATGAATGATGAATGAATGACGGATGAATGAATGAATGAATTAATTAATGAATAAATTGATGAATGAATGAATGAATGAAAGAATGATGAATGAATGAAAGAATTATGAATGAATGAATGAATGAATTTCTTTATTTAGTTGCATGCCGGGAACTCGCTATTGTATTTCTTTATTTTTTTTTTTTTGTTATAAAAATGTTAATGCCTATATCTGAATTGGGTAAATTGAATCATAAAATTCTAAATAATAATATAAATGGAGCGACCGATAGACGTGATGTTTTGCTCAGAGATAATTGGAGGACTGGGAAAAATATAGGCTACTTTTTATCCAGGAAAAAACTTTTCATTCCCGTGGGAAAATTCTTTCCCCTAATACCGTGCGAGCGAAACCGCGGGTAAAAGCTAGTTCTTTAAACATTATTAGAAGAAGTTCCCGGCGTTGTGCAGGCTTAAAACAGAGTTTTTTTTTAACAGATGAAGACTCTATTCTCCTTTTTTTTTGAACGTCAAGTGTGCAAAATTTCATTAAAAATTAACTTTAATACTGTTATAAGGGGTGGGAAAAGGGGTGTGGGGGTGGTCTTTTCGAAATATCATGTAGACAGTGATCCTCGTTCCCCTTTGAAAGCCATGTACGAAAATTTTCTCAATCTCAATATAAAACTAAATATAAAACTAAAAACAAACCAACACCGGGACACACTTATTAACATAATCCTTGACTTACTTTAACCAGTGATTCCTTCATTTAGACATCATTTAGAGTAAAAAAAGTTAATTTTATTTTGTTCTCCGGTGACTTTTTTTTTACATTTTTTTCTGCAAAACTACACAAAAAAAATCTTCCAGATGTTATCACTGGTCACTCAGCCGAATAACCACCCAACCTCTCACCCCGACCGTAATTGTGCAATACCTACAGATTTTTACGTTAAGTTGGAAATAAAAACAACATAAAATATGTTGTGTTGAGTGTATGAGTTTTGGATGAGCGTGATATACGACGTACGACGCTTTTGCACAGTTGTCTGATTTACGTGAATGTTTAATCAAAAATAGCAAGTCAATGTGCGTTTAGAAAAGCGTCAGGAAATATTAGGAAATTGCTTCATTTAGTTTCCATTCTCTCAATCACAAGAAAAGCTAGACAGACACGTGATTTATTTAAAAGGTTACATATAAATTGTCCCAAAATTAAATATCCCATCAAGTCAAAACAAACTTTTAAATGTTGGCACGGTTGAGAACTTTTTAAAATATAAATATCCATATTTCAGAAAATATAGTTGGCAAGTAGCTGTTGGCGCCCTCCGAAGTTAAGTGATTACGATCATCGGCTAAGAATCTGGAAGTCGTGTGTTGCAATCCTGGCGTGCACAAGAAAATTCTATTTGATAAATTTGTGTTATTTCACAATTCATTAATTTACATTTTACGTGGCATAAATTTCAGAGTGGCAGATCGTTTAGTATCGTACTGATGAAGGCCTCCATTCAGAATCGAAACGTAACTTGAAATGGGTTTGGCCATGTTTGGTGACTAGATCTGAATAGCCAAGTACTTCTTCGCCTTCCCTTTCACCATCTCTTTCACCTCCGCACTATCTTCGGTCTCACGACATCCCAATTGGGAATGCCATAGTTTCAGATATTTGGGAGTAAGAATGGTTGGGAGTAGTTCGGTTGGTTGGGAGTAGTTCGGACTCACGTAAAAAAACAATATAATAGTTATTAAAAGTGTATCGCAGAAAACTCCAATGTAAACTTTCCATATGTGCCATTAAGCTTTTCACGTGTTAACTCCAAACAAGAGGCTTTTTAAGGGATTTTTTCCTCGTAGTCTACGTCATCTTTTGAGATGCTGTGTCCTACAGCCCCTCCCTTAATCCGCCTCATAACGTTGCCCAAACTTGTGGTGACATAGTCCCCCTGCCTTTACACCCTGCAGGGGAGCTTTTGTGTGATGTGATCTATACATATAAAAATCAAAATGTGTTTGGGGATTAGTGAGATGTCTATGTATTGCTATATTAATCATAGGAAATGTTTGAAACTTTCAAAATACCTTCCTTAAACCCCCGCGAAGGCTTCTGGATTATTACAAATACTTGACAATACATCTGAAAAGTTTTTTAACCATCACAAAAATTCTTGCGAAACTGTCAAACATTTGAGAATGACATTTTGCAAAACAATGATTGTTAAACCAAAATTCTATTTTCAAAACTCTTTAAATCAATGAATTAATTGGAAGTACTTCCATAATAATTTTAATCAAATAAAGAATTATAGATATTTTAATTAGGTACCAATGTCAGGTACCCAATTTTATTAATGGTTTTTATAAAATTTGATTGCTCTTATAATATACAAAAATGAATATTTGTAATTTATGAAAAATGAAAATTTTAATTAAAAAAATTGTAATGGGTGGCACGCGAGCGGTTTTAAAACTGAATGTACTGGGACTGAATATATGGAACGCGGGAGGGGGGTTGGAGACGGAGGAGCGGGAGTGGTGAGAGGGGAGAGGGAAGCGGGGAAGGTGGAAAGGGAACGCGGGAAAGAAAGGGGACGCTGGAGGGGAACGGGGACGCACGAGAAAGGACATGCAGGGAGAAAAAAAAATTTCTTTGAATATGGCATTGCAACGCATTGCCGGCAATCAGTTAGTATAAAAACAAACGGAGATCTCAACACTTTAACATAAATTTATTAAAATACATCATTGTAGTAATTTAGACTTCACTAAACGACTAATTATGAAACAACGGTGGTGGCTAAATGCCAGGGACTTGTCAAGGTACTGCACCTCTCAATGCACAGCGGTTCATTCACAGCTTATTTATGACACAATATGACATGTATGCACGTAATAACAACTACACGCGCGGCGACTTCTCGTCACACTACTGGCGACCAATTAACTTGGTATTTAATCAGTGCGGTAGGGATAAATTATTTCCAACCCCTGGGTTAACCTGGGAACCGGGCACCAACCCTCAACCCCCAAAGGAAGCGTGAAAAGATGTGACTTCGTGAAAATACACAAAACATTGTCTGGCCCTCACTTTCCCCTGCCCCCTGAACATGGATGTTATTTTATGAATATTTAAGTGGAAGCTAAAACCAAAAGTATATGTGTACACATATTCTTGGTGTGCCTTATTTCGCCACGAATATAGGTAATACGCATAAAAATCGCTTGGAAAACGGAGTTCATAGACCACGATTTCAAGCGCAAAAGTGGTTTTTATTTATTTTGTGAATAATTTGATAAGAATGAAAAAAGTTAATTTATGGAAACATCGCAGATAATTTTAGCTGTAAAATCATATTTTTTAAAAGTTGTTTCTTATACGTGCTCATACATTTCTAATGATATTTTTCAATAGTTTACGCTTATGTTTTTTATAATCAATAATTGTATTTTAATTCTACTCAATGAAAACGGTAAGAAAAGCATAATTTTATTCAAAAATTTTTAATAAACATGAATCAAAAATAGTGGTTTAGCATTAATTTTCGATGTAAATTAAATGTGGCAGGTCTCCGGGCAGCAGGTTCGGACTGCCTAGGCCTGGGCAATCGCTACGTCACTGCCTTTGACCCGAAGACAAAAATTAACCCTAAAATTGTATCGAACTCTAATTCTGGCAATCGTTTTGGAAGCAATGAATCAACAATTATTTATCGAAAACAAGATACATCTTCATAACCGTGACATATACAAAAATAATATCAAAAAATGTAAGAATGTTATGTACTCTTCGGTGCTTTTTCTCCAAACCACGTTTTTCGAGACGGTTGACACGATATCTCAAGTTCTACTAAACCAATTCACTTGAATTTTGGTGTGAGCCTTCTCTATACATTCCTCTATGGCGGGAACTAGAACTATAACAAAATTTCAATTTTTACTATTATTCAAAAAAACTGGTACAAAAATGTCTTTTATTTCAGACAGCCGCCATTTTGCGATTTTTTTTTCTTTTCCTTAGTTCGGGCCATAGCCGCATTTTTTTTTTTTTTTTACATGAACTCCACACAGGAGGCCCTGAAGAAAATAACTTCCCTCAGGGCCTATGTCATCTTTGGGGATGCTGTGTGAAGGGTTTTTTTAAGGAAAGGAAGGAGAGGAGAGTTCTGGGAAGGAAAAGGGTTTAAAGGGTGGGTAGGAATCTGGGGTTCAGTGTGTCCTGGTCATCCGCCTCCAAGACCTAGACAAACCTCACCCTATGAACCCGGGCACCCCTGCTAAATCACCAAACGTAGCGAACCACTTGGGGCGACCTAAGGCAGAGGTGTTGGTTATCCAATAAAGGTTCCCGGGGCGGGGCATTTGTTTCGATTAAGAATTATTTATTTTTTTAATATTACTGGGAGGGTTGCAATCGTATCAACCAGAGCGCGCCATTTTTTTGAGACCCCCCACTTGAACACCCTGTAACTCTTAGAATTTTTTCGTTCGACTCTTTTTTCAATGGATTCCTTAATGTTTAATAAATATTTGATAAAATAATGGTTGGTAAAAATATTATTGTTTTTTTTTTTATTGCACCTGAAAAAACACCTACAATTCAAGCTTCTAGACTAAAATACCCCCTTTAACTACCCCGTATCGACTTGAAAAACTCATGAACACGATGTATAAACTACACCATCTTGACATGGAAAACTCGTTAACACGATGTGTAAACAACTCCATATAGGCATGGAAAACTCATTAACACGACGTGTAAACTACCCCCAGAATACTCAATAACACGTCGTATAAATTACCCCATGTCGACATGGAAAACATACTAGTAAACAGATATCCACGTAAGAAAAAATTTTAAATAGGCAAACAAAGAAAGCAAAAACTAGTGCCTCTGACAGGCATAAACCATTTTTTGCCCAGTAGCTTTTAGAACCCCTAAATTAAAATATTCATTTGGTGCATCTAGGAGGTCGTTCCACCCTATCTACCCCTACCATCTGAAAGATGTTATGAACCTGCGACCTCAGAGCGCAGGTCAAGGTCACATCGATCCACCACAAAAGTAGTGGAATAATTATATCAGATAAAATAAACGCACAGTAACTTTTTTGGTAAAAGGGTTCATTTTTTATTAGGGTAGAATTAGCTTTAGGCTGTTTCGACAAATGAAAGATGGTATTTGAAGTTTGATTTAGAGAGGACGGAATGTTACCTCAAACAGGAATATCTCGAATTTCCTGGCTGTCGATAAATCAACTTCTTGGGATGAGAGGATAAAAGTAGATCAAAGTTAAGCTCGTCTCGAAAAATATTTAGTTCACATTTGGGTGAGTTCTCACGCTGCCAATAGCGTTTTTTACGAATCGTAGGCTATTTATATTATTTTATTTGATGGTTACATACTTTATATAAATATGTTTCTGGTTCATGTACACATCTATTGTATTTTTTTAAATATAATCCATGGAAAGAATGGTTTGATAGCATGTCATAAACATATATTCCAAATTATTTGATGTTGTGATCTGTAGGTAGGTAGTGCAGGTACATACTTATACTTACGTCTTATTATGAAAAATATATTTATTCTCAAGCAGATTGCAAAATTCGATTTTCTATTGAATTCCATAAAAATGTTAATTTCCGCTGAAGTGCCGCTTGGACGGTTTTGCTTATTTATCGACAAAATTGTGAAATATTTCATCCCCACGGTTTAAAATATGATCAGACTTGATATATTCCTATACCAAGGTAAATTCTTGGTTTTGACGTCACGTGAAAGTGCCTTTTTTTCTAAAATCAGTCATTTTTTCCGAATTCTTCATTCTTAAAATAATACTTTGCAATTCGATCACGTAAATACATTAAAAAATTGTGACCTCCAACCGTTGGCCCCCAGAAATTATAATTAATATAAAATTATAATTTTTTATTAATGAAAAATAAATTTCTTCAAAATACGCAAAATCACTTTGTGGCGTCATTATTAATTTAATGAAAAACAAATAACTTTGTATAACACCACTATTTAATAAACAATTATCAACATGTTTCGAAAACTATGTTTTCTTCGTCAGGATCATAAGAATTATTATCCTTATTATCCTGACGAAGAAAACATAGTTTTCGAAACATGTTGATAATTGTTTATTAAATAGTGGTGTTACACAAAGTTATTTGTTTTTCATTAAAAAAAAAATATATATAAATTTATTAATTAAATTAAAATAAATTTATAATTAATTTAAAATTATAATTTTTTATTTACCAATTTTAAACCTAAAATCGATATCAAAAATTCTTTAATAATAAGTTGGTACGGACATCGAACAAATTTATTCACAGTGGATTTTTTGTATTTATAAGATATCTGACAACACGGTGACCGCAGCCTTCCAGCACCAAGCGCCACTCCTGAGTGAGCGCTGGGCCCGAGCTCATCCCAGACCACGCCCCACATAATAATTGATTATTTATTTTATTTTTACTAATATTCATATTTTTTCCTATTCTACGTTCTTGATTTTTTTACTTAAAATTTGTTGTGTAAATATGGGATGTGTGGGATTGTATTCCAATAAAACATTGTTATTATTATAAGCTGGTGCATATATACAGTATATAGAATAGTAGTTTTTCGGTGATGGATTTGAATGAAAATTTTTTTTTTTTTAATTTTGTTATTCGGCGCTACATTTTCTACACACACACCTCTTAGTTGTTTGTGTAAATAGTTATACCGTACTTTTCCTAATCCGTCTGCATATTGTATATAAGTATGCCGGGGGCCAAGTGTCGGGGGATCAAGTGCCATGGAGTCACAAAATTGTAAAACATGGAAAATTTAAATGTTGTTTTTTCAATAGGTTGAGGGTCTTTCAAGGGTTGCAATTTTCGATAGAATTGGTTGTTATATGTTCGAAATGATTAAATTATTTCTGAAAATATTAATTGATAAACGTTTTGTTTCGCCCCCGCTGAACCGTACACAATACACCCAGCTGCAATAATAATAAAACAGACAATCATTGATCTCGGAGTGCACCGGTTCTAGCTGCATCCCACGCGCCACACGACACGCCGGGGTTTAACTCCCACGCTAGGAATTCTGTGTACCCACCCTTTACCAGGGGTAGCCAACGGATCTATCGCGGTGATAATACCGTTGGCAAAGACAGGTAGTCTAGAAAGCTAAAAGTAGATGGCACTAGTGTGGTCGGGGGTTAGTTATTTCTAATATGTTTTGGTTAAAACCTTCAAGCCACATTGTTTGGGGATCTTTTCAGCGATTTCAAGCAGAAGCATGTAGCCTTCGAGCTACAATAGGGTAAAATAATTTTTGTTGACTAAGCTAAACTTTAAATCTAAAGTCGTGCGTAATATTTTAAGGATATTTCAAAAATTACTCAACTCTCGTACCTTTTATAATTATAAATAAAATTGTGATATTTTAAATCAAAATATTTAAAAAAAACTAATTTCTCATTACTTTAGATTTCCTTATAAGATTTTTTATTAGTTTAACAAATTTGTTTTTATCGTCTCCTTTAAAGTTTTCATTTTGTGGCTTAAATAGTTTAACAAACCACAGTCGATATAATACGGTTTACAGATTTTGAAAGATTTAAGGATTTTTTCTCGGATTTAAAGACATTTTAAAAAGTGGTTGATAAATAATACGTTGGTTTATCAAGGAGTTAAAAATAAAATGAGAAATATACAAGCAAAAATAATTGCGTTAAAGGAAGACTTGGTAAGTTGTCTATGGTCTATTTCAGATAGTTTTTTTTTTAACGGGTTACTTTTTTACATTAATTGCACACAGGTAGCCCCGAAAAAAATAATTTCCCTCAGGGCCTTGTAGCCTGAGAAGAAACAAAAGTCTGTGTTGGCGGCCTCGCGTCCAGAACGTAGAATTCTATTTTAGTATTTTTTTTACAATAACTTCACACAGAAGGCCCCTAGGAAAATAATTTCACTCAGGGCCAGTCAGTTAGTTGGGAATGCTGTGTGGAGGGTGTTTTTGAGGGTAGGAAGGAGTGAACATGGGTTTTGAAGACACCCGTTGGATCCAGCCCAGAGATCAGGAGAGATGAAATACAGAGGCCGAAAAATCGTTCTAAAGCCGAGCTGTTGAACTTAAGAACGAGTAGTATAAAGGACCCTTTCTCACGTGTCAATCTGTTATAATGAAGCTATTATTATTAGCTAAAATGTGAACGATTTCATTCATTATTTTAACATAGTAGAATCTTTTTATAATCATTGAAAAAGAATCAAAAGGTAGAAATCGATAAAATCTGGCAACATTTCTATTTCTTTCATAATTGAATGTGCATGTAATGTAAACGTGTCAGTAGTGTAAAAGTCAGACCAGTGTTGCCGTATCTCTATTAATGTTGAGTTATTGTAATAATTTTTGTGCTCTAGCTTATTGATTATTCGTATTCAGAATCCACATCCAACTTTGGCATTACGTAAAAGTTGATCGCAATAGAGTTGGCTACCCCTGTCCAATACTAAATATTACAGCGTGGGTGAACTACCTGCTAGCCCCGTGCTAGACACATATTGTGTAGAGGTGCTAGAGCGGCAGGGGAAGAGGGAAGGAAAGCAACAGGCCATTAGTTTCTCGAACTGTTCGATTTGTGTCAATCTGTATTATATTGAATCATTAGTAGGTATCAATTAATTAAACCATATGATGTCGGATGTGACATGCACGATGTACTAAGTTCATACGAAAGGTAAATTTCTGACGTCTCTCTAATTTGTCAACAAAGAATATTAATTTTCGTTATTGAAAGGCAAATCCTGAGGCAAACATCTTACAATTAATTGTGATTTTTATTATTAAAATTTCTGTTTTAATTTTGTTTTACGAAAGGTTTAAAATTAAAAATATAAAAAATCCACCGAAACAAGTGTACCTGATCAGTATTTATTTACAAAGGATATCTAAGTCCAATATAAACCCACCTTCATTCCGGTGACCGGACAACTCGGAATGAAACCAACTCAGAATCATCTCAGATAAGTCATTTAGAGTGATAAAAAATATATATAATAAAATGGTTAAATAGGTTACGTTAGGTTAGGGTTATCGGCTAATTTAAAATAATTTTTTTCATAGCTCTTAATAATTTTCGAGGTTGAGTTGACTTTATTCTCAGTTGGCATGGAACCCTTCATTCCTCATGCCTGCGAGCACGGCACTAGGCCGCGGCGGCATATTAACACAGTTCATCCTTTATAACGGACGTTAAGTCCAGTTAGATATTCATTGTAAATACGATAAGATAATAAACATGGCTAGTAATCTAGATTACTTCGCAGTACTTCGATTATTGAAAGCTCCCGATCATCAGAGTTGTATTATTAATTAGAGTTCCAGTTCACTACAGATGTTTAGAGCGAATGAAAAAAAAAGAGGGTTTAAGGAGAAAATATGACGCCAGTGTGATTTGGAGAGGAAGAGTGTTGTCCGTTAGACTTACTCCTTTTTTTTAGTAAAACAACTTTTTCCATTTCAGCGACAACGTGACGGCAGATTGTCGAGAGCAAAGCGCGGCTGCAAAATTTTGTTTCCTGTTGGGGAAATCGGCCACGGAAACTATTGTAATACTTAAGACTGCTTATGGGGATGCTGCCCTAAGTAAAACCAGAGTCTACGATTGACCAACCCCGTTCAGGACGCCCCTCAACGTCAAGAACTGACGAAAACGTAGATAAAATCAATGCCCTCGTTCGTGAAAACCGTCCATTGATCAACTCTGTGAGATGTCTGGGGTATCATGGAATTCAATTCAGAGAATTTTAGCCGAAGATTTGCAAATGAGAAGCGTTGCAGCCAAATTCGCCTTCTCATAGACGAGCGACTCACAACAACGCGCCTGCCTACACCGATCCGAGTAGCTATTCCCGAGAAACGATCAATCGTTACTCGCCATGCGCCAGCTACGACTGGTCTACCCCACTCGTTGTTGTGTCGAATGACTTTTAGCGTTTGGGGTCTAAGAACGTTCCGGTCGACCAGGCTCAAGAATAACCACGTCGACCAATGTACGAACTTTCGACGGCGATTGCGAGCGACTAGGGCTTGGAGGATAGCTACCCATGCCGGTCACGCAGTAGGTAGGCAAACGCATTCGGCACCAAGACCTATACCTTATCCCATGAACCAGGGCACCTCAGCTAATTCACCAAACGTAGCTAATTCACTTAGGGTGACCTATGGCAGGCGTATTGATTGTCCAATATGTGGATAAGGGGGCGGCGGTACCCATATTTTAAAAATTGCGTGGAAACAGCGTGAAGTTTAGTCGGTTAGTAAATTTTGTAAACACATGTCAAGTTACTTAATCTATATTACGTTTAGCGACGTGTTTTTTCGGGAACTTACCTCTAGTTATTTTATATATCTGCAAAACGCTTTTGAGATGATATTTCCAAAAAGGCCATATAAAAAAGAAAAAATAATAATTTTCATAAAAATGCATTTACAGTTGCAGAACTTGTGAAATTTCATTTGGTAAACCGTTATACATCACATGTATGACACTGGCTTGTGATTTATGAGTGCAATTCTCTCCACTCCCTTCGCGGCAATGAGATTATTATAAGGGCATATAATGGCATACTTCGATTTCATACACTCATGGTAGGAAAGGGATTTTAAAGCACGCCAGGAAGAAATATGCGTTTCTGTCATGATATATTGTTGCGGTAAATTATTTTGGTATCTAAACGCCTTAGTTAACTCCCAACTTTGCTTCTTTTGAAAACTTTAAGCTTTGTAAAATACAAGTTTTATTATAACGTTTCAATAAATTTTGATGAAAATTCTAGACAGTGTAAGCAATCATTTTATTCAAGAATAAAATTATTGATCAAAAAAATTGCATAATCATGTTACCTAACTGAGAAGAAATCAAATTAAAATATTTGCGAAGTTTAATTAAGTTGTGAAGTTGTTGTAATTGATATTTTATATTATAATTATTAATATTTAAAAATGAATGTTACTTTGCTTATGCATTCCTAAACCATTCATTCGATTGCGATGAAACTTTAGTGAGTCGTTATGCGCACGCTGGCGAATATTTCTATATATAATATTGAGCTGTGGCGTTATGAAAATTGTATAAACATTTATAATAAGTTGAGCGCGATTTGTGTGAAAATTGTTTGTTTTTATATAGTTTAGGGGCCATCCATAAATTACGTCACACCTTAAGGGGGGGGGAGTAGAGAAGTGTGACAAGGGGTATGGGGAGGTAAAAAAATCATGAAATTCTAGGGGGGAGGGGGTCTCACAAATGTGGCAAGGGGGGGGGGGTTAAAAAAATCATGAAATTCGTGTGACGTAATTTATGGATGGCCCCTTAGGGGCAGGGAGAGAAGGCGGTAGGGTGAGAGGAATCAATGTGGGGGGAGTGGAACGAAGAGAGAGACGACGGAGGGGTGAAGGCGTGGAAGGTGGAAGGGGAACGCTGCTGAGGAAGGGGACGCGGTAGGGGAATGGGGGCAAGAATGGGGACGCATGGAAAAGGATACACAGGGAAGGTGTGGTGGATGAGGGAGAGGTAAAGGGGGGATTGCAAAGGAGACGTGGAAGCGGTAGGGGATAGCAAGAGGTAAATTTGTAAAATCCATGCTTCGCGCACGGACAGCTGTGAAAAGTGTGTATATAGTTTAGCGACAGGTAGAGAAGGAGGGAGAGGGGGGGGGGGGGCAAAGGAAAGGGAGGAAAGGTGTAACCGTCAGCTTTTTTACATGTTTCATTAAGATTTATTAGTATTATCTTATTCTTCAATGATAAAATATATAAATATTTATCTCTTCCAACAACACAACGAAACCAGAATAATTGTAATAAATATTTTTTTTTAGAGAATTTTATTGGAAAAGTCACTCGAAAAATAAATTCAAATTATTGAGAAACGTTTACGAAGATGCTGATGACCTAGGCAATATATTTTGATTACTGACAGATCCTGAATTATGATTAATGATCGTGAACGAAACCGACATATTTTGTTATGTAAATTTGGGTAATACATTTCCCACTAGGCAAATTCAAGGTTGATTCGCTTTGTTTTTTTTTAAGGTTTTAAGGTTGAAAATCACTTGGAGTGACCTATGGGAGGGGTGTTGGTTATCCATTAAATAACGTATTTATTCATCTTCAGTCTGAATATGTCTTAACAGGCTGAAACCGATTACTGTCACAAATAAATAAAGAGGAAATAAGCCTTGTATTTGTTTTATTAATTATGGTAATACTTTTATTCAATACCTACACGAAAGAAACAATTATACTTGATAACAAAAAAAAACTTCACTTTGTTATTCTGACGAAGATGACCGAAAAACATAATTATTTCTACTAATACACAAATAGATGTTTGTATATTTTAATTGGAACATCAACAAGGGTTTCGTACAATTGTTTTAGAATTGCGCACCGAGGGTCCCGAAATGACGCAATGGCAATAGGCCTAATTTAGTGGGTTATCAATTGTTTAAGTACATTACACTGTCCTATCATGTCCCTAACTGATACCAATATCACACAAGTGATCCGGATTAACAACGAAGGTCACAACTGCGCTACGTTCATCCTGATTTTTTCGTCACTATGACTAACTCCCTTTCGGAAAAATGCGGGTGATGTTACTCCGGTAGGCACAGGCCAAAAAGGACCATCAATTCATTCATAAAGTCTTTGAAAAATACTGAATTTATTTTTTAATTGGTCGTTTAAAGGTCATTCGATTATTAAAACGCTTCCGAGTCGAATATTTCGTTGTTTAAGGCACAATTGTTTCGTAGAAATCCACGTGTGTCAAAGTCGTCAAATGACTATTCAGCGCCATTTAATTTTTTTTTCACATTTAAAATATCTCAGTTAACTGCTAATTCTAGGTGTATGTATAAAATTTTAAAAAGCTGAAAAGCTTAACAACATTATGGTGGTCATCTTCTGCTGACCACAACTTGTTCAAAGGCTAAAACGGATTTAGAATCGGCATATAATGGGGACCTTTCAATTCTCAAAAAATCAATATTTCGTTTAATGGCCATACGATAACAATGTTACATTTTTTTTAATTACTGTGTAACAACTCGTAAAATATTTCAATAAACCATCACTATTGGGTCACTTATTAAATTAATTATGCGATTGCGAACCCGTCAGGCATTTTTTTCGCTTTTGTCATCAATTCATATAGGTCCCAAACAAATTGTTATGTCTCCCTTACTATCATGGTGAGAAATATAATCTAAACGGTATCAGAAAGAGAAAAAAACACGCTTTATATTCAAATCTAAAATCTTTATGAAACTAAAAAAAAACGAAAAAATTATGAAAATATGGAAATTTTTTATTAATATTTTCAAATTAAATGACAGAAAAGTAAGGTGAAGATAACGTTTATGATACATTTGTCTAATAAAATTGTGAATTTTTATTTTTCGAAAAAACATAAGGTGAGCCATTTTTAAAACTTTTTACGTTTGCATTAAAACTTTCAATATTTCAAAAATTATATGTTTAATTCGAATTATTAAATTTGAAAGCATATTCACCATTTTTCAAAACAGTTTATTGTATTCGGATACGTTCAAAAATATTACATTTGTTTGGATTTTACTGCAAAGCAGAATATGCCCGAGGCTTGGGTTACTAACTCTCTCCCTCTCTATAATTTTATAAGATTTATCCACAATTAAGACGAGAAAGCTATTCAAAGAACATCTGCTATATTCTAACCTTCCAGCTGTCAACTGTCAAGACGTCAGTTAACCTACGAGTGTTGCCGGATGATAGTTATTGTGCTGTTAACATTGAGCTATTATATAACAATAGCTGTTAATCTGACAGAATTGCAATACCAGTTTTGTGGTGTGCAACGGTTTATATAGTGTACATGAATTAATATCATAAATGCATCATTATAACTGCGAAGTTTAATAGCTCGCATAAATACGATAAACCTACTAATGTTGCAGACCCCGATATCGTTACAATATCGACACACAATAAACTGTCGATACTACGATACTACAGTTGACAGTTGATAGCATTGATGACATCTAGAAGACTATTTTGCAGTGTTGCAGATTTCCCGTGGCGCCCATAAAATATATTAGTATTCAAATACATAATTCACTGATTGACATGTGTTTATAGTACCCACACAAGTGACAGTATTTTAGGTTAGTTTAAAACCTGTTAAATGCCAGGGAGGACGTAATATTTTGTGGGCGTATTTTGTGCTATCGTATATTATATTTACTGAAACACATTCCTTGAACAATAAACTACGCATAAAAACAACATTACTTGCGTTTATTTGATGAATTTATATGTTTTACGATCTTTTTCACGAGAACGACGCTAGCTAATTTGACAGCTCAAATACTGGGAAAAATGACACCCGGACGCCATAGAGAATTTAATACAAATTATTCCGAGTGGCTAGGTGGGTTTACGGTATTTTATACCTTAAGAAGAAGAATGCCTCAAGCGATTCTGACCTTGTTCTTCGTACGTTTTCTTTATACATAAGGGTTAAAATCGCATTCAAAAATAAAAATAAAATAAAATTTAGGCGTGTGTTATTCGTATAAGGTTTCGAAACTGTTAACTTCACTCACAATAAATTCTTCATTATTTAATGCTCTTTTTTTTCAAACCCCTAAATATTAACAAATAACACAGATCGATGGTAAGTTTTACAATGTATTCATGTAATTACATTTCTAATACAAATTTTAATATATAAAGAAGACACAGTGACCTCAGTCCTTTGGATGTCAATTTGATCAAAATTTTATCAATCTTAAAACAAAACTACAGGTTTATATAAAAATCAAATCCAAGCCATCCGTTTGGCATTCGTTACGCGGCCGACCTTCCGACCGTCTTCTCTGTATAAATAGGTTGAAGATTCTCGTTGAAGATTCTCATTGAAGATTCAACTAATTTTCATGAATCAATTGAGGACTAAAGGAGGACCAACTACCCACCTGCAAGTTCAGAGTCAAGATGGAGAAAGAATTATTACTCTTCGATATCTTGGACGTGACAAGCTCATCCAAAGTTCTGTATTTCCAAATGAGTATAACAATAGATACCGGCACTTAGGCTAGTTAGTAACAGGTTACGAATTTCGTAAACACACGTGAAAGCTTGGAAACCTGCTAATTTATTTCGTGTATTTTCTCTCCTCTCTTGCTAACAATTTTACGCGCCTCTCGGTCTGCCAGATATCCTCGGAATATTTCAAGTGAAGATGAGACTAGATGACAAAATGGTGTCATAAAACTTGACACATCTTCAGGTTTATCGTCAGCTGTCTTGATGGTTACAGAGAAAATCCTAAAATTTCCATCGTAATCCATACTTTAATATTATAAATGCGAAACTGCTCGAGTTTGTTTATGACCTTTTCACGCATAACACAATATAAAGACTTTAATAATTCTTTCACCAATATAAATCTAAATTATATGCGCAGACTACAGGTTGTATATGATGGTAAGCTCTGGCGTTATGAAATTATAAATATTAATATATTATATTTGTTATGCGTTTTCTGTCGCTAACAAAAGCGAGTTTTTGCTAACGTCAGAAAAAATCTTTTCCATGGAAACAATGTTGATACATTTTTGGGCTCTATGCTGGTAGGCACTCAGTCTACTGGTCAGCTACTACTGCAGAAAATTTAAATATTAGAATTCGTTTTTTTTTTTGACAAGCTTGGAATAAATGTCAGATTTGAGTTACTGTATTAAAATATAATTCGTAACGATTATAAAGACTGAATGATAAATAGAGTATTTTTTATTATATTAACGAACTTCCAAATATTTAAATAAAAATAAACATCCGAAATGTTTGTAAGCGCATAAATTCCGAACGAATGTACAAAATTGGATAATTAATTCTTTTTTTCTTTGAGCTATAGCATTATGAAATTTAGGTGGTAGGCGAGATGTTTGAAAACTGAATGTAAGGGAATGAATATATGGAATGCGGGAGGGGATGGGGGTGGGGTGGGGGGGGAGATAATTGATAAGTGCAAGCGCTACAGTAATTTCCCGTAATACCATGCAAGCGAAGCCGCGGGGAAAAGCTAGTAATGTAATAAATAATAACTTTCTACCGTGCCTATGAAACCTACATAGCATTTAACAGGCATATAAACCACTATTTAAAAAATCTTATAAAATAATATCCCGTTTTCCTTGTTTTTTTGAAGTGCGAGGAATATATGTATAATGCAAAAATCTGTGTGATACGCGACAAAATCGCTCAAACAGATTGCTCTGGTGTCGTGAATTTGGAACAGTATTTTCCATCGAAACAATTTCTAGGTCAATGCGATAATTTTTAACACGAAAAAACATTTTCAATACGCACTAGCTTCGAACTATCCGAGGTAGGAAAGAAAGAGAGCTTAAGTCGAAAATAATAATTTTGCAGGAGCTCCATCAAACACAAGGCCTTTTACCATACTAAACTCAAACTAGACTTTGGACTATTCGTGCCGTCTCTAATACCTCCCTGTTATCAAAGAAAGCAAAAACTTCAAGTCTTGGCATTATACAATATTAATGAAAAAAGTTCTTTGTTTAAAATCACTTTATTTATTTTATACATTGTACTGTCCTAGTGAAGGATCAACCGAAACCGTTCGACATGAATTAGTAAAATAAAGTGGTTTTAAACAAATAACTTTTTCGTTTGTGTGTTTATTGTCCTGATGAGATCAACCGAAACCGGTCGACGTGTATAAATTAAATAAAATTGTTTTAAATAACGAACATTTTTTAAGTTTTATGTTTTTACTAGCTGGTACTCGGCAAGCGTTGTTTTGCCATTTAATAAAGAAATTGTTTTTCCCTGCGTGTCCTGTCCCATTCGTCCCGTTCCCCTTCCGCCTCCCCTTCCTCTCCCGCGTCCCCTACCCCTCTCGCGTTCCCACTCCCTCTCCTCCACCCTACCTTTCCTCACTCCAATCTCCCCCTTCCCCCGTCCCGCGAACCCCCCTTACGAATTCCCCTCCCCCCTCCCAGGTTCCCCTCTTCCCGCAAATCCCCTACCCTAGTTCCCCTTACCCCTTCCCCTTCCCGCATTCCGCGCATTCATTTCTTTTACATTCAGTTTTCAAACATCTCGTGTGCCACCAATTGCAAATTTCATAATACCATAGCTCACCATTAGTTTTATACAAAAGAACGAATACAAAAAAAATAATTTTTCAAATTTATGTAGTCGTTCGGAAGTTATGCATACATTTCGGCGATTCATTTTTACAGATAGATATTAACTACTACGCCTGAAACAAAATTTCCCGCAAATATATCAACATCGTTTCCACGGCAACCATTTGTTTTACTTAGCAATAACTCGCTTTTCTTAGGGACAGAAAACGTATAATAAACATACCTATAATAAATATATTAATATTTATAATTTCATAACGCCAGAGCTTACCATTATATACAGCCTATAGTACTCGCATATAATTTATCTTTCTATTGGTGAAAGAATTTTAAAAATCGTTTTATTGTTTTATGAGTGAAAGCGTAACAAACAAACACACGCAGTTATTAATATTTATAATTTCATACCCACAAAATATTACGTCAAAGTCAAAACATCGCGATTTTACGTCGTTTCCTCCCCTGGCATTTAACAGGTTTTAAACTAACCTAAAATACTGTCACTTGTGTGGGTACTATGAACACATATCAATCAGTATTTGTGGGTACTATGAACACATCAATTATGTATTTGAATATTAATATATACAGCTTATAGTACTCGCATATAATATATCTTTCTATTGGTGAAAGAATTTTTAAATCGTCTTATTGTTTTGTGTGTGAAAGCGTAACAAACAAACACACGCAGTTTCGCATTTATAGTATAAATGTCCTGATGAAGGTTGAAATCAACCTAAGCCGGCCGACGTGAATGAAATAAATAAAATGCTTTTAAACATTTTTTTTATTTGTACCTTATAATATGTGACGCTGGCTCTTTTACCTGCCTTAAAGTCTTTGATATATTTAATATATTTCATCAAAATTACGCTTCAAACCTTCCTATCACAGATGCACGCACATAACTGTAGAGAATTCAAAAAATCACATGGTTCAACTGTTCAATAAGACATAGATTTACTATCCATCTACCAATATATTGCGATATCTGAAAGGAATAAAGATTTGGAAATATAATTAGGAAAAATTTTGGGAAAAATAATTACCTACTAAACATTACTGGCCATAATTAACCTGGAGCTTTTAATTTAAATGCCGAAAAAAAAACATCGACCCAGATGCTAATAGAAAACGTTGCACGGGGGAGGTGGACAGTTTGACGTTGGCTATTCACTATTATTCAACTTTAATTAAGCGCAATTGGCGCGGTGTAAGACGTGAGACGTGTTCGCTCCACGCGCATGTGCAACGCGCAGGCTGCCTGTTGGTGCAGTGCGATGCACCGAGAGGTCGGTGGCCGCCAGCTATATTTATCGTATGTCAGCCCATCCACGAGACATTTGCATACAAGCTCCGAGCACCCAAAGACGGCCAGCTAGAAGTACAGTAGGCTCTCGATGCACCGAAATAGGTGGTTAAAAGAAATGCCCGGTTATTCCAAATGCAACAGTAAAACACATGGTTGTAAAAATCATATTTATCGGCCGTAATGATACCTTGATTATAGATAGGTACCTTTTTTAAAGCCTACAAAAAACAAAATAATGTACCTTTTTTTAAATGTCTAAAATAAAATAAGAAACGTCTCATTGATATTTGAAAAAATCTTACTCATGATAACAGTGTTTTTTCATTGAAAATTTAAATTTATTTAATTAAATGAAGACATTATGAGCGAAACTCAATCGAAAATCTGGAAACAGAAAAATCAGAAAAAGATATTGGCAGTCCCAGAGGTGCCAATATCTTTTTCTGATTTTTCTGTTTCCAGATTTTCGATTGAGTTTCGTTCATAATGTCTTCATTTAATTAAATATTACAGTTTGAGGTTTTACTCATAAAGTTAAAATAATAAATAATAAATTAAATTTATTTGTTTGGTACAATAGCATCCGTCATAATCCTTCGAAATCGTATTTAGGTATCACGTTCATTCGTGTTGAATTACGTAAAAGAGGTAGCGTTCGACATTTGTAGAAAAATTTGTAAAGATTTGTCGAGGATAGCTTGACACTTTTATGATTTCTGTTAAAATAGATATTTGATTTGCCAGCAAATGTGATTTCATGGTGGTGCATCATGCGGGAAGAGGTTCAATTTTTCAGATAAGCCGCTTCCCGGTTAAATCAAACCCGATAAATCGAGATTCTGCTGTGGTGGACCTAGTTAAACGCCTAGTTATATAGGACTGTCGTCTTCTGCCGGGCGGGATTAAATAATATAAAGCTTCTTGAATCTTGTTTCTATGAGAAATTGCATAAATGTTGTTATTACTAGCTAGGAGCTACACAATCTGATCGAAGATCTGAAAAATAGTTCTTCGCGATCGATAAAGCCGATGATAGCAACAGATAACCAGCAATTACTATTGGCAGCTGTCTTTTTCAAATTGCCGCATAAATTGTAAGTAAACGTCAACCTTGTTCTACTACAAATCTTGTTTTGATTTTATAACATATCTTCATGAACTTAAAAAGCCCTGGACATAGCATTAGTGCGAATTCGTATGAATTATGACGAAGCCAAAACTAGGGTGAGGGAAAATTGCAGCCATCTTGTTTGGCAAAATTTTGAAATACTTTTTTGTGCAAAGTTGTACTGTTTTAATTTCATTTTTATATTTTTAATGCAATTATAACGGCTTGTGGATTTTTTCAGGTTTTCGATGAGTTAGGGAATGAGATATGTCATTAAAAAGTATAGTAGATAGCATTTTTCAAATATCTTCCCCCACACCACTCGACTTCGAAATGTTCTCGCATAGTAGATAGCACGGACGATCGATAAAACCCTATATCGATCCGATATTTTAAAGTTATCGATTTCACCGGGCCCAGGGCCTTTTAGGTTCACGATTATCTTGGATAATTTTGAAAAGCTCAATTTAAGTTGGGCGGTGTAAATGAGAGACGTCTTGTTTCTCGCATAGTAACAACACGGACGATCGATAAAACCCTATATCGATCCGATATTTTAAAGTTATCGATTTCACCGGGCCCAGGGCCTTTTAGGTTCACGATTATCTTGAATAATTTTGAAAAGCTTAATTTAAGTTGGGCGGTGTAAGTGAGAAACGTTTTGTTTCTCGCATAGACTGTAGGAGAGCTGGTCGAGCAAATGGAAAATACTAAACGAAGACGGTACAGTCCTTGTCTTCGTTTTCACGACAGCCCTTCAGATAAAGGTGGTAATACGAGAATACCTACAATGTTTTTAAATCACAAATAATCACTGCTTACAATGTAAGTCTACATCTAAATAAAGCGTCAAATACACGAATGAACCAAGTATTTAGGGCACGTAGAAAATATCTTTTTTGGCTTCAGCTTGTGCAGTGACCTTTAAAGATGTTACTTTTAAATCTCTCGGCAGAATTAATTCTGTGAGAATTTATTAATATTATTGAAGAATATGGAACAAACAACATGGCGTATTGTTTGCGACAGTTATTTACGCACCTAGATATTGAAGTTAAAAGTTAAAAGTTAAAAGTTACGTTAAAAGCTCCGTAGTTAACGATTTTAAAAACGTTACAAGCTGAAAATAGACGATATAGAAATTCTAAACGGAATGAGTTTTTCTGCTTCAGATGTCTGTTTTGTATGTAGTTTGTAGTGATGTAAATAATATGATTCTTTCCTTTTTAATTCATTTTATATTACCACATTTTATTAAATAATTTTTTTTTTTAAAGCCACTATTCCAGTATTCTGAGCAAAGAGGAATACATACAATAGTTAGTCCCAGAATTTCTGCACCGAAATAAATCCCGACTTCTAGTATTATGTAAGTAGTGAAATTCGAAAGCTTATCAATGCAAGCAATTCCGGACTATCGTGTACATCAGGGACAACCGGATTTAGTATGTTTGATGACTAGCGCAGATCCGTGAAAAATCACGGGATATTATAATTCCTATTTTCAAAATGCCGTGTGAAAATAATTTTATGTTGTAATATTATAATTATAGGTAGGTACTTACTTCATCGCCTTGCCGAAGTCTTCACACACTTAAACTAAAGTAATTTTGGGTTCATTGCTCGGAATAATTTCACGAAAGTAAATTTCACCAACCAAAATATCAAATTAGTATTTTTGATTGATAACACTCCTGAATTACGAAAAACTGAAAGTTTGAGTTCATTGAATCAGATTTCACACAGGACAGACTAACGCACAGCAGAGTGCAGAGACAACTAGCTAGTTTCTACTTAATATTTAAAAAAAAACGCAAAATACCCTGAGGTTTCACCGGAACTTAGACAACAGAATAAGCTTAGCATCAAGACCTGTCTAGCCTGACATGATAATTGCCTGCAATTTACCCGCAGTCGAGTGGAGATATCTCTTGATTGTTGCAAGCTTCACAAAGTGCCCCTTTCTTATTATTTATTACCGTGACTTATAATAAGGAAATTTACGACCTGCAGGCTTCATGAATAGGATGCGGCCCTTTGAGCGCAAATACGATTCTGCTGTCTGTGGTTTCTACCTTACAAATGAAGTCGCTTCCACGTCGAGCTGTGAGCATTCTCCGGTTAGAATATCTCCATCTGAGGGCAAGCATTGCGGCTGGAGGTGAACTCCAAGAATCGTGAGAAAGGTGATGGAAGTTGAGACTTAATCGTAGGCAAACTTAATTAAAGAGTAAATACCCAATCGTATTCCAGTACCAGAGTGTAAGCGAGTTCTATGATAAGCTATGAAACACATCGTGACACTAAATAAACTCAACAGAATCTGGTATTTAGATACTCGTATCTTGTTCCAAAATTTCAATCATTGAGGCAAATTGAAATTGCCGTTGTCATGACAATGTTATGTGACAGATCATCTCTGTTAAAATTTGTGAGAAAAATTGTGAGGAACGGAGTAAATAAATTATACAAACCTTCACGGTGAGACACCAAAATATGTAAAGTCTAATAGAATTCAAATATTACTACTATACTTGTCCCAGGAGATCGTAGGCACGTCACCGATGATCGTCCTGAAAACCGTTCATAAAAATCTTTCTTCTCACATGTCTAGTATGGAAATCAAAAAGACAAATGATTTTGACAAATGTTTTTTTACGAAACAAGCACTAAAAAAACGTTCCTTATCACAACAATGCTGCAGCTCTTTCTTACACTTAAGTAACGGTGAGACAAAAGATGAAACACACAACGCACGTATTGTCTGTTTCCTCTAAAAGAAAATAGTAGTACTTTGGAGGAAACAGATATAGGTGCATTGTGTCTCATATTTTGTTTCTTATTTAATGTTTAAGAAAGAGCTGCAGCATTATTGTGATAATGAACATATGTTTATTGCCTTTTTTGTACCGTCACCGTTCCGTAAACGTGTTATGGTTAACAAGCAAAAAAAATTTTAATGCCTATAAACGAATACTATGGTAATAAAATTACTGATAACGAACAAAAAATTAAAACACATACGTATGACACTACTGTATTATAAAGGCTATTATCTCTTCACTTTTTTGTCGTTTCATGAAAAAATAATTAATAGAAAAATCCCAAAGTTAATTTTTTTTTTCAAATGGCAAACCGAAACTTTGGTTTAAAAAAGGTGTACATTTTACTTCTTTTGTGGTTTACTTTTAGATTTGAATATAAAACGTGATATGTTCTCTTTCTAACACGGTTTTCTCTCACTATGATAGTAAGGGAGACACAACGATGAGAACTATATGAGATGTTCCGAAAAGCGAACAAATTAGCCTGAGTGTTTTGGTTAACTTTTAGATTTGAATACAAAACATGGTGTTTTATCTTTCTATCACCGTTTTTTTCTCATTATGATAGCAAGGGAGACACAACGATGAGACTAGGATCGCAAATTTGAACAAAAAAAAAATCAAAGGATGTTTTGACACAGACAAGGGGATTTTTTTGATTTGATGATGCAGAGCCCACACACAACTCGCCTACTATATTACAAACTAATCAACTAGTTATCATAAGCATATTCATGTAATCCCATTCATTTCATCAGGTTGTACAATCAGAGATTCTAGACAGGAGAGTGTACGCCTGTATCTTTACATAAATTACCATACCAAATGAATGTGGAATGTGCACTCCACCGCCACGTGATTCACACGTGGATTTTTATAGATTTAGAGCAATGTCCGCCGACACAATACTACTGTACAGTAATTTGAACCGTCAATAAATACGGAGAGTAATTCGTTTAGGCCATTCTAAGTCGCATTACGAGGGCACGCTGAGGAAATTTAATGTCTTGATTGACGTGACCTTGCGACAAACAAAATTAAATTATTTGTGTTTTGTGTCGTGTTTTGGTAGCTCTTGAAAATATAACATAAACGCGTTTTGTTTATATTGCACTATATATATATATATATATATATATATATATATATATATATATTTTCTTCGATATACTTCTTATTTACTTTCTTATTAAATATGTTTTTACTGGACATGAATGTGTCAGCTTTAATATGTAGCTTAGTTTTTAAATGAGGTTTGTGTAAGTTTTGGCGGCAGATGCGTTTGTCCACCTATTACGGGACGGCTCGGGAAAGACTGGTTTAGGGATACATTTTGACCTCTCCAGACAAACTTTTCGACACACCGCCTTGCACCGCAGTGGGAGGATTGGATTCGTCCATCACTCCTGGACACGCGGACTTTCTACCCACCCCTAATACCTAATTTTTCCTTCCTGGAACTTCCACTCCTTCCTTTCCCTAAAAATGAAAAAGGTAGTGGCCTATGATATGGAAAAATTAGTCGAAAATAATATTGTTAATTCTAAAAAAATTTGAAAATATGAGATTGACAATTATGACAGTTTGATGGAAGGTGGCAATGGCTGAATTGGTAAAAGCGCTCGTCCCGGTTAGACAAGGGGGTTCGAGTCCCAGTTGCGACCATCATCTTTTTATATTTTTCTGTGTCTTGTTCTCGTTCATATTTTCGTTTAGATTATTAGTGTTATCTTCTTCAATGTTATATTTTACTAGCTTAAATCTCCGATGTTGCCAAAATTTGCGCAGAGTTTTTTTTAAATTAGATGTAGGTACACAGTAATTTTCCTCTTATTTTTATTGACATGTGTGCAAAATTTTATCAATAATTATCAAAATTCAGCTTTATGGGGCTGAGAAAGGGGAATGGGGGTGTTTTTTAGAAATCTCGTGTAGCGTGGCAGTGACCTTCCTCTTGTTTTATAGAAGAAAGAAGTGAGCAAAATTTCATGAATCCAGAAATAAAACTGTAGATTGGTCAGACATTTCAGACATTCAGACATAGACAAATCAGCGCCGCCAGACATTTTTTTATATAAATTGTAATCTATTGGACCAACAAGCATTTTTAGCTCATACAACAATTTTTGAAGGTGCTTTTAACACCATTTTTTCACAAAGTTATGGATTTTGCCTACACTAACAAAACCGAAATTGACGTCACTTCGGTTGTTTAAGAAGTAAATCCATTGCAGCAATTTGTGTCGCTCAATGTCGGATTTTAATATTGACAAAAGCTCTCTAAGGCTTAACGTTATTTATCGACATAAACATTTTCCGAACGAACACAGGGACTTCTCTAAAATAAATAAACCAAGTAATTTTTCTTGCAAACAAATAAACTTGAACCAACTCCATGCTCCGTCGATTCCTTCAATATTTGTGTGGAGCAAAGTGCAACCAGTCTTATTGCTAATCTAAACCAATTGACAGATGACCGCTACCAAATTTGAACGAATCAATTTTTATTGACAAACCAGTGTTCTCATCAATTGTGATTGAATTTGCTCCCGGGCCAGTCGGCGATAAATCATACAGAAAAGTCGTAAATAAAAATAGGCACAGCTTGTACGGATCTGGATAGTATAAAATGTACAATATGCAATTTGTCTGGAAGATAATACTCTACAGGAGACGATGAAAACGAAGATTTACGATTTGTAATAGTAATTCAATGCAGGAATATTTATGAAATAATAAATTGTTTATTCCGGAATGTTGGCATGTTAGTCATATTATCGCAATCTGGCATACCCCATACACGCAGCGTATACCTATGGCTTAATGCTAGAAGTACTAAGTCAAATTTGTGAATGTGAAGTCTAGCACGGTAGATCGATGTAACCCTATGTCAAAACGATATTGACTAAATTTGTCATGTATGGTCAGTTGACTGTTATTTGCGAGCACGATCAACTTATGATTCCGGCAGTCGGTTGACAAAAGACGCCAATTTTGGCGCGGCCTCCTGAGAGTCAGATAAGCTGTCAATACACACAAATTTTTAAATAAAGTCGTTCGTTATGCAAAATAACTGACTTATTAATGAATGGATGTGAACTAACAAATTCTTAAAATTGAAAGAAATCGTATACACGATCCATAGATTTAACTAATTGATCTAAGACGCGATCAATTTATACGGTTCGGTTAAGCGGTTTTACGTTTAGGAATGTAAATCCGTAGACAGATCCGTCAGTGTTGCCAGCCTACGTCGATTTCTTATTTATTCCCTGTCAATATCGGTTTACCTGTCAACAGTACAACCGTGCTCGGGAAATCGTAATAAAATCGCCGGAAGTTACGCCCATCGATCCGATCGATACTATAAAGTTATCGATTTTACCGTGCTGGACCCCGGGAATGTAGAATGTTCTATTTCTTGGAGTAAAAAAAGCTGAAACAACATTATGATATCTACATTAGATAGGCCACAATTTCATCAATTTAGAACACCTGACTTAGATAATCATATCCATGACGTTCAAAAATTAGGGACGTTTCAGAGTATTTTCTAGTACTTATATCAAATTACCAAAAACTGGGTGACCGGACAACTCAGAAACTTGCAACTTCAACACCTTCTTTGAAAAATCGTTAAAAGTTATGATTTTTTTAATTGGTTAAAAATGTAACATTAGGTTAGGTACGTATGGTTATTATTTTTTTCCACAACTTTTAATGACTTTTCAATGAGGTGTTTAAATGCCACTTTGTTAGTTGTCGTGGAACCCAAAAACTGACAGGCACTTCAAGCATTAACCCCCAACTAGTGATCGAAATGGTCGAAATTTGACCATAATTGTAATGTTTATTTTTATTTATTTAATGTATTTTTTATGCATAATTAAAAAAATATATTAGCATGCTGCTCTCCTTCTCTATGTAAACTATAAATGTGCGAAATTTCATACTCCTCCGTCCGCGCAATTTTCGTAAAAATGGGTACAACGTTTTCACTTCACGTATTAATTAATAAAATAATAATTTATATATACTGAATACTGATGATGATTATGATCGAAATTTGACCATAATTGTTATGTTTTTTTTTATTGATTTGATGTATTTTTTATGCATAATTTTTAAAAAAATATTCGCATTCTGCACTCCTTCTCTATATAAAATATAAATGTGCGAAATTTCATACTCCTCCGTCCGCGCAATTTTCGTAAGAATGGGTACAAAGTTTTTGCTTCACGTATTAATTATGGAAGTTAATTTTATTATGCATCACTATAATTTCAATAAGAGGCAAACATTTTGATAAAGAATATAATTTTGGTGATGCATGAATTAAAAAATATAATAACAGGGTTTGTGCTTATATCTGTATTATTGTTTTTCGTTATTTGTTGATTTGATCCTGTTCTTTATTTCTATTTCAGATATTTATTTGTTTTTTACATGGTTGCTGTTATTATTGTTTACATTTCAATTTTGCTAGGACAGACCTGCGTTGAATGAATAATATTATTAAGTAACTAGCGAGTTCCCAGCATGCGTTGCAATGTCACTTAAATAAATAAATATTTTCTCCTAATACGAGAGATAAAAGGTATATTCAATTCGGCTGTAAAAAAATGATCGCTTATAATTAACGTTCAATAAAAATAAATGTGAGTGGAAAATTTATAGATTATTTTAATTAATCTACTTATTTTAGTATTCGTCAAGAGCATTCTTCAAGAAATTATTTCATATCATTAAAAAAATGCATTCAATAAAATTATACCGTGGATGCTAATTACTGACAAAACAGTTGTTAATACTTTTTCTTAAGTAATTAATTATTTATAACATTCCTTCAACGCGTCGCCTCATCTTGGAAACACACGACATACGCGTGATACGTGATAATTATTATAATTACCGTATGTACATGATGATTGGAAATTTATGCGATATTGATAATTCAGGATGTAATAGAACAGATTGATAAACTCAAATAATAATAAAAAACATTTGAATGTATTACCGCAATTTTTTTGTTCATTTGAGTTAATCTCAACAGGTATGATTAATTTGCTAATTATTATTTCGGTTATATCACTAGTAGCATCTCCATCTAGTAACAACTAAACCTTGATTTATGCATGCTGTGAACATCTTTGATCGGAGTTTTAATATCTATCTACGCACATTCCAATAGAAATTTCATTAATTTAATAACTGTTTACACTGTAAATATTTCAAACGATTAATAAATAAAAATATTTTGATAATGAAAACTTAAAAGGGAATAACCAGACAAAAACGGAAATATATCATTTTTAAACCAAATTTTAGACGTATTGACTCTATTCCACAAAAAATTATAAATTGATTTCAAAGGACTGATATTTTATCAATTAAAGTTATTTTTAAAATTTTGAGAAAATATGTTTATTTTAGTCTAATAAGGTTTTACCGTAGGTCGTTGGCAGATTTGTTAAATTTCCAAACAAAATTTTGTATTATACAACACACATTTCAAATCATATAATCGTTAAATTTGCAAACAAAGTTTTGTATTATTCAACATACATTTCAAATCTTATAATCATGCAGTAAAATAAATTGATAGATTATTTGGGAAAGAGTA
Organism: Glyphotaelius pellucidus; assembly: GCA_936435175.1. NCBI lineage: Eukaryota > Metazoa > Arthropoda > Insecta > Trichoptera > Limnephilidae > Glyphotaelius > Glyphotaelius pellucidus. Next base: position 31,218,270 of record OW386544.1, read on the forward strand.
AAATTCTATGTAAAAGTTTTCTTATGACGTTATCACGTAAAATTATCGTATCATACAACCAATTTTTTTTATGTTAGAATTCAAAATTTTCATATTTCATAAATGATATGTTTATTTCCAATTATAAAATTTGAAATTGTTTACCATCGCCTTTCAAAAAAGTTTGTGGTTTTTGGATGGGTTGAGAAATATTCCATTTATTTGGATTTTATTGCAAAGCGGAAATATTTTGACTTTCCAACAAAATAGGCTCGAGGCCCGGGTAACTGAGCTATTCTTCACGTTAAATATTGAAGAAAACGACCGCCTCTCTTAGGAAACTCTCTTCTATCCTTCACATGTATGTGAAAGATAGAAAGAAACTACACTTGAAATCTGTCATTACATTATTCCTAGATTTTTGAACGATTCGCGTTACTTGTATTCTTGTATTGAATGTACATAGTAAGGGAAGCCGACTAATTAGTCAGAGTCCCCGTGTTGGCTGATGGCATCCGAAGTTCAATGTCACGGACGTCACTTCTCCTCGTGGGATGAAAGCGGAGAGAACTGCTCCATTTAAATTATTATTAAATTGGTAAATTTAAAATTGGCAGTCGGACGTCTGCATGATGCATGAGTACGTAATATATCATAATATGTAGCTACTCTATTACGTAGCTAGACGTCTGTTTACGTAAGCCGCATTCATTAACGTAATAGAAGTACAGATAACGTTACTATTTATAACGTAAGAAGCGCAGTTTCTTGTTGTTTTCTTTATTTTTCTACTAATGACATGGAAATTTACCTGGAGACTAAATTAAGAATTGATACGGGTATGAATGCTTTTAGAACGTGGAAATATTTTTATATTTAACATTAGGGGCCATCCATACATTACGTCACAACTTAAGGGGGGGAGGGGTGTGAGAAGTGTGACATTGTGTGACAAGGCGTACGGGGGGGTCATTAGGTTTGTGACGTCACATGCAGTTAGGCTTACCAGATGACAGGAATTTTCCTGACATGTCCGTCCGATCGTACGAATTTTCAAAACGATTGAAACCCCGTGTTCTCCCACACATATTCCCGCAATTTTATAAAACCAGGCTGACACCTCGCAGTATCCCAGTACCGTATCCCATTTGGCCCCTCGCCGCACGCAGTGAATTCACAAAAAATATCGCCGTTCACCGACTCGCCCCTCCCCGTAGAGATTGCATTCGACACAAAAACATCCCATCTCGCCCCCTCCGTTGTGGTAAACATGAACGCGACGAGAAACTTCAAAATATTACCATCACTTTTAGTAAAAATTGCAAAATGAGTGATTTCACGCTAGGGGGGAGGGAGTCTCACAAATGTGACAGGGACGGGGGAAGGGTCCAAAAATCATGAAATTCGTGTGACGCAATTTATGGATGACCCCTTACGAGTATGTCCACAAAGGAAGCCCCGACCAAAATATTTTCCTTCAGGACCTGTGTCATATTTGGGGATCCTGTGTGGAGGGTCTTTATAAGAAGAGGAAGGTCTGAACATGGTTCTTATATTGTAGGGGGGGACACACACAGGCCAGCAAATCGATCCATATCCGAGCTGTAGACCTCAAGAACAAGTAGTAGACCCATTCTTGTGTCAACCATTTACAAATATTGGGCACGCGTTTGGCGTGTTTCCCGACAATGGGCTCATTCTAAAACGTTCATGGATTTTTGTCTGAGCGTAGCGCAGTCTTGTTTTGACTCCTGACACTTTGCGTTTTGTCTATCTGTAAACATGTTTGATGAACAATCCTGTCAAGATGGTAGCAGTGCTGTATAGTACATTTTTACTCCGCCAGAGTGCTTAAGCATTGCGACCTGTCAAGTCGGAGTAATCAACATCATGCGAACTCTAGTAATACGAGGGAACTCTACACAAAAATCAGTGTGCAATTTACACGCGGTAGAAGGGAAACCATCAGAAAACTAAAATAGACAAGAGTGGGGAGGCTACAAAGCACCGCACAAAGAGAATACCGATTATACTATCTCATTCTCTCGCAGGCCAAACCATATAGATGTATTAGTGTTGTTATTCTCTTATTAGTGTCGCTCATTTTTCGTTTTATCGAGTTTCAAACCTCAACGGTGCGAAAGAAATTTTCACTTCAACAAACTTTCTGGCTCGTTTTTCACTATTTGCACATTAAAAAAGAGGGGTTTGCCACCCACCCAATTCTTCTATCCACTTAGCTTCTTCTAGATTTTTTGAGAGCTCTGCTATTTTTGTCATTTATTTTGAGCATAGTTTTTATGTTCCTGACACGTGAGGACAGATAAAAAGAGAATGTCCCATTGATTCGTGTTGTGGAGTTTTTTTGTAAACAGTATAGGTTTAACACATATTATTGTGTAATATAAATGAGCGTGTGAAGACGCAGGCTAGGCGCAGTAAGGTGGTTTGTAAAACGGGCCTAGCGTGACCATCCGTTCCGCTCCCAGAGTCGGGAACAACGAACAAGTCCTCTCACTGGCACACACTCACACACACGCACAACATTATTAACAAGGAACAATGAATAGCCAGAACTATTACGACGAATAATTTTATTCCTTATTCAAAACGGACATCTCTTTATAATAATTACCATCATTTCGAACGCATACATAGGGACTATTCAAACTTCAAAATTCGAACACAGACAAGAAAATTAAGAATTTATCAGGAGAGTAGATTCTCTACAGGTAACTACAGATATTCTGCTGACCAATTTTGCAATTTTATTGTTAATTTTATATATGTTTTAATTTATATAAAAAGAAGGTATTTTTAAGTAAAGCAAGGAGAAGAAAGTATGATTTTAGGTTTTCACGGCCAAAAGTATTTTTGTTATTTATTTTGGGGTGTTCTGCCGTGTTGCGCTACCTCTTTCTTTAGCCAACGTTTCGGACAACGTTACAGTGTCCATCATCATGCACATCCATCATCATGTTCCATCATCATTTATTACAGTGTGCTCATCTGCCCTGATGGTGGACACTGTAACGCTGTCCGAAACGTTGGCTAAAGAAGGTGGTAGCGCAACACGGCACAACACCCCATAAATAAATAACAACAAAAAAAGGAGAAGAAGTTCCGGGAAGACAAAAAGTATGAGGTAGTGCAAGTGAACAATTTATACCATTTTTACGAGTTATTTTGGGTTGTAGTTCTTACTCTACTAGTCATATTTTTTCTCATCCCTAATCCAAAGACGACTTTGGTCGGAAAGACGAATCAGATGTCGCCCACAAATGGATCTTCTTAAACCATAGTGAACTAACTCACTTTGCAAAATTTGAGTTAGAGCTTGAATTGAGGGCTCCAAATCATAATCTAGCTCTGCCAGAAAGAAGAACCAATCAGAGAAAAACCATCTATGATTGGTCAAGACAGCATTTCTCTGATTGGTTCTCTCTGGCAGAGCAAGATTATGATTTGGAACCCAAATTTCAATTGGAGCTCTAACTCATAAACTGCCAAAAGTGAGTTAGTTCACTAAGGTTTAAGACGATCCAAATATGAAATGGGCTGACGACACAAAAAAGCTATTTGTCGGATTCGGTTGGTGGAGAACCCCAAGTTAGGCAAAAACTGGACACAGGTAAACCCACACTTGAGAAACGCCCACACAAATCTGGACGCCAGAAGGCAATTAAAGAAAGAAGAAATTGTACCATGTGGTCCTGCCGCTGAGATTCCGGTAGTGGTTCACGAATGACCTATTTTGAGGTATTTTCCAAAATAATTGTAACGCCCTAGATATTTTCGCTGAGACTAATTTCCTTTAGTCTGATCTATTGTCTAATATTTACCTGCAATCTGAGGCAAAATGAATATAATCGGACGACTACTACCTGATATATCGTTGCCTCAGTTTGTTATTTGTCCAACAGACCATTTTAGTTTCAATTCAATCTCCACTTTAAAATTCAAAATAGAGTATAAAAAAGTATAGTTAATTTCTTGTCTGAGAATTATTTAAACTAATGAGACCTTTACCTTTACGGAAATATCTTTATCTTAAGGGTCTACTATTCGTGAACACAGCGCTGAAAAAGAAGAAGATGGAGAGATATGTAATTACGAGTGTTGGACAGAGCGCGCTAATATGGTTAGTCGTAGAATAGCAGCGAAAATTGCGAAAAAGCTTAATAAAACATGACTCGCTTAAAATAGAGCAAAAAATCTCGTGGAACGTATCTTAAGTATCGTTCAAAGAAACATTGTGAATTTTTTCACAAATATAACTTGTAAAATAAAAGAAATAGACTTGTTTAAAATAATTTTCGGAGCATACTTTGCGATTTTTTTCTATCGAGGGAATTTCGTATAATTTGCGTTTCGGCGTGGAACGTATCTAGATATTATCTTCAAAAATAACATATTTTTTTTTAAGAGCTTAAAAACTTCAAATGTTTAAGGAAGATATGTAAGAAATCGGTCGAAATACGAATAGTAGACCCTTAAACACCTTTCATAATTTTTCATTGAAATAATCAAATAAAACCTTCTCCTCCTGTAAAATTTTCTGATGGTCTGTTGGACAAATACGAACTAAGGCGACGGTATACCGACTGCCGGCTGATGAAATAAGACATTATACCACTTGATCCTGCCGCTGAGAGCTCCGTTTCAACATCAATTTCTGTTAATTATAAATGGAAAACCAAGATTGGAGAGCTGACAACGGAACTATCATCGGTATCAACTATGCTTATTTATACCTTCCGTTAAGTACCTCTATCATTCAAAATATTTGGCCTATTAGTCCATAATTATTCAAATTACCTGTTTACACATCCGTTTGCATGATATTATTCCAAATAAACATACTACGAATAAAAAGTATATTGTTAAATAGTTGTTTACGTAATTAGTAAAGTCGTTAAGGTATGAAATTACCGTAAAGAAGTTGTTGGTAGAGCGATGTAGCTTGTTGGCATATTATTATTAGTGTTTACAGAAGTCAGCTGTTGCGGGAGCTATTTTTAAATGCACTGTCGTTGCATCGGTGGTTAGCTGCACGAGTTTTAAGATGCACAGAGTCGGGGATTTCATGGTGATTAACCAATGTTATGACTTTATTTTGTTTCTTTTTAACATTGTAAAACTTGCTTTGGTACATAACCGTCGAAAACATGCAATTAACACGAGAAAGAATATATAACCTACTTAATATCCCTAGTTAAAAATAAACATATTAAGGTGAAGAGAAAACGCAATAATTATCATGCTACAAAATGTGATACTTTAAGTGCAAGTTAATTACTTTAAGTGCAAGTTAATTAATTCAAAAACATGAGTAAATCCTGTATCAAAATATTACTGAAAGCGATTTACTACAATGGCTATGAGAATTACGAAGTAACAATATCATTCATTTTATAATTTGTTAATATAATTTGATATAACACAGAAAGGTACATGTTTTTAGAGAACGATCACAAACTACCAATAATGTAAACTTTAAAACAGTCAATAATAAAATGAAAAATCACTTTTGGTTTGTAACTAATTTTAAAGTATTTAAAGTTAGTCGATAAACCCATACATACATGTAATATTTTGTATACGAACCTGTTTGTTAATTTTCTAACTGCGTGTTAAAAGGTAATGGGGATTTACTGCTGTTACTTTTGAATATGATTTTCACTTTTGTTTTCTTGATTGAATGAGCGAATGCCATAGAATCTTGGAAGTGGAAATTAAATTAATCCACCTCCCGACAATCGATGAAGTCGAAACTCAGCAGACTCGTTGTCAATGACAATGCATTCTATCAACTTTTGGTGGCAATCACGCACACAAACGCGGACACATTTTCTGAAATTCGAAGACATTAAAGCCCTTAATGTATGAAATGTATTATAATACAAAAAAACTTTTTACTAGGAGTATAATAGGACGAGGGATGTCCATGTGTAAGGCGGGTGAAGTATACATATTTAAATAATAGATACGTACGATCGATTATAAAAATTAAATTATACAATAACTAATCAAATTTTTGCTTATAACTTCGTTGGAGTGAAAATTTGATTACGTTAATTAAATAAAAAAATTAAATAGGGAATGCGAGACATATTACGAGTAAGTTGTGAAGAGTTTTTAAGACGCTAAAGGGAAGAATATTATGGTTGAAATGTATTACAGATGTAAGGTCCACAGCTTTATTTGTGAGGAGTTAGGTTTCGGTTTTTAAATTTATTTGTGTAGTATCTACTCTTTGGCATATGTAATAGACAATCTAGCAAAAGAAAATAACCTTCAAAGTTCAAGAAGTTTGTTTAAATAGGTATTAAAAGATATTTTTTTAATATTATTTAATTTTTCAGCCACATAATATACGCAGCTTCCTAAATCTGTTTAATTTATGACTCAAACACCGCAATTCCTTTATCGCAAGGCCGAAGGGAGGAACCGCCTTTCTCGAGTTGCTGCCAAATTACCAGAGAGGATAACGCGAAATCTCTTGATTTTAAGTGATTTTCTTAAAATAACAAGTAGATATTAATTTAACATATTTAAATATTAAACATAATTACAAGCATATTGTGGTGTTCAAAAGAAAATAAAAGAGATAGTCTCTTGTAAAGCTTGTCGGCAGCTTCTACCAAATATATTTAATAACATAAATTTCCACAAATATGAATTTTTATAAAACAACGCTAAACAGCGCTACCAAAGATCGCAAAACACTCTCATCCAGGCCGTGGCCCAGTGGCATAGCGCGCCCTTACACCAAACATGAAGAAATTACTTAAAGCCTCTGTAGTATACAAATACTAAATATGTTTACCATTATGTTTTATTTTAGATTTTATTTTATTATGTTATTACATCTTATTATGTTTTTTTTTATCCTATCTTGCGTATCCCATTTAATGTAATTATTTAATAGAATTTTATAAATGTATGCTTTTATATGGCTGACAGAGTATTGCACTCACCGCTCTGTTCGGCTGAAATAAACACTATATTATTATTATTAAGATTATCTTAATTAATATCTTATATAAATGGTAATAAAATAAAGTGCATTCAACTTAATTATAAGAATACATGATAAGAGATTAAACACAGAATTAGAATTAAATATATATTTTTAATGTTTGAATATGAAAGCAGCAAACGGTCAGCAATATGCAATAAAATCTGTACAGATTTTCTGCCCTCGGGCAGTTCAGTTATTTACAATTGTTTGTAATGGGGTTTAATTCCTGAAATTATTCGCTGATGGTTCTGTAGTCACTTGAAAATTTAAATAAACCCCTTGAAATTACTAGATTACGTCTTGTTTCAGAATCTTGGAGGGGTGAAAGGACTTCAGAAGGTTGTCGTACACACAAGATAAAAAATACTGCGCCATGAACGGGATAAGGTTTATGTAATAGTTTCGTCTAGACTAGAGGTCGGAGATAGAGATATGTATTTGTAATCCGTAGTTACGGCGAGACAGAATTCAACCTTCAACATTTTCTTTTATAAAGAGTCTTGAGATTATCAAATTTAAAGGTTTCTTTTGAAATTCCGTCAAATAATAAGATTTTATAAATTTAAAAAAATATATTGTTCGAAAATTTAAAAAAAAACGCCTATTCAAGGTCCCCATTGATAAATCCTTTCCTATAACCCGCCTCACAGCCGGGCGGCGATATAGTTCTCCTGTCTTTATACTGTTCAGACGGGCGCTTCTGTGAGCGCTGTAGATCATGAATTACGTGTAATAGTCCAATACTTTCTGTAAGAATACCGTAGTTCAAAGACCTACATCAACAACACTTCAGTTAATGTGTGTAGTCCAATGAAACTTCTCTGAAATGTACACAAACAATTAATGTTAAAAAAATTAAGTGTATTTTTATTGCTATTATGTTCAGTGTATGTTTTCAATAATGCGTAGCACGCCGGTCGTATTTTCTTTTATCTTTGTATTAGCGAGTACCCGGCATGCGTTGCAATGCTACTAAAAGAAAGTTTTTTACCTCGACCCCTCCCGCTTTACCTTCCTGCCGCTAAACTACGTGAAATACACACATTTTTCAAGAAATTTGAGCACCATCTTTGTAATTCTTTTTACAAATTTCATAACGCTAGGGCTCACCATTATATGACAGAGTATTGCACCCACCGCTCTGTCCGGCTGAAATAAATAACTTATTATTATTATTATTATTATATTTAGAAACCCTCTCGGGCGTGCACAACACATCACCAAAGTTTCATCGCAATCGGATGAATAGTATAGGAAATAATTTCATAACGCCTAAGCTTACTATTACACGTAGAAACCATCGCGGGCATCACCAAATCAAATTTTTAAAATCACAAAAGTTTCACGACAATCGGATGAATGGTTTAGGAACGCTTAAGGGATGATTGCAGAATTTGTGAAGCTGAAAGTATTTATAATATATTTGCCTCAGGTTCATTATTGCCTATCAAAAAAATATGATTTAATATTTCAGTTCCAATTTAGTAAATTCAAAATTTATTGAATTTGAATTATTTTCCGCATTACGCAAGAATATCAAGGAATGTTTCACACCACTAATGCACGCACCGACAGCAGAAATTAGTATAATTTAATCATTTAAAAATCTGTCATAATTCAAATCATCCGATTTGCTTGCTCGACTTTTTCATACGTTTTGATATATATACATAATTTGCTCGGCTTTTTCGTACGTCTACTATGATTACATAATTTGCTCTACTTTTCTTACGTTTGCTATGTTTAAAACTTTTTTTAATAGAGTGCTAAGACATGCAGCGCTCTCTCCTTCTTCATGAACCAACTTTATTAACTGTTTTGCTGTGTCCATCATCAGGGAAAACATGCACATGTTTCTGAAAGTACCTATCTATACAGATCTATTTACTAAGCACAGATAAAGCTAATTTGTGTGTTTTTGAGACTATATTGATCCGTCACTGTTTATGACTAAAAAAGTATTTTTAAAATAATGTCAAAAAATATTTTTTAAATAATAATACAACATTAACATAATTTAAATAATAATACAACATTATTTATTCATCCCTTTACTATGTTTAATTTTTAGTATTTAGTTTTATACACAATCGCGCCTAATTCAATGCAGGATAACAATGATACAAGATAACAATGTTGTACCGCCCTGAAAAAGAGTGACTGGCTATATTTAAAAAACCAGAAATCTCAACAGAGTGACAGTTCAAACAAATTTTTGAAAAGCAGTGATGCAAAGTCATGAAAAGTTACGAAAGAAAATATAGGTTTAAAAGGTTGCTTTAATGCAGTATTCTAGTCTAGAAAAAAAAACATTTTTTTTTCTTCATATTTCCGAAGTTTAAATATTCAAAAATTTCTCCTTAAAATTATTTTTCGAAATTCGCATTATTTTAGAAGTTATAACCATTTTAATGTGCGTTTTAGACGGAATCTAACCAGAATCTAAATGGAACAAAATTTTAAACGCATTTTTTCAAAATCACTTTTTTCGAGACGGTTGACACGAAATCTCAAGTTCTACTAAACAAACCAGTTTACTCGAAATTTGGTATGAGCTTTCTTTATGCATTACCCTGCCGCCCGAACTAAGACTGTAACAAAATTTCAATTTTTACTAATTTGGAAAAATTTTGAAAGTCAAAAAACTGGTGAAAAAATGTCTTTTTTATTTCAGACAGCCGCCATTTTGCGAATTTTTTTTTTTTTTGCCTTTTCCTTAGTTCGGGCCATGGATGTGCTTGTTTGAATTAAGAATTAATTTGGTTTTTATTTTAGATAACTAGGAGGGTTGCAATCGTGTCAACCAGGGCGCGCCATTTTTCGAGACCCCCCACTTTAACACCCTGTAACGTTTTGAATTTTCAATAATTTTTTTTTTTTTTCATGCATTTTTTAATGTTTAATCAATATTTGGTAAAATTAAAGTTCGTAAGAATATTTTTGTTTTTTTTTATTGCACCTGAAAAAATACCTATAATTCATGCTTCTAGACTAGAAAACCCCCTTAAGGTTGGGTTTATAGGTTAGTTTTTTTTTTTTCATCACTTTTATTGACTCCACATAATTTTTCAAATGTGTGTTGAATTGTCATTGTATTCATGGTACTACAAAAAACTAGTTGTCTATGTACTCAAATATAATTGTTTACAAAACACAAAATTTATAATTTATAAGTTCCAACCCAAAGATACCAAAGAAGGGTTGTTTCACAGAATTCGTACAATTTGTCAAATTTCAAAGTTAAAATTCGAGTTCTTTGAAAGTTCTTTACAAGTTTTGTTATCATTTCAAAGTGGGCCGGTTTTCTCACATTACTTCGACAGTAATAGAACTTGAATTGGACTTTCACAGAACTTGAATATTAATTATTTTATTCATTTTTCAAATTCCATGAAACCTAACTTTAAAAATGATATTTTTAAATAGTAAACACATAATATGTAGGTGCGTATTAAAATGTTTTTATCTAGGTACCTACCTGATAGCATTGAGTTTGGCCAAATCTTCAGCCTCTGAAGAGTTCATCAGATCGCAGGATGCCAAATTGTGTGATAAATTATTGCACCACATAATTTTAGTCATTCAATTTATATTACCGATCTCGAACAACTATATTTTTGTTAAAAAATAACACGAATGAGTTGTTATGTAATTATTTTCTATATTATTAAAAATTATTTTGCATAAAAGTGTAATTATTTTTAATCAAAATTATAAGTCAATTTGAAAGGGCGGAAAATATCATTTTTAGTTTGTATGTCTTGTGAGGAACGTTTGCGCGGCCCGTTTCGTACAAATCTTAATTTAAGATTAGAGATCAAAATACCCAACCAAACTGAAAAATTATTTTTATAATAAAATGTATATCAAATACCTGGTACGTATATAAGCTACTTTATTTATTTTTGCTTTAAATCAAATACAATTAAATTAAATTTAAATATATATTAATAAAGGCCATAAAAGATTTTAAAGTTTCATGATTTTAGAGGCAACTTGGGCAATTATTTGTGGGTAAATGAAAAACATTTTTAAAAAATCTATATTTTTTACAAAAATACGACGAAATATAAAAAAATAAAAATTCAATAAAATAAATCATTTTAAAGGGTAAGTTCAAATTACCAATTACCTGTTTACGTCGAACACACATTTGTCGTTTATACATTAAAATTACTAAGTACCCAAAAAAGACATTTTCAACGATGTTCTATTTTTGATTATGATAACTCAAAAGATAAGGCAGGATATTTTTTTTAAATTGTAAAAACCTCAAAAAATTTTTCTTAAGTTGCTCCCAAAATGAAGCGAAACTGAATTCTTTAATTATCTATATATGTTCATTTAAAACAAAAATAAATAAAATAGCACATATCCATACTAGATATTGTAGGTTGGGTTTTAAATTCCAAAATTTAGTTTTGTACGAAACGAGCCGCGCAAACCTTCCTCATAAGGTTATATACACTTAATAAAAGAATTCACAATTTGCTCTCTCATGGATGGCGCTATTTTAATTATTTTAGGAAAAAAACCTTTTCGCAAGCTATGCTATAAAATATTAAATGAATTATTTGTTTGCGCCCGTATATATGTTATATTGTGCCGGTTTGAAACTCAATTCTTCGAAGAAAGGCATGCAAATACAATATTTGACTAAATCACCGATACAATATTGTATTTGACGGCCTCCGTAGTCCCGAGGTAAGACTCTGGACTCACAATCCGAAGGTCGCGGGTTCGAACCCGGCGTGCGCAAATAAATTTTATTTGATATTTGTGTTATTTCACAATTTATTCATTTAAAATAATATGTAGTATATTTGCGGCACGTTCCAGAGTGGAAGATACTATCAGTATCGCCCTGGTGTAAGACCACCATTCAGAATTGAAACGTTGCTTGAAAATGGCTTTAGCCGTGTTTAGTGACCAGATCTGAATAGCCAGGTACTTCCCCACCTTCCTCTTCCCTATCTCCTTCCCCTCCCCACTACCTTCAGCCTCACAACATACCCCGATTGGGGATGCCATAGTCTCACTGGCTCCAGACGGGATCAGTTGGGACTCTTGTGCGGTATTAACTAAAAAAAAAAAAAAAAATTTGTATGCCTTTTGTGAAAGAATTCAGTTTGTATACGGACAAATTAGCACCATCTGTGAAAGAGCAGATTATTAATTATATTAAGTAAAGATGTCACTATTTTATGAAAGTTTGAAAGAAGAGATCAGTAAATAAAATAAAATGGGAAAAAATGATGTTGAAAGAAAGTTGAAATGCAGATAATAAACATATATATCCATAAAATATTAGGGGTTAGTTGTGTGAAAGGGAAACATCTTTAACTGTTGTTATTAGCCGTAACATAGCACCTTAAACAAAATTACTACGATATTAAAAGGTAAAAAATAAAAATATTTGCATTTTAAGGTCGGTACGTTTGAACCCCGCCACATTTAATTATCGAAGATTAGCGCCTTTTGGTATACCGTTAGATTTGGTTGGCGGTTTCCAAAGCTTACCCTAACTATTATAAGCGCTTTTTTTAAATGCCAAAAAAATTGCGCTAATCGTTGAACAAATGTGACTGAGGTCGAAACAACCCAACCTTATTTAAGATCGTAGCATTTCATTAAAGTTTGAAAAAATAGATCAACAAGGAAAATAAAAAAAAATTAAAATTATGTGGTTAATTATTATTGTAAATCGTCGGTGTGGCGCAAAAAGTCATAAAGTAACGTTCAAAGAAAATACAAAGTCATCAAGTAACCTGATGGTTTCCAAGTTAATAAAATTATTTAAAAATAGTTTAATACAATAATTACTGACTGCAAATTACAATTTTGTACCTTAAATGATAAACCACGCACAGCATAGGATAAACCACACCTAGACTTAGCTGTGAACTTACGTAGTTTATCCTTTAGGGTACAGAATTAATGACCCCAAAGCAGATGTTATTTACCTAAAAGCGTATTGATATCTTCTTAGTTCTTACCCCCATAGTTTTCATTAAAAAAACGTGTTTTCTAACTTGGTTTTACAAAAAATGTCACTCAACGAAACAATAACTTAAACTACCTCAGAGAGAATTGTGTAGAAGAAATTTTAAATTTGTGTAATTTATTATTGGCCTACCGCAAGTTGATTTTTCTGTTATATTTGAGTATAAATATCATTTCTGTTATATTTGAGTATAATGACCATAAATTATAAAAAAGGAGAAAATATATACATATTTTAGTGACGTAACGAAAAAAATTATTAATAACTAAAATATCATAATTAACTAAATAGGGATGTAATTGTGTGAAGAAGTGATAGAGATGTTTGATGTTCTTGGATTACCGCTACTATTAGCGGTTCTATTGTTCTATAACAGAATAAAGAGTAGATCGGAAGAGGGCAGGGAAATTGGCAATTGTGAAATTGCTGTTAGATTCAATTTTATTTCCTAATATTGTCGTGGTAAATTGTTGGGTTATTAATCCGTGTTCCGCTTCCTCCGTTAGCCGACGTTAAAGCCAAGACCTCCTTCTTTAGTCTTGTTCGTTGTCCGAAACGTAGGCTAAAGAAGGAGGAGACGCAACAAGGCAAAACAACCCAAAAATTTTGCACGTCGTCGTAACGCATGATCAGTGAGTGAATTAAAGTCATGTGTCACAATATTTGGACAGTAAAAGGGCGTCAGCGTAAAACAGTGTCCTTGGGGAGATTTTTCACAAAAAACACTCAATTGATACTATTATTCTTATTTTTTTACGTACTTATTTAGAAATATTTTTCATGTTTCAATTAAATTATATAAACATTACGGTGTTTACATTTTCCATTGCTTTGGGCTTTTCCAAAAATATTATCGTTACCTACACATTTTTCTTTTAAACGCGAGATTGAGGATTCGATTCCCACCCCAATGCAAAAATATATCAACATAACTTATAATTATATATATTTATATGGAGCGATCAATAGGATTTATCGGTCCAGTTAGGAGTTCTACCGAGCCGAACCCTCTGATATGAAAATATCTGGAGTCGGTGAATTATTTTCCCATTTGGTCTCTGGTAGATTGACATGTTGTTCTTGTATTGTTTTGTATTTATTATACTTATACAGTACACTTGCATAGCATGGATTAACTAGGTGATCATTTATGGAAAAGTGTGTGGAAGGGTTTAGTTTTTCCTGTGTAGAAGATTTAACTCAGAAATAAAGTCATAAAAATATATTCATACAGTTTCAGTGATTTATTTGTGAATTAAAAATAGAGTTTTTTCGAAAACCACGTTTTGCGACAGTTAGTTTGGGGTATATCAAGGTCCATTACATTTGATGACCCCATCTAATCGACGATAGCACTAGTAGAAATGATTGATATTTGAACGGTCCCGGTTAAACGCCGATTCTCAGCCCGTCTTGGCATTTGATTAAACTGTAATTAGCTTTACAATCATAAATCTGTCTCTTACCGAGGGACTAATCACGCGTAGGAAGATCAAATCAAATCGATAAAAAAATAAAAGCATTACCAATAAAATGTGTTCCCAATTATCTCCTTTGCGTGTAAACTATATCTCTCTAATAATTTTCTCTAATAAACAATAATCAGTGTTAATCTCAAGTGACCTTCCAGGTAAGTATGGTCCTGTATATTTTCTACATTTTAACGCAGCATCACGTTCATTGGTCAAATGTATTGTACATGTAGTTCTGTATTAGTGATCGATGAACCGTGGATCGGCAATCTTCTAGCCATAAGTTGTTATAATAGTTAGTCTAGTCCATAGGTTCTCAATCTTATTTTACCCACCGCACACTTTGAGAATATTTTTCTTTCTAGAGCCCCCCATTATTTTTTTTACTTATCAGAGGGAGGAGTGGGCTCAACTGTCACGGAATCAATAATTCGATTAAAAATATATTAAAATATTTGTTATACCTTTTTGTTTAACACGGTAAAAAAGCAATTCTTTTGTATTGGGTACTGGGTACAGGGTTGGTACTTCCTTCTTGTACTCATGTTATAGTGTCAATTATTAATCATAATACACCTAAGATGGTAATATTATATAATAAAATATACATATTTTCATATCATCCAATTTAGTGTAGATCTGAACGTCATGTAATCTTTCCGCTCAATTTTTATTCACTGCCCATGCCCTCACTAACCATCTCAACGCCCCCTAATTTTCTCTGGGTCTTCTACTGCCCCCCTGAAAGCCTCAAACGCCCACAAGGGGGCGTTATCACCCACATTGGGAACCTATGATCTAGTCCGTAGTTAGTAATAAGATAGAATGTTGTGGAAATATATCATAAATTTGTACAGCGCCTCGAGATGATTTTTCACAAAACCGGCGCTAAACAAATCAGACAAATATTATTATTTTGTTTGTAATATGCTGTTGGGCGTTTCGGAGGACCATATTTTGACGAATAGCTAAAACAGGCCTAGAATCTGCGTTTAACGAGGCCCTTTCAAATTTCAAAAATTCAAAAGGCTTGATCGCCGATATGAAGGGATTTGAAACCATTCTTGTAAATCCATGAAACTATCTATGTATTTTTCATTAATCTAAATAAAATTGACACAAGAAAAAAAAGTTTACACGTTCACATAGAAAACAAAGACATATATTATATTATTTATAATAATTAACGTAAAGTAAGATACGATCAGAATGTGTATTGCGAGAACAGCTTATTGAAAAATCTAATACATAGATTCATTTATTTGGAACCACATTATCATTTGTAATCTAAATAAGCTAAAATTGTCTTCAGTAATAATCGTCCGTATCTTTACGGAAAATTTATATTTCTGAGAAAACTTTTGTCAGAAAAAATAAAATTTTCAACGCTGCCAAGTTTCAAATTAAAAAAAATCTTTGCTAGCTTATTTCTATTTAAAGTCTCAGACAGATATAAAAGGTACTAACTTACTTACAGACAGATTTAGAGTAGATTATTCAATGAACAAATCGCAAAGCATGATTGCGAAATGCGTAAAAAATCGATATCAAAAAATTTTATCTACGCAAATAGTTTGAAGTTTGTAGAATTCCTTGATAATTGTTATCAAACAATTTGTGATAGTAATTTTGCTTCTTTTATAATCAGCTTAAAATCTTTATTTTCAAAATGTCTCACTGAGACGAAACATGTGTGGTGTTTAAAATCGTGTAGATAGCAAATAATTTTTGAAAAATTAGAATTATTTTGTTGCTTGACCTCAAGCAGTGACATTGAAAGGTGACTTTAGATCTAACTGCGTTCGGACTATAAAAAAAGACCAAATTGTAAACATACTGCAATGTTTTGTTTACAAGTACAATTTTTTAGAGAATTTGATAAGAAAATTTAATTTTAATTTGTTAAAATTCAAAAACATGTCATCATTTATTATTTGAATTGTGTTAATTTTGTTTGTGATTCAATTTTAGTTTTTTTTTTTTTTTTAGCTGGGTTTAATTTTTAAATTTTGCGGTACATTTTTATAATGTGCATCATCATGATAATAAAATGTAACAATACCAAAAAAAAATATAGGTACACATAATGTTTTTCGGTGTCAGTGAAAAGCATGAATTAAATAAATTATTATTGAATCTGATTGAACATTCACCTTAACGTCAAAAAATATTGTTGTTAAACTGAATTTTCATTATTATATAGGAACTTTATTAGCCGAAAACATGCAGTTGTAATTATTTGAAATGTTGACCGAAATACGCTGAAACCGAGTTAGTGTTAATTTCAGGTAAATTTAAAAACGTCACTGCTGAAGTATAATTGCGTACATCCAGTTCACGTGCGTTTGTTAGTACTTCGTATAAAGTGAAATTGAAAACAAACACTAACCTCACTTTCCAAGCCGGTACCAATCCGCTAAATCCCACTCAAATTTTGTATTTAACGTTTAGACAGCTGTCACTCGCGGGCACAATCAACCACGACAGACGTAATTAAGAACGGTGTGTTTTGTTTGTTATTATTATTGAATTAGGTTGTTATTTTACGTAGAATCAGTATTATCGGTAACATGAAGGTACGTCCGACGATCGTCGCGGGCCGCCGTCGACTCGCCTCGGAAAGGACGAAGGAAGGTCGCGGGAGCCGGGAATACACGAACCGCCCATAGACCAAGAAGCCACTACTCGCGCCGATACGGGGCGCGTGCGACACACCCGCCAAGCAGAGCGAAATAAATTTATACCACCACACAAAAAGAAATAAACCAAATATATACATTTATTTATATTTACTTGTATCGTGTTATATTTTTTTGGTGTCTGTTCGTGCTGTTTATCGTTTGCTTTTGGGGATAGTACATTTCTCTCGATGCATTTTCTCCTAAACCCGAAATAGAAGATTGTCGGGGCGGCCGCGGCCGTTCTTGTCTTTGATAGTAATATTGTCACTTCTGTATTTGGTCGGATATTTGTGATATATCAGCGGAAAAGCGGGAAAATGCTGCTATTATTTATGGTGCATATTTGCGAGGCAAGTCTTCTTCTTTCAATTCTACGCATAGATTTGAAAACTCGTTCTGGGACGTTCGTTGGAAAGCGCACACGCAGAATGGGCGCATGGGCAGGATCATCTGAAGGACGAATGCGAGGATGCTGACCCGCGTAACTATCGCGACGTAAAACTGAGTACCTATCTCAGAAATGAATGAACAAATATTTAATCCTAAGCCTTATTCAACACTTTCAGGGGAGATGGTCTACCCTAATACCTAGGTACTTAATACATGTACCTACCGATAATTAGGCAGGCGGGAACATGGTAGGTACAAGTGAAAAAGTAGAATAATTTTAAAGAGATTCTTGCTTATGTCTGTGTTTTTGGACTACTGAGGGCAGGGCCGTCTTAAGCTGTGAAGGGGCTCATGCGCACACTTAGTTTGGGGGTTTTACCGCTATTATTATGAAAATATTATTTTTAATTTGGAAAGGTCCAATAAAAATTTATTTTAAAAAATGTGCAGCTAATTACTTACATACCTGTAGAACTATGACTTCCCCGAATGGAGTAAGCGACGAGAGCAAAGAGATGTGAATGGAAATTATAATCCTCACAGATACGGATAAGCGCCGCAGGCAAAATTTGTACCCTGGTACCAATTATTTTATGTTCACGTTACATTTTGCAATCTCTCAAAGAAGGTATATTTCCTGATGTTTGGAAAATAGCCCGTATCACTCCAATCTTCAAATTTAGGAATTAAAGCGACGTCTCTAATTATCGCCCAATCAGTCTACTCTCACGTTTTGGGAAAATTCTCAAATTCTTAATCTATAAAAGCATTTTTACACATTTTAAACATATTTTAAGCCCTCTTCAGCATGGATTTGTGTGCAACAGATCTACCATAAATTTAATTGAATATGTTGATTTTTTTAAGTACTAATTTTGACAAAAGAATACAAATAGATGCTGTATATACTGATTTCAATAAGGCATTTGATAAAATCAGTCATCCTCTTCTGATCCAATTACAATTTTACAATTTGGGAGTTTACAATTTGAGTTTACAATTTGGGAGGCGGGAATGGGTACCGCCGCCCCGGGAACCTTTATTGGATAACCAACACCTCTGCCGTAGGTCACCCCAAGTGGTTCGCTACGTTTGGTGATTTGGCAGGGGTGCCCGGGTTCATGGGGTGAGGTTTGTCTAGGTCTTGGAGGCGGATGACCAGGACACACTGAACCCCAGATTCCTACCCACCCCTTAAACCCTTTTCCTTCCCAGAACTCTCCTTCCCTTCCTCTCCTTAAAAAAACCCTCCACACAGTATTCCCAAAGATGACATAGGCCCTGAGGGAAATTATTTTCGTCAGGGCCTCCTATGTGGAGCTCATGTAAAAAAAAAAAGCTAAAAATAACAGGTTTCCACGACAATCTCCTGAAATGGATTATATCTTAAATTTCACACAGAAGTCAGTATGTACAAATTAGTTATGAATCCTCTCCCAGACTGATCAAATCCGGTGTTCCTCGAGGATCCCATTTAAGACCATTACTCTTTGTTATATTCATAAATGATCTCATGCACAACTTTTTTGTAAATGTTTATTATATGCAGATGATTTTTTTTTTAAATTCATCCCATAAGACAAGACTGCGAAACTTTACAAAAAGACCTACTTACGTTGTCTCAGTCGTGAATAGATAATGCCATGGAATTAAATATTAGCAAATTTTATATCATTTCGTTCACGAAAAATGTCCGTAAAATTGATTACCTTTACACGATCCGTGATGAAATCCTGAAACGGGTAGGCTCCATTAGAGATCAATGGCAATCTTATTTGACTCGAAGTTAACTTTCAGAAACCATTACCAATACATTGTCAATCAGGCCAATAGAATGCTGAATGTTTTATCACTAGAATCACCAAATCGTTCAAGAACCCCAGTAGCTTCAGAATCTTGTACTACTCATATGTAAGAAGTATTTTAGAGTACGGCTCCGCGATTTGGTCCCCAAACTGTGCAATTTATAGCAGCAAATTGGAGTCTGTTAAAAAAAATAAGAATACTAGCTTACAAATCTAAAGTACATCGGAATCTAGAGAGCTATGCTGAAAGACTTAGTCGCCAAAAGAAGAAAAAATTCAGATAAAATCTATCAGTTTTAAATCATAAACAACATGTATGATTCATTTTTAATTAATCAAATTAATCTTAATATAAGGCCGAAATTCACGAGAAATCTTGAATACTTTTGGATCGATACTTACCGCAGTAATGCTAGTTTTTTAAAACCAACCTCACGAATGACTCGATTAAATACAATAAATATTGCGACTTGGATGTATTTTCAAATTCAATTATTACCTTCAGAAGGAATTTATTCTTATCCCTGATGATCCTTACTTAGAGCTATAATATGTGTATAAGTGTATATTTATGTGCATGCGTGTATGTACATGCATGCATGTGTATGTATATATATTTTATTTTATTTTATTTTTTATTTTTATTTTTATTTGTATATGTGTGAGTATGTGTAGTGTGCACACGCATGTATATACATGTGTGTACATGTACACATAAGTGTGTATGTACATATTTTTTAATATTTGATAATTTTTGTTTTATGCACGTGCATGTAATATAATTTATTATTGTGTAAACATACTAAGAATGTTGAGATGAACGATGTGCTCACCTTTAACTGGAATTGTCACTGTAACCATGTTCAATTTGTAAGCTTAATGTAAAAATTATATGTTATGTATTCTGTTGGCGAGTCAACAAACAAAATAAATAAATAAGTTAGGTACGTAAGTACCCGTGTGGTGGGGGTGGAGGAGAAATATGAATTTTCATGTTTACAAAAACCCGGAAAAAGCGTTTCTTTCTAGCTAGGAGGGCAAACCAAAAATACTTTCGATTTTCATTCTTCGGAACGTAGTTTCCCAACAATATATAAACGGAAATCCTTTAATACTCATATTTTATTTAATGAAAATCTTTCAGTATTTTATATGGAAAATCGTTGAAACATATCTAAAGTAATCGAATGGTAAATGCGTCGGATTCCAACCCAGGCGTTCTGGGTTCAATCCTTTGCTAGATAAGTCCCTGATCATTAAGTAAGCAACGTTTTCCAAATTAGATACAAATTGAAGTGTTTTTTCGAATCTTTCGTCTTCAATGTTTTCAATTTGGACACCTAGCCGGGGCTAGAAGTGGGGCCCTAGGGAATGGTATTTTCAAGTATTTTGTCTAATTTGTACCATTTTGGCAACTTGCTGGGGCCTCCTCCGAATTAGGATCCCTAAGAATTGTGTTAAAATATTTGTCAAAAAAAATTCCCTGGCCGGCCCCGACAACGGGCTTTAGGCCCGGGCGTCCCGGGCCCCTAGCGGAAGTTCGGCCCTGAATACGGTGCGCTGAAAGATGGAGGCTTCCCAACATTTCTTCATTTTGACCTGCATTTAAAAAAAATTATAAATCCGTACGTTCGGGACAATATCGGACAAAATCATAGTACTTAGAAAATGGTTGGTAGCTGTTTGTTTATGTATAAATTTACTTTGTTTGTGAATTTATAAACATTGTTCGAAATAAGAAATATCTACCTGTGATAATTATGTAACATCAACAAAAACACATCGCTAAAAAAAGATAACATTTTTTATCTATATATATCATCGCAATCACAAGCAGTGGCGTTATGTTGAACACACAAGCCCCCAGGCAAGTCTCTTAAATAAAATGAAATATTTAACAATTTTCATATCGACCAAATTTTATTCGATTGATTTGTGTTTTCTTAATTTAATAATTTAAAATAATATAAGGTATATTAGCGGCACGTTTCAGAGTGTAAGATACTCTCAGTAACGGCCTGGTGGAGGATCACTATTCATGATTATATTTTTAAACGTTGCTTTAAAATGCTTTAGCCGTGTATGACTAGATCTGAATAGCCAGGAGCTTCCCCACCTTTATCTTCCCCATCTTCTTCCCCTCTCTATCCTCAAAATATACCCCAATAATTGGAGATTCCATAAACTCACCTGCTCCAGGTGGTTGGGAGCAATTGGGACTCTTGTGAGGTCATTGAAACCGGAAAATTTAATATCGCAGCTGCAAAGCGATTTTTGTGACGCTTGTTAAAAAACTCGTTGGGCCTATGACCTACGTTAGGTCAACGTTTACAGGCGTATATTGGTCGTTGCTGCGCGTTGGCCGCCAATATTGGCCGACCAATCGATTAATGTCAGTTTTTCTTCGCACATTAAAGGATCTTGGCGCCAACAGCATACACGATGTGCACACGTTAGCCTCACCCGTCACCGTCATCTCGATCTTCTTTTGCGCCATGTTTTGATCAGTTTTCTTTGGTGCACATTAAGGTAATAATTAAACGTTATGTTCAAATAAATGGCCGCTGCTGTGATAGTTTCCACGTCCATCTTGATTAAATGGCCAATGCAGAATTGGTCCAGTGCATTGCTCAAACATTGGCCAAACATATAAACATGTTAACATTGCTTTGTTTTTAACCCAACGCACTGTTCCAACATTGGCTTAACGTGTACTGGTAGCTTAAAGCTTGAGCCCTTAGGACGGCTACCCAAACAGTCAGTTATGTGTGTATGTTACGTTACGTACGCCACTGATCAAAAGTTATAACTTTTCCAGTGGCAGAGAACGATAAAAGTATAATCGGCTTAAGATGAATCAATATTTAGTTCTACGCGCGCTTGCCACGGCCGTTTGGCATTCGTAAAAATAAACACAACATCAAAGGTTACATCGATAAAAAGTAATTTATATGTTTCATTGTCGTTCGACGTATTTTACAGAATTTAGTACGGATTCTTACAATACTTGAGGTATGTATTTTAACTGTCTGGATCCGGGGAGACTATGGCGTACTCAACTGGGGTATGTGATGTTACAAGGGATTGTAGAAGGGAAGAAGATGGGACAGAGGAAAGTTGAGAACCTGGCTAATGACTTTGGTGACCAGATCTGATAAGCCAGGTATACCGATCTCTTACATCCGTGGTCGAGGGGTAAGACTCTCGACTCACAATCTGAAGGTCGCGGGTTTGAACCCGGCGCGCGCAAATAAATTTTATTTGATCAATTTATGGTATTTCAAAATCAATATAATATGCTCTTAGTGTCGTCCTGGTGTAAGACCGCCATTCAGAATTGAAACTTTGCTTGAAATGGCTTTCAACGTGTTTGGTGACCAGATCTGAATACTCAGGTACTTCCATACCTTCCTCTTCCCCTTCTCCTTCCCCTCTACACTACCTTCAGCCTTGCAATATACCCAGATTGGGGATGCCATAGTCTGACTGGCTCCAGACTGGAGCAGTTGAGACTCTTGTGCGGTATTCATATTTAAAAAAAATAAAACCTCCACCCCTGTAACAAAAGATTACGAATTGCAAATGCGTACATAAAGCAATATGCTTAATGCAAAATTTATTACCATTGAACTCTGTAGGGAAAAAACTCAGTCATTAGGTTCAGAGCTTGACTAAAACCTACTGTCATTTATGTTGATTGAATGCTTTATGATCAAGCAATTGTCTCTCAGTCGGTAATGTAGAGTTGTGGTCATTAATGGAGTGTTAGTGTGAGGCGTTTGTAAACACACTGACAGATGATTTTGTCGTGGTGTTAGTTTTTTCAGCCCGTTGTTTAATAAATGAAATGGGATTCCTCGAATCCTTCTTCTTTCTAATTTTCAAACTAGACAAGCAGTTTCAACAGAGTGTGAATTTTACTGAATGCGACCTGAAACTCTATCAAAAGGCATTATAAAGTTGTAAGAAAAAAACTTATCTTCTATATCCCATGAATAAAAAACGCTCGCTTTAGTACAAATTTAAGCTTAACCCAAAGATAGACATTATTTGAAAACTTTCACGTGGACCATAACTTCCATAACAAAGCGTGAGAGCCCCGAATTACGTGGGTCTTTACGGCGTGCGTTGGTACTTTAAAGGGAGGTTTCATCCCCAAACCTACGTCACGAAGGGTCTGTGCGTACTACGCTCCCCCCCCCCCCCCCCACCCCCTCCAACAATACCACCCTCCAAGGTCGCCCTAAGCCGCGCGCCTCTACTGTTGAGGAAGGGCTGAAATGATCTTGTAAAGGTCAAATTACGGCGCTTCCAGACTTACGGGTGTACTAAAAAAGTACTTTAAATACGATTAAGGGTGCCTAAGTATGCAGAAAAGGCTCACCATTTATCATCCAAGTGGTAGCTTGCAATGGCATTAGATAAGTCATTGATTTTATCATTATTATATGGATACCGCCATCCCAGGAAACACTTATTAAATAACCAACGCTCCCGCCATAGCTAACCCCAAGTGGTTCTCGGTGGCACATACGTTTGCCCACCTTGTCCGTTATACCCCTCAAACCGTTTTCCTTCACAGAAATTCCTCTACTTCCTTTCCTCAAAAAGACCCTGCACACAGCATCCCCAAAGATGATAGGGCTTCTTGTGAGGAGCTAATGTAAAAAAAAAAAACAAAAATTATTTCAACATAACTATTATTAACCGAAAAAATTTTGGAAAAGATTATTTTACAATCAATCTGTTTTAATAAAGTGTAATTTTATTCGTCAAAAAATAGGAAAACCAGTTATTAAGTATTTTTATTCGTAAAGTGCGTGCTTAGCGTATGGCTTATTACTGCTGGCCTATTTAAAATTACTACCAAAAATGGAAATTACACACGTTTACACAAACATTTATGAATTTGCGTTCTTTTATGTTGTGTGTAGAATGTAGATATGCCTGTGCACGTCGGGATGTTGATTTTGCTGAAATTACTGTGTAGAGTGGTATGAAGAGTGCCTGACAAACTTCAACCAACCATTCCTGAGCTTAGTTGGAATAAAATATGTAGAATGGCGTATTGGTCCACGACGATTTGATCTGATTTCCTCTAACCACCCCAATTTTTATCTTCCCCATTTCATTCCTTTTCCGACTCTCTCCGGCTTCACAACGTACCCCGATGGGGTATCTTCACAAACTATGAATAAATATTGAAGTTTTTTTTTTTTTTAACTTTATTTATTCTCATTTCTTTGTACATATAATGTATAATAGCATATAGTATACATATAATAACATAATATATAATAACAAATAGTATGAACAAGAAATGAAAACCCACTAAGGCACTGCCTGAGTGTGGGTAATATTAAAACAAAATACTATATTTCCAAGTACCCAAAGTATAACATAGAGTTAAAAAACATATAAAATATAAAGTTAGTATAAAAAGTTAGTATTACATTGGTAGAATAAGTGAAAAGGGTTTTTTTTTTTCAGCTATTATAAAAATAAAATAAAAATATGGAAAAAAACATACTGATTTTTAGTTTTTTAATTTTTTTTTTTTTTTAGTTATTTAAAAAAAAATAAATAGAAAACACATTGTACTAAAGTTTAGAAAGTTACAGAATGTGAGTTGTAGAAGGATGGATGAATTTATAGAAAAAGCGTTTCAATATCTACATTATTACATCAACCATAATTTTACCTCTTTTACATATTTTATCTACATTAATACATCAACCATAATTTTACGTCTTTTACATATTTTATCATTTTATTTATCATTTGAGTTTGTAGTGGTAGAAGGTTAAATGAACGAGGACTAATGAAACTGCTATGTGTCTGCAATAATTTAGTATTGGTTTGTGGGGTGTAAAATATATTATTTATTCTTTTGCTCATTCTGTTTTCATTTATTTCGAAATTATTTTTGTTTTTAAATACATATTTCAAAGTTTGTAATATGAATAATTTACGTATATTAAATATTTTAGTTTCTTTGTATAATAAGTTGGTCGAGAATGTTTTATTTTTGTTATATATGACTTTAATTATGTGTTTTTGAATTATTTGTAGAGGTTTAATAAATGTATCAAGTGCACCACCCCATCCTATAATGCCATAAGTGATTGATGATTGTACCAAGGAAAAGTAGACCATTTTCAATTTTTCAATGTTTAGTACTTCCTTAAGTCTATAAAATATGTAGGTTAAAAGTTTACTTTTCTGATTTCGATTATTGTACTAAACATGTGTAAATTTAATATTGTCATTCATAACTGGATCGTCTTAAACCATAGTGAACTAACTCACTTTTTTCAGTTTCTGAGTTAATGTTTGAAATGAGGGCTACAAATAGTTGTCTAACTCTGCCAGAGAGAATCAATCAGAGAAATACTCACTTGACCAATCATAGACAGTTTTTCTCTGATTGGTTCTTCTTTCTGGCAGAGCTAGATGGAGACTTGGAGCCCTCATTTCAAGCTCTAACTCAAAAATTGCAAAGTTAGTTAGTTCACTGTGGTTTAATACGATCCAACTATTGATTTGAAAAACTGCACGTTCCGAAACAGTTCCAACAAACTACAATTAACGTAATTATGACGAAAAACGTCAATGAACGTTGCCCGGCGTGACGTCAACGCCGCTGAATTCACCAATAAAAACGAACATCTCGTTTTGGCGGCAAATCGAAAATGAAACATTTTAAATCGTTATAGAAGATTCATTCGTTAACATAAAAATAAAATAAAAATTATTGTCGTAATTTTTTTCGGTCGCGAATAAAAATATATATTGAAAATACCCTATTGGAGACGTCATGTCTCATTGAATCCAGTCTAGGAGAAGTTAGGACGCATGTCCGATATTCACATAAAAAATAAATAAGAAAGGGGAAGTCTCGGCGATGTGTAAATCGCAGTGAATCTATTAGCACTCCTTTAGAATCTCTAATCCGTAGCCTACCAGGTATTTATCCATCGAAGCGATGTCACATATACTCTCTGTCGTGAAATTACACAGTGAACGGCTGATTATAAACGAAAATGCAAATTATATTACTTCATAAGTACCTAATTACGTGGTAATGGAGCCACGAAGAGTGAGCTAACGGAAAAAAGAAGAGCCATAAAAATCTCATTCCACCAATTCCACCAAAACTAAATAAATTTTCCGTCCACGGCACCTTTTTAAAATGGGTACATATAATATAAGTCAAATTTATTCGGCATTTTTCGATATCGTCATCGGTTTGCGCTTCACTAAAATAGGTTACGTGGTTTTTACTTCAGTAAAATAGTACGTTTTCATTGATACTTCCACACGGCGCTCGCGTCATGTAGCAGCAGGTGATGTAATATTGTAAGGGTGTATGTAGTACAGAGAATAAAGAATATAACGACGGAAGTGTTAACCCAATCCCCAGTGTTCCGTCTCACTTACACTCGACTGAAATCGTAGATCTTCATCCCGTTTGAATTTCGAAAGCATCTTTTGAATGGAATTATAGGCCCAAATTAGGCTCATAATTAGATCGCCAAACATTCCCACAACGCACTTCATGTGCTATTCTTTATTCTATTATAATAAATTGACGTGTGGCGGAATTATTTCAATCCATTTAGAGCAGTTAGTGAGTAAGCTACACACATTTTTTTTTTCAATTGTTTAAAAATTATATAAATATTTTAGGGTTTTTTATTTGGTCATTTGACTTGCCAAGAACTCGATTTGCCTATAACATTTCTTTTAACTTTTATCGAAAAACATTCCTGAACATTATCAAGATTATATATAATACAGATGCATTCCGTACCAGAAAAGTGCAAGCATAATGAAAGTGATAACATTTAAACAAATATATATTTACATCGCTTTTCTTTTGATTACTTTTCCTATTTACAGAATCAAAACTTGCGTTCCGAAGAATATGTGGATTATTTTATTTATTTTATTTGAGTAATTTGTACATTTAAGTTTACAAATTGCTAATTAATTATAACATTTCATATTGAATATTATTATTTTTTTCTATTTTGATGTAGCTCCTAAATACATCGTGAATCTTCCAATTGGTGCGGACATTAAAGTTTCTGGTAGCGTGTTATAAAACTTCCTCCCTTTGTACAGTAAACTGTTCTGTGTATTCGCTTTGTCCTTTTTTTGTAGCCTGATTTCCTTACACGTCCTTGTGTTATGTGTGTGAATGTCTTTGTTGTAAGTATATTATTTTATTTAAGAAGTATTTTGGTAACAGGTTGTTTACTATTTTATGGTTAAAATCATCATGTTCAAAGTCAACAAATGTTTCACGGTTGGCCAATTTATTTCCTTTAATATTTTATTTACTTCTGAAACCTATTTCGCTGAAGTATTATTCTCATTGGAGAATTTGAAAGAGTTTTGGAGAATTTGCAACTTATTTTGTTCTCATTCGTTACACTGAAAAAGGATAGTTGAGCAGTAGTTAAAGTATGGATCAATAATTGAGTTGTAAATAGTGATTGCAGTTTTTCTGGAAAGTTTTTGCCGAATTATTCCCAAAAAAGATATCTTTTTCCCAATTTTCTTTTGGGTATATTCAGCATCTTTGTTAAAGGTTGGTTTGTAATCTAATATAACTCCTAAGTATTTCATTTCAGTAACATTTTCAATAATTTCACCATCAATTCTAATTTTGCTTTCACTAGATGTCTTCTTATATGCAATCACCGTGTTTTTTGTATTTAATTTAAGCTTATTTATTTTTAGCCATCTTGATACATTATTTAATTTATTATTTAAAATATTTATTAGTTTTTCATAGTTATTTCCAATTAAGTATATTAGTGTATCATCGGCAAATAATGGTACTTTGTATTTTGAAAATATTTTCACCGTGTCTTTAATATAGAGTATGAACAATAGAGGTCCAGGGACCGATCACTGCAGTTCTCCTAATTTATTTTCCATTGATTTTAAAAAATAATTATTTATTTTTGTTAGCTGTTTTCTGTCTTTCCAATTGTATTAATTTAATAGTTACAGAAAAGAAATCAATTTCTTTAAGCTTTCTTATCAGTAACTCTTGATCTGTATTTCCGAATGCCTTTTGAAAATTCAAAAATATTGCCAAGATAAATTTATTGCTATTCATTCCTTCCTTCCATTCTTCGACAATTATGTTTAATGCTGTTTCACATGATTTATTAGATCTGAATCCTGATTGCTCTTGGTATAAAATATTGTGTTTTTCTAAGTATTCCAAAATTTATTTATTTATTTCATTTTTATTTAGTAAAATATTTACACATTTATGTACATTATTTATAAAATGTTTTGACTGTCCAACTAGGATGATTCCCGTTTTAAGACAGTCAAATTAGGATAAGTGTGAATATATATGGACCATGATTTATACAAAAAGAGGGAAAATTGAGGAAATGAAAAGAAGAGAAAGAATAAAACATAAAATTGGAAAGTTAAAAGCGTATTAATATATTACTTAAAAAAAAGGTTTATATGTATAGGTTCTTGAAAAAAATTATTCAATTTGTTCTTTTATTATCACTTCAGGTGTTGATTGGTTGAAATTTTTCACATTTTCTGGTATTTTTAAACATTGAAACCGATATAATAGCAGATAGTTTACATGACTGTAGAAATTTTCCCTCTTCAATCGTCTCATTAAAAATATTTAATGGAGTTGATCCAATTACTGGAAAAGCATATCTTATTATACTAATACTCAATCCATTTGAACTACTCTTTGATTTAATTTTGTTTAAAATGTTAAATAAGAATTCTGCATTCATTTTTCTGAAGACCAATAATTCTTTGGGCGAGTCGTTATATTCATTTGTGGGATTAAATGGTGGGTATTAATTTGTTAATTTGAGTAAAGCTTTCAATAAAATATTTATTAAAGCTATTAGCCATGTTTTCTTCGTTTATATATTTTGGAAAATTAACTATTTTTATGTCGTCTTGTTTTTGCCATATACGTACTAATTATTTTATGCTTTTCCAAAAAATTTTTTGGAAACCCTTCTTCTGAGTTTATTTTATTTTTCATGTACATACTAGGTATGCATTCTTTTCTTCTTATGCAAATTGGAAAATAATAATAACATCCCCTTGATAGCTTATCCATTGGATAACATATATTAATAACAACCAAACAAATAAAATCAATACACACAACAACCAGAAAAATCGGTTAACTTATCCGATATGTGGCCACTCTTCGTAGGTTCGAGTACCGAATGATAAACTCGGACTTTATAAATAAATAAATCCTAAATCAAAATTATAACCTCACCTCAGTTGGAAAAGGTTCAAACTGAAATTTTTTTCAAAAATGATTCAGATGACCTTTAACGCAAAACCATTTCATTTACCCATTTCTTTAACCAAAATATCAGTAATCTTTGTTTAATTTCCGTAGATTTTAGCATGACGAAGTTCTGACAAAGTTTTTAAAACTTTCATTTATTTAACAAGGTTTCAAGATCACTTTGAATCTTTTTTTATCTGACATCATTTTTACGAGGCGCAACATAGTTCGTCACTTTAGTTGGATAGGGTTCTAACACTAACTCTGTGTTAAGTATTTCACTTTAGCATATTTTAAAGAAAAATATTTAATTAGAACGTCACCTGTTTTAAAATGACATTAGGGAAATGTAGTTAGAACATTATGCAATGATTATTATGCCTTAACTAGTTGCATATTGCTCTATATTCCAGGTTAGGTGTGTTCTAAATTGGTAAGTAAACCCTTTTTAAATATTTTACTTTTAGTAAAACTAAAATACTTTACACGAGATTCAACTTCAAAAACATAAATCGTTAAATAGATTACGAGAAATCATCTTTGCGAACTTTGACACCTCATATCTCAAGACAAGGTAAAGTTAAGTCAGAATCCTATCCAACCAAAGTGACAATAAGTTATCCTACGGATAAGCTATCAAGATGAAGGTAAAATACTCTTAATGGTCTTTGAGGTATAAGGTTGCCGAATTAGAAAACTCAAAAATGTGTCATGTTTATATCGGTATCTTCCCGACAATCTTGTTGACAAGACATCAGAAAGAATAATGATTGAATGGATAAGTAACTGTAAGCTTGACAGGAGCTCGGTGAGTCTAGGGCGACTTTAAGCTCTCTAATTATTGTTTCTATCTCATTTTGGGAGGTGGGTGCACCGCCGCACAGTGTTCGCAAATCCCATTCTAGCTAGACAAAAATATTTTTTCATGGAATGTGATGCAAAAGGGTCACAATATGATAAAAAAATTATTAAAAAAATTTTTTCAACCACTGTTACAGAATTTTCAAAGTAAAATAAAATAGAAATAAATTGCTTGTAGTAATGATTCAAATAAGTCAGAACAATCTGTTTATTTTAAGTAATTAGTTAAAAATATTATTTGTAACATAATATAAGAACAAAACCGAATGACATTTGTTTATGGTCGAGTACTTTTGTTAAATGATAATATTCCTATGTGGCACTGTCAACAGACCTCTGCAGTTTCTTCGTTGGTACTTCCGAAATCGACAATAATTTTAAGTCATCACTAGATCACATCACATCACATTGGGATGTTTTCGGTATTGTGGTTTTCCATCTGACCTCAAACTGACTTAAGCAGCATGAAAGAGTTCTTTTAGACTTCGAGAATTCAGAGGACTTTTAATTTTTCTTATTTTACTTTTTAACGAGCAAAAACCAAATTATTTTTCTCGATCACCACGTAGTCCATCATCACACGTAACTACCGAAAGAAAAAACTGTATTAAACCATTTCTGTTTTTTTTTACATGAATTTTAGAGAATATCTTCGACCATTTCCTATAAAATATTAATAGAAATGAAGGGATATTCTTCTTTTCCATTTTCTATGACATACTCGTATTAATAGAAATGAAGCTATTTTTCTTTAGTAAATTTTTCTCGAGACCAATAAAATTGTTTTTCTCAACCAAAATTTTTCCGTGTTGCAGCGTAACTCGACTTTGATGCGCCTTTTTCTTCTAACATCTCCAAAATATCAAAAATATAGATCAAGGATAAAGGTTCCGTAAAAGTCAAAAGAGCACGTAAGAGCAGACAAATTTTATAAGAAAATATAGATAAAGAATGGTTTTATATGAAAATTGTTTAGTTTGGAGGTACAAATTGGTACACGATTTTGAAAGTTTAGACAAACTTTGGCAAATAATTGTACATATTGATAATGGTTTCACGATTTTTTAATGACTGATAAAAGTAATACGGAAGAAGTAAATTATTAAATACTTAAATAAATTTGAAAGAACATATTATGGACTTCAATTTTTCTCTTGATGTAATTTCTTTCCGATTTCAAATAACACCACTAACGACCGAACAGCGCGTACACCCGAAAGAGATGGGCCGCAGGGAGGCCGCCTGGCACATTCAAAGTGTCGTGTTTACATCGTCGCCACGTGTAGCGCGTATTGTTTTAATTTTTTTATCGATGCGAACATAATGCTATTTACTGTTTTCTATGCTGTGAGTAGGTTTTTGTAAGGTAATGGTTTTGTAATCTTTTTGTCTAGCTAGATTGTTCTAGGGGAACCACCGTGCGCCGCCCGGGAACCATTTATTGGATAACCAACACCTCTGTTATAGGTCACCCCAAGAGGTTCGCTACGTTTGATGACTTAGCGGCGGTGCCCGGGTTCATGGGGTGAGGATTGTCAAGGTCTTGGCGGCCAATGTGTTTGCTCACCTGCTGCGTGGCAGGTCGAATTGAGAGAGAGCCGATTAATGAAGTCTTTTGACCTCTCTAGCCAGAATTCCTCGAGCCATCGCCTTGCACCGCAGTTGAAGGGATGGATTCATACGTCCGTCACTCCTGGACACACTGACCTGCAGATTCCTGCCCATCCCTCATACGTTTTTCCTTCCCAGAACTTCTTCCTTCCTTAAAAAACCTCCACACAGCATCCCCTAAGATGACATAGGCCCTAAGGGAAATTATATTCAAAAGGTAAAAAAGCCTGATCTAAGGAAATTAGAAATTAAAGATATATATATATAGAATAACGTATCCATGGCGAGACAGACTGGAAGATAATCTCAGTACCACGCTGTTGAAAGACCACCGTTTAGAATTGAAATATTGAAAATCGCTTTTGTCGTATTTGGTAACCAGATGTGAATACGAATAGCAGTTATGTACATCCCTACCTTCCTCTTCCTCATCTCCTTCCCTTCCCCATATCCTTAAGGCCCCGTAACCGCTCTCGAAAAGAAGAAGATGGAGAGATATGTAATTACGAATGTTGGAGAGAGCGCGCTAATATTTAAATCGATAAAATTGAAGCGAAAATTACGAAAAAAGCTTAATAAAACATGACTCGTTTAAAATAGAGCAAAAATTTCGTGGAACGTATCTTAAGTATCATTTAAAGAAACACTGTGATTTTTTTCACAAAGATAACTTGTAAAATAATAGAAATATACTTGTTTTAAATAATTTTCGGAGCATACTTTGCGATTATTTTCTATCGAGGGAATTTCACATAATTTGCGTTTCGGCGTGGAACTTATCTAGATATTATCTTCAAAAATAACATATTAATATTTTTTAAGAGCTTAAAAACTTCAAATGTTTAAGGGAGATATGTAATAAATCGGTCGAAATTCGAAAAGCGGCGGCTTAAGCCTCACAACACACCAATTGAGGATAGCCATAGTCTCACTAGTGCCAGACGGTTGGGAGCAGTTAAAAAAAATTATAGCAAAAAACACTTTTTTTAATGAGACCTTCTCAATGACCAGGGTAGGTACCTATATTATAAGCGGTTGAAGAAATTCGGTTGCCTGTAAATAAATCATCGTTTACATATTACCAATTCAGAAATGACAATATAAACCTATGAATTAAAAAAAACAATTGTCCCAATATAAATAGGTACTTACAGAACCCGAACTCTGAACCGGTGTCGAATCCATCTAAACGGATTTTTCGTCTTCAGCTCCCCCCTACTTTCCTTCATTACTGGTGACCACAATTTTTATTTAATGACGAACTCGTAATTTAAAATTCAAAACATTGTTATTATCCATGCACAAATAATAATGTTTAAACTGAAAATGAACAGGAAAAATAATGAATATTTATCGAAATTGTGAAGAGATTATTTTTAAACGTGGCAGGTATTTCGCCTTGCATATTGCCCGCGGTGAAACCGACCACCGACGAGTGGTCAATATCTAGAAAATATAGAAACGCCGTTCTTGGAAATATAATTGTTTCCTTCTTTTATCTCTGTCAGTAAGTTTGACGAGGTTTTCGCGAGGCGAAACAGCTGCCAAAGGATCAAAAAAAAATAGTTCTAAACCTTTAATGAACCGAACAACATATTTTGTGCAGCGTTTCTACCCTTAAATCAGCCTCATTTTAAGGGTAGGATGTTAACTAAAATTTTCCATTTCTAATACGAAATAGAAGCAAGCCTCTCCCCACTGAAACACAAGACCTTAGTGACTTGCACGATTGCTTTTTAAATCGATTTATTATTTTTATCGAAATTAGATCTGCCCATGAATGTTATCAGTTAATTGGTGTGTACCTGCAACCTGCATATAAATATGTGTAGGGTATTGTGTTTTTTAACCCAGACTCATTTTCATTATGAGATTATGAGATCTTTTTAATCACACACGAACCACAGCGTGCTAACGATATTGATAAACTGACGTCGATATCTTAGTTTTTCGTATCGATTTGGCTTAGTTGTCGATATTAGTAGCGCCCCTGGAGTTGCTCCACTGTAGCACAAACTATTTTTTATTTGGGTGAAAATAAAATGTATTTATTATATTTTTGTAGAAACTATTTTCCAATAATAACAAATCATATAATGTGGTACCCACAGACCCACAGACTTCCTACAGGTGAATATTGCAATGACAAATTGCACAAAACATGCGTTGGCAAGATAATGCTTCTTTGACAAGGTTTTGACGGAATCCATGATTTAAGATGAATACACAAGACAAAAAGCTGTATATTCTTAGCGTGCCTTACATCACCACGAATATGCACATAAATCACTTGCTCGTAGCAAACGAAGTCTAGAAACGGTCGATTTTAGCGCAAAAGTGGTTTTTGCTTATTTCGTGAATAATTTTATAAAAAAGACAACAAAATTGTCAAAGGAAACCAATGTCACAAAAAACTTAGCTATATAATATGTCTTATATGCGTTCCTCCATTTCCAATGAAAAAATATTTTTTTTTGGTAGTTTACAATCATATTTTTTCATAAATCAACTAACAATCTCAATATATATATTTCTTCTGTCCGTATGTATGTCACTGAACTCCCCCTAAACGGCTGGACCGATGTTGATGAATTTTTTTTGTGTGAGTTCAAGGCGATTCGAGAATGGTTTAGATTCACAGTTTGGTCCACTGGAAAATGTTCTTTTAATTAATTTTTTTTATTTCTAAAGAGTTGTTGATTTTAGAATGTTTTACATTGAATCCGGCAGACTGCTCTACCATCGCAGTATCGAATATTCAATATTATTCTATTTTAATTTTGTGTTGTGTTTAACAGTTGTGTACAAGACAACGTCTGTCGGGTCCGCTATAAATAAATAAAATAAATTGTGGAACATTCCAGAACACTCTCGAATGTTGTCCTGAGCGAAGCCGGGTAACCCAGCTAGTTTTATTATAATTCTACTCGAGCAAAACAATAAAAAAGCTTCAACATTATTTTGATGTTCGTAATGTAAACCAGTTTGTAGTAAAGATTAATTGAAAACAGTAATTTCTCGAACTATGGTGTGCTAGAAAAATTGAAAAACTAAAGTCAACATCTTAGTTTTTCATATCGATTAGGCTTAGTTGTCTTAGCAGAAGTTACCCAGAATGATCCACTACAGTACGAACCACATTTTATTTATGTAATTTTTTTTAAATTTTTGGCTACCTTTTTTGTATTAGGTATTTTTTTTACATGAGCTCCCATAGGAGGCCTTGAGGAAAATAATCTCCCTCAGGGCCTACGTCATCTTTGGGGATCCTGTGTGGAGGATTTTTTTTTGGAAAGGAAGTGGAGGAGAATTCTGGGAAGGAAAAGGGTTTAAGGGGTGTGTAGGAATCTGGGGTTCAGTGTTTCCTGGTCATCCGCCTCCAAGACCTAGACAAACCTCACCCCATGAACCCGGGCACCCCTACTAAATCACCAAACGTAGCGAACCACTTGGGGTGACCTATGGCAGAGGTGTTGGTTATCCAATAAGGTCCCAGGGCGGCTGTACCCATTCCCGCCTCCCAAATTGAACTTCTCATTCCAACTATAGTTTGCATTCTCCAATACACAGCCTTGGTAACCAATATTTAAAAAATATGGGAGTATTTGATAATAAATTAAATTTGTCAAACTTTAAAGGACGTATGTGCCAACTATTTATTCCTACTTCTTAAACCATCTTTATCTCTATTTTTACATACCATACCTACCTATGTTACCTGCTTTGTGTCAATTCTTATATTTTGTTTCTTGTTTTTTTTATTTTATTTCCTATATTTTGTCAAAAACATGTACTGCACTATATGTAAAAGCCCTATGGGCGTTTAAATAAATAAATTAATTTAATTTATAGACATGAATGGAAATAAGAAAGATTGAACCATTTTAGGATTTTTATAATTCTGGAGTGTTTTAGATAGTCATTAGTTATATTCTTAACAAATGAACAAAATATTACCATCTCGCTCTTCCCTCGGATAGTGGATTAAATAAGGCAAACATCACGATGTTTCCACTTGCTCCCCGAGATGTGCGTGGTTTCAATGCACAATACATGTTTTAATGGCATGCAAAAGTGGTTCACATCATGTTGAGTTGAGTATGAGTTGGTGTAAACTTAATGGCTTCACTAAACGTTATAATTTAGGCCTCCACGCGCCATCGACGTACAAAACACAAGATACTTCCACTGCAAGTTTCTTTACTAAAAAATCTCAGTTTTATTAAAAATTACAACCTAACCTAACTTGTAAAAGTTGTTCCCTTTCTCCCAAGTAACCCCCACCCTCTCTCTTCCTCTGTGCCACTCCCTCTCTGATGCTCTGTCCTACTCTAATATAATTTTTCAATTTTAGAGACGGGTATATAGCTACCGCCGCCCCGGGAACCATTTATTGGGAATCAACACCCCTGCTATAGGTAAGCTCAAGTGGTTCGCTACGTTTCGTGACTTAGCAGAGTGCTCGGTTTCTGGGGTGAGGTTTGTCTAAGTCTTGGTGGCGAATGCGTTTGCTCGCCTACTGCGTAGCGGGCCGTAAGGGGAGCGACTGGTTGAGAGGGACCTAGACCTCTCCAGCCGAACTCTCGCGACCCATCGCCTTGGGAGTGCTAGTCCGCAGTAGGAGGAATAGATTCATACGTTAGGTATTCCTGGACACATTGACCCCCAGATTCCTACCCACCCCTTATACATTTTTCCCTGAACCACCTTTCCTTTCTTTCCCTAAAAAGACCATCCACATAGCATCCTCAAAGATGAAGTATCTTTTTCTCTAGGCCCCTGTGTGGAGATTTTGTTTAAAATAAAATCAATGTATTATGTATATAATATATCTATATTTTATATCTATATATATAAAAATCAAAATGTGCTTGCTTATATGTGTGTATGTAAGTTGTTTATGAATTGCTATATTAAGCTTAGGAAATGTTATAAACTTTCAAAATACCTTTTTTCCACTCTCGCGAAGGCTTCTGGATTCATGACTATACATTAGAAAAGTTTTTTATCATTACAAAAACTCTTACGAAACTGTCAAAAACTTCACAATTTGAGAATGACATTTTGCAAACCATCGATTGTTCAATCAAAATTCAATTTAGAATAAACTCTTTAAATTAATGAATTTATTTGAAGTACTAAGTAAGTAAGAATTATAGGTATTTTTAATAGGGACCTAAGTTAGGTACCAAATTTGATTGACTGTTCTTATAATACCTATACAAAAATGAATTGTTATCCGTTTTTCCTGTCACACATCAAATTCGGGAGTCAATCGTAGAGTTAAGTTACGAAAATAAAGTAACTTTTCTGTACACTCTGCACATCTGCCCTTAGAGGGGGGGAAGCATAACGCGGGTCATTAACCTAAACGTCAAAAAACTTAATTTATTACTCTTCGTGCGAATCATGCGGTTCATTATTTAAGGGCCCCAGCCAATCTTTTACATCTGTAGCAATGGTACCTACGCAGGTATTCGAGGTAAGTAATGAAGTGTGTTACTGCACACGTATGGTGTACGATTACAATTACAATGTATGTAATGAAGGTGCAATGTGCAAGTGTATGCAGCACACCTCGTGTCTCGTGTGTCGTGTGTGTCGTGTCGCAAGAGTTTAACTGAAGCAGTTCAGAGAAGGTCAATGCGACTCGGCCCTTGTAAACTTGAACCAAATACGTAGGTCGTTATTTTATTTTATCACCCTCGTTACTTGGGAATTTACTGGTGCAATTTAAAAGCTCTGTCACGTGATAAATCGCATGAGCTGTTTTATCATTGGTGATTTAACTGATAAATAACTACCATTGCATATTTAATTATACACATACTCAATTCATAGAAAACATAAATTAATGACTCCCAATAAAATACGGAACAAAATCATTAAAATAGGGTTAGATAAGTCGGGTGTTGAATTTTAAATAAAACAACTAGAAAAAATGATCAAACTTTGTGTGAATTTGGTTTTATTAGCATTACGTGTGAGTGGTAGTCCAGCCATTTTTGCCCCGTTTATTGT
The DNA here is from genome assembly GCA_936435175.1 of Glyphotaelius pellucidus. Classification (NCBI taxonomy): domain Eukaryota; kingdom Metazoa; phylum Arthropoda; class Insecta; order Trichoptera; family Limnephilidae; genus Glyphotaelius; species Glyphotaelius pellucidus. The sequence continues at coordinate 31,256,430 of OW386544.1, forward strand.
CTTCATGATTCTGCCCAATTATTCCCATTGATTAGAAGAACAGTATCAACCGCAAAGCTTATAATTTTGCCTTCACATTCTACGTGATTTATTATTCCATTTATCTAAATTAAGAACAGAATTGGACTCAGAATACTTCCTTGAGGAACCCTTCCTTGAATAGACGTTAGCTTGATTAATATACAAAATAAGTTCCTAGGTATCTAATAAAAATATCTATCAATATGAAATATTAAGATAAAAGGCACATTTCTGGACGTTGGTTCAAGTAATATAGCATAATAAAAATATATTTCACTGTATGTTTAGTACCGGGTGTTTCTATTTTGGTAAACCTGAATTGCGATATTAAGGCCACATGTTCTCAAGTTCGACCGGCTTACCAGTTATCATTGACTCACCAAGTACTTGAGCACGGTTTTCCAATATTTGCCTAAGCAGACCAAAAAATAATATGTAAGGAAGGCTTTCAGCCAAGGCTTGATATCTAAGCAAAAAACATTTTGTTCACCGAAATGGATAATAAACAAACAAAAATAATTAACGACAGATTCCTACCAATTCGTACGTGATGCACAATGTATATTCTACTTGACATTCAAAACAAGAGGAAGGTCACTGTCTATATTCGATTTAAAAAAAACTCTGTGTGCAACCCGAGGACTTCAACCATCGTACATAAAGTGCAATTATATGTTGACATATATATCGACAAAGATTCTAATTTCGGTTGCGGTCAGTCTGTGAGTGATTGTAACTCGTTGTAACTTGTTTTGATTTAACTGACTTTTTTCAAAAATTGGAACCGATGTTTCAGGAATTTAGACAAGCGATAAAGTACCTGCCTACGAATAATTAGTACATTTTCGTGAATATTTTTGTTGAACATACTGCACCAATTAATCGCCCTTTTTTCTGATATGTTCCTAATGTAACTTTCAGCTTTACAGATCCTGCATTTACATTTTAATTTTAATACATTTTACTCTTATTTTGTATTGATAACCATATCTTGGGAGCTCTTCGCCGCAGTATATAGTTGAACGAGTTTTGTGATTTTGAAATCTTTCAAAAGGGAGGTCTCATATTTGAGTAAGTACTTTATTTCTATTTTCTTCTAAATTTCTCTTATTATTCAGTTTAATTTTAGTTTTGAAATGTGCCACACATCTGCCAAATCTATCCAAAACGTCTAAATCTATCCAAAAGGTAAAGAAAAGAAGGAGGTAGCGCAACAAGACACACCACCCCAAAAATAAATAGCGGAAATATTTTTTTCCCTGAAAATCTAAAATCATGCGTGGTTTGTTTATGTTTTTATTTTTGTGTCTACATTTACAATTCTTATTATTACATTAAGTAATATAGCCTATCTTTGCCATGGTTCCATGCCAACTGAGAATAAAGTCAACTCAACACCTCCTTGAAAAGTCATTTAAAGCTATGAAAAAAATAATTTTAAATTAGCCGATAACCCTAACCAAACGTAACCTATTTAAACAATTTTTAAAATATATTTTTTTATTAATCTAAATGACTTATCTGAGATGGTTCTGAGTTGGTTTCATTCCGAGTTGTCCGGTCACCCTTTGCCATGATACGGGCCTGAGTGTAGTATGGTGGTTGTAATAGTGCTAATAAATATTGTAATACGTAATTTATTTGAATTTTTAAAAAATATATCCTGTGATTTTTCACGAGACTTTTGGTTATCCGCAGTCTATACTGGTATAGTATGAATATTTATAAAACACGAGAATTATAACGGTACTAAATACTAAGTACTGAATTATTTAAAATTTCAAGTACCTACCGTACATGCGATAAGCACTATTTGTTTAAAGATCTTATAACTAAATGTTGTGTTTTACCCTTAGATATTACTATGAGAAACGACGTGCTTTAGTTACGACTTATGAGGAATAATTTAAATAAATTGTATTGTTATATAGCATGTATTGAATATTGTAATCTGAATTAATAATGCATTACTGTGGTCACGAGGAGCGTGATGTATGCATTAATGAAATTATGAATCATTCAAGACGAGGCGCCGTGGAATCTTACAGCTAGTCATTGTTGCATCTTTGACCTCTTATCTCTACTAGAGGTGGATAAACCATTTCTTATTATTATTAGCAAAACAATGAGTCGTAGGAATTTTAATTTTCTAAAGTGATGGACAGTAGGATGGAGTGAAGTATTTTATTATTTTTTTTATTTTTTATTAATCTATAAACATAGGGTTTTACATAGGGTTTAATTGATGCCTGTCTCACTAGGATTTACCTGTGTTGAGACAGGCTTAGAGGTACATATTTAAAGTATGAAATAAAGCCTACCTATCGCGCCATTTCACTGCAGAAGAAGGCAGATAGATGGAAACCAAAGAAATACAAGGAGATGGGCTATCGGCAGTTTATACTGGGTGGGACTGTGCTTCCTGGTATCGCCAATATTTTTAACCAATACTACTGCACACGTTCAAAAAATCATCTAAGGTGGATGGACCATGGAAAGCCATGCTCTTTGTAAGGCCAATTATTAAAAAGTCGTAGTTATTGTCATGCGATGACAAATTCTTTCTACTCACACTAACACCCATCGAACTCAAGGACACAGGCCTGCTGCGTGGCGGGCCGGATCGAGAGAGACTGGTTGAAAGAGACCTTTCAACCTTTCCAACCGGACTCCCTCGACCCATCGCCTTGCACCGCAGTTGGAGGGATCAATTCGTACTTCCGACACTCCTGGACACACTGACCCCAGGATTCTACCCACCCCTCATACCTTTTTTCCTTCCTATCCTTCCCTTCCTTAAAAAGACTTGTGGGGTCTCTTAGTATTCGCATAAAAAGGTTTGTGAAAATTTTCTGACTTTTATTTATACTTAAATTAATTATTTTCTGCTAGCTAACAATTGGAGCCTTTTTAATATTACAATTTTTTTTAAATTAAGTAATTTATTTCTTAAACCCCACTTATTATTTATTTATTTAAACGCCCATAGGGCTTTTACATAAAGTGCAGTACATGTTTTTGACAAAATATAGGAAATAACATAAAATATAAGAAACAAAATATAGATAACACAAAATATAAGAGTTGACACAAAGCAGGTAACATAGAATATATGGTAAGTAAAAATAGAGGTAAAGATGGTTTAAGAAGTAGGAATAAATAGTTGGCACATACGTCGTTTAAAGTTTGACAAATTTAATTTGTTATCAAATACATCCATATTGTTTAAATATTGGTTACCAAGGCTGTGTAAACGCTGTATTGGAGAATGCAAACTATAGTTGGAATGAGATGTGTGTACATGAAATGTTAATATTTGCCTAGTCAATCGTGTAGTACATGTAGATTTATCAATTGCAGGAGTTCACAACAGTTGAATTTAGAATTTAATAATTTTAATAAAAAGGTTAAGTCGTTAATTTTTTGTCTGTTTTCTAAAGATGGAATATTTAAAATATTCATTAACGACGGGTAATTTATGTTCTCTAAAGGGATGTTAAGTTTAAAATTTACGAAACGGTTTATGGTTTTTATTTTTCATTTGTTTATTTACGTACTGTTTAATTCTTGGTCAAAATTCGGGAAGTAACTAGATGCCACTTACATTAAAAAAAAAATAACATATGTAGATGAACAATTCATTGAATGTATCGTATTCGACATTTGACCTCGAATCTCTGAGCAACCACTTTTACTACACTCACCTCCTCAGCTCCTACGTCCGTGTAATGTTACGTTAAATTTTCCGAACTCGCGCATGCGCAGCGCGCGACTTTTTCGCGCCGGCGCCAAACTCATTTCCAGCTGTTCCGCTCGCAGCAGTTTGCCGGTTAATAACTCTGCCGAGTGTTTCAACGCCGGCAGAATGTATTTTTGTGGAACATAGAATAAAATCATGTATTTAATACAAAAAATTAATGTCTTCCCTCGAAAACGTCCACATATCGTAAAATTGTGTTCGCTAAGGGGCTAGCGTCAAATTCGATAGCGCCGCATTGCGGTGTTTTCAACGGCCGGCGTTTTCAAAATCGAATTTATTGCATAATTTGTTCCGTTTCTCAAATTTGAAAAGGGAATCAGGGTTTATAATATTATGTGTGTGATGAAAGTTACGTGCAATGTTGTTGGATTTGAATATACAAGTTTTAAGGTGAGTAAAATAGAGTTTATCTATTTTGGCTTATTTTATTGATAAAACTCTATGCCTTTTCTCTTCATAAGACTTTTTTGATGATCATAGAATTATTCATAAATAACTATATAAAAAGGAAATTTGGTCACTAAAATACTGAACGAATCTACCAGAATTAGGTACTGGATGAACCTACGAGTGTAGCTTACATAAATTTAATTATTATTTCAACCCTATTCTTAAACTTTCTGTTGTTTTTTTTTTAATTTAAACCTATGTGAAACCCACATTAATTTTTGTTTCTTGTATTTTTCTCGTATAAGGGTGTATTTTTTAAATATCGTAAGTTTATTTTTATTATTTTTTTCTCACTCAAATTATTTCTCGTGTTAAAGTTGTACTACCTGTATCTAAAATTTGGAAATTCAAATTAATAAATAAAAATATATTATATAAAAAATAAATCTTATGATAAATTATTTTTCTTTGGTATCAAAACGATACCTTAAGGATATAATCTACAGGATGGGTATTTGCATTGACTTTAATATGAATATTATATTTGAAGGCCTTTATCAATAAATCATAAGTATCCCGTGATTTAAAGTAGGAACAAAAATAAAATCTTCTAAAAATACATTCAAAATTTTAGGTGTAATTACAAAATTTTAAACCGCATACCAAATTTTAGATAGCACTGTTAGCATTAAATATTTGCTTATTTAAAAAGAGATTGCATTAAAAAGAGTGCACATATCTTCCCTACAAAGAAATTAAAACCTTTACGAGTATCTATGTACGAGTAAGCATATTCGTTTTTTTCCGGAAGTCCTGGCAGCGGGCCAAGTTCTCCTCCTCTACCTCCCTTTATTATTCTGCAAAACGGTGCAGGACGCAGTAGGCGCCTTTTCCCTAAATCTGAGACTTGGTTTCGAATTTTCGCAAAGTAATTTCTGAATATTTTACGTGCCAGAGCAGGCACGAATCACCGCCACGCAAAGCTCATCTCTCAATCCCCGCGCCCCGTTCAAACCTCTCACTCTTTCTTATAAACTCGTGAAACCAAAAAAAAAGGTTTGAACGAGATTCTCAGCTGTAGGATCATACATAATATATATTGTTACGCGATTCCCTTCAGGCATTCCTCTTTTGCTCGTCTAATATGCACGCACCCTTGTGCGAATAAAAAATGTTAACTTTCGGGACGTTTTTTAGAAAAAAACCTTTGATTCAGCTTAATTACTACAAAAGACAACTTATTTGCATTCGGGGCCATGTAAAAAACTGCTTTTAAAATTTCAATTACGTAAAATGAAAATTTGATTTAGCCATTTGCAATAATTTATGTCTGTATTCTACATTCTATGCCATTGTGTATTAAAATTTTTGATACAGTATTTTCCATCGCCCGAATACAAATGGTTGTATTTCATAGTAATTAAGGTGTATAAAAAGGTTTTTTTTTCAAAAAAATATTCGTTTTAAGTGTATCTATCTGGTCATCCCGAAAATTTACATTAAAAAATGCAAATTCAATACTTTCATTTCCGTTTCCCTTTTTTCCATATTTTGATTCTTGAACGAGATTTCTATTGTATTTCATACTGTATTTCATTTTGACGATGACATCCCCGAATGTTTTGATAGTCGGCTTTAGTATGGAATATAAAATTTCTGAAGAGAATTGTAATTAAAATAACAGTTTTTAAAATTTCCTATTCATCAAATTTAAAATGGCTTAGAACGTTGAATTGCTGTATAGTCGTCTCGAAATTTGATATTTTCGTTTGCTCTTACTTTCTTATTTTTATCACTATTACTGATTCCCGTTTTCCGTTTGTTATCTCAACGATTTGTAAAGAAAAAGCTCAATCAATATTTTTTTAGCTTAGAGGTACATTAGCAAAAGACTATAAAATTTTCAAAAAAATTATTACTTTATGGTGGGACATTAATACAAGTTAAAATCAAATCTAAACCGAAAGTTTTACAAACATTTCGATGCCGGTCTGTAAATCAAACTTATTTTAACAGTGTGCAATAGTAACTCGTGGTCACATTTAAGAAAACAATTAAGTTATTTTCACAAACTATGAATACCATTAAAATGTACTGATATTATAAAGTTTGTTTTTTAATTCTGATCATTTATTCAATATGTTCATTAATAATTATTGGTTTTTAAAGCAACCTATAACTTCATTATGACGTAGAAAACGCTACTAGCTGGTAGGACGGCTATCAACGACGTTATCCGGTGTGACGTCAACAACGCAGTATTCAAGAACACAAACGAACATGTCGTTTTGGCGGCAAATAAAAAAATATTTTAAATCGTTCTAGAAAATGTATTCGTCAACGAAAAAAAAAAAAAAAGCTTTCGGCATCCTAATTTTTTCGGGAATATAAGAAAAACAGCGAAAATACTTTACAAATCTCACATCGCAATGAAAGCTTCCGTTGGTGTCTTGCTGACGAGGAAGCTGGGAGGAAATTTGAGTTTGAGGAGTAGCATTGTACAAAATCCTGAAAAGACTTCTTTCTTCTACGGCACCGAGTCTTGAATCATTTATGTAATTGATGTGGTTGTTTGTGCAGGCTCTGACGCTGGATGAGGGCCGGGCGTACGGGCCGCAGGCTGATGCTGGGGGGCGGAGCGCTCCTAGGGGCGGCCGGGGGGGCCTTGCTGATGCTGCGCTGGGGCATGCTGTGCACCAGCCATACCGTGTGGCAACATGTTGACAAAGTGGTCAGTAGCACTTCATTGAGAGTGTGATTTTTTTACATTAAATTACATAAATTTAACTCTGCACTCAATCACTGCCAACAAAATTAATTTATATTGACACTTCATTCTAGAGGGTAGGGTAAGTAAGATACTCTCCGTATCCGTATAAGTTCCAATTCAGAATCGATGCGTTATTACTTCAAAATGCTTTAGATTCATTTTAGTAACCAGACCTGCAATCTTGCACTTCCCAGCAATCTAATTCATATTCTTCTCTCCCTATTTCCTACTAGCTTTCAATAGTGCTCAAAATGGGTGGGTAAGCTGTAGTCCTACTGGCTTCGGGAAAATTAAACTCTTGTGTGTCTCATAAAACATGGCTGTCTCAATAAATCAGGTCATAAGTAAGAAACGCCAATTGATTGTGTTTAAAATAAGCGTGATTCGCGATATTCTAAGAAATTTTATTTATATTTCAGTGCATTGAACACATGTCCGGTGACGCCCTGGGAAATTTGTGCGAACCACTTTGTATCCTGGAGGACGTACAAGCCGTGGCCTGCCAGCACACCACCAACAACAAGCACTCCGCCTTCACCGCCACCCTCAACAGCAAGAAGCTGGTCTTCAAGTCCCCCAAGAAGGTCAACGTATTTGAACCGGACCTCCTCTACTGGCTGGATGAGAAGAATGATCGCCACTACCCTTCGACAGAAGAGTTCAGGAACATGATAAAAGAACTGGTTCTCCTCAAAGTGAACATTTCCATATCAGATGAAAAAGCGGACGAACTAGGGAAACTTCCAAAAGACGACGATTCTAACTCTATAAATCAGAACGATATTTCTAGAAGGGCTACAGAAATGGACAACGCTTGGCTGCTCATACAAGACTACGAATACCTCCTGACGATATTGTTTACTGACAAGGGTTTATTTCCTAAAAGAGTGGGAACTTGCGGTTCGTTCTACGCTGTTGAGCACGCGGAACCATTGAAAGGAGCCTCAGCTTTATTCTCTTTGGAAGAAAGCAAAGAAGAATGGGAAAGGCGATCCCGTTTGGCCGTCCTCATATTGGAACTGCTGGAGAAGCTCGACAAAGCCCAGTTGAAGTTCTGTGACGTCGAGCTATCGAACTTTGGAGCATCTGGTGGCAAGCTGCGGTATCTGGACTTGAAGGGAATTAGATCAAAGGGGATTCCCTGTTCGGTAGGCGAGGAAGGAGAAACAGATAACTTGCAGCTGGTTTGTGAGAAGGTTTATCTGGGCTGGGTGTTGCGGGCGAGGGTGATGCTACCAGGATTGCTGGTGTCTCGGAGAGCTCCGACCGTACTGTCATCTCTCCTGCGGCGGTGCGCAGACCCTAACGCTTCTCCGCCATCTGCAGAACTACGGAGGGCCTTGTACAACACTATGGTGAAAAGAGTCTAAATATGTCAGAAAGAAATCTAGTAACAGCGATGTTGTAGATGTGAGAGCAAAACCAGCGCTTAGATCGACTTCTTTATCCCCTCTCAAATGAAAACTTCATATGAATAATATGTCAATTAGTTGTTATCGAAACTAGATTATTATGAAAAATATAGTAATTAGATTGTTTCTAGTACTTACCTAAATTAACTGAGCATGCCATTGTTAAGTTTCGATACTAAAAGGTTGTTATAATTACAGGGCTAGACTTAATTTACTCGTTCTTTGATATTTTGACCTCAATATTTAAAATCTGACAATTAAAAATATGCTTTTGGCAAAATACACGAGACAGCCTAACGATTTAAAAACTCAATCATTCTAAAAATCTTTAGCATGCATGTTCTATGTAAATTTTCAATAATTTTAAATCGCACCTCGTTTAAAGTTTCTAAAACCAATGTAAATTACTACTCAGTACCTCTCTAGAATACCAATCTATGAAACTTTGGTCCATTGTTATTTAAAAATACTAGAAAACTAGGGATTTTTGCCTTCTAATAATTGATTAAACTAAGGTAAACGTTCTTAGGATAAAATTAATTAATGAATCTAACATTTCGATGTTTAATAATTAGAATATTGTGATAAAATAATATTGAAAGAATGTGATTGAAAATGCCTCCTGCGAATGCAGATAGATAGATTTGTTTTCTAATAATTGGAAGTGTTTCCGACTTCTTCAGGGATGTATGAACGATGAGATTCTGTCATAACGGAACTTGTCTAAAGATAGCTAGAATTTTCAAATAACTGAATACTTTGTTATGGAGTTTCTAATTTTCCTGTAAACATAAGTATGCAATCTAAAGAAAACATCAATTAGAATTCTTCTCAAAAAATGCATATGTTTGAGCAATATTAATAATATTAACATCTCTTAAGTCGTTCAAATAAAGAGGTCAGCGAAATAATATTGAAAAAGCATAAAGTTGTTGATTTATTGGATTTTCTTGTGGCATCTTATGTCCATGGAGGTGCCATATGCCCTCTGCCCCCGTGAGGCTAAACCCGGTAAACAATATCAACAAAAATATAATGGCTGTGAGAATCATAAACTGTATTAAAAAAAATCATTCGATCAAAAAATACGAAATCTGATTTATCTAAATTGTGGGAAACTTTTTGGATTAGGAAGACCATGGCGAGTATGGAACGGAATTAACATCAAAAAATCTAAAAATTATTATTCAACTTAATATGAAATGTATTTTCTCAGAAAAACAACACAAACAATTTTTTGATAATCCCCACAAAAATAATAACTTCATTACGTAGGTACTCATTAGGAAACGTATTTATTATTGACTTCAATTAGTGTATTACTACATCTTACTAATGAGCATGTGTTTTGTCTTTTTATTCACAATTATTATAGCACAAACACACACCTGACTTTTCAAGTAAGTTTTGTAGATTATTATAGTTTCGTGTAGTATTTTCAACACTTCTTAGTGGCAATCGGCTGAGGCGTCACATCTTGTGAAATCCCCATCTCATACATGATCCCACTGCCTCGCAAACTCTGGCCCTCCATGCCTCCGTCAACACGTTGAGATGTTCCCACAGCCAGTGTGCCCACATGACACATATATGGGAAGGCTTATAATCAGTGGCGATATGCGAATGCTATGCGGTGTAGACCACCGAACAGTGGTCAACGAATGCCCGCTCCACTCATTTCCTAGAGGGATTGATGAGATCCACGAGGCGCTAGACTGGATCGCAAACCTAGAAGCCCCTTCTGACCTTCCCTTCACTGTCTTTCTAATGGAATTATCGTAGCACCGATTACAACTGAAAAATATTGTAAATCGAGAGGGACCTAAGAAAATTGTTTGTAAATACTTTGTTCGATAATTTTGAGGTGGTTATAATATAAACATGTTCTAGTGTTGATGATATTCATCTCTTTCGATTAATTTGGTAATGTTTTGTGTGTAGTGGATTGTAGTATATATCTTATATTAGGTAGTTAGTTCAAAATCAAATTTGTAGTGTAAACAATCCAACTTTTAGTAAAGTTGTTTTTTTAACGATTTTTAAAATCATAGACTTATTAATCTTAGGATGGTGGAACGACTAGAAAATTATTAACTCTTTCGGTAATACGCAATCTTTGGACCAAAATACGATTGCTCATTCTAAAAAACTAGGTGAAATTCGGGTTTATGCCTGTTGATTTTTCACGTTAATATCCTTAATAAACTCCTCTTTAATCCTTTATCTTCCCCTTCCTGGTTTAGAAGCAACAATTCGACTCTCCACGAGCTTTGGGAAGATTGTTTGTCTTCCTAATATTAATATTTTTTTAAAGATACACGTGTAGTACACGTGTATGCAGTGCATAAAAAAACTGCAACATTTCTTCCAATGCAGATCTCTTGTTTATTTACTTTCTATTACTTCTTTACTTTTCACCTTTTACTATTTTTATATTGTTTCTTCTCTCGGTTTATATTTTCTTATTTTTAAAAGTTTAAAATGAAGTTAACCTTACAATATGCTTAAATCAGAACTATAATTTCTTTATTGCTTATTTATTATTTTCATTATATTTTTTTTCACTTAAACGATGAAATATTATAACGTTTAATATCTACTTGCTTCCTAATCTGTAACCATAGATAAAATGTTGTTAATGAAAAATACTCGTAACTGGTTTATTTCGTATTGGTTCATACTGGTTTATTCACATTATTAATTTATTTATGTAAAATTAATTTATATAAACAACTCACAATAATTAATGCACAAAAAAACTGTTAAGTAATATTAACGTAGTATTTATATAGCGCAGTTTTGTGTTATTTCACTTCAAGTGCGCCTATATTACTTTTTCAATAAATAAGTTCGAAACTTACCCTAACATTGATATAATTATACATAACAATACATTATTATACATAATAAAAATGTAACAAATAATGACTCATGTACCATATTAAACCATACAACTGAAATAAAGTACCTCGGTGTAATTGGAGACCAACATATGAAGTTGAACAGACACTTAATGTGAACATGTGAAAAGCATTAAAAAATGTATCTGTATATTTATTATATTAAGAAATATTCTCAAGTTAAATTATCTAAAAAAAGTCTATTACGCACTTGTCCAATCATTAATTCAATATGAAATCATTGTATGGGGAGGTGCGTATGAAAAAATTGTAAGTCCTGTAAAAGTGGTTCAAAAAGTGGTTGTAAAAACCCCGAAAAAGGGCGTTTATTAATAAATAAATAAATAAATAAACTTATTATTAAAGTAATTTTGAAAAAACAACCAACACTCTCTTCAGCAACATTGTTCAAATTTTCGAAGTACCATAAATTGAAGACCTCTATGAAAAAGATTCAGGGGGTATTTCACCATCTTGCTCACAAGCACTACCAATAGGATAAAGCATTTTTTCGATTTCACCATCCTTCAAGGATGCTTATGTGGGTAGATAAAGTTTATTTTTATTAATTGGTACTTTGACCAGCCAGTAACGTTTACCGGGTACAAATTAGCAAAGTTTTCTACCATATTAGCAAAGTTTTCTACCACGGGTTCAATAAATATGACACACAGCTGCTGTCAAATCGTATTTGCATTACCCGAATTTTTCACGATTTCTACTTACGAAAATGCCGTTCTTGTAATCCATGACCAGCCTAAAGACAAAAACTCTCAACCACTTGGTGTGTTATTTTAATATATATATATTGAAGAATAATACAGAATTGTAGTACTTACATCATATTTCAACAACAATAACAAGTATATTAGGTTTTATGTCATTCTATAACCATATAAATTGCATTCCAACAATTTCCAACAAATAATAATTTCATTGTTGTCAGCCGGAGATTTTGTTGGTGTCTGCTTGCAGATTTATAAAAAGATAGTCGGAGGCTATTGGATATAGCCGTCCAATGTGTATTCGCTTCCTTCTGGACCCGGCTCTTTTAAAAGGTTTTTATAATTTGACCCAGTTCCCGAGGGTCAAGGGATTATGGACTGCAATCATGTTGCAATGTGACCAAGTAAGTACCTCTGAATATCATACTACTGTAACGGATATTTTTACAATCAATATTTGTACTATCAATGAATTCACAGGAACAGGGAAGGTATATAAAATGTACCTATATCCTCACTACACACCTGTAGTATTCATTTCCTTATTCCAACAGTATTCGATTTCCCCAACTGAAAAAACCAAGTACTGAAATGACTTTCTTCTTTCAGACGGAGAAAATGCCGAAGTAACCTTAACCAGTAACTGCTACAGAAAAGGTGTCTTCTCCAGGTGGACGTGCTGATTGAAGTGATTCTGTATGAGACCCTAGAAATTTTGTACAACTGTGTTTTAAAGAGTAGATTCCCTGTACTTTTATTGTGAAAAACACTTATTTAGCTTTATGGAAACTGTAATAAAACTTCAGAATATTTTGGTATATCTGTACAATATATTTATTTAATAACATGTGAGAGAAAAACATTTCTCTTTGTAAGAACATACCTAATACGGTAGATTATACTTAGTTTTTATAAATATATGGCAACATTATCAGGAGTCAGTGGGACGACGGCAGCCATAATATTTTATAATATTGTATGGATGAATATGAATGGTACAGACAAATGATTGTATATTATTTATAATCATTCTCACGCAAGGTCATTTAGTAGATGTTGCCCCATGTGTAGGCACGGTGGGGCAAGGTGGGGCATTTGCCAACTCTGGCTGGGCGATGCATGACCTCTTAGATTGTAGACCAAGTTGCGTTTTCAAATTTACAGCACTTCAATGACGGTTTTTCCGTCTTCCGTTCATGTTGATAGAGCCCAAAGCATGAATATGTTGTCGAAGCCTACTGTTTTTGGTATCTACTCTAGATTTTTATTTTTTGTCCCACCCTAAATCAATACCTAGCTACACCCATTTGTTCAACTACAAACATTACAAAAATTTCAATGAACTAGAACTAGCTAGAGAATAACTAGCTTCGTGTTGGGAACACCTTACTAAATGAATATTCTAGATTGTAAAGTAAACAATACATTCTGTTTTATATAATCATTATGTTAGCAGCTCTGGAGACTCTGGATGGCTGATGGCTATTCTTTTAGTCTTCCTCATCCACAACGCACAGCGGTGTACTCCTCAATTGCATTCGGTTTATCTGAAAGTAATAATAAGGGATAAAACATTCATGAAACACTAACCACCTGCCACATTCCACCTGTGGATCAATGAGCATGCTCACAAATCAACAGCCAGTTGATTTGTGAATGGAGGGAAATAATTATTTTTATTTTTATTTATTTTATTTATTCATACACGCCTTGAGGGCTTTTACAGAATCACATTATTAAAGTTACACATGTTATTCAGGAGTATAATTGTAAGCAAGTATATAACATTATAAACTGTAATTTAAGGATACAAACAGGTATAATATGAACATAGGTATGTAGTTTCGTTATCGTTAAAATTGTACAAAGGAGTTAAAAAGTTACATAGTGTAATAATGGTAAAACAGAAGAGTGCTTAAGATACTTTAAAAGTAGTTATTGAGGAACGTGTAGGTATTTACTATGTTGATTTTATTATTAACTTGATCATGAATAAATTGTTCGAAAGCAAGTTTTTCAAGAATTCAGCAAAATTAACGCAGCGATAAATAGTACCTACACATAGAAAAAAATAAATAAAAAATACATGAGTTGTAATATCTTGAAAAGTTATACAGATGAGTTCAACAAGTGTATAGTGTGATAGTAAAAAATAGTACAAATTATGGTACAAAAAGTACAAGATAATATTAATACAAAAGAGAGAGAGGATAAAAAGGTAAGTACTTAGGTAATCTTTGCATACATAAGTATTAAATTTTGTTTTTATTGTGAACATGAAGAGACCATCGATTTTAATTTAATCATTAATATATTATTATTGCTAGGGCACCAAGATTTAAATAGAAATATAAGTAAAATGTGAGTTAGTAATACGAGAGGATTGTTGTTAAATGTGTTCTTATTTAGCTACCTTTATTATTCACATATTTCATGTTTTGCGATAATTAATAATTTGATAAAGGTGCAATTGATTGATTGATAATTATGCCGAGTCTTCAATTTATGATGGTCCGATGCTTTGTGACCCCCTTGCACAACGTGTGAAACGCTTGTAAACTGTGCGACCCAAAATTTAAGTTTCTTGTTTTTGTAAAAGCGCAATGAAACCATGCATTATTTTAATTCAATGGCAAGCCAGAATTTAACACTAAACAAATACAAAATATTGTTACTGAAGTCGCTCAGTTGTACATAATATTGTATATTTTTTACTATTTCTGTGTAAAAGTCCCTAAAAAGCGTTTTAATAAATACAATTGGAAATGTACAGGTTGATTTTTAAATATGCAATGTAAATGTTTTACCTAGAGCAGAGGCATCGATATTCCAGCCGCTGGTGGTGCCTCTGGTGAGGGAGATCGTACATTTTATCATCGTCTCTATGTTGTCCAAGGGAACAGCGTTGCTGGGTCCCTATCTGATGAGGGTGCACTTTTGTCTCTCCAGTCCCTCATATTTCACTTTAATGTATTGGTTCACCTGAAGGCTCTGCAGACAAATACACAATAGATGTTAAAGACACTGTACCTAAACGATTTAACAGCAGAAAATCACAAAAAATAGCAATGAGGAAAGAAGAAAGAGTAAAACATTTTGTGACGCATGAATTAAGACAAATCTACAAATTCAACTAAATTCTTTAGTAATATCACTCAATAATCAATAAAACATAACAAAAACCCGTTGAACTTACCTTATAGTTTGCATAAATAAACCAATCCCGTTCGTAAACAACAATAAACGAACACTGTGTTGACACCATGTTGACACTTTTGACGTTTGTGATTTCATAGAAACAATGGCGTCTAAGCACGTCTAAGACAGGCGTGGCAGTAGACCAAAATAGCTACTTGGCACCATATTTTCTGTGGCGAAATGCGCACGGGTTTTTGAGCATGATTCTCCTACCAATAAAGTTATGTGACCGGTAGTTAAGAGCAACATTTAAAGAGATTGGTGAAATAGCCCCTCAATATTACAAATATTTAAAGAAAATGTAAACAAAAAATTTAAACTTAACTCATCATTGAGACATAAATATAACAATCAAATTCCTATATTTTCAACACAACAAATGCACATAAAATATTTTAATTGTCTTCCCGAAGAATTAAAAAAAAAACAGATTTGGTAGCATTCAAGGAAAAGGTCAAATTATTCTTAAAAAATTAACAACCGTAACATTACCAATCAAAATGCTGTAATTTATATTTTTTTCACGCCATATTATATTTTTTAACGTTACAACATCCTAGTACTTAAAATTATATATTGACACCATTATTTAATTTACGAAATAACTCCTACACCAAGCTCAAGAGCTAGCTCTCTTAATTGGCGTAGAAATCCTTGAAAATGTGTATTTCACAATTTTGTTTTTGCCATTGTATTATGTTTATTACTGTAACAATGAAATAATTTAAACGATAAAACAATTAAAAATTAAAAAAACTGTATATTTCTTGAATAAATTTAATTGAAAATAAAATTTAAGAATAAAACACAGATACTCCAGGAAAGGTCCTGACAGACTTCAAATAATTAAAAATATTCTAACATTTTCTTGATAATTATATACCGACGTGCAAGAACTGTATCTATGTTATAGTCAATCCTCGAAGCTCTGGCGCTCCTAGGTTTGACTAGTCAATCCTCTGGTCTGACTTAAAGTCTTAGTCAAAGCCGAGGAAGTCAGACCTGAGGATTGACTAGTCAAACCTAAGAGCGCCGGAGCTTCGAGGATTGACTATGACATCTACAGGTGGCCTGATTTGAATTGTCCCATTTTCTAAAACTAATTAAGGTATGTGGGATTGATAGGAATCTGGGGGTCAGTTTGTCCAGGAGTGATGTGTGAATCCATCTCTCCCATTGCGGTGCAAGGTAATGTTCCGAGAGAGTCCCGCTGGAGAGGTCAAAGGTCTCCTTCAACAGTCTTTCCCGATCCGGCACGCCACGTGGTTGGTGGGCAGACGCATCCGCCGCGAAGACCCGGACAAACCTCCATGAACCCGGGTACCTTTACTAAGTCACCAAACGTAGCGAATCACTTGGGAGGACCTATGGCAGAGGTGTTGGTAATCCAATAAATGGTTCCATCCGTACCCAAACCTGCCTTCCAAATTACCTTCATAATTATTGTAAGGTACCTTTGATTTAGTTCTTAGTTTTCTGTAGGAGTCTTATGGGCTCTTCGAGTGACATGGTCTCGTTGCCGAGTTGTGCCGAAGGTGACCGAAGGTGACCGAAGGTAAATGTACGGAGTCATTAGGTTTCAGGAGCTCCGCAGATCAGAACTAGCCTTTAGCCTGAGAGGTCATTTGTCCTAAGTATTATTATAATTACAATACAACAATAAACACAGTCACTGTTTTATAAAGAACCTAAGTCTTTAAATGAGCATCCATTTATAAGTATCTACTGCAGAATACAGGTCCCAGTATGTACCGTATTACATTGTACATTCTCTGGAGAGAATAGAGACACATTACAACAATTATGTTTGCTGGGGAAAATATAATTTATGAAAGTGCTCACCTACAGAACGGCAGCATTGCAGTTTTCCAATGGACTTGTTAGATTTATAGACTTACAAATAACAGAAATTAGGTAAGTAGTACATTTGAAAGACATACATTCCTTGGTCAAGATAACCTGACAATATTTGAAAATCTCCTACTAACATCACAGTGAGTGGAAAATGTCGTGGTGGAGAACCTAGCCAGCCTCTATCATTGGCATCTGTGTATTTAAGTCATAACTACAATTTGTTGGTTGCAGTGTTGTTTGCATATTTTTAACAGATTGATGATGCGTGGTTCGTAGAAGACGCCTACTATAAGGCAAACTTCGTAACATTGGGTTGGTAAGTTAGTTGGTAGATAGATTAACGGTTCCATGCCAACTGCCAACTGAGAAAAGGTCAACTCAACACCAAAGAGGTGTTGAGTTGACTTTTAAAATAACCCATAACCCTAACCTAACCTAACCTATTTAACCATTTTTTAATAATTTTTTTCATAACTTTTAATGACTTAAGTCGGTTCTGCGTTGGTTTCATTATGAGTTGTCCGGTCACCAGATTGAACAAAATATCATCATTTCACTTGGACAGGGTTCTATCTTCACTTTACCTTGTTCCGAGATATTAGGTATCAAAGTTTGCAAAGGCGAATTTTCAACAATCTTAGTTATACAAGGTATTTTAGTTTATCATATTTTAATGAAAATATTTAAATAGGACAAGGCCCTAGCTTGGAATTGCATTAGGTATAAGTAATTAGAACCTTGTGCAATGAATTATTATGCCCTAGCTGGTTACATATGGTTCTATTTTTAAGTTTAGGTGTGTTCTAAAATGGTAAATTTACGTCATATTTAAATATTTTTCTTTAAAATATGTTCGATATGGAACACGGGAAGGGGTTCGGTGGGATGGCCATAAATATTTCTGCATGGAGTTGTTTAAATTTAAAATACTTTACACAATATTCACCCTCAAAATCGGAAATTGGTAAATAGATTATGAGAAATCGTCTTTGCAAACTTTGACACCTCATTTCTCAGAACAAGGTGAAGTGAAGTTAAAACCCTTATCCAAATGAAGTGACGAATTGAAAGCTAGGGCCACGTCCTATTTAAATATTTTCCATTAAAATATGATCAACCAAAATACTTTAAACAAGATTGAAACTGAAAATCAAAAATTGTTAAATAAAATACTAAAATTCGTCTTTGCAAACCAAGAAACCTCAGAAAGTGGTAAGACGACGTTGGAACCCCATCCAACGTGAGAACTATAATGCGAAATTTGGAAATAACGGTATAATCTTTTTGTTGATGACACAAATTCTCACATGAAAGATCGTACAAAGCGTTATCAGTACTCTGTGCTCTGTAACTGATAATTGCGTAAGGACAACTTCTGTTATATTTCAAGCAATAAGCTTTCACGCTTCTACTTTGTTTTGTGCTTTCACCTGTAATCATATGAAATATAACCAAAGATATTGGAATACAAAGTACAACCCACAAAAAACTGTAAATTGAAGTCAAGAAAATTTAAATGACAATATAATGTAAGATATAAGTACATTTTGAAATGGTGCAGTTTTATTTAGAATAGTAGGTTTGATAGGTACGGTTTTATCAATCGTCTATGGACTCTGTCGTAGAGTTAATTAAATAGGTAGTTACTTAAAATATTAACTGGATGATGATAACAATCAACTTTTACGACCACTTATCTGATTTTCTTATACCTAGTTTTTTTTTATATACCATATAATGCAATCAAGTCGATATACAAAAAATGCAACTAAGGATGACTCTTCATTTTTCCGATATTACTTCAGCGAATGACGATATTGTAGGATATTTATTTATTAAAACTATTTATTATATATTATGCTTTACTGTTAATTTTAACATCGTATCACAATTGTTAGGCAAGAAAGGTTTTGATCTATTTTAATTATTGCAACTAAGCAAAAATAAATATCCAACTTATAATAATTTATTAGAATAAAAGCCTTCCTCCCTTATTAAAAAAAACTACACGTATTTTGATGTATTCACATTTCTATTTAACCTAAATCTTTAAGATGCTAAAAACGTGGGTAGGGGAAGAGTACCTGTACTGCCTACGACGGCATAGCGGCTGAGATGGCGTAGTGGTCATATTTTCAAAACTAACCACAATATGGCTCCACCGATAACGTTGTCAGATTGGTCTGAGTTTGGAGGGATAGGTTAGGGGCTAGCTAGTCCCGTTTTTTTTATGAAAAATAACCTCAAGGACATTGTGTGTATTTTGCCTCGTAAATATATTCAAAGCAGTTCAGAAGAAAAAACGAAAAAGTTGAACATTTTTGAAACACCCTATATGGTATTCTATATTTTGTACTAGCTGAAACCCCCAGCGTTGCCCGGGCTTCTCGCAAAGTTTTTCAAATCCACGCCGCCTGCCCGCCACACCCTTTTTATAAATATATATGTATAAGACTAGCTGAAGCACCCGGCGTTGCCCCGTCTTTATTCTGCTTTGGGATGGGAAAAGTGGATGGGGTGGTTTTTCGAAATCTCACATAGATGGTACCTTCCTCACGTCTGTAGGTAAAGTGTGCAAAATTTCATCACGTAGATTTGTAAACAAATCTGAGGGTACGGACTCCGGTGTCGATAGAGACGGGTGAGATTAAATGAAAGGCATCAGATTGAGTTGTGAGTCGAAGTCGTTTATCGATGAGCTACGTACCGGAGGTCGAGAAGCGTAGTCGGGTGCGTAGGCCGTAATGCTCGGTCGAGATGTGTGAAGAGGTCGAGATAGCGGCAATGAAGATTCCAGATCTTCAGATCGCCGGCGCGTTTACTCTACACCATGTGTGGTGAAGGATGACCTGATCCAGGCGGTCGATCGACGTTGTAAGAACGCGATATGGCGGCTGTGAGTCCGGTGAGTTGGAGTCACACGTGACGCAGTAAGAACCCTTGTGAGGCGAGTGAGGTCAGTGAGGATGAACTCTGCGGCAGCGTAACGAATTTCGAATGCCGGAGATCGGGTTGCACCCCGAACAGAAAACACTGCGGGCTTTGTAGTTGCGGGCGAATGCATCTCATATCGTGGCACGATGGGCCGGACAGCGATATGGTGGAAGATGAAGATGGAGGCCTCGAAGGTGAACAGGGGGTAATGTATTAGTTACCATCTATAAAAAAATTATATTAATTTCTTTCTCCTTGCTTTTTGACGTCAAATGACGCACTTATAAATTGTGACCACTCAGTGGCTGAGTTGGCAATCACACACCCACCCGCCTGTTCAATTCCTCGGCTGGCTAAGTCCCTTATTACAACACCAGCAACATTTTCTGATTAGTGTGGTGGTAATAGGAGATTTAAAAATATTGTAAGGTTAGTAAGTAGCCCGGGAATGTTTGCCTTTCTTAAAAAAAAATCTAAAAAAATTCAAGATTTCTGCAAAATTAATGTAGTTTACCACGGTAGACGTACCTAATTACAGCGTAATTCCTTGTTCATACTAAATGTACTACACAATATGAAATAATATGTAATTTCGTTCAGAGACGCTCAGAACAAAAAATAGTGGAACAGCATTATTTGCCCATTTAAGAATAGATTTAAATCGTTAAAAATAATTTGTTTCATTTTTGTTTGAATTTTCACAGCAATAAATCATTTTCAGAAGAGTAAATTTATTCGCCCCATTTACGAAATTGAATTTGTATCTTCAACTATCCATTTAGTTAATTAGTCAACTCCGTTTTGTCGGACGACAGAGCGACAAAGTGGCGAGTGTGTGGCTGGTTTTACTGTCACCTCCCACCATAGATCGCAACCTTGAATAGATATCCAATCAATTTACGTTTACCGACCGATGAGATATTTTTCTTTTTTTACTCGTTTGCCGGTTCGGTCGTTTATACCCAGTGAATTGCAGACTGCCAAGATGAGTGTAAAACATCTAGGAAAAGGTAAATATTATTCTAATTTAATGCTTATTTACAAAAATAAACACCTTCCAGTATGGTGTGATAGATTTTTGACAACCAAGTTATGTCAGATTTGACAGTTGAAAAGTTTGTTGCGAAGAATCAACAAAATGTTTTTTCAGTATCTCTGTTTGATATAGAAAAAACATGTACCTACTTATTATCTTACGAGAATGCAATTAGAATAAATTATGCTGATTTTTTGTTTTTTTTTTTTTACTTATTTGACTATGAATGCATATATTTTTCTCGTTATGAAATTAACATATTTGAAACTTGTTATTTGATGGTTAAGCAAGTTGTTCTTCCAAAACATAGACATAAATTACATTACATAATTTGACCCGCACAATCTGATAATGGTCTGATACAAACTTTCATAAACTTTAAATCCTAATCTAATCTGAATAACCATGACTTCACCTAACCGTATTACTGCCCTAGCATGTAGTACAGCAGTGGTCCCCAACCCTCGGTCTGCGGACCGGTACCGGTCCGTGGATCAAGTGTTACCAGGCCGCCCAAGGCCCTGCTTAAAAATAAAAATTATGTAAAAAAATCGAACATCCATACTAATATTATAAATGCGAAAGTGCTAGAGTTCGTTTATGACCTTTTCACGCATAACACATGTTACGTTACAAATTGTCACGTGGCGGGATTCGAGAATAGACCTTCTCCACGGACTGGAGAATAAACCGCCAATATAGAGGCGCGCGCATTACCCCCTCCCGCGAGCAACAAACCGAGCGGCCGCCAGAGCCCGGCAAGCGGCCAGTCTTCAGCAAGCGAGCTTCCCGGGCCCACGTTCCGCGCGAACATGGGCGAGACAAGTTCAGTTTCGCCGGTTGTGCACTTCCGGTCCACGCATGGACGCTGCGGAGACTGAGAGGACAAGCGCGTAAAGCCGCTGTTGGCCCATAAACCAAACGTGAGTCAATTACCATGTTACCCTTTGTGTGCAACTAAATGTTTTAGCCCTAACCACGCGTGATAGAGAGCAGAGACGGACGTTCAAACTAACTTTCAGCTAGGATCGTTCCTCTTATGTATTATTGTGTCTCCTAGAATTGAATAAACTATTTATGTGATAACCTACCGTGTTTTGCTTGACGAGAGAGGCCCTGGGGGAATGGAGAAGCGTGAAGTTCCGAACCACAAGCACTAGCCTTGAGGTTACGAGAAATCCTGCTTGCACCGAATCCTGAGCTAGTTTTTATTTGGGGCAGATACAGCAACTAATTGTATTAAATATGTGGGAGCTTTCTCCAACCCTGCCGATAGCATCAGCCCGCACGCAGACGCTAACACACAATATAAAGACTTTAATAATTCTTTCACCAATATAAAGCTAAATTATATGCGCAGACTACAGGTTGTATATGATGGTAAGCTCTGGCGTTATGAAATTATAAATATTAATATATTATATTTGTTAAACGTTTTCTGTCGCTAACAAAAGCGAGTTTTTGCTAACGTCAGAAAAAATCTTTTCCATGGAAACTATGTTGATATATTTGTGGGCTCTAAGCTGGTAGGTACTCAGCCCCCTCGTCAGCTACTGCTCCTGAAAATTCAAATATTAGAATATGTTTTGTTTTTTTGGACAAGCAAGGAATAAATGTCAGATAAGAGTTCATACATTAAAAATATAATTCTTAACGATTATAAAGACTGAATAATAAATAGTGTAATTTTTTTATTATATTAACAAACTTCCAAATATTTAATTAAAAAAAAAACATCCGAAATGTTTGTAAGCGCATAAATTCCGAACAAATGAACAAAATTGCTATAGCTTTATGAAATTTAGGTGGCAGGCGAGATGTTTGAAAACTGAATGTAAGGGAATAAATGTATGGAATGCGGGAGGGGGTGGGGGTGGGGAGGAGGGGGGATAATTGATAAGTTCAACCGCTGTAGTAATTTCCCGTAATACCATGCGAGCGAAGCCGCGGGGAAAAGCTAGTACCCAATAAAAAGCTAAATAATTATAGACAAAAAATTATTATTCAGTTGAGAACCCCTTAGACAAGAGACAACACAATACCTTTGAAGTTAAAAAACACTACTGGGCTTCCATCTTGCGCACTCGAATATGTAATGTAATTGAGTGAGACGCAACCTCGTGAGTCACCGCTCTCATATTCTGCTTGCCCAAATGCAAGTGGAATTGTTTTATTGAGAACACGTGACATAGTTTTACGTATTTGATTATATTGATGAATTTATTCCCGTTTTCCAACAAAATACTTCTATTGCAACTAACGAGAGCTTATTATTATGTTTATAATTATTTTAATATTGCAAATGTATAATGAGGGATTAACCAAAACCTGAAACCTGCATACTATATTTTAAGAGATATTTACATTTTTGAGGCGATATGTACTAGTTATACATTTTAGGTGACATAATAATATGTTGGCTCATACAGGCCTTTTTCGAAAAAGAACTCTTCGGACCACTTTCGAAATTTCGATTGCGTGACGTAGCTTGAAGTAAAAAATTGCCACTTGTATTGCAGTTAATTCAAACCTCCCGGTGGAACATGGACTTCAAGCTATGTCACGAATTACTAAACTACAAATTTTTAGCCAATCACTGCTCTACCCCCTCAGTGAGCTAACCTTGTTAAACGCATTTTCTAAAAACCTTGATTTTTTTCAAATCTATGAGAAGAGGGAGATGAAATTCTCCCACAACCCCAATAAAAAAAATTTCCACATTTTACATTAGTTAATGTAGGTACCTAACTACATTTACTTTTTTTTTTTACATTAACTCCACACAGGAGGCCCTGAGGAAAATAATTTCCCTCAGGGCCTATGTCATCTTTGAAGATGCTGTGTGGAGGGTGTTTTTGAGGAGAGGAAGGAGTGAACATGGGTCTTGAAGAGACCCATGTTGTAGGTTCCCCAGCCGAGCTGTTGAACTCAAGAACGAGTCGTAGAAACGACCCGTTCTCATTGACTAATTTGTACACGTCAACCGTGTACAAATGTTGGGCGCATGTTTGGCGTGTTTCCCGACTATGCACGTGATATAATATTCAACTCATTATCTTAAATGTATTCATATTATTTATTGACAAAGATAATAATTAAATAAAGAGACATTGTGAAACCATACTGAAGTTCAAAAACTGCATTCCTCACTCAAAAGTACAGATTTTTGTTGACCGTTAAAAATCGATGTCTTGTTCTTCTTTTTTAAAAATCAATCTTTTTTTAAAAAACCATGGAGATGAAAAATTCTCTAAATGACCCAAAAACCCAAATATGGTAAAAAAAACCTTTCATCTGGCAACACTGGCGCCACACAGTGGTAAAAAAGCGAACTAATGGCATTTGCGCCAATAATTTTTTTTTCAAACAAATTTTTTTGGACACTGCTGTTTATACAAAATTACAGTATTTTAAGTAAGGACAATCAATTTGAAGGACATAGTTTTTTTTAGAAATATTTAACAAGAACCATTGCACCCATAGACAAGTAATAGAAAAAAAAATTAAAACATGCACGTTTGAGATTTTTCATCCCAAGATCAATCTCCCAATCCCAATTTCAATTATGTTCGACTTATGACTGTTGTTTTTTAACAGGTTCGGTGGTGCCACCCTTCACCGGGAAACTGCGCGTTTACAGCATGAGATTTTGTCCGTTCGCCCAGAGAACCATCCTGGTGCTGAACGCCAAGAAGGTGGACTATGAAGTAGTCAACGTCGACCTCATGGAGAAACCCGAATGGCTGACCTCTAAGAGCCCTCTAGGTGAAAAATAACTTCAATCAGAATTTCTGATCTGGATTTAGATTAGAATCTGTTATATTCATTTTTGAAAATAATATTGTTTTCGGTACTGAATTTATGAAAGATTACCTAATTTTTTAGACACACAGATAAGATATCATGCTTCATAAGAGCAATTTGCCGCTTTAATTTTGGAATTGATAACCATTGTAACATGATAACGTTATAAATATGTTACAATATATTAGATACTTGAAGTTGATGCGCTTCATTTGCGCATATTTATCACTCCACTTGGTAAACTAATGAAAAAGGTGATTGTTTCACGTTTGTTACATAATATTAAAATAGATAATATAATATATGCAATGCCGCTGATTTTTTATACCTCACAAAAGTCCTATTGCTCCCGTCTGGAGCCAGTGAGACTTTAACATCCTCAATTGGGGTATGTTGTAAGGCTGAAAATAGAACCAGAAAGAGGTGGGGAAGAGAAAAGTGGGAAAGTATCTGTCTATTCAGATCTGGTCACCAAACACAACTAAATCCATTTCAAGCAATATTTAAATTCTGAATGGTGGTCTTATACCAAGTTGTACAAAAATTTATGCATGCCAGGATTTAAACCCCATCCTTCGGATTGGTAGTTGAGAGCCTTGCCCCTGGACCACGGAGGCCATCAAACATCTTATAATCTCTCTTTTAGTTACGTGTTTATTTGTAAAATACTGCATCACAACTCTATGTAGCCCATTAGACTACGGCATTCCCAATTGGGGTGCGTTGCGAGACTGAAGGGAGTAGTGAGGGAAAGGAAAAAAAAGGAAAAATTAGTGGAAGAGAAGTACCTTGCTATTCAGATCACTAAACATGGTTTTTGGTAGCTACCATTCGTTATTCGACATGGCACGATCAAGTGAATCAGATACTTGAGTCGGGCCATGTCAGT
Source organism: Glyphotaelius pellucidus (assembly GCA_936435175.1). Classification (NCBI taxonomy): domain Eukaryota; kingdom Metazoa; phylum Arthropoda; class Insecta; order Trichoptera; family Limnephilidae; genus Glyphotaelius; species Glyphotaelius pellucidus. Next base: position 31,282,123 of record OW386544.1, read on the forward strand.
CAGCCATCAAAAGTCAGAATAATAGAAGAGTATGTATGAGACGATGTATGAATGTGAGTGAAGCAAAGAGTGTGTGCCAGGACCGAGTTGTTTGGCGGTCCGTCCTCTCTGCTTACCCCTGTGGGGAAACAGCGTGATGGTTAGTTAGTTAGTTTACCATTCGTTAGTATGTTCAGATTCTCTTTCGTACTTGTTTGTAAAATGATTGAGTTCTGAGCACTTAATTATTTTTCAATGTTGCAATTCTAGGAAAGGTGCCGTCTCTTGAAATTGAAGAAAACGTAGTCATTTACGAAAGTCTGATTACCGTTGAATACCTGGAGGACAAGTACCCTCTTCCGAAGCTGGTCTCCTCGGATCCCCTGAGGAAGGCTCAAGACAAGCTGATTGTGGAAAACTTCAGTGCGGTAAGTAAAAGCCCTTCACGTAATAGAGATTTTAAGTAATAAGGAGTTTGAGACTAGTAGTTGTAATAAGGGGATGTTAATAGAGTTAGGAATTGACATTTTATTTTATTTTTTTAATATTTTTTTTTTTTTTTCATTTATCGTTATTCGAAAAGGTAGATAGGTACATAATATTTTTAAACGGATAAGTACGTAATATATATGAATTACATTGTTTTTTTTAATTTGTTTTATGTTCAAATATTATAAAACTACTTCTCCATGGAAGCATTAGCTTGGGGCTGGAAGGGGAGTGTACACATACAGTGTTGTTGTTATAGATATTTAATCGTAATTAATAATACTATGCTAAATTAAGTAAATTACAGTGCAAAAGTAGAAAATAATATATTGTAAGTTGTTGGGTGACATATAATTTGTAGGTATTTTACTACTAGCAAACCTACTAGTATAACGTATCTAAAAATACTGTAATTAGTAGTTAATAATAAAAACAAAATTTAACTTATCTGGAGAAGGAAAAGTAATTGAGATTTGAGTTATTCTTAAGATTAAATCAAGTGGAAACATATTTTGACTTAGGTGTGTTTCTTTCAGAAAGGTTTTTATCCTTAGAATAAAGAAGAACACTTGAAATCAAATAGAAAAACTTACTTTAAATGTGATCTTAAGCCTCAATTACATTAAGCGAGTTTACAAGCTACTAGCCGGTAAGTTTAAAAGTGGTTGAATCGGCGAGTGAGATTATCATGATGACACACAAAACTGTCTACTCGCTCAGTAGCGACAGTAGCAGCTAAAATAAAGACTCTCGCGCCAAGCAACTCTGTCGACATTTTGTAGAAAACTTGAGTTTGCAGCTAGCGCCACACGCTAACCAGTAGCGAGAATAACGACTCCCGTGCGAACTAATTCTGACAGACGAAATCAGCTGTTGGTGGGCCGCCATCTTTAGGCAAAACTAGCGAGTAGCGAGTAAAGTTGACCACCTTTCAACTTTTTTCGTAGATTGTCCACTATCTGCTAGTTAGCAAGTAATACGATGACACCGAGCGAGTTTACTAACAGATAGTGAATTTCCCAGATAGTAGCTTGTAAACTCGCTCAATGTCATAGAGGCTTTAATAAATTTTTACGTACACCTCATGGTTTAGAATAATTATAATTTTAACATACAACAACCCAACTACCGGTGTGACAACATCACATTAAAGTGTCAAAGTTCTAAGCATATTTAAAAATATAAACTAGTTCTTCTAAGTGCTATATTGTGCGTAAACAATTACCTTAATATTATTTCCGTGTACCAAACATTGAATTTCGTGGAATTAAGTGACACGACATTAAAGAAATTAAAATTTAAGGATATAATTATCATCGCATTCAAAATTTATTGTTACCATCGTGAGTTCTACTTGCAACCAATGCAGCAAGTCAGTGCAAACAGCTGACAGTATGAAGTGTATAAGTTGCAAAAACCAAATGCATCTCAGTTGTGCCAAAATTACCACTGCCGTGTTTAGGAAAATGTCTGAGGAGAACAAGGAGTCATGGATGTGCGCTAAATGTAAAACAGGACAATCACCGCTCTCCAGCGATCTCAACTCTGTCGACTCGTCAATCCTTCTTAGCGAAATAAAAAAACTCTCCTCACAACTGCACTCAATGAATTCAAAACTGGTTTCCTTTGAACAGACAATCGTTCACAATAACAACACAATTGAAGACTACACCAATAAAATTCTGGTATTGGAAGAAAAACTAAAAAAAATGGATAAACTTGAAGCTGAAGTAATTGAATTAAAAAAGTTCGTTAATTATTTGGACAAAACAAACAACGAGAGAGAACAACAGCTGCTCATCAATAATATTGAAATCTTCGGCCTGACTGAAAAGCAAGACGAAAACCTAGTTTCCAGCCTAATTAAAATCGCATCAAATGTCGGTCAAATTATTAAGGAAGAGGACATTGAATTCATCACTAGAGCCAATCCACGCCGACATTCTCAAGAAGGAATAGCCGCAGCTCCCCGTGACGCCCGCCCTCGGAACGTTGTGGCTAAATTCATCAACAGAAGGAAGAAGGACGAGCTGCTAGCGGCCATTAAAAAGAAGAAGGGAGTCGACTGTAAGAGCATAGGTGTTGCAGGAGGTAAACTTTATGTAAATGATCACCTTACCAGAAAAAACAAATCACTGTTGAGGTCAGCTAAAGACTTCAAAAATTTACACAATTACGATTTTTTATGGGTGCGGAACTCAAAAATTTACATAAGAAAAAATGTCACCTCTCCTGCTATCCTTGTCTCGGGTCAAACCCTATTGAACAATTTAACATAAATATTTGTTTTAAGTTTAAATTTTAAATTTTATCTTATTTTAGATTTTCAACTTATACCATTTTTCTACTCAACTTTATACACACATCACTCAAGCTACTCAATACACCACACACTCATACATTCATGTCCGCGCAAATTGACAAATATGCTCAACCCAGTGGACTTTAGGCTGCTTAATAATTACCATAAATTCCTCACCACGACTAATGCTTTATTTTTTTTTTTTACTTATTATTCTATTTATTTCAAATCGAAACTGGATAATAATTTTTCACTTACACAATGCATGACACTATCGTAATTTTTTATCAAAATGCACGAGGCCTTCGATCCAAAACCAAAGAATTCTATCAAAATGTCCTGACCAACGAATTTGATATAATCTTAATTAGCGAGACTTGGTTAGTTGACAGCATATCCGATGAAGAGCTATTTGATTGCCGGTATAACGTATACAAAAATGACAGAGATACTCATCTAACGGGTAAAACTAAACGGGGAGGCATTGCTATAGGTATAAAAAAGGATTTTAAAGTTCGATCGCAAAAATCGTGGACTTCAGAAGCCGAGGATATATGGATCTCACTATTACTAAAACATTCGAAACATCGCATCTCGAATATTCATATTTGTTGCTCTTACTTACCGGGGGTTAGTCCGAAGTTATCTAATGCACAGCATTTCTCTATCATCAATAGTCATACAACTGTCATATCTGATTTAACTACTGAATATCCAAATGACATTTTTTTAATCATAGGCGACTACAATATGCCAAACGTGAGTTGGAACTCTACCTGTCAGCCGTGTAGTACCGACCTCTGCGCTTCTGCCCTCCTTAGTTGCCTTTCGTTCTCAAATTTAACACAGTATAATGCAATTCCTAATTCTCATGCACGAATTTTAGATCTTGTGCTTTGTAACACTTCAGTCATCGTTTCCGCTGCCGACTCTCCACTGGTAATCGAAGATGCACATCATAAATCTATCATAGTTGAACTCAATATTCCCCTCCCTGCCGTCACCCTAAAACCCCATACAATCAAATTGTTTAATAAAGTTAACTATGAAGTAGTCAATGATGCTCTCAGAAATAGTGATTGGTCTTCTGTTGTGAACGCGCAAGACGTTGACACTGCGGTATGCAATTTTTACAGAATCATTGATGCCCTAATAGATGATCTGGTTCCAAAGAAATTAACTAGATCAACTAAATTTCCATCATGGTATTCGGCGCCTTTAATTAATATAACGAAAGAAAAATTTAAGTTTTTTCGTGCCTGGAAACGCCACAAGAATCCATTGGATTATCAATCTTTCACATTACTCCGCAAAAGACAAAAGAAGATTTGTAGTCTTAATCATAAAACCTATATTGCTCAATTGGAATCCGACATCCATACTAATATTATAAATGCGAAACTGCTCGAGTTCGTTTATGACCTTTTCACGCATAACACAATATAAAGACTTTAATAATTCTTTCACCAATATAAAGCTAAATTATATGCGCAGACTACAGGTTGTATATGATGGTAAGCTCTGGCGTTATGAAATTATAAATATTAATATATTATATTTGTTATACGTTTTCTGTCGCTAACAAAAGCGAGTTTTTGCTAACGTCAGAAAAAAATCTTTTCTATGGAAACAATGTTGATATATTTTTGGGCTCTATGCTGGTAGATACTCAGTCCACTGGTCAGCTACTACTGCAGAAAATTCAAATATCAGAATTCGGTTTTTTTTTGGACAAGCTTCTGTTTTGCAATAAATGTCAGATAAGAGTTCCTACATTAAAAATATAATTCGTAACGATTATAAAGACTGAATAATAAATAGTGTAATTTTTTAATTATATTAACAAACTTCCAAATATTTAATTAAAAATAAACATCCGAAATGTTTGTAAGCGCATAAATTCCGACCGAATTAACAAAATTGGAAAATTCTTTTTTTCTTTGAGCTATAGCTTTATGAAATTTAGGTGGCAGGCGAGATGTTTGAAAACTGAATGTAAGGGAATGAATGTATGGAATGCGGGAGGGGGTGGGGGTGAGGAGAAGGGGGGATAATTGATAAGTTCAACCGCTACAGTAATTTCCCGTAATACCATGCGAGCGAAGCCGCGGGGAAAAGCTAGTACAAAATAATGTTAAAAAAATATGGTGTTATGTTAAGACACAAAGAAAATCTCCTACTATACCTGAACATATGACATATCATTCTACAACAGCACACGACAGCAAAGAAGTCACGGACCTTTTTGCTGATTACTTTTCAACGGTCTTTACAAATGAGATTCCAGCTTATGATGCTAATAATAAGGAAGATCCTCTTAATAATACATTAATATCTACAATCAGAATAAACGAAGAAATCACCTTAAAATACCTTTCAAGCGTAGATATTAAAAAAGGTCCAGGAATAGACAGGCTGCCCGGAATCTTTATACGTAACTGCAGTAAATATATCTGTCTTCCGGTTTGCGCCATCTACAAAAAATCATTAACAGAAGGATCATTTCCTCTTAAATGGAAATCAGCTGTTATCACACCAATTTTTAAGACTGGTGATAAACATGACGTTAAAAACTACCGACCAATTTCCCAACTTCCTATATTAAGCAAGGTTCTTGAAAAAATTGTCTTTGATCAATTGTACTCGACTATTTCGACAATCATTTCGCCGAATCAGCACGGATTTATGAAAGGTAGGTCTACAACATCCAACCTCGCCCTTTTCATTAACTTCTTGCATAGCAAGATGGATGATAAGGAGCAGGTTGATACTATGTATACAGACTTTTCGAAAGCCTTCGACCGCGTAATTCACTCAATTCTTTTAAAAAAACTCATCTTACTCGGTATACATGGCGACCTGTTTAGATGGATTAAGTCCTATATTAGTAATCGCAATCAGGTAATATTAATCAACGGTGTCTTTTCAAAATTTATAGCGGTAATATCTGGAGTCCCGCAAGGTTCCCACCTAGGTCCGCTCTTGTTCAACATCTATATAAACGACATTGGATCATGTTTTCAAAATTCCAAATATGTACTTTACGCTGACGACATGAAAATATACAAAGTTGTGCATTCTCTCTCTGACTGTGAAGCGTTACAAAGTGATCTAGATAGGCTTTGCAAGTATTGCAAAGTAAACTGTTTAGATATCAATGTTTCCAAATGTCACACTATGACATTCACCAGAAATAAACATATATTGAAGTATTCTTATTCACTCAATAATGAACCTGTCATCTCTAAAACGGAATGTAAAGATCTTGGCGTTTACCTTGACAGCAAACTTATATTTAATAAGCACATTGACTCGATCGTTAACAGGTCACATAAAAAGCTTGGTTTTGTTCTTCGAATAAGTAAAGTGTTCAGTAACCCGCGTACAATAGTATTGTTATATTTTGCATCAGTCAGATGTACACTGGAATTTGCCTCGCCAATTTGGAACCCGCAGTTCAAAGTATACATAGATAGCATAGAACAAATTCAAAACAAATTTATAAAATATCTAACCTTCAAATTCAACAATAACTTCGACTGCACATTTCAAACTTTGCAACAAAGACGAGCAATAGCTGACTTGACATTCATACACAAAATTTTAAATAATAACATTGACTGTACTGAACTTCTTTCCCTAGTTAATTTTAATATACCAGTAAGACGCACACGCCATACAGAACTATTTCACACGCTCAATTACAAGACAAATGCAGCAGCTAATTCGCCAATCAATCGTGCCCTTCATACGTTTAATACTATCTGTCTAAATTCTAACATCGACATTTTCTTCGATTCACTGCCCAAATTTAAAAAGAGCATCATGTCAATGATATAAATTGTTCAATGCGCATACATACATACATACTCACACATACACACATACTCACACATACACACACACACCTACCCACTATGCACATCACCCGGTAATTTACTTAATATACATAGACACTACAAAGAAACATGTCGTAGGTACCCATCATGAAATGTACTTAATAATTGTAAATTGTTTCACCATTGTAACTAATGTACTGTTTGTTTCTGTTTATCAATAAAATAAAATAATTTATAATTTTGACAGGTTTTAATAATTTTTCAAAAATTGATGTTTTTTTTACAAAGTTGTATTTAGGGAACCGTCGTATCAATATAGATCACCTGGTTATCAAATTGTAGTTACTCTATTTTCAAAAAGTTTACAAAGATTTTTTCGACAGATGTTTATTTTTTTTAAATATACTGCGAATATGAAAACATGTCTAAATTTTGCTGTTTTTCCCGGTTAACGCCAGATGCAGGGGTTCGCTGAGGTCGAAAACTTGGTTTTAGCATCACAGTGGCAACCAAAATTATATATCAGAAAACTACCCAATATTTTGCTGAATTGACTGTACTAAACCAAATGTTGTAATCCCAACTTTTCCAGTTGACAGTTGTGTTCCACAAAGCGCTGATGGTGAAGGAGGAGGTGAACGAGGCAGTGATCTCCCAGTTCTACCGTGGTCTAGAGGCCTTGCAGGGAGAGCTGACCAAGCGCGGGAGCAAGTTCCTAGGCGGTGCATCTCCCGGGATCGTGGACTACATGATCTGGCCGTGGTTTGAACGTTTCGGCGTGCTGCCCAAGCTAGGCGAAACACGCTTCAACATAGACGAGGACAAATTCAGTGTGCTTGTGAGTAAATTACCAATTTATGTATAATTTTAGAGGATTAGCTTCTCATATCTATGTGTAACGTAACTTAACATAGTTTAGAAGTTAATCTAACATTCAATGTTCTTACATTGAAATGATATTCCTAATACACTCACATTTTTGCACCTTGGGGTGATTTTTCACAAAAACGCCGCTCTACAAATTATCCAATGTACATGCTGATGATGATAATGCAGGCTCATTTTAGAATATTGTTTAATTTAAGGTCTGAACAAAATAATAATTATAATATCCAGATTTTTGCTCAATGATAACTCAGTAACAAATATGTATTGTTGTTCCATTTATTTATCAATATTAGTAGACACCTGTTTTACCATGGTAACCATTTTCTTTATTAGAATTAGAATAGATCAATATTGTGTATAGATTCCTGTTTTACCATAGAAACCATTTTCCTAGAGAGATTTTTATAGAACGATGTCTGTAGATTCCTGTTTTATCATCTCAACATTATTCTTTTGCTTTTACGAGCCCAATTTTTTCTCTTCAAATTCTCGAACTAATCTAAAAACAGATTATGGCCGAAGCGTTCTTCTGTTTTAAATAGTGATCTTTATTTAATAAATATGGCGATCGATCACCCAATAAATTTCATGTTGAAGGTAGTACATAATAATAATTATTAATCTTGTGGGTAGATTATAAACTGAGATTCATACTAAGATATACAAACTCGGAAGGCAATGTAGTAAAGACAGGGAACACAACAGTCATACGCTTTTATTCCATTTTCACTATCATGCTGTCTAGTTCACACTCGTTTGTATCTTTCGTACATTAAGAAACAAATTCCCTTATATACAAAATAAATAATTGCTTTTTTCATTTCCAATACGAAAGAAGACGTAGAAACTCCGATGATTTCAGGAAATTCTACTAGATCAGCGGTTTTCAACCTTTTTCGAGCCTGCGCACCCCTTGACTTCTCCTACAAATTTGTTGTTCCCCGTACCTTCTATCTATCTTTTGTACACGTTTAACGAAAGATGTGTTTCAATTGTAATTTTTTATTACATGAATTTAACAAGATACAATAAGGAACTCCAGTGAAAAATATTATGGCTTTAAAAAAATATGTTCATATAGACCAATAAACGCGGATTCTGAATATATAAGTTGTATTAAATAATATTTAACGTAGAGTTTTAAAAAAAATATTAAAAAGTCCATTTTAAAACAGTTCATTAAAACGGTTCCATGCCAACTCGGAATGAAACCAACTCAGAACCATCTCAGATAAGCCATTTAGAGTGATAAATAAATAATTTTAAATTAGCCGATAACCCTAACCTAACATAACCTATTTAACCAATTTTTTATTTATATTTTTTTATCACTCTAAATGACTTATCTGAGATGGTTCTGAGTTGGTTTCATTCCGAGTTGGCCGGTCACCCATTAAAACACCCTGTCAAGTCGGTATTATTGAATTTGTGAGGCGTGACGTCACCGCATCCATAAAACGCTCCAATGCTGAAATTCAAAATGGCCGGCGATGATCAGCTGATTCCAGTTGCCTACAAAATTCATACTTCGGTTGGTCATGATGATGTCACACTAGATTCGGTGGTTTTCGGGGGATCTTGAAAAATTAAAACATTGACATTTCTTTTAACTATTAAAACTAACTATAAAAATAAAAATAATTATTCAGTTATTTAAGTTAGAAGGTCATTATTCATTTAAAAAAATTTAAAAAATTGGACTGGAGTTCCTTATTAAAATGAAATTTTATACAGAGTGTAACACGACTCTTGGGGTACGCGTACCACAGGTTGAAAACCACTGTACTAGATAATTATTAAAAAATATATATTTTCCGTTGAGTCATTAGTTTTTTAATTTTTTTTTTTTTCAGCATGCCTGGATTGAAGCCATGAAGCAAGATCCCGCAGTGGTGCCTCACTTCCTAGACTTGGATATCCACTTTCAATACTTAAAATCCAGAATCAGCGGTCAACCTGACTACAATTTGCTTGAAAAGTGAAACAGAGATTTATGAAATACTTTCTTTTGATATATTTTCTTACAAACCATATGAAAAAAAAAACCTACTTGTGTATGCAATTTTATTTTGTATATTGAAGTATGGATTATTGTATGGCAAACTGAATGAAAAAAGTACTGCTTTTTCAACAATATATCATAAAATTATCATATCAGATAATTCTCTATTTTTTCAGATTTATTAGACTGCTAGATTTCATAGAATATTCATTGAACATTCTATTTCATATTCATTGAACATTCTAGACATTTTGTACAAAATATTATTTGTATCATTGATTATTTATTTATACATTTTCAATGAATTGATAAGTACTTAAGTAGTTGAAATTGAAAAGAAACACAATCAGTAGCTGTTGTAGAATTAACCCTGTATTTAAACTTCATTTTACAAACTTTTACTTTTTTCTGTTAAGTGCCAATTTTTTGACGTGATAATGTCTTATAAATTGATGAACGCTGGCCGCACTCACGAAAAAGCATGACTCATTGTCACGTTTCGTCTGAGCCGAGCATGCAAGCGAGAGCGCGGAACAAACGTTCCGCCTAAGCGTTCGGCTTGTGAAGCATCCGTCTCTCTTCCACTCCATCGTTATTATAAGACGTTATCACGTCAAATTATCGTCCGTAAACCGACTTTACAGACAACCAATTTTTTATATTGTATGAATGCATTTACTAAATATACTTACTGAAAATATAATCGACCAGTGATTGTTTTCTTATTTAATATATTTTTGCAGATTTCTTGGCAAAACAGTTAGCATTTTGTTAACCTTGTAAACCTAATTCCCCCATCTGACATTTATTCCATTCTCTAAAGATAGATCTCGCGATGTTTGGGCGGAGTATTGGAACATTGGTAGTCAATTCAAGAGAGCCTGCTATGCCTCAAAGCAAAAGACAAAACCGTAGTTTCAACAATTCCCCCATTTATCCAAAAAAGAAATTTCCTCACTTATTTGAATGAGTGTCTGTGAACTGTGGTCTAGAAGTGGGAACTTTAGATCACAACATATTTTTTGGTTGTCCCTCTCTAAACAAATATCCTCTCTTCTATCAAGCCTTATCGAGAATCGCCTCCCGCCCATCGACCAAGTATATCCTTGTATATCCTTGGTCGATGCCCATTCAACATTTCATCTCTTCTAAGTCTGAACTCAACTCCAATCTTCCATGTAATTTTGAAATTTGCGCATTTAAATAAAATTAATATATGAACCCACCTTTCCTCTCTCCATAATTGAAATGATGGCCTAGAACACCCTTGAAGGGTGAAAGTCAGAAAGATTTAGAAAAAAAATGTGATGAGTTTGGTAGAAAACAGGTAATTTAGTTAAATGGTTTTTTATTTCTCCACAATACAAATTCACATTCTTAGCACTAGGTATTGTAAGGTTTACATTACTAAATCAGCACTGAGCATCCAGCAGCAAAAAGCGTCCCCAGCAGCAGTGGCGTAACTACAGGGTGGCAGGGCTGGCAAAATGCCACGAGCCCTGCGGGGGTCGGGGCCCCGGCCCGAGAGGCCATGAACTCAGGAGTAACCTAACATTTTTAACAAAATTTAGTAAAAATTACAAATTTTGTATAAGTACATAAAATCAATTAAAGTTGGACAGAACTAAAGACCATATACAAATTCAAACAAATTATTAAGATTTAATTGCATTCATAAGAAAAGGATGTCGATTAATTTTTTGTCGCGGTACTTTGGTGGTGCGGGCGAGCTAGGGGTCTTTGCTAAGGACGACATTCCTTGGCTCAACTTGACGCTCGGGGTGTTCCCACATTTTGTTAAGCGAGAAAGTACTTTTTTCGTGGCGCTGGCGGACTAGTGATGCATGGTGTTGGTGGAATCCTGGATTTCTACTTTTTATGTACGGAGGGCTCTACCACGCATTCTTTGTTTGATTATTATGAAAATTTCTCATTTGTATCTTTGATTTTTCCTAGTTTTTGTTTTATTGAACCTTCAATTAGAGGCAAAGTAAAGTTAATTGTGAAAGTTAGATATTAACATGTCTGGTTATAGAACATATTTAAGTGGGAGCGAAAAACGAATGAGGGAGAGGGAGTCTGAAGAAAAATATAAAAGATTATCTAAAATTAGTCAGGACTTTAAGAATTATGACTTAATGATGAAAAAACGAGTGAACAATGCTCCGAAAGTGAAGAATTGGACGTAACTAAAAATAACAGTACCTATAGCGAATACAGCACCCGACTCCAGTGTATATCCAGATCCAGAATAATCACAACAAGGTACTAGCGAAAATCAAAGTGAATCATATTTTAGTGATAATGTTGCATCTTCACCATATATTACTGCTCAGAGAAAAGAATTGTATTAATAAATATCTTGTAAAGATAAAATTTTTATATCATTATAAATATAAAACCTATGCTTTTGAAAATAAAATTTATTATTAATACTGTTGGGTAATTTCTTAAGTGTTTTTTACTGGGGGAAGTGGCGGACTAAGCCCGTCAGAGGCCCAGGGCGGCAAAGCCGAATGAGGCCCCCCGCCCACCTAGTTTAAGAAGTTGATGTAATTTTACAAGCTTTTCTAGATAAAAGAACAGTCTTTCGAAATCAATTTATATTTTTTTGTGGAAAAGAGTCAAAACGTCTAAAATTTGATTTAAAAATAACACATTTCTGGTTTGTCTGGTTATTCCCTCTTAAGCCGCCGCTAACCGAATTTCGACCGATTTCTTACATATCTCCCTTAAACATTTGAAGTTTTTAAGCTCTTAAAAAAATATGTTATTTTTGAAGATAATATCTAGATACGTTCCACGCCGAAACGCAAATTATATGAAATTCCCTCGATAGAAAAAAATCGCAAAGTATTTTATAAGTTATATTTGTGAAAAAATTCACAATGTTTCTTTAAATGATACCTACTTAAGATACGTTCCACGCGATTTTTGCTCTATTTTAAACGAGACATGTTTTATTAAGCTTTTTCGTAATTTTCGCTTCACTTTTATCGTTTGAAATATTAGCGCGCTCTCTCCAACATTCGTAATTACATATCTCTCCATCTTCTTCTTTTCGTGCTCGAGTACGGGGCCTTAAGTTTAGGATTTGATCGAGGGAACTTGGAGGCGTTTGCTAGATTTAAACAAGATCTTTCCTCCTAGGAAATAATCCACCTCAATAAATTATTTATCATGAAATAAACGGCATCCCAAACTCAATGACAATGCATAACATTACCAAGCCAGTTTTCCTTCTTCACGGATTACATACATTTCGTTTTAAAGTAAGAAACGACTAACAAACTAACAAATAGTAGTTTGGAGAGATGGTAAAAAAACGCATCAAAATTATATCTTTATTCAATCACAGTTCAAAATTTTCCTTGTAAATTTTTCCATTTTGGATTTTTTTAGCATGGATTTAGCATTTGCGAAAGTTTCGATTCAATCTAAATACGGATAAACTACCTACTTAATTTGCTAAAACTAAGAACCTATTAACCTACTTTGTGTTTGTAACTACCTAGTTATTTATTGTAGTATCTACCAAATTGTTGAAACAAAGAACCTACCTATACCTAACTTCCATAATCAATGCATAAAAGTACCTACGGCGCGCAATTAAAAATAACACTTGATTTCAACAAAACATGTATTTATGGCGGCGCTTCCCCGCTCAAAAAGAAGAAGATGGAGAGATATGTAATTAAATTACGAATGTTGGCCAAAGCGAGCTAATATTTTAAATGATAAAATTAAGCGAAAATTGTCAAAATGTTTAATAAAACATGACTCGTTTAAAATAGAGCAAAAATCTCGTGGAAGGCGTCTTAAGTATCATTAAAGAAACATTGTGAATTTTTTCACAACTATAACTTGTAAAATAATAGAACAGACGTGTTTTTAATAATTTTCGGAGCATACTTTGCGATTTTTTCAATGGAGAGAATTTGTTTTTCCATCTCCCCTGAAGTAAATAGTTGTTCCTTGTAGGACCTAATGAAATCGGAATCAAATGTTATTTTTTGTGTAGGTACCTATTTACTATTTGTGTGCAGCGGAATTCGGCATTCTTAACACAATGCACGCAACACTTTAGCATGTTACGAAAAAAAACTTATACCTAAGTGAAATAATGATCGAAAGTTTTGATTTTCCCAATCGAAGTAAAATGATAAACGCACATACCTATACCTACGTATTGATTTACTTTCACGATATAATTTAAGCTTAACACTTATTAGTACCCTTTACACACACAGTTCGGAGCGGGACGTGCCCCGCGCCACTTCAGGCCGCCGCGCATAAAAGTAAAGACCGAAAGTAAGATAACGGTTTACAGCGCAGTTCACTGTGAGACTTTTCTGCGCGGCGGCATGAAGTGGCGCGGGGCACGTCGCGCTCCGAACTCTGTGTGTAAAGGGTACTATTGATTCTTATCCAATACAAGGCTCATGTTTTGACAACAGTGATATGGTAACGAAGTTTCGACAAACCTTGGTAACTAAGTATAATAATTAGGTACTTAATTTTAATTACCATCATGGGTATAGATAGGTAGGTACTATCCCCTCCTCCCAAAACCAACAAAATACAAAGTTGATGCGTGGGTAAGTACCTAGGTACCTACGTAGGTAGGTACACGCTCAAATTAACTTTTAATGGTATTTCTAGAATATTCCTTTACGTTTAACGAATTACATAGCCATAAATTTCGATAATCATCATTTAGAATTTCACAGATCATAATCATAAATTATCACGAATTGAATAACGAAAATCACTTGATTCATATCTGATGGGGCATTATCGCGTTCGTAATTTTCCGACAAACAAAAAATATCACTGCCTTAATTTTTTTGACGTGATAACGTCTTATAAAACGATGAACGCCGTTTGCACTCACAAAAAAGCATTACTCATTATCACGTTCCGCCTGAGCCGAGCGTGCAAGCGAGAGCGCGGAACAAGTGTTCGGCCTAAGCGTTCGGCTTGTGACGCATCTATCTCTCTTCTACTCCATCGTTATTATATGACGTTATCACGTTAAATTATTGTCCGTAAACCGACTTTACAGACATCCAATTTTTTTGTTTTTACATTGACAATTTTTTACAGGATATTTTCCCTCAAAATAATTTCCCTCAGTGCCTACATCTTCTTTGGGGATGCCAGGTGGAGGGTCTTGTTGAGGAAGGAGTGAACACGGGTATAAGATACCAGGAAACGCAGATACCGGTAAATCGTTTAAAACTTGGGAGGCGGGAATGGGTAGCGCCGCCCCGGGAACCTTTATTGGATAACCAACACCTCTGCCACAGGTCACCCCAAGTGGTTCGCTACGTTTGGTGATTTAGCAGGGGTACCCGGGTTCATGGGGTAAGGTTTGTCTAGGTCTTGAAGGCGGATGACCAGGACACACTGAACCCCAGATTCTTATCCACTCCTTAAACCCTTTTCCTTCCCAGAACTCTCCTCCCCTTCCTTTCCTTAAAAAAAACCTCCACATAGCATCCCCAAAGATGACATAGGCCCTGAGGGAAATCACTTTCCTCAGGGCCTCCTGTGTGGAGCTCATGTACAAAAAAAAAATAGTCGAGTTGTCGAACTCAGGAACGAGTGTTAGAAACGATCCGTTCAAATGTCAAACGTTCAAATGTCATTTGTGACAAATATCAACCGTGTACCTACGTTGGACGTGTATCGTTGGACGTTTGCATTTGTCGTGTATCCCGACTACGCATCTGTGCCGAAGAGATCAACGACGCCAGTTCCTCGGAGCATCTTTCATTGAAATACCGGTAGAACAAGGATAGCATTCCCATCTGACGTCTGTGCTCTAAACTTAAAAGGTTTCAATCCGCTTGTTAAAACAGAAGAATATCAAACGGTCCGCCCGTTTCTGCACAGAGCCAAAAGTTTTTTCATAAATCTTCTTTTTATGATGGGGACTTCTACAAATTCTGTCCATTGAAATACTAGCTCTTTTGGACAACATTCTCCTATCCAGACATTTTGTAAGCGAATGGAAACAATATATTAAAAATATAAATACTCTAAGTAGGTAGGTACTTGACTAACTTGAATTAGGTACCTACTAGTGATTCCTGATTTCCCAATCAAATTTTAGTCTTCGACGATGTTAAATAAATTGCATTAATTACTTTATTAAATATTTGTAAACCTTGGATCAAACGTCGTTTGTATCGATTGATGGCAGGGGGGTGTACCTATTATCGGGACAAGGTCAGACAACTGAAATAGTCCCTAGGCGCGATATCGGAAGGGCACGAAAATCGATCGGTGAAAAAGCAAAACAACAAAAGAAATATTTTTACGTATTCCGAAAACCATTCAAAATTACTTGCAAGAACGCCTCTGTTCTGATTAGAACATTTTTAGTGTCAAGTTTACTGGTCGATCACGCGTTACGGTTTAGACAGGCAATTTCGGGACGAAAGCCGCGCACTTAGAAGTGCTAACGCCTATTAATTTGTTCATCTAGCACCGATGTACTGTAAGTATTTGCAACTACCTAAGTTCATATGAATATATCGATACAATACAAGAAATTGATCGAAGGTAATCTATAAATGCGAACTGCTCGAGTTTGTTTGTTACGCTTTCACGCATTAATCAATAAAAAGATTTTAAAAATTATTTTACCAATAGATAGCTACATTATATGCGAGGACTATAGACTATATATAATGGTAAGATCTGGCGTTATGAAATTATAAATATTAATATATTATATTTATTATACGTTTTCTGCCACTAACAAAAGCGAGTTATTGCTAACGTCAGAAAACAAATCGTTGCCGTGGAAACGATGTTGATATAATATTTTTTATATTTCAGGCGTCATAGTTAATATCTATCTATCTATATAAATAAAAATGAATCTTCGAAATGTTGGTACGCGCATAACTTCCGAACGACTGAACCAAATTCGATATTTTTTTTTACTACTGGTGAGCTCTGGCATTGTGAAATTTAGGTGACACGCGAGCTGTTTGAAAATTAAACGTATCGAGAAAGAATGTACGGAATGCGGGAGTGGGGAGGGGGGGATAATTGATAAGTGCAAGCGCTACAGTAATTTCCCCCTAATTCCATGCGAGCGAAGCCGCGGGTAAAAAGCTAGTAAATAATAAAAGTAAGTACGTAATATAAGCATGAGACCACCCTACGCAGTATACCTAATAATAATTTTGGTTGCCTACCGTCTGCTACCAAAAAGGAAAAATATGACCTTAGGGGCGAGTTCGTGAGAATTATGGGGAAGGGAATGGGACAACACGAGAAGGTCGAAGGGTGATGGTGATGGGTAAAAGGACGGCTAAAGGTACGTTATTGTACAGTAAAATTATTTTCTCTTCATTATTAAATTCTCCCAATAAACATGCGACCTTTTTACAACTGTGCACGAATTGTTGAATTGCGAACTGTTACATTTTATCTAGTAGGTACCTAAATACATTTATTTCACATCCCAAGTCTGACGTTTTTATTCCTCTATAATTATCAAATTTGGTATGTTCTGTCTCCTAACGTGATATTATATTCCAAGCTGGGATAATCAATACCATGACAAAACAATTTAATGCTACCTGCTGAAAACTGTCCAGTCATCGTGATTCTTTTGACATCGTATAGGTAGGTAAGTACCTGCCTCGAGTTTATCAGGAAATCGCCTCAAAACCTCTCTTCTACTTTATTTTTATTATTACCTTCTGCGACATGATTCTATAAATACAGATATGTATGTGATAAAAAAATTATCGCTTGAAATTCGTGATTTACCTACAGCTGCGGTATTCACTTGCCCAAATGTTATACAATAAATTTAATTTTAATAATATAATTTCGGATGCGATGTAAGTTACTTAAGAGGAAATCCAGTCGCCGAGAAATTTGAACAATAGGTATTTTACCAAACTGTTGTTATCACTGTCGCAGTTACTCCCCCGAATACTAAGTGAAGGGATACCTGCACACTGCACCTCATTAAATCATCGAAATCGAGGTTTTGAATCGCCAAGATTTTAGTTTGTTGCTTCCGAATTGCGTTGTTTTATGTTTCGTGTAGGTGTGTGCTCACGGGCGTAGCCAGGCTTCGATTATGGGTGGGGCAAAAAATTTTAATCTAGAGCAGGTACCGAAAAAAGTAGGCTTCTACAACTATTCATGCTTTAGGTTCTATGAATACAAAGAATATGAATGGAAGAAGGAAAAAACCATCCTATGAAGTGCTGTAAATTTGAAAACGCGACTCGGTCGACAATCCCAGAGGTAATGCATCGGCCAGCCAGGGTGGGGCAAACGCCCCACCTTGCCCCATGTATTTATGTGCTATATATTATCATGTACACATAAAGCAAGGTCTCCTCCGACCGAAAAATGAAGATATGCTTGGAGGCCCCCATTGCCAATCGTTATGTGTAAGCAAATGTCATTTTTTTGGTCGGAGGAGACCCTGCTTAATGAATTTATGCCTCCGTTCTATCAACACTTGGCGGTGTAATGGCCAGCATTTGCCTTCCAGGCAGTCGATCGGGGTTCGGTTCTCGGCCGTGACAATATTTTTTTTTTTTCAACTTAATTTTTTTACATAAGTCGAAAAACGATTAGTAAATGTAATGTAGTAAAAGAAAACGACAATTTCATAGATATATAGAAAAGTGTGACACGGTTAAGGCACATTTTATTTTAAAAACACGTAGGTATCGGTTATATAACAATGATAAACAACTATTTCGGCAACCGAAAATGGAAAATAATGCATCTCAACTTGTCGGACGTTGTGGTCAGTGCATGCCGTGTCGTGTGTGGCCGGTTTTATTACCTCGCCCCCACCACAAAACCATGATATCTTGATGATATCATGCCTTGAATCGAGTCTCCGAGCCGATGAAAAAATGTTTGTACCGCACCAAGTTATGAATTATAATTCTAGAATTAATCTTGCTTTGCTCGTTTGCCGGTTCGGTCGCTTAAATCCAGTGAATTTCAGACTACAAACATGAGTTCAAAACATCTAGGAACCGGTTGGTTTTTTCAATTCATAATTTACAATTTTCTCGTTCTGTTTACGAAACGATTTAATTTGACAGCTATTTATTTACCTGTCAGTTTTGATGGTTTCAACGTCAAAAAATTTAAAACATTTTCAAATCATTTGTGCATTTTAATTAAGTAGTAAATCAATCGTACTTCAGTTGTGTTATGTTCACTATTCATCGTTTATTGGTTTCCAAAGCGTAAGATTCTGTTCATTTGAAAGATTCCGGGTTCGACTCCGGACGGCGCAAAAATATACAAAACATTTTTATTTATTTAGTATTATAATTACACTGACGCTCCCGGATTTGGTTTTTATGCTAATGATTGTAAATTACACTTCCTTCCAGCTTAATTATTATAAGAATAAGTACCTACTTAGCAATAAATAAATCTAGAACTAAAAATATAGGTACCTACCCTATTGTTTTACAGTGGAGAGTAATTATTTTTTATTTCGAATTAATGAAAACATTATTATGCAGTACATAAATATAATCTGATCTTTCTCTGATGTTTCGTGAATAATGTTATACTTGTAATTCGGTTAATGATTTGACTTGTATGTACAACCTATCTTCTTACGGTTAGGTGCCAATGTTTTGATAATTTTTTTTGTTATATGTAATTTTTCGTAATAATTTTTTTTTAATTTTTCTTTTTTATATACCTATTATATTTTTTTAAATAATTTTTGGCTTCATATTCATTTTTTATAAATTTAATTATTTCTCATTCCCATTATGCTGTCTAATGAGAGGTAGTCACAAGGAAGAAATCCGTAATTGGTTTTATTTTGACTATATTACTCATGTACAAACTGAAAAAATGTTAACTGTCGATTTCCTGAAAATTAATAAATAAATAATGTCTTTTAACGGGAAAAAAATATTATACATGTATTTTTTAATTTACGTAGGCTTAGGGGGATTATTTATCAAAATCAAGTCAGAAATATGACCCTTTTCTGATCGTCCTGCATATGTTTAAAAAATGTTGAATTTCCTAAAAAATATCTTGAAGGTTTTTAAAGTCTAGATACCGTAATAAAATTAATAGCTCTTTTTTAGTCTATTTCCCAGGAGCTGTGATGCCGATATCTCAAAAATCTAAAAATGTATTCCATTATTTTAATTACCAATAAAATTCCTTTCCCTATTTTTTGTTTGTTTCCCATGAACCTATTTCCATGATCGGTGTTGCCGATTTCTCAAAAATCTAAAAATTTACCCCATTAATTGAACTACCAATAAAATTCATGACTCTTTTTTGTTTGCTTCCTAGGATCGGTGTTGCCGCCCTTCTCTGGCAAACTTCGCATCTATAGCATGAGATTTTGCCCTTTTGCCCAGAGAACCATCCTAGTTCTGAACGCCAAGAAGATAGACCACGAAGTCATCAACGTCAACCTCACGGAGAAGCCTGAATGGCTGACCTCCAAGAGCCCTAATGGTAAATTTTCAAATCTCTCTTATGAAATACAATGTATTACAAGGTTTGCAACTGTTTTCCGGTTCCTTGATTATTCTTTATAGAAATATCTAATGTAATTTCCTTGGATTTTGGAACCCGTGGGGATGATATGGGGGGGGGTTTTTTTCTTAAGGGAACGAAGGAGAAGATGTACGGGGAAGGAAAAAGGTATGATGCGTGTGGTAGAAATTTGGGGGTCAATGCGTCAGGAGTGATGGACTTATGAATCCATCCCTCTCACTGCGGTGCAAAGTGATGGTTCAGGAGAGTCCGGTGGAAAGGTCAGTCGGCTTGCCTCAACAGGCCTCTCCCGATCCGTCCTGCCACGCAGCTGGCGAGCAGGCGGATCAACCGCCAAGACCTGAACAAACCTAACCCCATGAATCCAGTCTCAGAGAGGTACCTAATTGCGAACTTAATTTAGAAAATAAAATCATATTGGTTCTGTCTGTGTTGTGTTTCACACTCTGTTATTTGATAGTTCAAATCATAAAAAAGATAAAGTAATGGCATTATGCAAGATTATCTAATTTAATAAATAGATAAGATAAAGCTATCCAATTTTATGTTGGCGTTGATACCAATTAGTGTATTTTTAAAATTATGATAAAAACCTGCTGCCGTGGGTTGCGCCTTTTGTATGTACAAGAGCAATAATTATTAGGCTGGCTTTACATTCGTAAGTTTTTTCCCGTAATTCGCTCGTGTAAGTGAATTATGGCCAAATTTCCAATGTAAACGACACCAAAAGTCACTTAACGTAATTTAAAGCATGTTACAGAACTTCTTCTTCCGGAAGTTTTTTGACAGGTCTAATCGCGTCCTCGCGAAATTACAGCCTTCTCACAGCTTAAAATCAGTTTGATAAGCTGAGGGACTTTTTGTAAAAATGCTAACTAACTAACCATCACGCCGTTTCCCCGCAGGGGTAGGCAGAGAGGACGGACCGCCAAACAACTCGATCTTGGCACACACTCCTTGCTTCGTTCACATTCATACATCGTCTCATACATGCTCTTCTGTTATTCTGACTCTTGACATCGCCCGACTCAAGTATCTGATTCACTTGGTCGTGCCATGTCTTCCTCGGGCGTCCCCGACTTCGTCTACCATTCACATTTGCGTCATATATTCTCCTTACACTCCTTTCCTCATTCATTCGCTCTACATGCCCAAACCATCTGAGCGTCCCTTTCTTAATCTTATTCATTACGCTTACATCAGCCTTGCATTCTTTGCGGATCTCCACATTTCTCACACGATCATACATGGTTTTACCACACATACGTCTCAGGGATCTCATTTCTACAGCATTCAGTCTACTTTCATCCTTTCTCTGCCAGTTCCATGCCTCACTGCCATACATCAGGGTAGGTACCAGCACTCCATTATGGACGGCTAGCTTCGCTTCTTTTGACAATTTTTTGTTGCTGCCAACGGCGTTCAGACCTCCATTAATGGAGTTACCGGCATTTACCCTTCTTTCGATATCTCTATCAGTCTTCCCATCTCTCGTAAACATACTTCCCAAATACACAAACTCATCCACCTGCCCCAAGTATTCGTCGTTCACAACTATGTTGCACATTGTTTTCGTACTCTCTCTTTCAAATACCATTACTTTAGACTTACTTACATTCATCATTAACTCATTCTTCATACATACTTCGTTCATCCTAGACAAGAGCGACTGTAGATCTTCCATACTGTTAGAAATCAGCACCGCATCATCAGCATACAACAGGCAACATACTTCTAGATCACTCAATTTCGCGCCCAATCCCATATCTTTCAACTCTTGCATACAATTATCCATGTACAGATTGAATAACCACGGTGACATTACGCATCCTTGCTTAACACCTTTTGTGATGTCAAACCACCCCGTAAAATCACCGTTCACCCTAATACATGCAACGCTTCCCTCATACAGAGACGCAATTGCTTGTATGAGATTCTTATTCACTCCGTACTTGGACAACACCTTCCACAGCTTTTTCCTGTCAACTCGGTCGTATGCTTTTTGTAAATCTACAAAGGCACAGAAGAGTTTCTGGTTTTTTGCAAGAAACTTCTCAGTGAGCATACGCAACGAGAAAATCTGGTCCATGCACCCCCTTCCACTCATAAAAGCACCTTGCACATCCCAAACTTTTTCCTTTGTTTCCATTCTTACCCTTTCTATCAATATTCTACCATATAGCTTGCCGACTGAACTAAGCAGGCTAATAGCCCTGTGATTCCCACATTCCATACGTGACCCTTTACCTTTGTATAATGGCATGATTACAGCCCTTCTCCAATCTAATGGCGTGTAACCCTCCTCTAAACACTGGTTAAAAAGTTTGCACAACCACGTAAGAATAATAGGACTATCCCCTTTAAAGTATTCGGCAGCAATATTGTCGAAACCCACAGCCTTACCATTCTTCATACATTTCATTGATCTTTTTATTTCATCCATGCTGATTTTGGTAACATTCACTCCGTCATCGTTCATACCCGATTCGACGCTGGACTCACTATCACCCGGGTTGCTTTCAAAGACTTCCTCAAAATATTTCATCCATCTGCCGTTGCGAAATGTCAAAAATCAAAAGACATTTGTTTTTATTGGATTTTTTTCCTATAAAACTAGTATTTATTTCCACTTATTTGAGTTTTCTGAAAATGAGCATCCTTCTATTCAATTATCGGTCCAAACCTTTATAATCTCAATATTTCTGTTTTTAAAATTACGTATTTGAATACAAAGTCGGTTGCTGTCGGCAGCTGTCAGGTAGCTGTCATTCGAATAAAATGAAAGAAATCCATTAATTTTCGCCGGCAATTTAATTGACGGCAAAAAAGTGCGTGGAGAATTGTTTAATTAAAGCCAAATTCTATTTCAGCACTTTATTTGGTCCTTTTCGACTTTATTGACAAAATCGCGTAAATTTGACAGTAGCAGGTTGTTGTTGAAAGGAAGCCATCTTACCGCAAATAAATTTACAGATGTAAACGGTCGCATGAGCAGTTACACAGGTCGAACTTCCGAAACTAACTCGTAATTTTTAATTACGACTGTAAAGCTAGCCTTAGAATGTGTCCAAAAATTAACTTACCACATATGTACCTATTAATTTCTCTATCCAAATAAAAACCATTTGTGAAAGCCTAAGTAATTTTCCTATTGATTTATTTAAGTGGGTTTAAAAAAAATTACATACATATAAATTATAAAACAAATTTAAGTAATGGGAATTAGCGATGTGCAGGTTCATCTGGAGTGGGCTCATGAACTCGGGTTCTTCAGGGGTAGCGGATTCTACTCCTACTCCTTTTAGAATTCGAAGAATCACTGCACCCGACTCGCGTGTGGCTCGGACCGAGATGCACAGGTTCGACCGAAGCCGGCAAACCTGGGAACCGCTCCTGACTGCGAATGGCTCAGATCGCCGAGTTCCGGGTTTGGGTCCATGTACTGAACCGGGTTCTCTGGGAGTAGTTGATTTGAAAAAGGAGTAGGAGTACGATCCGCTACCCCTGAAGAACCCGAGTTCATGAGCCCACTCCAGATGAACCTACACATCGCTAGTTTGCATTAATTTGGTATTGATTTGGGGGGTGTAAAATACATCATTAGTCCTTTTACTAATTCTGTTTTATTTCCGAAATTATTTTTGTTTTTAAATTTTATTTCGTAGTTTGCAGTATGAATAATAACTTTTTTTTATTTGTACAAAAACTCAGTCTTATTTCTATTGTACATAACTTTCATAATGCGCTTTTGATTTATTTGTAAAGGATTAATAAACGCGTCAAGTGCACCATATATAATGCCGTTATTGATTGAAGATTGCATCAGGGGCATAGTCACCGCCGTATCAGCCATATCAATGATACGAGGCCCCAGGCTTTTGTTTCTTTTGTGAGAAATCTTTACCCTTCATTTGGGCCCCCCAACTAATTTTGATACGGGGCCCCTCCAAGGCACGCCACACTGCTGGATTTCATCAGGGAAAAATAGATCATTTTCATAGAATTAAAACTAATCTGTATTAAGTAGCAAACTCCCATTAACTAAGAAGTGTACTAATGCTAATCAGAGTTCAAAAGATTAAAGAACGCCGCCCAAAAAGTGTATTTTGACATAAAATTATAGTTTATCCCTCATATCTTCCTTTACAGAAATTTTTTAACAAATCGGTTTAAGAGCTCTAAAATTTCAAGATTATCATTTATAAATAATATATAATATGCACAGCTCAAATTTTCGACCTTTAAAAAGCCAAAAGGAACAGATTCCAAAAAATTGCTTTTTCCTCATAAAAATAATATTGGGCGATCCAACTTTTCAATATTATGAGAAAAGGGTGAATTGACTACATATTTCAAAAAAAAAAGTTTGTAAATTTTCCATGTTCGGCAAATTGACCATTTGACATTATTTTTTGATTTTGTTATTCAAAGTTTTTTCACGTTGTGAATTTTTGATGCTGGAAAAATTTATTTTTTGAAAAAATTTCTTCTAGGAAAATCGGAAATAGGTCGGGAATTTTTATAGACATTTATCTTTTTGATATTTGGAAATTCTCCTTGTTTACTTGAAATGAAAATTTTTATTTTCTAAAAAAAATTGTTCTGGGAACATCGGGAGTATTCTAAAATTTTAGCTCGGAAAATGGGTCAGGAAATTTTTATAAAAACATTTATCTTTTTGATATTGTTATGCGAAGTTTGGAAATTTTTTTAACATTTCAAAAATTTCTTCTGGTGAAATTGGAAATTGGAAAAGAAGTTGCTCAGAAAATGTATCGGGTATTATATTAAAGTTTTTGAAATTGGGAACTTCCAAGTTTTGTTAAGTTTCTTTTTGATGTTTTCTCATAGATGCTGTTTGTAACTTCAACGGTTCTTTTTGAAAATAACAGAGGTCGCCACTTCCGTTCACAACAATCCAATGTCAAAGATAATAATGCTATCAGATCAAATAAAAAATTCTTCATTGAGTCTTCTGCATTGAGATATACTAAGGAACTCCAGTCCCTTTTTATTTTTTTAATAGCAGGGTGTTTATATTTTTTGTTATAGTTAGTTTTGATAGTTTAATAATTTTCAAAGTTTTTATTTTCGGTATTTGGTGGCCAGATCTGAATAGCCAGGTACTTCCCAACCTTCCTCTCCATCTTCTCTTTCCCCTCCCCTCAGCCTCACAACATAACTCAATTGGGGAAGCCATAGTCTCACTGGCCCCAGATGGGAGAAGTTGGGACTCTTGTGCGGCATTCACATTAAAAAATATATATATTGTAATATTTAATTAAATGAAGACATTATGAGCGAAACTCAATCGAAAATCTGGAAACAGAAAAATCAGAAAAAGATATTGGCACCTCTGGGACTCGAACCCAGGACCTCCCTACTTTCCGGGTTGGGCGCTCTTATCCACTGAGCTAAGGTGTTGAAGATAATATGGGTGGTTCTTAGTCGAAGTATGGTACAGTTAAAAGTGACCGAATTGGATATCGACACCTTAGCTCAGTGGATAAGAGCGCCCAACCCGGAAAGTAGGGAGGTCCTGGGTTCGAGTCCCAGAGGTGCCAATATCTTTTTCTGATATTTCTGTTTCCAGATTTTCGATTGAGTTTCGCTCATAATGTCTTCATTTAATTAAATATTACAGTTTGAGGTTTTACTCATAAAGTTAAAATAATAAAATAATAATATATATTGTAGTTTAATATTATTAATTTGTTGAAATTTGTTATTCCAGGTACCGTTCCAGCTTTGGAGGTTGCAGAAGGAGTCTGCATTGCCGAGAGTCTGGTGACTGCTGATTACTTGGAGGACAAGTACCCCCTCCCGAAACTGGTCTCCGCGGATCCTCTCAGGAAGGCTCAGGACAAGCTCATTGTAGAAAACTTCAATGGGGTAATAACACGCCTTTGCAATAATTATGGAAAAATATAGATCGAGATGATTTTCCACTATACAAATTATTCAAATACAGTAAATTCTGCTTTTTTTTTTTTACATTAACTCCACACAGGAGGCCTTGAGGAAAATAATTCCCCTCAGGGCCTATGTCATCTGGGATGCTGTGTGGAGGGTCTTTTTGAGGAGAGGAAGGAATGAACATTGGTCTTGAAGAGACCCATGTTGTAGGAGGGAGGAAACACAGATGCCGGCAAATCGTTCCATAGCCGAGCTGTTGAACTCAAGAACGAGTCGAAAAAACGACCCGTTCTCATGTGACAAATGTCAACCGTGTACATATGTTGGGCGCGCGTTTGGCGTGTCTCCCGACTATGCACCGGTGCCGAAGGGATCAATGACGCTAGTTCCTCAGAGCATCTTCCATTGAAATACCGGTAGAACATGGATAGCATTCCCACCCGACGCCTGTGCTCTAAAGATTGCAACCCGTTCATTAAGATGGGAGAATCTATCAAACGGACCGCCCGTTTCTGCACAGGGTCGAGGGTATTTTTCAAGTATTTTGGAGCTCCAGACCAGAGGTGGCTGCCAAATTCAACCGTGGGGCGCACTTGCGATTTGTACAGGGTAAGCAGTTGTGTACTATTAAAGTATCTGCGGGCCCTGTACAGTACGCCCAGTTTTTGAGAAGCTAACTTTACTCTGGCTTCGATGGAGCCCCCATACCTGAGCTGGTCACTTATAGTTACACCAAGCATATCAATGGAAGGTCTGTTCGGAAGATTGCTTCCGTTGAAGGAGACTAGATTTTCATTTCGATCCCTTTTAGACGTAATCAGACATGATTGGGTCTTTGAAACATTGAATTCGACGAGGTTATTCTTACCCCAAGAGAAAACACTCTCGAGGTAACCATCCATTCTTTGCTTCAAAGCCCTCCGAGCCGTTGGAGTTTGTGTGCCCTTTGGGGGCTTGTCAAACGAAAAGCTGTCATGGACTGTACTGTCATCCGCGTAACAATGAATTGGTGCACATGACAAAAGGTCGTTGATGTGCAACAAAAACAAAGTCGGGGACAGAACCGATCCCTGTGGGACGCCAGCATTTATTGGATGCGAGGAAGAGGTGAAACCATCAGCAACCGTCTGAATTGACCTCTCCCTCAAAAAGTCGGCAATCCACGTACACAGGGATACGGGAAGTCCGTAAGATGGCAGTTTGTTGACAAATCCTCGATGCCAAACCCGGTCAAAGGCCTTGGAAATGTCCAGTGCGACCGTTTGGGTCTCACCGAAACGTTCCAGGCACCGCCCCCAAACATGCGTCACATATGCGAGAAGATCACCGCACGAGCGGTTCCGCCGGAATCCGTATTGACGGTCGTTAATGATTTTGTTCTTCTCGAGATATGTGAGCAGTTTGTCGTTGATCACACGTTCCATCACCTTGGACAAAACTGATGTGATCGCTATGGGGCGGTAGTTGGCCGGGTTGGAGCGATCACCCTTCTTTGGAATAGGATGGATGACCGCTTTTTTCCAACCAGAGGGCACAATACCAGACTTCAGGGACATTTTAAAGAGTTTCGTCAAAATTAAAGCAATTTCTGCAGCGCACCTCTGTAATACCAGGGCAGGTATTCCATCAGGCCCACTAGCTTTATTAACATCAAGCCCTCGTAAGACTTGGATTACATCCCGATGCCGGATCCTCAGCTTTTTCATACGAAAACCACAGTGAGGAACCGACGTCGGGACAGCACCTTGATCGTCGAGGGTTGAATTATCCGCGAACATTTTGCCTAATAAGTTAGCCTTTTCGGCGGCGGTGTTCGCTAGTGAGCCGTCAGGTCTGGTAAGAGGTGGTAGACTGGATTTGCAGAAATTCCGACCTATTGATCCCGCGAGCGACCAGAATGCTCTGCTGCCATGCGGGCATGCAGCCAGCTTTTTGCTGATCTGCAGGTCGTGATCGAATTTTGACCTATTTATGACTCTCTTGGTTTCCTTTGCCATTTTATTGTATGCTGTTCTGTTTTCGGATGTTCTAGATGTGTTGTAGGCTCGGTAAGCCGCGTTTTTCCGTCGCACTGCTTCAGAGCATTGCCGACTAAACCACGGCTTTGAGCCCACACCAGTTTCCTTAACAGAGGAATGGATGAAGCCATCCATCGCAGATGTGATGACTTCACCAATTTCCTGGGCACATCTTGACGGATCCGAAGTCCGAAAACAGACAGCTGACCACGCTGCTTAATTGGTTTATCGGGTCAGCAGGTTATTTGGAAAACATCCCAGTAAACGAATTTTAGTTCTGACCGGCGTGCATTCGGTATTCGGTGCGGGTGATGGGAAGATATCCGCTGCTCTGAGTTCATTTAGCAGTAATTTGGAAGACTTCGTCCACGCCGGCTGTTTATCGTCCGCCGACATTCGTCAACGTAAAGTTGTTCAGTTCGCAGTACACTGCTGTTTATGATATTTTTAAAAGTACTAAATCTCATCTTTTTCAGGTTTCCACTACATTCTTCAAAATCCTGATGTCGAAGGGTGTACTCGACGAGTCTCTGGAGACCAAATTCTTCCAGGGCCTGGAAGCCGTGCAGGGGGAGTTGGGCAAGAGGGGGGACAAGTTCCTGGGCGGCGCCACCCCCGGGATGGTAGACTACATGATCTGGCCGTGGTTTGAGCGCTTTGGCTTGCTCTTGAAGTATGGAGGTGCCCGCTTCGCTATTGACAAGTCAAAGTTCAGTGTCCTCGTAAGTAAATCACCATTTTATATACTAACCTGGCAATATAAGTTTTCTAAATAGTTACATTTGCCTTTAACCCTAAAACCAAAAGCTGTTATGTCAGATGCCAAGGGTTTTCGCTGGTTCAGCGCACAGATTTTCTGCTTTATACTCGTAGTAACAATTTTTTTTCAGGGGATTGTCTGATCTCTTAGTAAAGATCTGATTGCACTGGGCAAGTATGTATTACTTTTTACAATACTAGCGTATTTACTTTGTTTCATTGCAGCCCGTCATCTTGCAACGCGCTGCCACTAATGCACTCTACTTAATCGTAATGTGAACACTTTTCGGCCATTCAAGTAACGAGTTACTCGCTACTCGACTAAACTACTTGTCCACTGCGAACAAGTCATCAGAGATTACCCAAAATTCTTTCACGACCTCGTTATACATGATGTAGAATATGTTTGTGATGTAACATGCTGAATAATTATAAAAGCCTTTAATAACTCCGTCTCAATATTCCCCTCTTTCTCATGTAAAAAGCGACAAATGTAATAAAATGAGAATTTATTTCTACATCCCAGTAGAAATTTTATCTCAATTATTTATTCCGTAGATTCTCAACCTTTTTTTGCCCACCGCCCACTTTGAGAATATTTTTTTTCTCTAGCGCCCCCCAATTTCCTTTTACTTACCATCTGTCATCGTGAATCTGAAAAAGCTATTGTCACGATTATATTCACCACAACGGGGGGGGGGGCGTAATAGGATGGAATGGGGCGGGATGTGATGGGTTGGGATGGGTTTCTCTGGGTCTCCTACGTTAAGAACCTATGATTTATACCAAAGGGGAAAAATATAAATAAATCTATCTATAATAATTAAAAGCATTGTTCGTAAATGTGATCCTTTTAGACTCAAAAACTGCTTGACTGATTTCGCTGAAAATTTCAATGTGTGTTCTTATTAGTGCCAGGAGTATTTAGAGAGTGGTTTGAATGGTAGAAGAAGTCAAGAATGCTTTATGAAGACACAAACAATATCAACAGCGAAGCAATGCCAGATCCACTAGTTATTTATAAGTCTGACAAATATTCTTATTCTTTCATTTTTTTATTCCAGAGTGCCTGGATCGAGGCAATGAAGCAAGACCCAGCAGTGGTGGCACACTTCCTGGACGTGGAGACCCATGACAAATACTTGGAAGGCAGGCTCAAGGGCACACCTGACTATGAACTCTTGAACCAGTAAATCATGCTCACTTCTCAATGATGCTTCATTTTGATATCCTGTGTTTCACACCGCGTGAAGATAAACCCTAAGTGCACTTAAATGTTATATAATTTATTCAATAAAAGTCAATTAATTGAACAAAATTGTTGTCTTGCAGTTATTTTTTGTGAATATTTTTCACTTTTGCTACGTTTGTTGCCCTGCAATAAACGATAGATGGACAGTGCTGTTTTTACCTCATGAAAGACTATTTGTTATCGTTCATTTGTGAATTGGGGTGAGAGAAATGGAACTCCAGATGATTATTGATGGAAACTTGTATCCTAAAAGGCCTAAACATCTACTTTATGAAAAATAAGAACGTAGGGAACACGCCCTCATTAATGATATTAAAAGATAGAGACAATCGCTTCTTGTCTGAAAAAAATATTACAGTTAAACTCGCTTAACTCGCTCTATTATCCTATAGAACCGGATTATCCACACTGCTTAACGAGTATAAGAAAAGCCTAGAATATTTAAAATTAGAAACAATATGAACATCTTGACAAAAATTTCTTTTCAAACTACAACTATGTAGAATCTTCCCTCTTGGCCAAAATCAATATTAAAATCAAACACCGTCGGCTAAGAAACTCTGTTAAAAAACTTTCCATGTTCCTTTCCAAAGAACTTTTTTCCTACCTCTTGTATGAATGTGTCGGCTCTAAAACATTAACTGGTAGTGGAAGATTCAGGACATATTAAGAGATAGCCCGCAGAACTTAAAAATTCATAAATCTCTTTAATTGGACTTCTACGTAACTCAAACTTTACTGTCTCTTGTTGTCATTGTTGTTGTTTTACGTTTCCACGACTACTCAACTATGTGGCATTTCAAAACCCCTTCATTAAGTAATGATTTTTTTTTAAAAGCCCCATAAGCTAACCTAATATAAACTATTTAACCAAGTTGTTTCTTTCATCACTTTTAATAGCTTTTCAAAGGAGTGCTGGAGTTGCATATTGTAGAGTTAACCGGTCTTGTTTTAAATACCTACTTATTTTATTGTTATTGTACAACAGAATTATTCCAATTACAGTAAAATTTAGTAACCGTATCAGCATTTAGGTAGGTGACTCTTCAATAATAGTTTTAATGCATATAGAGAACAGTCACTTACATCCAAATGGTTTGCAAGTTCATTTAACAGCACTACTCCCCTCGTCATGCTGTGCTTTGCCAAAACTTCTGTTCTGCCGTTCGGTACTTTAAATAAATCATGATGTTGACTTCGACTGTAGTGGTGTACATATAAATCATAGCATTCTAAGAGAAATGGGCTATCAATGAAATTGTTCCAAATTTCGAAAGACAATAGCGACTTGCTTTCCGCCTAGTTTCTAGACTCACAGAATCAGTTTCCTCAAGTAAGTCAATGTGGTGCATGAAACTTGGATAGGTTCCATGGGGAGGAGAGTGGAACATCACAAGAAGATCGAGGGGTGAAGGACGAAAAGACGGATAGTTCAAAGGCACTTTATTGTACAGTAATCTTCATTAATAAAATCTCCCAGTAAACAAGCTAGGTAACTTTTTACAACTGTACCGAATCTTTAGACCTTATGTTATAATAAATGTTTGTATGTATTTTACATGACAACATTTCTATCACTTAGCAAATTCTCTTATCACTAATTATGTTAGTAGACAAAATTCATACTGGGATAATCAATACAATGACTAAACAAATAATTAATGCTACCTATAGAAAACCGTCCAGTCATTGTGATATGTTCGATTTCGTATTTGACTTCTATTTTATGTTAAAATCTAATTATTGAAGACAATATTAGCTACTCTCAAATGAAAACATGAATCAGAAAAAGATTCAGTCGCATCTAGAAATTGAGCCCAGGACCTTAGCCTTGCGGGGCTCTGCTCTATCACTGAGCTAATTCGACTCTACCCCCTTCGGTCATATTTAACTGCATCATACTTGACCTTCAACATTAACAAGAACTATCTTCATTTAGTAACTAATATTTTTATTGGCTGCTATCTTTATTGCAAGAAAGACTGATTAAAAGTGGAATGCAGAATGGAAAAACAAATATTACGTCACACCTTAAGGGGGGGGGGAGTAGAGAAGTGTGACAAGGGGTATGGGGGGGTCAAAAAATCATGAAATTCTAGGGGGGAGGGGGTCTCAAAAATGTGACAGGGGGGGGGGGGTCAAAAAATCATGAAATTCATGTGACGTAATTTATGGATGGCCAAGGACGAATAACGTAAGGACGAATAACCCAACAATGTTTGAAAATCTCCTACCACCACAGAAAGCCGTAAAATAAAATAATATTCGTAAGGACGAATAACCCAACAATGTTTGAAAATCTCCTACCACCACAGAAAGCCGAAAAGGTTGCTTGTGTTGTGAAATCAACCTCCGACCACCATTCAGAATTAAAACAATGCTTGAAACGGCTTTAGCCGTGTTTGGTGACCAGATCTGAATAGCCAGATACTTCCCCACCTTCCTCTTCCCACTACCTTCGGCCTCACAACATACCCCAATTGGGGATGCCATAGTCTCACTGGTTCCAGACGGGAGCAGTTGGGACTCTTGTGCGGTATTCACATAAAAAAAAAAAATACACATACTTTACATGCAGGCATGGGCGTAGGCACGGCCTTTGCCCATCCCTGGCTGGCCAATGCATGACCTCTTCCATTCCTATTCTTTGTATTCAAAGAGCCTAAAGCACAAATATGTTGTAGGCGCCTTCCTTTTTTTCAGTACCTACTCTAGATTTTTAATGTTTGCCCCACCCTAAACCAAAAGCATATAGGTAAAGTAGATTGGAAAAATTGGTAACAAGATGTCTAGTCAAGTTTCAAACCATTTGTGATTAGTAGTAGGCGGACTTGCAGAGGCTATTACAGTGCCGTACTCTAGGGAAGACAAAACTTAATTTTTAAACATGCAAAAACGCATAGGTACCTATTAAGTACTTATTTTTAAATCACTTCACAGTTTTAACAAGCGAGTTGAGTATGTTGTCGCAATAAAAGTTTATTGGCTTATAATAAATGACGTGCAAAGTTTTCTCGGAACAGTTTGTTTTGGAGATACCTTTAACTGCTGACCCTGTACGAATCACAAGTGCGCCCTACTGTTCAATTTGGCATCCACCTCTGGTCTGGAGTCCCAAAATACTTTAAAAATACCCATGACTCTGCGCAGAAACGGGTGGTCCGTTTGATAGCTTCCCCAATTACAACTGGTTTGCAATCCCTAGAGCCGGTGTTAGTTGGGAATGCAATGGAAGATACTCCGAGGAACTAGCATCTGTGATCCCTTCGGCACCGTTGGGAAACATGCCAATCGGACGCCCAACATTTGTGCACGGTTGACATGTGTCGCATGAGAACAGGTTGTTTCTATCGTTCGTTCTTAAGTTCAAATTCTTGGTTCTTGAGCTCGGCTGTGGAGTGAGTTGCCGGCTTCTGTGTTTCCTCCCCCCTTCAATATGGATCTCTTCAAAACCCGTGTTCACTGCTTCTTCTCCTCAAAACACCATCCACACAACATCCCCAGAGATGACATAGACTCTGAAAAATTATTTTCCTCGGGACCTTCTCGTGAAAGTACAACAATCAAAAATTAAAAGCATATTTTTTTATGTGAATACCGCACAAGAGTCTCAATTGCTCCGAACCGTCTTGTGCTAGTGAGGCTATGGCATCCCCAATCGGGGATGTCATCTTTGGGGATGCTGTGTGGAGAGTTTTCTTAAGGAAAAGGAGGAGAGTTCTGGGAAGGAAAAGGGTTTAACGGGTGGGTAGGAATCTGGGGTTCGGTGTGTCCTGGTCATCCGCCTCCAAGACCTAGACAAACCTCACCCCATGAACCCGGGCACCCCTACTAAATCACCAAACGTAGCGAACCACTTGGGGTGACCTTTGGCAGAGGTGTTGGTTATCCAATAAAGGTAGTAATGCGAGCAAAAGTACAAATTTCAGGTTTTTGAACTTGAGTGATGGTGTTTTCCCTGCCAAAACCATTAAGGCTGTGCAGGAGGTAAAGAACCAGGTTGTCTTAACCCAAATAAGAGAGAATTGTCAGAAGAGTTTTATGAAACTGGCATCTCATATACTGAACCATCAAGACAACAGCACTAATCTATTTCTTGAGCACGTAGGTAAAATGTTCAATCCTGCGATTGTAGGTCAGAATGTCCAAAGCTATTCTTTTAGCAAGTAAAAGTAGGCTTGCACCAACATTCAAATCTGTTGAATGTTGGTGCAATGGCAGTAAATTCCTGAAAGGTAACAGCTATTTTCAAAGACAGCTTGTAGAGCAAGTGAGGGATGGAATCACTGTAGACATATTCAGCTACTCTTAGCTGTAAAAATTGTTCACAGAGAATTTGCTGAGGCAGCTCTGATGACTGTGTGGGCCCCTGTGAATAGTGTTGACGCAGAAAGATCTTTTAGTCGCTATAATCTTGTATTGATAGATCGTAGAACGAACATGACATACTGAACTGTAGAAACATGTGCCATGTTGAGTTTCAATCAGTAATACAATAAACACGTTTTGAATGATTTTGCTAATTTAATGTTTTTCCCCTCTTGCCGACTCCCATTCCTTGACGTTTTCTTGTTTAGCAATAAACGCAAAATTAAAGCTATAAAAGCTATTTTTTCATTAATTAATGCTACATTTCTTGAAAATTAAAGCTACGAATCAGTCTCTAAATATAATATATATTCACTGAAAATGTATGAATGCCATAAAAATTGCTGTCTACAATTGTTGTATTTCAAACATCAGAACGCGGTGAAAAGTTTAACTTATAAGATTGTTGGGAACATGGGAAAACTGTCAAAACATCGTTTATTACATTAAAAGATATGTAAACTCCAGGAACCTGTCTGAAAAATATATTATAAAGGAGAGATTAGGGTCAATATTCAACAGATTTCGCTTAGTTAGAAGTAGTTTATTAAACCAAAATAAATAATATTGCCACAGAAAATCAACATCGCTGTAACCACTAAAATACCAGTACAGACATACATACTTTAAATCATGTTTTATTTGGAGTCAGTTTTTCTGGATCACGTGGTTCCATAATTCATTTTATTCAACATTTTGCCACAAGTTTTAATGGTTGTACAGTGAAACTCGGCTAAACCCTTGGGGCCGGAGCAATTGCAGTGTCTAATATTCATTTTGTCTTCAGATATTACCTCTACTAGGTTGGGTAAAGATAAAAATAAATATGTCACTATTAAGTAGGGTGTTGACAAGCTGGCTTTGATAAAAAAATATTTTTATTTATTAAAATTTCTTGCCGTCCCCTATGGGTTAAGAAGTTCTCTCAGAAGTTTGGTTTTTTTCAATCCCTTGGAGACCAATTTAAAAAATGGCCTAAATTATTCCACATAACTTAAGGTTTTCCCACTTAAAAGTGTTTTTTCCAGTCCCTTGGAAAACTTCTTAAGAGTTTCACAGTATTATTAAATTTTTGGCTCCTACAGCAGTATTGCGAAGTGACAATTCTTTAGAAAAATACATACATACAAACAAATACAACATGTATAAAGTGAAAGATTTCACTGATTTTCAGTCGTTTTTTTGTAATCCATTATAATAATTGCTACTTCAATTTTTTTAAAAGAATAAATTCAATCTTACTTATTGATTCTAATTCAAGGCACACATTGTAGAAAATCTCAATTGATCAACTTAAAAACTAATTATAAAAATAACAAAATGACGACAGCTGTTAATGTCAAAAAATATTTAGGTGCACAACAATTGTGTTTTAGATGAACACATTCAAAATGATAAAAGTATTGTAGAATTATTCTAATTATTACTGTAATTGCGTAAAGATAATAGTGAGAAGGTAGCATTTATACAGAATGCTTGTTTGCTAAATCGCCCAGTTTGGCCATAATCCTACTCATGTCAGAATCTTTGACGATCTTCAGAAACTCCGTTTTCCTAAACTCGTAGAAAGTCAACCAGCCGGGAAGTTCTTTACTCAATAACCGAACGTGTCGGGTGAGATCCTCGTTGGAAATCTTCACCCGGAAACTGTTATCCAGGGTGGATATGACCGTCTCGAACGGAAGAACACTCTTCTTCTCTGTGACAAACAGATTCCGCACGAGGCGGGCCAGGTCGGGGAGTCTCTGATACATCATGGAGTCCTTCTCTTGGGCGGGAGACCTTGTCATGGATTCCAAAGCTTTGGCCGCTTGCCGGGCTCGGACCTTCTCCAGCAAAGCCTTGGGGATGCCTTTGAAGGCGGGGTTGGTAAGTACGGTTGAAGTCGCAGGTTCGGGAGCAGCGTCAGATTTTGGTTTTATTTCTGTTTTGGTCTGAGTGGCTGTATCAGAACCATCAGCTTTAAGTCCGGTAGCTTTTTGCTCCTCGGTTGTGAGGCCTCGAGCCTTAGCCTCGGCCAGCCTCATCAGAGCCTTCTCCATCTTTGTGTTGCAGTTAAACTGTTCGCGGAAATGGGCGAGGACGTCTTGGGCCGTGGAGAATTTCTCTACGTTGGGGGCTTCAGGAAGTGATCCCTCTTCGATGTCGGGGATACGCTCCAGCTCAAATTCAGGATGCCAACGCTTCAACTTGTCCTTGGGGATGTCAAGAGGAGGGTCCAGAGAAGTGAGAAACACGCTGTGATGTTCCTTAACCTTGTCGAGCAGTAGATTGAAGAAGCTTCGCTGCCTTTCCAAGATGATGGCGGGGGTCATAGTGCTGCTGCGCTCTCCGGATGAATTCACAACGTTTGGTTTCAGCATCAATTCGTACTCGTCTCGTTTAGCAGTCAGTCCAAAGTTCTTGACCTTTTCCCTGTCGAAGGAGTACATACCAGGGCTGATGGCTTTGATTTGGCCGACGTGTTTCTCGGTGACATTTCTTCTAAGCATCTCCTGCACCGCCATCTTGACCTTAGAGAAGGTGATGCTCTCCTTGCGATTGTAGAGCATGGAGCACACCTGCTCTATGGCCTTGAAGACCTCTCCTATCCAGCGGTAGTGGTGCGGGAGGGTGAGGGACGGGGCGGGGGTGGCGAGAGAAGCGAGACGCTCGTATGCAGGGATCTGAAATTATTTCACATTTCAAAGTAGTTGAAATTATAATATTTTACAGAATCACTTCCTCAGAGATTACAAAAATGTGCTGATACTAAATCTTGTGTATTGAAATATTGATAAATACCTACTGTGCGATTTAATTAATCATAGTTGACTAAAGTCAATATTTTTTTTAATAATTCTAATAACTCTATAATATTTAACTTACTATATTTTTTACGCATATAACATCCGAACAGGCGTTCAATATTTCATTTAATATCATTTAGAAAAACCAATAGAGCCTTATCTCGAAAAAAGGGGCCTAGGAGTGTTTACCGCTCAATTTTTTCACTTAGCGCCTCCGTACATGGAGCTACTTACAAACTATTCGAGCCTGATGCGCGTAGCACGCACACCGCTCGTGGGTACCC
Organism: Glyphotaelius pellucidus; assembly: GCA_936435175.1. Lineage (NCBI taxonomy): Eukaryota > Metazoa > Arthropoda > Insecta > Trichoptera > Limnephilidae > Glyphotaelius > Glyphotaelius pellucidus. Next base: position 31,319,553 of record OW386544.1, read on the forward strand.
GCCATACAATTTTGCTGGTGTTCGTACACGGCGCTGCGCGACGGATGTCAGGTTGAAGTCGGTAGCGCGCTAACGACGGTGCTGGTAGCGCGCTACGCGTTGTAGCATTCGTGTCTGCTACTTTCGTTTGACGTTTGACAGAAATGGCGTCTGAACATGAAAGTAATGTTAGATTTGTTCTGGAAGTGAATAAAAATGCGTGTTTACATAACTTTACATTACCAGAATACGCAAGAAAGGATTTAGTGAAGAAGGCATAGATTAATGTTGGAAAAAAAGTCATTTGACATCGTTCGACATCGTGTTAACTCCACGGCTGCACGTGAAAAATGATCAAGTTCAGTATAATTCGGGTAGTGCCGTGTACGGAAACCAGCTTTAAAAAGTAGTACATCTGCAGGGTACTTGTGGTTGTGTCACAATCACGTAGTTTATAAGTATCTCCATGAACGGAGGGCCTTAGCTCTTCGGATATTGTACGTCGAGACGCGTAATTTGATATCCATCTTGGGTACTGTAAGGTTCCATGAATTAAATATTTATAGAAAAATAGTTCCTACTTTCAGTACCTACCCACTGATTACATCAATGTGTGTACTTGTTCTTTATTAATACAAAGTATGTATATATTCTTTCTTTCCTACTTCCTCCGATATAAAAATATTTTTACATAATGGTAACTATTTTCTTCACTGAGTCATTTAACTGTTTACAAAAAAAATTTTGGTAGAAGAAAGTCATTTGAAAAGGGTTTAATTACACAGTGCATTAAGGAACAACTATGGGTCCTAATTGTTGCTAAGTCATTAGTTTTGTTAATCATCAACAAATATGTTTATGTATATTATTAGAAGGACAATAAATTAAAGTAAACACAACTATATAGATTATTATCTTGAAACAATAATAATAATTGATAAGTGACTAGTATCAGCATGGTTTGATAATAAACATTGAAAAAGGTAATGGGGGAAAGGGTTAACTACCTGAAAAGTCCATTATGATGATAACATGGGATCACAAGTTCATTATTATGGTTTAGTGGATAAACAATATTTATTAGAATCATGTCTACACATGAATGCCTGGCAATTATTTGATTTCACATGTTTATTTTTTACTTGTTAGTAATTAAATTAACAAAGGATTTTACATTATGACTACAATCAAATATGCAATTTAAAAAAATAAAGTATTGGCTCCACATAGGAAACTGGGGAAAATAATTTCCGAGCATCTCTGCTAAAGTTTGGGGTGACCTATGGCAGGGGTGTTGGTTATCCAGTAAATGGTTCCCGGGGCGGTACATATAAAATATACTAATTAATAAATAATAAAATACGGTTTACCTTGACTGGACTCTTAACAGGGCTGAGGAGAATCTTCCGCGGGGACATAAGCAGGTCCTTGGCCGGAGAGGTCAGGGGGCTACCCACGCTCTTCAGGGGGGATTGCTTTACTGGACTGGAAAAATAATGATAGGTTATATCCATTCTTATTAGAATACCAGATTTTTCCCACCCCCTTGCATACACAACCCAATAATAATGTAGAAATATATAATGATAAGATATTTTTTATGGATATCGTGGAGTGATTTTCATTCAATAAAAAATAAAACCCACCCCCCATTTTCCTATCGTTGTGTTCTGTATTTTTACATATTATTCTGTGGAGCTTATTCCCATTGTAAAAACAGAATTAAGTGTACTTTAGCGAATAGATTATTTCAATACCATATTAAAACATCACCTTAAGGAAGCTTTACAAAACTAGAAAATAACTTTAGTCAGAGTTACTTAAGAGATTGTTAGTCATTTTATTCAGATTTTACAAATATTTATTAATTAGTTTTGCAAAAAAAAAATGCGTTAGTTTTCAGTTCCATTCCAACTCAGAATAAAAGTTAATAATAACTCAAATAACTCAAAACCCCTGTGATAAAGCTAAAAAAATAATTTAGCTCATACCTAACTTAACGTAACCTATTTAACCAATTTTTATAAATTTTTTCATCACTCTTAATGACTTTTCTGAGGTGGTTCCGAGTTGGTTTCATTCTGAGTTATCCGGTCACCGTTAGTTTTCAGTTAACAGATGGAGACAATAAGTGGATGGAGTCCCGGGGGAGAAGGTAGGTGGGAAAATGGAAGCGAGTGATCTTTATTTGAATCGGACTTTTATTTAAATTAGTTATTTATTATCATTTCAAGGGCGCATTGACATCTAATTTTGATAAAAATTATGGCATATGGTGATCTGGCAGAGAAGCTATAATTATTCATTACTCATTTTAATTCCACAGCAATAAAACTTGAATTTTGTTGTGAAAAAAAATTTTAAACTTTGAACAGTGGACAACATCAAAAGTTAACCTCCAAAACATTTTTGTTTGACTAACAACCTGCGCAGTCTTGCAAGATAAGTGCTCTGAAAGGATCTGGTGTTTTTTAAAGTAATATTTTGTTTAAAGTTCAGTTAAGGTAAAATAGACCTAAACAAATCTAGCCAAAAAATACAAGACTAAGAATACTTTTTAAGATTTTGAGGAATTTTCAAGTTTTGTATGGAATTATTTTTAAACATATATATTTATATAGGTTATAAAATATGACTTACCTAGCTGGTATTAAAAGCTCGATCGACTTGAATCCTTTCAGGGAAGAGACATCTGAGCTTGTATTGGTTACGGCATTTAATTCTTTTAGTTTGTCAAAGCCCTTGTTGAGTCGAGAGATAGTGTTCCTCAGCTCGTTGATTCGAGAACTACGAGAGATGCATTTCTTAATGTCACCAAGAGAGAGCTCCTTGCGATCAATATTCAGCTTTTCTTGCTGATTTGAGGGTTTAGATGTTTCCGGAGCTGAGGCATCTTGCTGCAGGTCGCTTTGTTTCATCAAATATGAGGTAATATCTCCATTTCTGTTTTGGATTTTCTTCTTGGGAGACAGAGCGCCCTTTTTGATGAATTTGACATTTTTGACGGGGGCTGACTCTATTTTGGGAGAACTTTCCCTAGAACCACGACGGGCACTGATAGACGCTGCGGCAGAACCGTCAAAAGTCAGTTTCAAAACGGCTTTACCTTTCGCTTTGATGATTTTTCCTTCGGCTAACTTTTCAGCCAGCAAAGTTTCTTTCTTGGTAGACATCAACTTTGCAGACTTGTGTGTGGTGTTACAACCATTTGGAGTAGATAATTCGCATTCCACGAATGATATTCCCTGGGCTCCATCTTCTTGTTCCAAAACACGTACTTTACTGCTGGCCGTGTAAAATTCATCGGGTCCCGCTTTTCTTTTTATAGTATCTTTCCGCTGCCGCAAGTAGAAATCTATCGATTGCTGGGACATGGTGTCAAACTAGCGACACAGAAAATAAGCAAACACGAAACTTCAATAAACGATGCTACAATAAAAGACCTTATTTTCGCACACCAGCTCGCTTTGACGGCTTTGACGTTTGTCTCGCTGATTTCCCTCCAAATTGAACAGTGAGCCAACAATAGAACAATACTCGATTAAGAAAACCAAAGCCACCAACGGAATAAAGATTTCAACCGCTTCGAGTGCTGCCAGTTAATAATTTTATATTATTTTGAGGAAATGGCGTCCAATATTTGCAAATAAAGTGAATTTTTTAAGTTAATTTTAACTTGGGAAAGCCCTTAAGACCCTTAAGACATACACGCCATACAAAACTATTCCACACGCTCAATTACAAGCAACTAATTCGCCAATCAATCATGCTCTTCGTTCCATAATATTATTTGTCTAAATTCTAACATCGATACTTTCTCGGATTCACTATCCAAATTTAAAAAGAGCATCGTATCAATTGTATTACGTTGTTTGTATTGTATTACATCGATGTATTGTTCGATCACCGAGCTTGTCGACTTAAGAATCGACCAGGTCCCTCCCCCACAAAATGTCCTTTCATCGTTTTATTCTATTGAACTTTCCCCCTTAAACTTGAACCAGGACACCCGTGAATAGAAATAATAAACTAGTTTGATTTATCGATGATTAACGATTTGTATTCAATAAACAATCAATATTGATCTATAATTTGTATTTAATAAACGATTTGTAAAAAATATCAAAATTTATACCAACATTGAAATTAAAATGATGAGAGGTTAATATTTTTGTTGACCGGACAACTCGGAATGAAACCAAGAAGGTGTTGAGTTGACTTTATTCTCAGTTGGCATGGAACCAATATTTTCATGTACCTACTCGTAATACTATTTTCGGCTGCATAAAATATAATACACAGATTTACCGAGCAACAGTTATAATGACCAAAAGTTAGAAAAATAAAGGTTTTTCGTTATAATATATGATATAGTACTCTTTACACACAGAGTTCGGAGCGGGACGTGCCCCGCGCCACTTCAGGCCGCCGCGCAGAAAAGTCTCAGAGTAAACTGCGCTGCAAACCGTTATTTCACTTTCGGTCTTTACTTTTCTGCGCGGCGGCCTAAGGTGCGCGGGGCACGTCCCGCTCCGAACTCTGTGTGTAAAGGGTACGAATGTGAGATGGTGAAGAGGGTTTTAAGGATTTGCTCAAAAAGAATCGTCGCGGTGTGTCGCTTGAGTATTCTTTTTAAAAAACCTTTTCGTCTAAGTACTGAATCTGAATAATTTTCCCAAGAATAGTTCAAGTTGACATGTAAATATCATTTCATATGGTAACATTACTCCATGAGCGCTTTTTGTCTGCGACCGGCCGCCATACTCAAACAAAAGCACTGCAATGAAAAGATAAATTCTAATTACACTTTACAATAGGCGAAGTTATTAATACGTACATAAATGAGTTCCAAATCAGATGTAAATAGAAGAGTGCTCGCCATTCAGGCGAAAAAGAAGCGTCATAAGCTAGGAAAGAAGAAAGTCAAGAGCGATCAGCACGGTGGCGGAGCTCCAGGAAACGGGGTGCGCGACAACCGTAACCAGACTCGCCTAGAACCAAGTCATAGCTCTTCCAACGAGACTATAGAAGATGAAGATGACCCATCGGCTAGTGAAGATGAAGAACAGGAGGATAGCGCGGATTACTGCAAAGGAGGCTACCACCCTGTCAAAATAGGCGATCTTTTCCTGTCACGGTATCGCGTCACACGCAAATTAGGATGGGGGCACTTCTCCACTGTATGGCTTTGCTGGGATCTCATCGACAAGCGTTTCGTCGCTCTCAAAGTCGTCAAGTCCGCGCCCCATTTTACCGAGACGGCATTGGATGAAATTAAAATACTCAAAGCCGTGCGCGAAAGTGATCCCACCGATGTGAAACGAAATAAAACTGTTCAAATGCTAAATGAATTCAAAATAACCGGAGTTAACGGCACCCACGTATGCATGGTGTTCGAGGTGTTGGGGCATCACTTGCTGAAACTAATCCTAAAGTCCAATTATAGAGGGATCCCTCGTCCCAATGTTAAAACTATCATTAAACAAGTGCTGGAAGGCCTGGATTATCTTCATACCAAATGTAAAATCATTCACACCGACATCAAGCCCGAGAATGTGCTGGTCTGCGTTAGCGAGACATACATAAGGAAACTAGCTACAGAAGCCATGCAGCTCCACATCATGGGTCTCCGCCTTCCCATCTCCCTCATTAGCACTGCACCCAAGGAGTACCAGGAGCAAGCTATCAATTCCAAAATGAGTAAAAATAAGAAGAAAAAGCTAAAGAAGAAAGCTAAGAGACACTCCCAACTCCTCAAGAAGCAGATGGAACAGATCGAAGAGATGGAAGAGCAGCGCACCGTCAAGTCGGAGAACAGCGAGTCAGCTCCTATGTCTCAGGATAACGACACTTCCCCGCACTCTCTCATCATCACCGAGGCTGTGGGAGAAGAGAAGGAGAGCCAAGTCAATGGACGCAGCGAGTCTCCGGAGTCCCCTACCGAGGAAGGCGAGGAGGGGCCGGACAGGGAGGAGGATGGAGCCAACGACAACGAGCAGTTGCCCGAGGACTCGGCTCCCATGACTGAAGGGGATCTGGGCCTGCCTTCCCTCACCACCTTCTCCGAAGCTCTTGACAAGTCCATGGAGAAGGAGCCCGACCCTGCCTTCGACACGTGCGACGTGGAAGTGAAAATAGCCGATCTAGGAAATGCCTGCTGGGTGTTCAAGCACTTCACGGAGGATATCCAAACCCGGCAGTACCGATCTCTGGAAGTATTACTGGGGGCCGGGTACGGGACATCGGCGGACATTTGGAGCACGGCGTGCATGGCCTTCGAGCTGGCCACGGGAGATTACCTGTTTGAGCCGCACTCGGGAGACGGCTACAGCCGCGATGAGGACCACTTAGCGCATATTATAGAACTGCTGGGAGACATTCCCAAGAGAATAGCTGCCTCCGGGAAGCACTCCAAGATCTTCTTCAACAAGAAGGGAGAGCTCCGGAACATCACGGGACTGAAGCCATGGGGACTAGAGGCTGTATTGACAGAGAAGTACGAATGGAGCATGGAGGAAGCCATGGCGTTTGCGGACTTCCTGAAGCCGATGTTGGACTTTGACCCCAATCGCCGAGCCTCTGCCTCCGAATGCCTGCTGCACCCCTGGTTGTCGTGTTAATTGAGCTCTCTAAGTAGGAAAGTGAAATCAATTGTTTTTGTATTCTTATTTGTAGCTTTGGAATCTCGGAAAAGGCCTTACTTTGTTTGCATCACATTCTGTTTATCACGCCTCGCTTTCACATTTGTAGGAATCTAATTCTATGTGCATTGCGGACATAAGGAGAGGGGTGCGTGTGATATTTTCCCTTTGTTTATTTCTGTGATGTAAGTTTTACGTAAACACAACATGTTTTGTTAAGTGAGAGAAATGTTAATAACAAAAGTCTGTTATGTTTGTGTAATAGTGTTATGTTAGATGAGATATCACGGCCACTCCCCTCGAGTCCCAGGCTCTGGCGGGACCCCAGTGAGAGAGAACCTGAGAGGGCCCCCCCTGTTTCTCCAAGTACTTAGCGATTGTATATACTTTTATTGATAGGACATTTTACTAATATCGACAGTTTTAAAATCTCACGCAGTTTGAATTTATTATTATACAAATTGAGGGGACTAGATGGTTGTACAGCTAGCGTTAGAGAAATTTGTGATGTGTATTGAAATTATAGACAATATAGATTGTTGTCCAATTTATAAACAAGTTAATTTTGTAGTGCATAATCTTACAACACCATTATAAGGTTCCACTCCCCAATGACATGGCTAGTCCCAGCGCATGCGTTGTAGCATCCCAGTCAAGTGAATCCAAACCTGCCTCGAGACAGAAGACAGACCAAGTCATTTCTTACCTAACAGGTAACAGACCCAGGCGTTTAGTCCCACACGATGATGATTCAGTATTTTAATGGTAAACCTCTCCTGGAGACTGCCTTTTGTACATGAAGTGATATTTCATACTGAGCGCTGCCACCCACCCCTAACCGACAGGCACTGAGGAGGTGGTGGGGCAGCCTCGGTGGTTTATATTCAATATATTTAGGATCCACTAACAGCAACTTGACAGTTTGTATTCAAAATATACCCAATTGCGAGTTTACATGAATAAATCTTATAAAACATGCCTCTCTTTTCTTTTATCAATTCCTCGCATTATCTTGTGTTATCTACTGAAACAATGTGTATGTTTGCATGTGTATAACACAGTCCGACAGATTTGTTGTACCTAGCAGTGGGTATTAATAACTCCACACTGACACTTGACTGTGAGCTGGCCCACAGATCAAAGGATTCATAACTGGGAGATTATTCGTTTGGCAGCTGCTATTCTACCTAAAGACAGGTATTAATCAATTAACATTTTACTTTTATTAGATAATACACACTCTTGATTAATTGATTATCTTCAAACAAGTTGTTTATCTTACCTCAACAAGTAATTTAATTTGAGTTGTATTGAAAACAAAAACATTTTGTGCAACGTTGATATTATCCAAAGTTTTAATTGACCTAGGGAGGCAACAAAAAAACCACGCCTTAGGTCTTTTTTGGTTAGAACCAATTTGGGACAAATCAGTACATGATGTATTGATTTTCATAATAAAATTAGCCACTTTGTAGGTATAACTACATTGTCAATTGTTATCACCCAACAATCACCAATGTGCTGGCATTCACAATGGCTACAACGTGGGATATTGATTATAACAATTAACAATAGTAGGACCAAATACAGATTGCTTCATTAATATTTAATTGACATTGCATCTCTTATAAGGAGATCCAGGTTTGCCCATCTACAGATCTATAATACTGTTAGGTTGCATAGTGTCAGCTGTCATCAGTATTCATAACAATAGAAAAACATCAAGCAGGAATTCCTTGGATGTAAGCTCAAGGTCAGTGAAATGCTGAAAATAATTTCATTATTGTGTCGGCAGGAAAGTATTTAAAGGACAGATTTGATATTGATTTTACTTAATCAGATAATAGCCCAGTGATTCTCAAACTTTCTTGTCTTTCTGCCCTCCTAGCTCTGGAAACTCATCTCCTGCGCCGTCTCCATATTATTCTACGTTAAGTTGATCATTTGTAGTGGTTTTACCGTTAAAATTAATTAGTTGTTAAACCCAAAACAACTTTATTTAAAGGAGTGTTTTTGCCCTGTGATGGGCGGGCCGGCGGTGTGGATTGATTTTTACATAAATTTACAGTTTTATTCGGAGACTGATGAAATTTCGCACACTTGCTCTTGGAAACAAGAGGAAGGTCACTGCAGTGGCAGTTCTTCACAGGGGGACAATGGGGACAGTCCCCACCAGTTACACTCGAAACCTACTAAAGGTATTTCCTTTCAGGAACGTCGATGCTTTGTCTTCACCAAAATGAATGATTTATTTAAACATAAAAGCAATTAATATTTGCAGAAATAACTCACAAAAAAAAAATTCAATATGATTTTAATAAGGCCCGACGCGCGTACAGCGAACAATGTTCACGTAAATATACCAAACCACACAATGTACGGCGGGTCTATTTCTCAGTGCGCAGAATCCACTGCGCACTTGGGGGACAGTCCGAACTCTCCCCATAGGCGATACGGTTCATTCCTTGCGTTGTTTCGCAATCGTATGGAACCGCGCATGCGCACCCGTATGTGAATTCAAATACCGTGGGGACAATGCTTCGGATCCCCACTGATCCATTTGTTTGCGTAGTTACAGGCGGGAATCGCTCGCGTTCAAATTAAGTTTGATAATAATCTTGCAAGATAAAACTTTATTTTTATTAAACTATATTGTAAATTGGTAAATATCAATAGACATTTTATTTTATTTTGTGTTTAGATATCTGATTAGCACGATTAGACCATCAAATTTTTTTTTTAGAAATTTTATATTATATTCTAAGGGTGGTGAGATTACGGTACAGTACGTTAAAAATTTCGATCCCCACCACCAAAGAAGTGTTCGAGCCGCCAGTGGATTACTGTACATAAGATTTCGAAAAACATAATAATAATATTGTCAATCAACTCAAACCTTTTCCCAAAAATTGCACCACGCATGCATTCAGAAAGCAGGCCACTCGCTAGATATCATAAAACCGAGGAAAAAATCTGGGCAGCCACCCACTTTGGGAATCAGGACTCTCGCTAATAATTCATGCAGGCATCTTGGCTAATTGTGAAATTGTACCGAATGCTTGTTTTCTGGAAACTTCAAATCAATAAATTGATCTGACCGCATTACCTTCAAAGAAAAATAAGTTCATTGATTAGTTTTATGTAGGTACAAGTACGTACTAGACCATTGGGAATAACTTTATAGCTATTTCATGCAAATAGTCTCTGTTATGGGCATAGCAACAAGGAATTATTATAACATAATTATAATAGAATTTGATGACAGCGGATGATTAGGCTCTGTAGTTAATTTACTGGAAATGATGTATTGTTTATTATGAATATTTGTTTAGGAATCTATTATAAGAACTTGTGAGATTCGCTATAATCAAATTGATATAAAATACAAATTAGCTGCTGATGTCGGCAGCTATTGCTGAGGGATTATCTTATCTCAATAATATCCAATAAAGTTCCTAGCGATGTCACTAAAATAAATGATTGTCACTAATTACAATTTATTGATAAAGGATTATTGTGGCAGCATGTACATAGAAAAGGTTTGTGAAAGGTTTTGGACCACTGAAGACAAAAACTTCTCAATCAATCTTTGCAAAGAAACAAGATTTTTTACAGAAAATGAGTGATGCCCCAAAGATTGCTGTTGTGGGAGCAGGAATAGTTGGCTTGTCCACAGCCCTGTTCCTGGAACAAGAGATACGAGGAGCCAAGGTGACCGTTCTGGCGGATAAGTTTGATTCCGACACCACCAGCTACATTGCCGCAGGGTTCTTCAGGCCAGGGACAAGCTTCACTGGACCAAACCAACAAATTACCAAGCAAGTCATATTCTATGAGTTTTTAATCATGCATTTAGCGAGAGTTACAAGAATTTATATTCACTTGAATTCATGTTACGTTTGCTGATTTAACAGGGGCGCCCGGTTTCATGGGTGAAGTTTTTCTAGGTTGTGACGGCACGGCGTGTGTTGGCCCACCTACTGAGAGACTGTTTGAGGGAGACTTTATACCTCTCCAATTGGACTATCTCGACCAACGCAATGGCAGGGATTGATTCATGCGTCTGTCACTCCTAGACATATTGACTCCCAGATTCCTACCTACCCCTCATACTTTTTCCTTCCCAGAAAAACCCTCTCCTTAAAAAACCCTCCACACAGCATCCAAAGATAACATAGGCCCAGGAGAATTTTTTTTATTTAGGGCCTCGTTTATACAAAAAAATTCAAAAATTTAGCAAAGTTTTGGTGTCGTTAATTTATTTGAAAACCAAATTCATGTCTAATCAGAGTTATTGATTTTTTATCAAATATTTCATGACCTGGTGATAATCCCATTCCAAATTTTTATGACATAATGTGCTTTTAATTTATTTTTATGCTCAACAATTTTAAGTGGAACGATCTGCAAGCTCTTGTGATTTGAATATAATGCTGCCCGGCCAACTCAGAATGAAACCAACTCAGAACCATCACAGAAAGGTCATAAAGAGTGATGATAAAAAATTGGTTAAATAGATTACGTTAGGTTAGGGTTAACGGCTATTTTAAATTTATTTTTTTTCATAGCTTTTAATGACTTTTCAAAGAGTTGTTGAGTTGACTTGGTTCTGAGCTGGCATGGAACCAATATAATAATGTTATTATTAATCATCCCAAGGGTCGATGAGAGCAAAAAATCCAACATTAACCGAAGACCCTGATGAAAAATTCCCACAATGGCTACGCCGTATTAAACTGTAGCAAGTTACTTTTCTGCACAGGGTCTTCAGTTTATGTAATAAGTATTTAATAAATTCTTGCGGAATTAAAAACATTATTAAATTTGACCTACTTTAAATATAAAAAAATAATAATTAAATGGAGTTCTACAAATTAAATATAATAGGTAACAATAAATATGGTACACCATTCACCTTGGTCCAATCATGGACTCTCTCTTGGCTTACAAGTGATGAGGGAACCCTTGAAATCTCGACGATAATGAAATAATATATTCCTTCTTCAGGCAATGGATTAACAATTCGTGGGACCATTGGAGTGAAATGTTGAAGTCCCCCGAAGCGCCAACAGCCGGAGTCACGAGGCTATCAGCTTACATGTTCTCCAAAGTCAATCCCAGTGTCGTCAGGGTAACTTATACATGCTTATTTTCTACTCACCAACCACGCAATCTTCTTGGTTTAGATTTGTAGCAACATTACACAACGACTGACAAGGTGACCGAAGAACAGTACAAAAAAACTGTTATGTTTTTGTAAAGTATTTTTGCACAGAGTGCAATTTGAAAGTTACGAGTAGTAATCGCAAAAACCGTTGGCAAGGTGACCACAAATAATTTTGTGCAATTTGTGAAAAATTTGTGGAAAAAAGTGCAATTTGCCACCAACAGAAATTGTGATTAATTTTACATTTTACATAATATATGTACATAACAACTAGCGCAGACCTGTGAAAAATCACAGAATTAATGTAATAATTACACAGTGGACCCTCGCATAATGAGCATAATTCGTTACAGAATCTTACTTGTAATGTGAAATATTCGTTAAGCGAAACAATTTTTCCCATATAAATTAGTGTAAAATACAATAATGCATTCCTTGCCGAAAAAAATACTCAATTTTTTTATTTGTAACGTTTCATAATGTTAAGAGACATGTCTCATCACAGTTAAAAACCTGCTGCGGCAGGAAACCCTCAAAATCTACAAGCTTCTTGATTTTGCCTATGAAGTTCTCTGCTGCCTTTGAATCAAAGCTTGCTGCTTCACCGTGTCTTACAACGCTGTAGTTGCCTGTTCTTCTCTTCAACCTCTCGAACCATCCTTGACTTCCCAATACTTTTTCTTCGGCCGTCCATAATTCTGGCGTCTCCTTAATGAGGCCGGCGAAAGTTTTGCCTTCTCATAAATGATGTTTTCGTTAATTGCCTTGCAATTGCTTTTCGTTTATCCATATGAGAAGCAAACTTTCAACATCATTGAGAAAACCGTTGCTTATATATTTTTGTCACTCCCTTTGAATCATCCATCTTCTTAATCTTGTCCTTGTTCTTGAGGATAGTGCAAATTGTAGATGTAGACCAGTGGTTCCCAAACTTTTTTTCTCGTGGACCAGTTTCAAAATTTTACTGGTTTCGGTGGACCCCGTGCTGCAACATTTCTACCATATTCCCAAAACTCGACACGCGTTGTACTTGAATATTGAATATAACGCTGGAGTTGTGGTCTGTTGGTCTGTCACAACGGGGGGGGGGGGGGGGGGGGATAATGTGATATGAGATGGGGGGCGGGATGGGATATGGGCACGGGATGGGTCTCAAAATGACCATTTTTCACCGAAATACTAGTGTACTATCTGCCTACATTGACAGGTAAAGCCAAGCCAACATTTTTGTTCTTTATTATCGAAACCAGCAGGCTTATTCTCTATCTTTTGTGGGATCATTATCGAGATAACAGACGTGATCTCCTGTCAGATTTGTGTGATTTATTTGCTTTTTCTATGTACAACGTACATTAAATGAAAAAATAATCATGCATTCTTGCAGGAATTCATGTTTAAAATGATCTAAACTAAAATATGTTACAGTAAATATGTAAAAATCACACAAATCTGAACAGGAGATCACGTCCGTTATCTCGATAACGATCCCACAAAAGATAGAGAATAAGCCTGCAGATAAATTTTCGTAGACCCCCACTTACAACTTGTGGACCCCCATTTTTTAATCACGTCTACGTGGACCCCCGTCGAGTCTCCCGTGGACCCCTGGGGGTCCACCTGGACCACTTTGGAAATCACTGATGTAGACCGATGTACATTTGTACTAGATCGGCCATGCTCGCACCTCGTTCTTGCTTTTCAATAATTTAACAAATCCTTTCTACAGTTATTTTTATTCTCTCATGGCTGGGTTTTTGTGGCTTTTTCTTCGGAGACATTTTTGCAAGGGTTACAAAAAATTCACAAATGATGTCTGAACACAAGTTTGGAAAAATGTTTGATTACAAATGACAATAACATGCTAGCGGAACTAGTGCTCAAAAGAGACTGATGTGGAAAGTATCGGCGCATAAGTGAGTGAATTCGAAATGTCGCTCGAAAGAAGCTATTTTTTTACAATTTATTTTAGCAATTTATTTATTGAGGTGCTCATTAAGCGAGGTTCCACTGTGTAGGTAGATATTTTTGAGTAGGTACTAAAGATATTTATACAAAAGAAATCTGGTAAAAAAATATTATGTATTATAAACTATTGGGTACATTATTGATTTATCACTTTATTACCAGCAATCAGTTCCAATTTTGAAAATGACATTTAAATTCAAAGGCGATCCGTTCAAGAATTCCTTGAACCAGAGTTAATATTTTTGATATTGGATTATTTCGTCTGCCATTTTTTTTTTCAGAATCACTTGATTGAGGATATTGTGCCAATTTACCGAAAGGCCACAGAAGATGAACTTAAATTGTGCGGAGACGGGTGGAAATACGGATCATTCTTCTCATCACTTCTTATTGAATCCAAGTTATTCCTACCATGGGCCACCAAGAAGTAAAAATTACATCCTTCTTTTCAAATTATCGGTTGTGGAAGAGAACAATAATATATTTCTACAGCTACACTGATATTTTTTTGTTTGCTAAATGTTTCAATTCAATATTAATTCAACATTCTACATAACAATGTTATGTCATTGGAAGAAGACGTGATTCATAACATTTTTGTTTTATTTTTAGAATAATGGCCAACGGGAGTGTTATTAAAAGGCAATCAATTCAAAGCTTTTCCGAGATATCCAATGACTACGATATTATTATGAATTGTACTGGCTTGGGATCCCGTCAATTGTGTGATGATATGCATCTCGTTCCCATCAGGGGGCAAGTTATAAAGGTAAAATAATTCAAATAAATTAATATTATCAGAATTTAAAGTTCGCTGAAGTTTCAATTTTTTTTCCTGTTATTTCACAATGATATTTTTTAAGTTATTGACTACTCCAAGAGCTTGTTACGTTGCACATTACACAGTCCTAAAAACGGGTAAGAGATGACGGAGTCTCGTTTACGCACGCTCGACTCCGGCCAGTGCATCCACGCCTCCGATCGGTCGCGCGTGTGTTCAAACCCCGGGGGCCCGCTCCCCGCACGTATGGGTCGCGTCTGCCGATGCATGTATAAGGCCCGACGCTTGTTTTTTAACTACCCTGGAGTATTAACTTATAGAAGTCCTAAACTGTCTTGCATTTCGTGTGTTGGTCGAAGCCCCGAGCCCGAAGATGGCGGTCGCCAGCTGCCCGCTACTAGGCAGCCCAGTTCCAGTTTGCGTAAGCCATGCTCTATTTCCCCCTAATGTGCTAATGTAACTTCTTGCCCTTTACACCCGATTACCGTCAGAGAGAGAGAGTAATAGTATGTTTTAGTTAGGCTGCTAGTTTTACTGATAACTTGTGAACTGTTATAAACACATGTTCCCTTCCACAATAAACTTTCTATAAGAGACCCACCTTTTTTCATTGGATGACGTATGACTACCCCTTTGTCTCCCCTGTTCAGGCATGCCTGCTGACCTATGACCCTGGAGGTCGGATTTCCACCCATAGCCTTGGCCCCGCCCATAGCACTGGCGCCCAAACATAGCAAGCTTTCTATGTCAGCCCTGTTGCAGATTTTAAATTTTAAGAGCGTAGAAGTCCCATTGTAACTCAACCTTTTATGTTTATGCTTTCCGTTTCCGTTTCAAGATGGTGACCCTTTTAATGGTTCAGTAGAGATTCTTTTTTCAAATGTGAAATCATCGTGTTTATTTGGACTTTTTTATTCACATTTTTTCAATATTATGGTACCACTGTCTGAAGAATGTTTGAAAAAAGAATTGTCATTGAGATTATACAGTTTGTATAATTCCTCCTTCATGGTGTGTACTTATCGTTTATAATTAAGTAGATAGGTATTTAAGTACCTACTTACAAACTTATGATTTGAGAAAATTTTGGTTTTGAAAATCAACATTTTTTTTGGAAGTGAGGTCACAGAACTACTAGTAAAATCAACAGATTATCAAAAGAAATTATTCCTGGCTCACAAAAATATTTTTGATTAGTTGATTTGAGTCACTCAAGTTAAATATAGTTAATTTCTGATAAAAACTTAATTGAGGTGGTCACTTCCTATTTTACTAACGGAAATGGTCAGAAGCAATGACTGCAGCATATTAAGTAACACATCCTTGAATTGATAGTACATTTCGTTGATAATTAAAAACTCTAATAATTGCTTACTATTTTTCTACTGTGAATTTTTTTATTGTTTATTTTTATCAAAAATAATAAAAGAACACCATAGTGCGATTATGTAAAATAAATTTAAAATAATCAAAATTGATTTTAGAATAATAATTTTATTTTTTATATAATTTAATTTATATATAAAAATGCAAAAATCAGTAATTTTAAATACATGTAGGATTACAAAAGATTTTTTAGATATTTATATTGAGGGATCAGTAGGATTTATCGGTCCGGTTAGGAGTTCTACCGAGCCGAAACCTCTTGATTTGAAAATATCTGAAGTCGGTGAATTATTTTCCCGTTTGATCTCTGGTAGGTTGTTCTTGTATTGTTTTGTATTTATTTTACTTATATAATACACTTGTGTAGCGTGGATTGACTAGATGATCATTTGTGGAAAAGTGTGTTGAAGGGTTTAATTTTTCCCGTGGTGAAGATTTAACCTGGACATAAATTCGAAAAATAAAAAAAATTATTATAATGTTATTCCAACACAAAAAAAATTGTGTCAAAATGCAATATTTTCAATTAAGTTAATAGTAAGCTTACTTTTATTAATTATAACTATAATATATTATGTAGCCAATTCACAAAAAAACCTTTCGTCGAGAGGCCAATGAAATTTATTATTTATTCAAGAAAAAATTTCGAAAGTAAATAAGATAATAATAATTGTATATTTATTGTAAAAATATAAAAGTAATAAAAATTTGACCTTACTTCGGGCGTATGTACAGACACGCCCCCAACACACTTCTAATGTTCAATTTTTGTAAGAACAACTTTCTTTTTATAACTTTTGAAGTTTTTTCCCATCAATGTAATATATCATTGAAGATGAAGATAACACTAGTAATCTAAACGAAAATATGAAAGAGAACAAGACATAGAAAAAGATAACGGTCGCAACTGGAACTCCAAACCAGAACCTCTCGTCTAACCAGGACGGGTGCCTTTACCAATTCGGTCATTGCCACCTTTCATTGTAATTGTCAATCTCATATTTCAAATTTTAGAATTAACAATTTTATCTTTGAATAATTTTTCTGTATTATAGGCAACTACCTTTTTCATTTGAAACAATCATTCTAAGAAATGGTTTGTAACCTAGATAGTGTCTCGGATAAATATATCAGATTTTATTTTTATATGGAACGTAATATATTGACCTTTTTATAAAAGTCTAAATGAGTATTCATTTTTTATAAGAACAACTCTCTTTTTATAACTTTTGAACCGTTTTGTGACCATTATCTTTATTTTATTTTTCTGTGTCTTGTTCTCTTTCACATTTTCATTTAGATTATTAGTGTTATCTTCTTCTTCAATGATATATTACACTTCTAACGGTTTATTTCTCAGTGTTTTCACCTTGACTAGAAACACACTGAATTTTCCCCTTAAACTGAATTTTCTGTTTAAAAAGACCGACAAAAACAAATCTAGTTCACTTGAGCTTGTAGCTGAATGAATTTTCCTCAACCAGGTGAAAGCCCCCTGGGTGAAGACGGCATTCTATGGGGACTACGATGCGTACGTCTTGCCGGGCTTCACCAGCGTGACTCTGGGCGGCACCCGCCAGTACGATAGCTATAACACCAGTGTCTGCAAACATGATGCAGCTGCTATCATGGACAGGTGCTCAGAACTATTGCCTGGTAAGAATACACTTTAGCGTTGTTCGTTTCAACTATTTGCTTGCTTTTGAAATTCCTGTTCACTTTCAAAGGTTCATAACCAGGATTCTGCAAAAAAAATAACATTTCTCTAGACATACGTGAATATTTAAAAAAAGTAGTTGTGAAAAACCCGAAAATATGTGAACTCTTACTGCTTCCACCTTTATACGCAAAATATAGTTTGTGCAATTACGGAGAATTCAGCTAGCAGAGGATTGAACCTGCGATGCCTGGGTGGGTAACTGCTGCTTTTGACCGCTCGGCTATTAAGACTACTACTAACTACTGCTAACTGATTTGAGTTTTAAAAAAAAAATTACAAAAATATTCTAAAACGCTTGCACTCCATGATGGTATTAAATAATAAAATATATAAAACCAAGGCCTATTTTATCGGAAGGTCAAAATATTTTAGCTTTGCAATAAAATCCAAATAAATAGAATATTTCTGAATCCATCCGAAAACTAAAAACTGTTTTGAAAAGTGATGAAATTCAAATTTTTTGAAAGCAAACATAAAAAAGTTTAAAAAATGGCTAACTTTACGTTTTTTCTTACTAAAATTACTGATAATGAAAAAAATAAAAACACACACAATCTATTAGGTAAATGCATTATAAACATTAACTCACTTTTTTTGTCGTTTCGTATAAAAGTTATTCATAAAAAATTCCTATGGTTTTGTAATTTTTTTTTTCAAATTGCGGCGGGAAACTTTGGATTTGTAAAGGTGTACATTTTTATTGTTTTGGGGTTAATTTTTGTTAATTATTTTTGGGATGTTATGCCGTGTTTCGCTACCTCCTTCTTTAGCCAATGTTTCGGACAGCGTTACAGTCCATCATGTCCATCATCAGGGCTCATCTGCCCTGATGATGGACACTGATGATGGACACTGTAACGCTGTCCGAAACGTTGGCTAAAGAAGGAGGTAGCGAAACACGGCATAACATCCCAAAAATAAATAACAAAAATACTTTTGGCCGTGAAAACCTAAAAACATACATTTTGGGGTTAACTTTTATATTTGAATATAAAGCATGGTGTTTTCTCTTTCTAACACCGTTTAGATCATATTTCTAACCATTATGGTAAGGGAGACAACAATTTCTATGAGACCTATATGAGTTGTTCCGAAAACCAAACAAATTAGCCTGAGGGGTTAAATAGGGATTTTCTGCTACCTGTATGACTGTATCCTCTAAATATGATAATTAATATTTCACGCCTCTATTTTCAGCCCTGAGAAGTGCGGAGGTGGTTCAGCACGCCGTAGGGCTGCGGCCCCACCGCGTGCCGGTGCGGGTGGAGGGGGAGTGGCTGGATCTGAAGGGGGGCAAGGTGAAGGTAGTGCACTGCTACGGTCATGGGGGCTACGGAGTCACCTGCGCTCCAGGCACGGCTAAGCACGCCGTGAGGATTGCCAAGGAAATGCTGATGACCAACTCTAATAGCAAACTGTAAAATGTGTCTATGTCGATATGTTATGGAAAAAATCAAAACACATTATTTTTCAATCACAAGATCTTTCAACCCATCGATTTCAAAATGGGTTACTCGAATAATGGAAAGAGCCGGACACACATTGGTGACAATAAAATACTTATTAAATGATTTGAGATTATCACGGCCAAAAGTGTTATCATGATTTATTTTTGGGGTATTATGCCATGTTACATTGTCCATCATCAAGGCAGATGTGATGGATGTACTTGTTAAATATATAAAACCAGCATTAAAACAAGAAGACTATATGCCCAATGAAATTATTAACTGATAGTATGTAAATATTTTTATGATCAACAAATTTGAATTTTGTTATTTAAAAAAAAAAGTAAAACTTTATTGAGGATAAAAAAATTATGCTGATTTTAAAACAAATTAATTGAAAATATTTGATACAACAACGAATCTAAAATATATTTTTTTTCAAATTCTTCAAGTCAGTTTTGAAATATTTTTACAATCAAAGTGTTTCAATTGATGTTAAAATAATAAATGTAGATAAACTCGATTATACCCATTGTAATTGTTATTGTCACTGTTTTGTTTTTGTTATTGTTTTGCTGTTTATAATTTTACATAATTTGTTATTGTTTTTTTAATATATTTTTGTTAAGATAAAAGCAGTTTATCAAATTATAATCAGAGTTGTACCTACTATACTACTAAAAAAAGATTATAAATACATAAATGTGTGTAATCGTACTGTGTTTTAATATCTGAATTTGCCCTTGAAATTATCAACAACTTTGTGAGGTAAAATAACATTTAATATTTTTTTTAAATTACAATAATTAGAGAGGAATGATTTCGACAAAAAAATAAAACGGGTAAAAACAGGACAAAATTAATCAAAAAATAATACAAAGTTACATTATATCAAAAAAATGTCAGCAATAATAATATCAATAAACACAACTCTTCCAGTGAAGTATATAAAATGAGGTTTCAGGACCAGAAGAAATACAATATAATATCGGGAATAATTTTTTTTTTGATCTTGTTGAAATTTATAATCCTAATGTAGTTTATTTTTATATTTCAACTATTTTTCAGCTCTCGACGACATTTACATTTATATATGTACGCAGTTTGTTCCAAAAAGAGTACAGAAATTGGAGCAAAGTTTCTACATGTATGTACTTTACAATTTTTGGTAACCATGAAAAAGAAATCTAATGGAAAACTATCAGTTTACATTCTGTGACCATAATATTATAGTAAAAAATCAACCTATAAAAAAGCAAAGTTTTTTTTAAATACATCTATTTTCAATTTTCGACCTAGTTGCACCATCTCTTGGGCCGGCTGGTAGCCAATTTAAAGGAATTTTTTTTTGGTTTGACTGAGGATTGAAACTGCTGTGAACTTTAAATTAAAATGTCTTGTAAAACTCGACATTTTTTTGGTTTGACTGAATATTGAAACTTCTTCCCTATATATTTAAAAAAATTTATATCGAATTTCAAATTGATATTCAGAAGTTTTTTGTCGCATGATGCCTGAACCCCTCTGGTCCTAACTGCCTTATATACAAAATTATGCATTTTTTATTAAACTTAACATAAAAACATAAACAAAAAGGATATATCAAACCTTTCAATATAATATCACAACTCATGGTTTTATTGCAATTTTCCTAAATGTGAGACACATTTTGACATTCCATATTTTTTAAAAGGTATCCTACATAATAATATTACGTTAGATAGGTTCTGCAACTAGAAATTAAAACTTAATTTAAGTACATTTTTGGAAATATTTCAAGTAGCATTATTGAATCAGAATTAGAAATTTAGGCTCGAAAAAAAATAAGAGTAAAAAAATTTTTTTCAATTAAATTATTTGCAGATCTTCATTGGACGGGATAAACGAAAAGCTTACAAATTAAATTAAATAATAAAAATAGATTAAAAGAAACTGTCTTGTCATAAGATCAAAAACAATTGTTAAATACATACTTACAACTCAAAATAATTTGGACTGTTTACAAAAATATTTACGAAGCCAAAAATCTTGGAAGAAATTTATTTTACATTTATTTATGCGAACCAGCGCCTATCCAAAATTAGCAGTATATAATTTCCGATAACTAATTTTTTTGATATCATTAGAGCAAAATAAGATTCTTGATGCTTTCTTACAAGACGTCGGATTATATGCAAAATGGCAAAATATACATGAACAATGCCCAAATATCCACAATTGATGCCTAATGTGTACAATAAAAACACAAAAATGTCTTTTTGGAAATTTTTTGATTGTTGAGAGGGGTAGTCAGAGAATTTCTAGAGGAAAAAACATGTATCATAAAAACTTTCCACTCTTTTTTTCTAAAGATTTTTCTATCATTTCTAATTTGAAGAGTTCAAATATTATCCTCTCCGCGAGTGAGTTTTGGCGAAGTATACGTAAGGAGTGAGTTTTTTTGTGGATCATTTTAAAAATATTTTTTTATAAATTATGATGGATTGACTAAAAATAATCTTAAATTTTGAATTAAAACGTCATCGATATCAATCCACGAAAATAAACATTGAAAAAAAATTATAAGTGTTTACAAAAAAATTGCTTCCTTCCTCTGACGACAGCTAAACGAGGCAAAAAGAATTTTTAAACTAAAACTGTGAAGCCAGAATTGTAGGTATGTGTTTCAAAACTTGGACAAACTACGCGTAGATGTCCATAGATGCCACTACAAGTCAATTATTTTCATTAAATATGACGGCGTTTGAATAATAGCGGCGGACAAAATGTTTCGACCATACTCGTGGAGAGGTTAAAAAGTTTTATGACAAAAAAGTTCAAATATGCACCAACGTCCAAAAAGGACTAAAATATGCACTAATGACCAAAAAGGCTCAAAAATGCATAATGCACATAATCCGATGTCTGCTTATTACATATATGTCTACGTACTACTGAAGAGTATTGACGTATGTGTATATTGAACTCCAAATAAAACATGCATTAATTTTCGCTATTTAAAACTCCGATACTAAAATACTTCATAAGATAGGTCCACAGACCACAGAAAGCAGAGAAAGGAACTAAAGAAAAGTCTTCATCCTATTTTCCACAGCTGATGTGAAGTGGGTTCGCCAGTATTACGGATTGATTTACGGAATTTGATTGATGGAATAAAAAAGTGATATTTAACTTAATTTGTATTCTTTACACATTCCGATCGACAAAAACAAATATTGCTCTGTTCACGTGGCAATTAAATTAAGAAACAATTATAAAAATGAACAAAATACTCTGCTAAAACATTATGGTTTGTTTTGTTTCTAATAATTTGCTCACAAAAAGGAATTCCAGACAATTTTTTTATCTGCATATTAATCCTCTAACTTAAATACCAGATTTTTTTTAATGAAATGTCACAGTTTTAATTAAACTAATTTTCAAAGACATTGGTCGGTATGAAATCAACAAATCCCAAAATAAATAATTTGCAAAAGAGTACTCGTGTACGAGTCCATGTAGTATGACATTGTGCAAAATTGCATACATTCTTAATGCAGGTGGCCGATCGATCCATGGGGGAGTGGCCTAAGTTCTGAAAGAACCCGCCAAACAATCACAGGGATTTTAGATATCTAACGGTTTTAATTACTGTTTTTAAATGACGATTTATTAATTCTATGTATAATTTTATACATAATCAAAATCAGTGTTTGTTGATCTATAAATATGAATATAATTTTAAGCCATAATATTTTTCACTTGAGTTCCTTGTCGTAAAAAAGGAATAATTTTTTATGAGGTTATTACTTTTACAAAGAGTAAATACTTTTGCTCTACGAATGTGCCTCTAAACTATCTATGGTGGTCCACTCCTCGTTCCTTTCTGTAATTCACTATTTTGCTCCTCTGGGAAGATTTTTTTATTCCGTGGACAAATCTATCAAAACATTCAAGAATAAATACTGTTACATTATTCGTAGCTCTAATTTCCGCTAAAACTCTTGTATTATTGAAATAAAACCTAATTAATACAATCTCAATAAAAAGCCTTGTTAATTTTAAAGTAAACTATCTATAAACTCTTTTCCTACGGCAGAAGACTAACTAGACAGGTATACAAAGTTTCATCTAAAGAACTTTCTTTAACATGCACATCTCGTAAAAAAATAAGGGCATATTAATTTATTTTAGCACATTGATGGAAGGTTAGCCCAGCAAACCATAATTGTTTGTAATTACAAGTAGTAATATATATATTTATACTTCGAACCTGCGTCCCATCTTATAAATTTTCTATTATATTAATACTCAATAACTAATCGTTAGGAATATACATACATATTTTCTTTGCTTTGTACTTATGGATAAAACAATATATATGTACAATATATACATATATATGTATAGATGATGAATATAATAATATAGTAGTCCTAGAGAGAGGTTATGGGTGACGTCATTGTTTTAGTAATTTCTGTAGTTTTCGTTTTCATCTAAGACTTATGAGAAGCAAGATTTTCCATCGATGATGTCCATACAACCTCTGTCTGGGACTACTGCACATAGAAAGATCCAATAGAAATAATATCAGAATGAAATAAGTTCTTTGTTTAAGACCACTTTATTTATATTTGTCGACCGGTTTCTTTCGAACTCGACCTTCTTCAGGACAATAAACATATAAATGTATATGTTTATTGTCCTGAAGAAGGTCGAGTTCGAACGAAACCGGTCGACAAATATAAATTTAAATAAACTGGTTTTAAACAAAGAACTTATTTCATTCTGTAAAATGTCAAGCCACAAAGTGTTTGCTTTCTTCGATAAGAAATAATATCACCACAGAATAACATAGTGAAACACATAAAAGCAATTTTTGAGTATTTGAAGGATTTTCCTTATTACATATTTCTATGTTAAAATTGAATTTAGGATCAATGGACATTATAATATATTTTTTTATTTTTCGAATCCTACAATGTATTCATTTCCAAGGTTTTTACCAATATGTACATACTCATTGTAGCAGCGGTACTTTAGGAATGAATTAGATGTATCTAAAGTTATAATGTATTATGTAAACAAATCAATAATCGAGATATTCCTTTAAATGAAAAATCATCAAAAAATTAAAATCAACAAAAAGTGACATCTTTTGACAGGTTTTATAACTTTCGAATCTCGTGTTTAAAAATTGTCTATGGGAAAGTTTCAAACCACCATTTTTAGGGGGTCAGTAAATAAATATTTTATATAATTTAATTAATTGAATTTAGGAGGCGGGTATGGGTACCGTCGCCCCATTTTTTGGATAACCAACACCTCTGCCATAGGTTACCCCAAGTGGTGGTTCGTTTGATGACATAGCACGGGTGCCCAGGTTCATGGGATAAAGTATGACATCAACTGCGGGCAGGCTGCATCGGGAGAGAAAGCTTGAGGGAGATCTTTTGATCTCTCCAGCAGGACTCTCTCAGAAAATTGACTTGCGCCGCGATGGGAGGGATGGATTCCGTCACTCATGAGCACACTGACCCCCAGATTCCTAACCATCCGTCATACCTTTTTCTTTCCAGAATTTCCTCTTCTTCCTTTCCTAAAAACACCCTCTACACAGCTACAAGATGACGTAGACCCTGAGGGGAATTATTTCTCTCGTGGTCTATTTCATCTTCAGAGGAAATTCTGGGAAGGAAAAAGTCATGAGGGGCGGGTAAGAATCTAGAGGTCAGTGTGTCCAGGTGTGACGGACGTATGAATCCGCCCCTCTCACTGCGGTAAAAGGCAAGGGTCGAGAGTCCGGCTGGAGACCTAAAAAGGTCTCCCTCAACCAGTCTCTCCTAATTCGGCTCGCCAGACAGCATGTGGGCAAACATAAGTGCCGCCAAGACCTAGAACCCGGACACCCCTGCTAAGTTACCAAACGTAGCGAACCACTTGGGGTGATCTATGGCAGA
The DNA here is from genome assembly GCA_936435175.1 of Glyphotaelius pellucidus. Lineage (NCBI taxonomy): Eukaryota > Metazoa > Arthropoda > Insecta > Trichoptera > Limnephilidae > Glyphotaelius > Glyphotaelius pellucidus. The sequence goes on from OW386544.1 coordinate 31,344,579, forward strand.
TGTGTTGGTTATCCAATAAATGAATCCCAGGTACTGATACCAGCCTCCCGAACGCAGCTAATGTAAAAAAAATCTATTATTTAAAATTATTGATTTAGCTCGTCATGTCCATCATTAAACAGCAGCAGAGACCATGGATAAAAAATAGGTAAATATTTACCTTTTAGACACACTCTTAACACGCTTACAATACATTAAAACAACACTTAGTGTAATCTTATATGTATTTTTTTTTTTAATTAAAAATATGGAAATGTGCATTTAAATTAATTGATTACATAATTTCATGCTGCGCGAAAATAATACATTTATAACAAACAATCCATAATTATTTTGAGCTTTTCGTTCCAATTTCGTTCTATTTTACAGTGTCTTACCCTCAAATGTCACATTGATAGAAGGTGATTAATAGTTCTATGAACATTCAAGATGGCCACAAACAAGATGGAAAATTTCCAATACTTTTCCAATTCTGGTAATTTTAATATTTTTTTCTTATAGTAATTTAATTGAAATCAAGTAGTTTTTGTTAGTGATAAGTATTGTGTGCCTAAATAGTAAATATTTATAAAAAATTTGAGAGAGTTCATATCCACAAAAAAAAAGTTTTTGAGAAAACACAATCAGACAAAATGTTTTCAAATACATATCGTTTTGAAATATCAATAGTTGCTGTGTTGTTACATCTTCAATTAATTAATTTTCAAAAAAGTATAAAAAATACAATATAAACAATCATTCAAACTTGACACTTAAAATTGCATAACAAAGATTACTATGTTTTCTTCTTAAAGATATTTTGTAGATTCATCGCCGGCTTGGAGTGCTGGAACATTTGTGAGACTCGTCTTCCCACGGACTCGGGATTGGTCAGGATGCCCGGCAGACCAACGGGAGAGGACACGTGGGAGTGGAGGCCCATGATGTGATGGTCCTTGTTGGAGGAGTGGAGGGATACCTTGTGTATTAGCGCCTCGATGGCAGACTTGTGTTCCGATGTGAGCAGGTTATCAATGTGAGCAAGATTCCTACAGAACAAATAATGAAAATTAATCATTAACAATTAATTTTAGGTACCCGTCTTTTCACATATCCCTTGTAAAACTGCAAAGCAATATCGAAATCAAAACATATGTGCTCCCGTTTTGGAAGTCAGCCCGCGAGTGACTGCTATCGTAAAACATACTTATCTAAATTCTAATACAGTTGTTTATATTGAACATTGCGCAGCTGAAGATTATTTCCATAATTTTAAATAATATGACTATGCTTAAATTGTCAGACAGAAGGAGTTTCACTGACTTGGTATTTCTATAAAAAAAAATTAAATGATATAGTTGATAGTCCAGAACTGCTTGGGGAGTAATTTTAATATATTTTTTATTTATTAAATTACAGAAAAAAACATTTTATACAAGAATTAGAGTAGACCCACAAAGCTGTCATAAGGCAGCTTGTCTGCAGGTTCTAACAATTTAAACATTCTTAATATAATATCTAAGAAAATATTTGTAAATACATTTATAGTTTTAAGGAAACATTAGAATAGATCACATAGTAGTATTAGATAATTTAACTTACAACTATAAATATATAAGATATTTCAATATACCTACCTAATAAAAGATATGTAGGCAGCTATATTAAGATATTCAAAGATACATGGAGTTTTCGTTCATTAACCATAGTTTTATCATTTTAGGACTTAGTCTCTCATTTTTTTCAAATTTTATGTTTTTATTGATTTTATTGAAAATCACTGGTATTAGATATTCAAGAGTACGGCTTCCATATTTATTTAATATTCGAGGAGTTTTTAGGCCCTTTCCTTCTCTAAATCTTGTGGTATGTTTGTGTACAAGTAGGTGTTTGTAAGGGCTTTCCCCCATATTATCCATAATAGTAGTGAACCAGTGGAGACCTTTTATTGTAAGTAGGCTCTCTGAGCCATACAGTAGTTTTAAGTTATGTCTCTGTTTGTAAATCTTTGTTGTGACAATTTTTTTTATTATGGCGGTTTGTAAATTTTCAATATATTTAATGTAAGTAGTGCTTGCATGTCCCCAAGTTCGAACACCATATCTAAGGATGGATTCGACCATAGAAAAATATATGAGTTTAAGAGTACAATGAGGTGCATTCATAAACTTTCGGGTTCCACCACGTAGTACTAGAAGTCGGGATTTATGTCAGTGAAGAATTTCTGGGACTAACTACCATGTGTATTTCTCTTTGCCCAGAATGGTAATGGAGAGAACTAATTATACCTAGTCAGTGGACATCTTCAATTTATCACTAGACAAATACAAAATGTTATTACTGAAGCAGTTCAGTTATGTATAATAAATACGATTTTTACTAATCATATGTAAAAAGGGTGTTAATAAATAATAAATAAAACTAAATACAAAAAAATGAATTTGATTAATTTGTGTTATTTCACAATTTATTCATTTAAAATAATATATAGTATATTTGCGGCGTGTTCCAGAGTGGAAGATACTCTCAGTATTGCCCTGATGTAAGACCACCGTTCAGAATTGAAACGTTGCTTGAAATGGCTTTAGCCGTGTTTGGTGACCAGATCTGAATAGCCAGGTACTTCCCACCTTCCTCTTCCCCATCTCCTTCCCCTCCCCACTACCTTCAGCCTCACAACATACCCTATTTGGGGATGCCACTGGCTCCAGACGGGAGCAGTTGGGACTCATGTGCGGTATTCATATAAAAAAAATACAATTTTGTATGGTGGAATAAAATAATAAAAAAAAACATTTAAACCTGTAAAAATCTAGATACATTTGTGTTTTCATTTTCTTTGGGTGGTTCTTGTATTTTTAATTTTTTTGGGTGGTTCTTTACATTATTTACTCTGAGATTACGAAAGGATTTTTATAAAAAGTCTACAATAGGTGCAGGTAACATGGTTAAAATTGCAGCAATAAAAGCAAAAGTAGCGCAATAGCGTTGCACATGAATTAAAAGATAACAGTTTAAAAAAATTCTTTACTAATAACCTTAGACATTTTCCTAACTACTCGTAAAAAATTTATAGTTAAACTATTTGCAGTATTGCTATTTGTAGAAAGAAACAAAGGGACGCTTAGCACCTTATTTTAGTGACCATCCTTAAATATGTAGATTTGCATTAGAAATGAAGCTGGCGGAAGATTAATTTGTACTAGATGGGGTTCAAAAGGGCAGGGCGGAAACAGTAAAGCCCTATTCACAAAATTGCTAAATGTTAGACATTGCGACCTTACGGCAGGGGAATTGTCACATTGTTTAACTCATAATAAGAAATTCAATTCTTACCTAAGAGAGGGAAGTAGAACATTCTGCACAAAATGTTCTGATATATTTTCGTGAGTTGCCATTTGCAAGGCGGGTAACAGTTCTGTGAGCAAGTCTCGTATTGAGGAAGCGTTGTCTGATGAGAAGATGGGGGAGAAGCACAACATGGAGAGATGAGGAAGAACTGAAAAAAAAACAACAATTATTTGGTTATCTTTAGAAGATGATAATACTAAAAACTCTAAACTCTAAATGAAACAGAACTAGGCATAAAAAAATAAAAAGGTAGCGGTCCGGGAAAAACGCCTTAACCAACTCGGCCATATTATCTACTACTAATATATGTATTTGATTGCTATCTTTTTAATTCAAAGTTTTAACAGATTTATTTGAAACCTAGATAGTGTCTCAGATAAATACATCCTCCGACGGCTTCCATGGTCGAGACGTAAAACTCTTGACTCGCAATCCGAAGGTAGCGGGTTCGAACCCAGAGTGCGCAAATACATTTTATTTGAATAATTTGTGTTATTTCACAATTAATTAAAAATAATATAAAATGAATTTGCGGCACGTTTCAGAGTGGAAGTTAATCTCAGTATCGCCCTGGTGAAAGACCACCATTCAGAATTGAAACGTTGCTTGAAATGGTTTTAGTCGTGTTTGGTGACCAGATCTGAATAGCCAGGTACTTCCCACCTTCCTCTTCCCATCACCTTCCTCTTCCCATCACCTTCCTTTTCCCCATCTCCTTCCCTTCCCTACTATCTTCAGCCTCAGTAGTTGGTATTCATGTGTGGTCCGAAAAAAAATCCAATTTTATTTATACGGAAAAAAAATTGAAGATTCATTTAGCCTTTTAGAGAGAGCCAATAGGTGTCCCATAACTTCACTGAGTCATAAAATTTAATTGGAAAGAAAAGGAATTTTGGTGTAAGAAAGCCATATATGTGTTAAGGGGTTCATAATGCAGTAAAAACATACAATTCTCCTAATGATTGCAACAAACTTGTGTGCAAACAAATGTCATGGCACACCACTGATGTTGATAATTATCAGCGACTAAAAGTATTTTTAGAAAGGACAATAAATGAAAGTCAACACAAGAATGTAGATAATAATCTTGAATCAGTAATTCGTCTAATTATTTAATAACCAGTACCAATATAGTTTAATAAACATTCCTAAAAATAATGGGGGAAAAGGTTAATTACTTCCTGGAAAGATATTGGCATCATAATACTGATTAGAAACATAGATATAATATTATTGTTTTTGAAAACACTTATCATTATAACAATACGATAATGAGATAAAGGAAAGTGTAAATGACTTTATTTTGACAGCTCAAATGTACACTCATCATATACCTGACGATCTCTTCACTCAGAGCCACTTTGTCATTATTGAATCGTCTACCTACTTCTGCTTTGGCTCCATAATATTATGTGTTATTGGATATTATGTATCCAATAACACTGCTCACCTATAATTGGAATCATCTCTGTAACTGTATTGAAAATGTAAATTAATATGTGATGTATTCTGTTGGCGAGCCAAAAAGTGAATAAATAAGCCATATCACTTTGTATCACACCATTGAATCTGTTGAAAACCAAACAGTTCTCTTGAGAAGAATCTCTTTCCACATATTTTGACCTAAACCCTCAGACAATGTAAATAAATAAATAATGTATGTTGCTGAAGCTGACCTTTGTTAGCGGTGGCCACGTCTCCCGCAGTGAGCACGTGGGCCAGCGTGCGTGCTAGACAGGCGGCCGTAGGGGCCCCCAGTGATGAGGAGCGCTCCTCGCGGGCCAGCCCCTCCAGCGACACCCAGCACTTGTCCGCCGTGGCGAGAGGCACATCCGCCCGTGACACCAGTGCGCCCAGCCCTCCGATGGCACGGCACTTTACTATACTGTAAATATTGCAATATTTCGAGTTGTTTTTAATATAATTATTGGCTGATAGTCTTAGTAATAAAAAACACTTCCCTACTGATAAACGCTGTTTTATTTACACTGAATAAATACTGTAAAAGCTCTGTTTTGAATGCTTACTAATAAAAAATGTCTGCACTAACTGCGTAAACCGGGCTGCGAAAGAGCTGTCAACGTCGCATTTTGGCAGACTAACACAAATTTTTTTATTTTAACAAAAGATCAGCATTTTTAATACTTAAAATCTGTCAGTGGTAAGTTGTGATAAAAGAAAACAATTTTTTCAGTATTTGTTGATAGCAAACAATTGCGCTTTTCCTCATAAATTATATCTGCTTCTAACAATAGTTGCTCACTGTATACACCGCTGCCGGGAGATGATAAATAAATCTTAGCAAATTCTGCTAGGCTTGGATAATGTTTTGCATTTGCTGACCACCACTTGCAAGGGTCTGCTGTCCGATCTAGGCAAACAGTTTTTATGTAAAAAATCAATTTCATTTGCGAAATGTAATTGATTTTTAGTTTATTAGTAAGGTTTGTACATACACGGTCGATTATGAATTGTATGGTACCTACCGGCCTAGAGAAAGTTTGAATAAAGAATTGTCATAGAGAAAAAATTGTATAATTCATTATTTGAAATAAAAAAAATGTAAAGTAAAATATTTATGGTTTATAATTAAGTGGGTAGGCATTTAAGTACCTACTTACAAGTTTTATGATTTCAGAGGAAATTTTGGTTATGATTTATTAAATAAGCGAAAATTAGAAACATACTTTTTTGAATGCGAGATATACTGTTCATAGAACTACTAGTAGTACAGATTTATATAAAGGGTAGATGACACTCTACCTAGTGATTCCCAAAGTGGGCGATTCCCAAGGGCGCCTCGGGGGAACAGGAGGCGAACTAAGGTAAGGTGAGCAGTGGTATGAAAATGGCGGTGAGAAAATTTGGTGGAATAATAATGTTAGCAACCAAATTTAAAAACATATAGCAATACATACACTGTAGAATCGCTGACCAGTGTCACAATAGCCGGTACCACCCGGGTGCCGAGGATGTGATCAGGCAGACAGGCATGTTGCACCAGGTAGGTGAAGAGGCCGGCTGCAAAGGCGCGTACCTGCTCGCTGGGGTGCACCACACCTGCAGCAAGCACCATACATTAAAAATTTTCATGAAAACCAATGAAGAGCATTGCGCCTTCGCCGAGTTGAATATCTATTAGTAAGGTATCACATCAGTCTATGATCAGATTAGTTGTCTTTATAGGTCACATGATATCGTTTTGCGAGATGTGCTGAAAGAACCCAAAGGCAGGTCTGCTCTGCTATTATATTGCGGCAGCTTGTCAGATAAAACATAGCTTCCCAGTTGTAAGGACGTGAGTCCCCCTAAACTATATTTGTAAAGTACGAAACAACAATAAACTGTGATACCAAAAACCTTGTCTTTTAATAAGCACATAATAGTAATGGAGATACAGGCCAGTAATAAATAAGAATGTCTCTGGAGAGGACGCAGAGATACTTTGCAATTATTATAATTCATGAATTATAATAATTGCAAAGTATCTCTAAAATTACCATAATGTATGAAAGATCAGGCGCTCAAGGCAAATTGCAAATAAACATTAGATACTGGCCTAGCAGAAAAAATCTCTTACAGTAGAAAGAAAATAAACCTAAGTATAGGTTTTCAGCAAAGATATTTAAATATAAGAGATGTACTATCGGCAGTTTTTACTGGGTGGGACTGTGCTTCCTGATGTAGCCGATATTGTTAACCAATACTTATGCACACCTTCAAAAAATCAACTGAATTCTGTATTTAAACTAGGACCATTAATCCATAGTCCGCCATCATAGCATATCTCTTATATTTCAATATCTTTGGTTTTCAGTCTTTATAGGATGCAACCCACTGATTATAAAACATATACATAAATACAATGTATAAAACAGGAAAACCGGCACATAATGTTCGTATAAAAGAAATTTTGTGTTTCTCGTCCCTTAACAAACCTTATTCATTTCTGTACCGCTAAAAATTACTTATCATATAAACTGAATAATAACTATAGAAACCATTTGAATGTACGCCATTTTTGTATAACCTTTTGGCCAGAATGTTCGGTATGTATTTGGATCGGTATGCCAAATCCTTCTGTTGGGTATTTTGTTTAGTCATTGCATTGCATCATTTAAAAAATGAACTTACTTTCCCAGAGTGCCGACAAAGTCACATCTAATAAGTTTTTCCTCTTGTTAGAGAACCATACTATGGGGATTCCGAGAATGGCGCACGGAACAGAACACATCCCACTGCAGATTGACCATCTGAAAAAAATTATTTGCTTAAAATTTTTTTTGGAAAATGGATACTATTACATACATCATAATCTATCATCACATAATTCAGGTAATCTGAAATGCTCGAATCAGCCGTTGGAGCGGGTGTAGTTGGATATCATGCCAGCCATTATTCCTAAGCAATGGTGAAAGGTTTTATGGAAATGCGGTTAAGTACTAGATAAATTAACTGAATTATTTCTTTATCTAATGGCCACGTGACCGGGGTGTTGCAGCGAACACTGCACGAGAAGAAGGAATCTACGTCATTCGAGTCACGACGCTCCCCTCGAGAACACGCTGCTAAATTCTCAATTCAATTCCCATTTCCATGGCATCCTACCGCGATCTTTATTCTGTAAATGTTGCCTAACAAAATAAAATATAAAAACGTGTGCGAACTCTTTTATTACTTTCTCCGAACACAAAGATCCTTCCTCGGAGTCTCGTAAGTATTTTCAACATCACAAAGGAAGTCCTGAAAGTAAGATTCCGCCACAGTTTTTTTGCAAAAGTTCAATAATAATATATGGTAATTAAAATAACTCAATGTTGTATTGTGCCTTTTTGTTGCTTGAGAATAATATGCAAATATAAAACCAAATAAAATTCTCATATTTGCACATTGCAGTAAGCATTTCTTTTTCTCAGACTATGTGATGCCTCTACAATCTGTTTTCATGTGTAGTCTAATTTGTACCAAAAGCTATTTTAATAGATATGTAATTCTAAACTTAGTTAACCTCCATTTTCTTTCCTTAACCCCTACAGCGCGGCTAGCTACATGTGCAGTTCAGTGAAATAATGACGACCTTGAGGTGAACTGCAGTTACAGTGTGTAGAGCTAGGTTTTAGAAGTTTTTAATGTATTTCATTACCGTAAATGAAAATTCCAACATACAAAATGTTGCTATTGTAGAAGTTGTCTTTAATTTCAAATATAATTTTCAATATTAAATTAAGCTTTGAGATATTTACTAAATTCAAGTCCCACAATAGGGGTTAAATAAACCCTTCACACAGCATCCCCAAAGATGACATAGGCCCTGACGGAGATTATTTTCCTCAGGGCCTCCTGTGTGGAGCTCATGTAAAAAAAAAAAACTCACTTTTTCAACATTTTAGTTCGGAAAATCATCAGATAATTATTATTTCTGTCTGTGGAAAACAATCTGAAATAAAAGTTGCGGTTAAAAATAAACCAAATTTTCCTTTTTTCCAATTACTTATGCATTTATATTTCTTAAATCATTTTTTAATAACTCCTTGACACTCCAACCACCATATTATCAATATTTTTTTAAATGCCATTAACCTTTAACTGTTGACGTGGGTTAGAAGGTCCACTACTGCTGATGACCCACCCAAGGGGCCAAATTTATTATGTATTACTTGCTGCCTTTTATTATGTACTACTTTTGTACAAACATGAAAAAATCTGTTCAAAATGTTTATCTGGATAACTTTATTAATTTGAGACAGAATTACATGATTACTCGTATGCATGCCGTCTGACAGACGCCCATATCAGCAATTAAAGGGCAGATCCCTAAAACAATATATTTTAAACTGTATCACTTAGTTGTTATATCATATTATGATATCCAACCACACCAGCGCCATCTGCTTCAAGCTTTCCAGATAACCTGCCATTGAAGATTTACATTATTGAAATATATACCTTTTTATAACATTCCCAACAGTCTGTTCCTCTCCCTCCTGGGAGCCGAGCACGGCTCCAAGGTAGATGCTGACCAGCACGGCTCCCGAGGTCCTCTGCTCCTCGAGTCGCGCCAGCCGCTGTTCTATCTGGGAGATCTCCGCCTCCATTCGCGGCCGCACCACGGAGGCCGTAAAGTTCGCTCCGAATATGATGCAAAGAGATTCAAACAGCTCCAAGAACGCCGTCACTATGGTGGCGTCCTCGGTGCATTGGGAGTTGTTGACTAGTAGATCCAACAGAGAATTTATGCTGGAAAATTAGAGACAAGGAATTAAGAATAGAGGGTTCCTTCAGTAATGTTAATCTGAGATTAAATTTTAAAATTAAATTTCTGATTGCCATTAATATTTATCTTTATATATATGTGTCACTTGATTACGTTTACTAGAAATATGTAGAAATAAAATCATCTTTCCTTACAACTTGATAAATAAACCTTTACAGTATTTCCCTCTGTAAAAATCTAGGTGTTTACTTAGACAGCAAATTAATTTTTGATAAGCACATTGAAAAAATTATTTCAAAATTCTACACAACGCTAGGTTTCCTATTAAGAATAAAGTGCTAAGACTCTAGAAATGTTTTCTTAATTTTTTTGGTCAGAAGTCCATTGGAGTATGCTTCCACAATATGGAATCCTCAATATAAGACTACAGATTTAGTAGAAAGTATACAGAATAAATTTTCGAAACATTTACTCAAGAAATACAACAAACTACAAATAATAACACATCGACTTTACAAAAAAGAAGCACATTGTCAGATCCATTGATTCCTTGCTAACTACTATACTAATTTATTAAATTTCTGCTTTTAAAACTACTTGCACTTAATTTTTCATTAAACTTTTATTAACAGTCAATTACAATTCGTGAGCATATAATTCTTGATTTCAAAATTTCTCTATCCCTCCACACACCTTCTTCTTCTTTATTACTATTACCCATACATTCATAAGTTGTTTAACAAAACGTCCACATCTCAGACAAAATTACCTATTTTTATTCCACGAACTTACGTAATAGGTAACCAAGTAATAATTTCATTTAGTTTATCTATAACTTCTATCATAACATAATATATAAATAAATTTATAAATGATTTAATTCATTTGTGGTATAATTTACTTACTATGTATTAACGAACCAGTCTCTCTCACTCCAAGAGACATTATTGTCAGACTCTGACATTTCGTAAAATATATTAATTAGTTGATAAGGATTATAGATCTGGTCTTCCACTAAATACTTGGGATTGCAGAATATATTGGCGTGGAAATACTCCGAAGCCTTCTTGTCAATCAGTTCTCCGTAAGATAGCTCATTCATGGGATCATTTTCCTTCATTAATGATACGTTTACAACATAGATGAAGGCCATTATTAAGGTAGAGTTTAACATTTTCAGATAGGCAACACCAGTTTCAGCCTTGTTTTCTGAGAGAGCTGTTTTTAGTCGGTCAAGTAAGTGCACGCAGAATTCACTGTGGAAGATTCCTAAAAGAGATTACAATAAAATTAGAAAGGTAACGGTAAATAAAGTAAGTAATACATATATTCATACACTGCTGATCAATAAAAGAAAACATCTTTAAAATAAAACATTTTGTTTGCATTTTTCAAATGTTTGAATTTATTAGTCAACTAAAGTTAATTGCTAACTTCCAGATGAGGTGGAGTTTTTTTTTACATTAGCTCTGCACAGAGGCCCTGAGAAAAATATTAAGGGCCTACGTCATCTTTGAAGATGCTGGAGGTCTTTTTAGGGAAAGGAAGTTCTGGGAAGGAAAAAGGCATGAGGAGTGGGTAGGAATCTGGGGGTCAATGCGTCCAGAAGTGACAAACATATGAACCCATCCCTCCCACTGCAGTGCAAGGCAATGGGTCGAGAGAGTTCGGCTGGAGAATTCAAAAGGTTTCACTCAACCAGTCCCACACAGTAGGTGGGCAAAAGCATCCGCCGCCAAGGCCTAGACAAACCTCACCCCATGTACCTGGCCACCCCTGCTAAGTCACCAAATGTAGCAAACCACTTGGAGTGACCTATGGTCAGAGGTGTTGGTTATCCAATAAATGGTTCCCGGGGTGGCAGAACCCATACCTGCCTCCCATGAAAACACGACATTAACAGGATGCCAGCAGAGTGATTATTATAATGGAAATGGAAAGAACAATAAGGAACTCAAGTGAAAAATATTATGGCTTTAAAAAATATGTTCATATAGACCAATAAACGCTGTTTCTGAATATATAAGTTTTATTAAATAATATTAAACATAGAGTTTTAAAAAAATTATTGAAAAGTCCATTTTGAAACGTGTCATCAAAACACGCAGTCAAATTGGTATCATTGGATTGTTAATGGTGACGTCACCGCGTTCATAACTCTCCAGTCACGTGGTAATATTGTATAGAAACTTTAACACACCGTTCAACATTCCGTGTTATTGGTTTATAGAGATTTAGACATATAATGGTTGTTGTTTTTATTGAAAAATTATTTAGGCCTAAATAATTCAGTATCAAAAATATAGTATCTCTATTAGTTTATCTATATTATTTAAAATATTCAAAAACTTTAACTGTACAAAAAACGATCGTAATGCCCAGTAATGCCCATTGAAACTCTCCAATTCTAGATTTCAAAATGGCCGACAACGAACAGCTGATTCCAGTTGCATACCAATGCTTTTGGTCATGATGACGTCACACTAGATACGGTAGTTTTCGGGGGATCTTGAAAAATTAAAACTTTGACATTTATTTTAACTATTAAAACTAACTATATAAAAAAATGCAGTTATTTAAGTTAGAGGGTCATTATTCATTTAAAAAAATTAAAAAAAAATTGGACTGGAGTTCCTTATTAAAGCAATGGGTCCTCAACTCAACTAAGAAAAGGGGTGAAAATTGTGACTGAAATTGCACTGAACTGCTACAAGAAACATGCTCGTAGTTGGAAGCAAAACAAGTTAGTGAAAAATACACTTGATTTCTTAAAATAAACTTGATTCCCAAAATAGTTAGGTCACAAATTAACTCTTTCCTTCGGAAATATGACAAAATGCAGCCACTTGAAAAATTTCTGCGGAAAAGACTAACTGCTTTAGGTTAGACTCTCTCGACCCATCGCTTTGCACTACAGTGGGAGGGATGGATTCACATATCGTACACTGATGACTTCCAGATTCCCACCCACCCCTCATAAATCCCTTCTCAAAAATATCTTTTAAAAACCCCTCCGCACAGCATCCCCAAAGATGACACAGGCCTTGGGGAAAATTATTTTCACCGGGGTCTCCTGTGTGGAGTTAATGTAAAAATACATTTATATAAGGTAGATTTTGGTTCAGTTCGGTTAGGTTGGGTTAGGATAGGTAATTTGACTTAAATTACCATTTAACAGAGAGCTCCTAGCCATGACAGGTGCCAGAACACGGATGCACATGTTCCCGATAGCCGTGTCCCTGTCCATCAGCAGGCCGTACAGAATGCTCTCCAGCTGAGGGAACTTGGTAGCGGCTGCCGAGGGGCAGATGAGGAGAGCGCCGAGGAGGCCCTGTCTCCGGATCAGGTTGTCGCTTGACTCGCACATGGACACCACCATGCTCAGTAACAGGGAGCTGAGTAAATCTAACTGGAGATAAAAAACAAACCATTAACTTAAATTTGACAGCCGATGAAGGACGCCTTCAGTTATCTGTTGGATTTTGCTTTTCTGTCTTGTAACGCTGTCGAACTTCTGAAATAATTGAGGCAATTCACAAAAATAAAATAAAAAAACTACGATATTTCGAATATAATCGGAACATACTTATTCTGCAAAATAATAAAATAAAAGCGGGATACGTACATACATAATATAACAATAATTAACATTTATATCGGGGATAGGAGGCGGGGTAGTCAGATTCCTTCAATAATGATATTATTGAATTTGATTGAAGAATTGTATGGATAGAGAGTACAGACAGATGTACATTTAATTTTACATAGATTTACAATGAAAAATAGGACTGTCAAATACAATATTATGTGGTTTTTTCTTGAAGATTTGTGGTACATACTCATATTGTTATGAATGACACTTACGGATATATAAGGCGCTAACGCGATAGAGGCTTCTGCCCCCAGCAGTCGTTTCTCCACAGATTTACTGCTCAGCATTTCCCAGCACAATCCCAGAAGATCACTGTCCAAGCCGGAGTTCAGTTCCGTATTCCACTGAAGTAAAATAACTAAACCTGAAACAATTATACACAATTTGTAATTGTTCATAATGTTTTACGTTGTTAGGTGCCACTTCACTTTAAGGGGAGTGCACATTTCGGTTGGATCCCAATCCTTCCACCGGCTCAGTTTGCAGAGGACTCTAATGAAATTATCTCATAAGGCATGGAGTTCTACTCAGTCTGGTTCGTCAGGGAATTAACAACGGGATATCTCAGTAGTAAATAACAAGAGAAGATTGGGAAATATGTTATATTACATTGAGGACACAAATTAGAACAAAATGGACATCCTAAGATATTGATTCTAGGCGTAGTTTTACAAAGAAATTTACAGTTATTTCAAAGGGGCACATTACACAGGAGGAAATTCAAATGAACACTACACATCATTTACATTTTAAAAACACTGTTGCATTTCACCAGAGGCAACGGTTAAAAGAATTGCTATATTAGGCATTTGGCGTTGACAATGGCATTTGGGCTTACAAGCATTGTAAATATTTTTATATAATTGATAAACACCATATATGTGAAAACCTTACTAACAGAAGTGAAAAATAGAAAGGTGTTTTAAATGTCATGTATATTTCTTATTTTCGAAGATATGGTAAAAACAAATACGAATTTAGTATAGGAAGGCCTCTTCGTCCACAACTTGTCACGCATGGTCCGTACACCTCTACTAAAATCATGTGACCCGCATAGCCACCATTTTGTTGCCAACTTTGAGCGCACACATGGCGACAAAATGTCTGAACCAGTGACGCCATATTTAAAGTCTTGACAATGTGAGTGCCGACTGGCATCGATGAGTTGACAAAATGTCACATGTGCAGATGACACCTATGGTGCATACCCCAAGTCGTTTGCTACGTTTGGTGACCTAGCAGGGATGCCCCGGTTTATTGGGGTGGGGTTTGTCTAGGTCTTGGCGGAGGTTCTGCTGCGTGGCGGGCCGGATTGGGAGACTAGTTGAGGGAGTCCGGGAGTCCAGCCAGACTTCTCGACTCATCGCCTTGCACCACAGTGGGAGGGATGAATTTGTACATCACTCCTGGAAAAATTGACCCTCAGATTCCTAATCACCCCTCACACCTTTTTTATTCCCAGAACTTCCTCTCCTTTGTTTCCCTCAAAAAGATCCTCCACACAGCATCCCCAAGATGACACAGGCCCTGAGTGTGGAGGCCCCCAGTGTGGAGCTAATGTAAAAAAAGAAGGGCCTAAGTGTCAAAATGAGTTTCAGAAGAATGCTACTAAAACTTCATTATTTTCTTTTTGCATACACTCTCCAAAGTTACAAGAAAACTCTTTACACATCTGAAGCCATGAACATTTTGCACTAATCAGAGAAAAATCGTTTATTGGATTGATGATTAGTTGAACCATCACTAATAGAGATAATTGGAACCCTAACGAAACTAAGAAAAAATTAGATAGTTTACCTGAAATAATTAAGGCCCTGTCTTCTTTCTCCATTTTCTTCTTGAGATTGAGTAAAAGTTGCAGCAGTTTGTCCCTTTGTGATTGTTCTGGGTGAAGGAATATTGCACAGACCAGCAGGCCAATCACTTCATCTCTTTTCACCAGCAGGAGATTTGGCACTATCTGTAAGATGTAAGTCAACGTTAGAATGTAATATGAAATTTATAATGATGACGTCAGTTAATTTTTAGGACTTGGCTGAAATGTTATACATAAACTGACTATACACGCACCTATGTGTGTCCTTTGCACTCACCCTCCACTTATTAAAATCAGGTCAGTTACGAGTCAGTTTCTGAGGAAAATACTGAGTGCGATTCCAGACACAGTTGGGTGAGGCAACTCCAAAAACTGTGTGAGGAGAGAATGGGATTGCCATGGACGGAGGCCGAACAATCATCACAAGACAGGGACGTATGAAGGAGCCTTGTCGATGCAATGGGTCCCCGACCCGAAAAGGATAAGAAGAAGAAGGTCAGTTGCATTCGATCTTCCGAGAAATATGCGGAATACTGGTTGACAATATATTGGTAGGAATTTATTGCGAAAATTAATTCCAAGTGCGGCGATGTGTCTGACACTTTTCAAGCAATAAATCAAAACCCCCATCGAAATTCCTAGATTTACTAACAAGAAAGTTCTAAATTCACAAAATATAACAGAAATGTGATAAATGAACGATTTTTCTTTTTTTGTATGAATACCAAAATCCAAAATATAGAAAGCTGAAAACTTCATTTTGGGCTTGAGCAAAAATTTTCAATTGGCTCGCATGCGGCCCATGGGTCGTAGGTTGGCCTGATTTAGAGCACGTCCATATTTCAACTTGTTGAAACAAGTAAAAAAATAAAAAAGAGACTTAAAGATTTATTAACATATTAGTTAACATGTCCCATCAAAGATAATTGATTTAGTATGGATTATTCTTTAATCAGTATGATATTAATAAAATAATTCATTAACAGATTCACAGTGTAGACAGAAGGTTGATAGAAAAAAATCTGTTGGTCTATTTTCTGTTTGATTGATCCATGTACATATTTAGATTACAAGCAAACTGACAGCCAATTATTATTTTCGATTTATTATGATTGTAATTTTTGCTGATAAAAAGTATTAATGTTCGATTGTCAGAATACCAACCATATTACAAATGTATAATGCATTCATTTACAATTTTGTACTCTGATCAAAATTGAATCCATCACTTCCAGGCCTAGAGAGATTAAAACTACATCATAGATTTCCCTGATGAACGGTAAAATGTCTAAGTAAAGGACTGCAAGGAAGAATTTCAAAGAGGCCACTTTCCAAAATCAGATGATCACAAATGAATAGATAGACCTGAAAAATTTGCATTTGCGATAATGCAAAATTTGATATTATTGGGTGGAACACACTAATTTTGTCATTGTTAAATAAGAAATAAGGTAAATATTAGGCATTCAAAATAGCTTGTTTTTTCCTATGTGAATACAGCACAAGAGGTACGACTAAAAGAAATGTGGATTCTTAATTTTTTTTTGCCACGTTTTAGTCATTTTTTGCAGTTGCGTGAAGCACTACGATTGTTTTTGTACAGTTTAAAGTTTTTTAATATTCTAAATAATATAGATAAACTAATAGAGATACTCTATTTTTGATACTGAATTATTTAGGCCTAAATAATGTTTCAATAAAAACAACAACTATTATATGTCTAAATCTCTATAAACCAATAACACAGAATGTTGAATGGCTTGTCAAAATTTCAATACATTATGACCAGGTGACTGGAGAATTATGAACGCGGTGACGTCAGCACTAACAATTCAATAATACCAACTTGACAGTGTGTTTTAATGACACATTTTAAAATGGACTTTTAATAATTTTTTTAAAACTCTACATTTAATATTATTTAATAAAATTATATTTTCAGAATCAGCATTTAACTGGAGTTCCTTATTCACGAATAAAACATTTATTATTATAAAATGTAAAAAAGTTAACATAACATCACATTATTGCAAAATATCACTGCTTTTTCCAAAAATAATGCAAAATATTGCCTAAAAATAATGCAATTTTCGTCTAAAAATAATACAAAATTTTTAAGTCCCTACAAATTGAATGAATTATGCTATCCCAGGGCGGCAGAAATTGTAAGAGTAATAAGCAATAACTTACTTTAGGTAATGTGGCGGAGACGACATAGACCAGCCGCTGAAGGGTGATGGCCTGACTGTTTCCAGCAATGTCGCTGAGTAGTTCATTTCCCTTGGAGTACGGCAGATTGCACGACTTCATCAGAGCAGACTTATATTCACTGGGAATATTACTGTGACACAATAAAACAACTTCAATAAGCTGATCACACTTATTCATTCAAACAGTTTCTAAAATGGCTCATAAAATTCTAAATTGCACTTAATTATTCTGAAAGCATTTTGAAGTATCCGATAGGATTCAAGATTAGCATTTGGATGTGTGGAGATCCAAGCTCACAAAGGGTAATGACCTACTCCTTCACAATTATAACCCCAAGGTCCTTAATTCCCAAATAAAATTAAATGAAAGTAACTCTACACAGGACATCCTAAGGAAAATAATTTCCCTCGCGGCCTATGTCATCTTTGGGATCCCCAAAGATGATATAGGCCTACATGCTTTGTAGAGGGTATTTTCGTAGAACTTAGGATTCATCAGTACACAATAAAAAATAGGCTATGTATATTGGCCCCAGCGAAAGATTGTATGTGACGTCATAGTTCTAGTATTTATCATCTGTCTTTTTCGTTTTCAAACAAGACGCGGAGATAGAAGAGGATGAATGTCAATGACATCAGTACGAACTCTCGCTGGGACTAGTTTAACAATGTGAGCTGTTTTCTTGACCCCACTATTAGCAATGTATTCTCTACGACACTTACAACACCAGACGCTGCATCTGATGAATACATTTCTTACAAAACTTCAAAAATGTCTTTGAAAAATCAGATATTTAGAAACATCTCATCAGAAAAGGCAAACATTGTAGTTGCAGAAAAGATCATAACAATCTTTTTGAACATTATTATTATATAAAATTTCACTTTATAAATAGAAACAGTACCTATTTATCCAGGCTTCATTCTTCCCCGCAATACTCCCATCACGCGAGGTCTTAACATTCTCCAGGAACTGTCCCCTGGGCCAGTCGTGCTCCGGGTTGTCGTTGAGGCTGAAGGTGTCCTCCAGGGTGGTGATGGACTCCTGGCGGTGCAGCGGGGACTCGGCCACTGACTTGGGGGAGCTAACCACCACGTCTTCCGCCAGGATTGCCGGCTCAAACGAGCTGGTGTTCGAACCGTCTTTCTGAGAGCTAAAGGCAAAGGTAGGTGTTGTTTACTATTTTATTTGAGGCCACAGATCATAATGCAAAGAAAACAAAATCAAATAATTTAAAGTGCAGTCAACAAAGGGTTTCAGTAAATAAATCTTGGACTAACACACGGGCGAAACAAGGAACGAGTTGGAGATGAAGAATATATTTTAAACTGATATAACTTTGAAAATAATATGTACTTGAAAATAATATGTAATTGAATGAATTTTTTTATATAGTACTCGCCACACCCCAACTGCACAAGTATTGTCCAAAATTTTAGCCTACTTTGTAAAAGGACTCTATAAGTTAAAATCAGTGTTGGGCCATTTAGTGAGGTTTTATGTGTAAAAAATGTAAGTATTTTATTACTTTACAAAAAATTGATTTTCACTTTGGTACAAATCATTACAAAAAAAAGAATAATTAGGGTATCTCCTAAGTTTAAGTAAGTTTCCTTTTGATAAAATATTCTTCCTCACAAAAGACAACGAGATTTCCCCATCTTGTATCACATATATATGTCTTATTTACGTGTTTTTTACATATCCATATTGTTGTGAATCTTACAAAGAGATTGGTATACAATATTCATAAAAAAAATATTTGACAGCAATGCTTTCCAGGCACCCAAGTAGGACCGGTGTAAAAGGTAAAACTACCCTTCCCGCCTAAAGTATGCTAATAACCAGTCGAGCGATAAACCAAATAAAAACTTTTTCCTAAGATTGCTTGTGATTTTTTGGTGCCCAATTTGAATATTTTCCGCCCACATTAAAAAAATCACTCCTCCGAATTTTAATATGGAGACACACAGACCGAATGAAGCGCTGTATAGCCAATGAATTCACCCTATTATTAATATTTAAGATTTTTTAAAACAATTATTAAAAAATCGTAAACATTGTAAATGGAAATATTCTCAGGATTTTCTAGCTATAAACTCGCATAGGAAGTTGAATTTTGTGTCCACGTTAAATATTTTCTATTAAGTTTCTTAATTCATAGGCCCCTTTTTTTCGAGATAGGGCTCTATTAGTTTTTCTAAATTAAATTAAATGAAATACTGAACGCCCTGAGTCGGGCGGATGGTCTAATTCATGATAACATATACAAATGCATGTAAGAAAACTGAATTTTGTGTGTTTTGAAACCAAGTGTTTTCATTTTTCATTTTAAAAACTTTTGACACAAATTTTAGTTGAGAAATACCAATATTTCATTACACTAAAATTTTACCTATCATGATTGCGTGGTAAATACTTCATACTAAATTATGTACTCTAAACAGCGCATGCGACATTTCCTAGGAAAAAAATCTGTCGGGATCATAGGCAAAACAGCGTTACCGCCACTATCTCAACAACTGAAGGCATTCAGATAATTGTATTTTCATCTTAAATGTAGGTAGCAACCAAAGATTAATAATCCTAATTAACCAAAATCATTTTTGGAATCAACAAAGAAAGTTAATTAAAAAAAACCTTCTCCTGAACAATTTACTGTTTGGCGGTTACGCTGTTCTGTCGATTATGGGTCGATATATTATATTTTCTTTTCCTGTATTTTCTTATTTTGCTTCATTCTTGACAGATTATTCCATAAATCTTTTCGAAGCAATGTGGACAAAGCAAGGTGTGCATAAATGCCTGACAACACATGAGAACAGGTTTGCTGATCATATTGGAATAGCCAGATTCTCCCAACTTCCTATCACTTCACAGGGCTTCTGAGCTGTACCATGGAATTTACCTGGAGCCATTTTTATCCGAGTCAATCATCTCAAACTGATCCGGTGTCATGCTGTGCGTAGAAACACTGCTCCCGTAGTAATTCTGTGTGGCGGACTGCGGCAGAGGCTGCAGCTCTTGGTCCAGGTGGGCCACGTTAGCCAGGTGGGCGCTGGTCAGCCGCACTGTCTCCGCAGAGGTGGTCTCCTCCTTGAAGGGGTGCTGCAGGGTGTACAGGGTGGTCTCCGAGCTGGGCATGTCTGACGTGGGACTGGAGAGAGAGTTAAGACTGGCGAGAGCTGCGTCGTAGAGCTTCTGATAGTTGACTTTGTCAGTCTCTAAAGCTAGTATTTGCTTCTTCAAAGCGGCCACTTCTTCATCTTTCTGTAAAAATATGTAAAGTTACAAATAAATTATTAATTATAAATTCCACATTATTTCATTGTAATTTCCAAAATATTTTGGAGTTAACCTAACAAAACCCAATTTTGAATGCTGTAGGCTCTATTTCTGAATTTGTTTCTCTTTCGACGTTTCACAAACAACTTTTGATTTTCTAAGGGTTAATACAGCTTGTCTAAACATACGTTTACCTCCTATTTAAATTTGGCACAATATTATGACTATCATGATCAGAATAAAGATTAAAACATATATGTAATATGAAAACATTTACTTACAGCCAAAATCCATTCTGCTTTCTCGTTATCAGAATTGGCGCATTTTTCCAGGTCAGTATCAATAATATTAATTTCAATAGTTTGCGTCTTTCCATCGGAGACAGTTTTGGGTGTGTTATTGGCCCCTGCCCCTTCCCCCCTATAGATGGAGACCAGGCCGGCGGGACGGGGAACATTGAGGCCAACATCATCCCAGTCTTCGAAATCCTGTCAAATCAGAAACTTCAATTATAAATACATGAACCAACCATTTATTGAACAATTAATTATTAAGCTTCGGCGCGCTGTGATTTTTTTTAAATTCATAATTTTACAAGAAATAATATTTAAAGTAAACTAATAATTTATCTTTAAGTTTACAATAAATTTCAGAGTTAGATTGCAGTCTATAATATATTTCAGAGCTCGATTGCAGTTTACAATAAATTTCAGAGCTTGATTTCAGTTTACAATAAATTTCTGAGCTAGATTGCAGTCTGTAATAAATTTCAGAGCTCGATTGGATTTTACAATAAATTTCATAGCTTGAATGCAATTAAGAATACATTTCAGAGCTCGATTGCAGCTTACAATAAATTTTAGAGCTAGATTGCAGCCTATAATAAAGTTCAGAGCTCGATTGCAGTTTAGAATAAATTTCAGAGCTCGATTGCAGTTTACAATAAATTTCAGAGCTAGTTTGCAGCCTTTCTCAGAGCTAGATTGCAGCCTATAATAAATTTCAGAGCTCGATTGGATTTTACAATAAATTTCAGAGCTCGAATGCAGTTTTAAAAAAATTTCAGAGCTCGATTGCAGTTAACAATAAATTTCAGAGCTAAATTGCAGCCTGTAATGAATTTCAGAGCTCGATTGCAGTTAACAATAAATTTCAGAGCTAGATTGCAGCCTGTAATGAGTTTCAGAGCTCGATTGCAGTTAACAATAAATTTCAGAGCTAGATTGCAGCCTGTAATGAGTTTCAGAGCTCGATTGCAGTTAACAATAAATTTCAGAGCTAGATTGCAGCCTGTAATGAATTTCAGAGCTAGATTACAATCTATAATAAGTTTCAGATTGCAAATTGCAGTCTGTAATAAATTTCACCTTTATCCAAACTGCAGTCTCTTTCCCCTACATTCACTGTTCACTGAAATAATTAATAAAATTTTGTAGCATCACAAACCTGTTCAGGAATTTCATCAGCGAATGTAATGGAGGTGAGTTTATAGTCTTGCTGCAGGAGGTACTCGTTGATCAAATAGTTGAGGGCTCTCTTCTCATGCGGCTTCAGCTGATCTTCACGTAACAACTTCTCACAGCCCAAATCTATCGAACTGACTTCAAAATCTGTACATAACAAAATAATTATAATATGTAAATTATTATTAAACATTGCACCTCCTAGCACTTGTGAATTTCACTTGAGAAATCCCAATGCTTTGAAATAAACAAAAACAGAATATCAATAAGACAGGTATGCCTCATACCTCATACACATGTGTGGTAATGTTATATTATTGTGAAAACAAGCTTATGGGCCCGAGTAGTTAAGGGTCACAAAATCGCACATGATTGGTACTGTACTATAATTTAATAATCAATATAAAATGTTCAGAATATATAAATACTTTGATACTGACCAGCTGCCTGCGTGAGGTTGGCTCGTAAAGAGTTGATAGTCTCTCTTGCCTTCCTCAACTCAAACTCCAAGACCGCCACATCGCTGCCTCTCTCTCCATCTTCTGACAGCCTGGTCAGGTCCAGGGAATCCAACGTGGCCTGGCTCGGAGAGCGTGCTAAACAAATAATTTAACTGTTGATAATTTCTTAGTTTCAAAACATCCATAACCACAATACTCGAAAAAAAGATAAAATCCATGTACCTTAAACACACACTGTAAAATATTCGCTTCCAAAAATTGCTGCAAAACATTTTAAGTACATTTAAAAAATGAAAATACGTAATTTCCACGTCATATTTTGTTCTGTCTCGTTTCTTTTTTTCTGTCCTTTTCTTTTCCCTGTATTTGTAATCATCCATATTCATATATCTTGTTGTTTTTTCTACTTAAGCTTTATTTTTTTAATGCTATATTGTATGTAAAACTTATATTTTTGATATCAAAATTGTACCTATTATCTCCCTCCCGGTCTAAAATGGGTTCAGTAACTTTTCGGGATTGCTGTAGCAAGAAATAAAAACAATAAAAAATAATGTAAGACTTATCTAGCTGAAACTTTTGTGATGAGAGGGAGTCAGCCACTCTTTTGAGTCATCCACTCTTTTGAGTCAATCACCATTTTTAGTCAGTTAACCCTTTTTTGAGACTTATACTAAATCGCGAATTAAATTTGATATCTACAAAGCATTATTGACCACTTCACAACAACATTATTTTTTAGTTTATTGTTTACAATTCATTCTATTATCATACCAGAAATACATAAAACTCGGATTGCAATACTGTGCCAATTTTCATAAAATCATTTTATGAATATAATGGGTACCTACAACATTGTAAACATGATAACAGAAATGTTTATTTTTAATCTGCGCACTTTTTTTTAACTTAAATTTTTTTTATGTACTTATCTAAAAACCTATATTCAATTTTATTTTATATCTAGAATGCCACACAAACTAGTGCCTACATTACCCCGAATGCTAATAGAGTAATTAAGGTGAATCAAAAGGTTTTCTTTAAAATATGTATTTGTTTTAATAATGTCCAGCAATTTGGAATGGTTACCGAAATGCTTTTACTCCTGTTAGGTTTTTGCTCCCTCCCGTTTGTTTGTTATTTATTTATTTAATAAAGCCCTATTACAATTTTATGTGGAAATTCACTGTTTGGTTTTTTGATAGCTTAATCCCAAACCAACTAGGAACGTTTTTTATTTGAGCTAATTAATTTGTGTGTTAATAGATGGCCAGTACTTATTTTAAATATTTCAAATGAATTATTTTTCTCTTCCAATGAACAAATAAATAAAGGTTTGTTCAAACGTTGATACAACAAAAATTTTCACTGCATCTCTTTTGTTACCTCGCGTTGAGAACAAGCATTTTTTGTGTGATACAACTTTGTCCGTTGGTTTGAGAATCTCATTGTGTGTCGGTGGTAATTGTAAAAAAGACTATTTGGTTTCTGGCTGTAGTCCATCTTGCTACAGACCCTGCTCAGTGGACTCGTCCCAGTATTATACATCAGTTACAATGATTGTAAGAATTTTCTCGCCTGACTAGAAACCTAGAAAGATAGGAAATCCTAGAAAGGATCTTCTTCTTAAAAATTGCTGCAACTTGGCACAGGTGTGATTTTGTAGGACTTGGATTAGGTATAGAGATTGGGTAATCTGGTCAAGAGTACCAGTTGTTTATCTGTAAATTCCTCGGGATATGGGGCGTATACATATCGTAATGTTTCACTGCCTGCAAGAACTGGGTGTTCGCGGTAAAAAAATATCAACTCTGAAACTACACACACAAAACATAATAAATAAATTGCCAGTTTAAATTAATAATAAATCATATGTTCTGGCCTTTGATACTAAAACTCGTCCGTAAATAGATTAAAATATATATACAGGAACCTACCAATCGGCAGAGAAACATCTACAGAAGGGCGTTCAAAGTTTCCAGGGTTTGAGAAAAACTCTTTTAGTTGAGGAACCTCCCTCCCTGACTCAACCAACTCTGTATGCAGCTCCAAAGCAGTCAACAAAAAATTGTCTTGGAGCAATTTAGCGGCCACATCACTATACGTTATACGCGGAACCGAATATTTCAAGACGTCACTCGCGTCTTCGATATATTCGGTCATTTTTACTGTTGTTTCATTTAAAAAGCCGTCTTGTTATATTCGTGTATTTTTTTCCTGACACTGACATCCGCACATTTTATTATGACTTAACTAGCGCTTTTAATTTAAATAAGGCAGTTGCGGGAAATAATAGTCGGTCAGCTATGTCTCGAGTAAGAACCATAAATGTCAATGAGGAAATAGGGCATTATGTATAAGCAATGTTTTTATAAAATTGTCACATTATTGACATTTCCAATCAAATTATATCATTTTGAAAAAGAAAAAGTTAGACAGATTGTTAATTGATTGAAAAAATAGACGAAATTCCTAAAACACCATTCTGTCGTTAGTGGCGTTGGCTTGGCTGTGTGTGGTTTGGTTTATTTATGGCCTGGCTTATTACTACTATCCCAATCTCCCCGAAAAACATGATTCCATAGATAAATGAATCAGAAATCAAAATAATTTGACAGATCCAAAAATGCATTTCGTTTTCCGTTGCATTTGAACGGTATTGATTTGTTTATGATTTGAACTTTGCAATTATTTTTACAATAATAATTTAGGGTGTAGTTTAAAGTGTAGCGAATTAAATGGTCTGACTTCATAATCATATGAGATCTCTTTCTTTAATTTTTGAGACGTCAATAAATAGCAAAATTAAAATTCAATTTTGATTTTATTGAGGTCATTCCAAGCATTTGAGTTCAAGGTAGGTATTGCTAATAAATAATACAATTTTCTTTCTTAGAATTTGAAAGTATTATTTGTATTACAATTTCATCTGTTCTTTTCACAAGTAAAATACTTTCAATAGGTTTTATGCTATTTTTCCCATGCAAGTATTTGTTTGGTTTTGTACGGATATTTTCAATTAACCTATTGACCTCTATTTGTTGTGTAATGATTTTTATTTTTTTATAGCCTAAATATGGACATGAAGTATTTGATACTTCGCAAACAATTAGATGACTTGGGATACAGTGAAAAGTTTCCTATGGAATGTTTGCCGCTCATAGAGAACATGACAGCGGACCTGCTGCAGACCACACGAAGCTTGCAACACTACATGAGTGTCGCCAAGGAAGCCCTTAAAGAAAGAGACATCATGAAAGCAGCTGCCGAACCTTATGTTTGTGATAACGCCAAGCTTGTCAAGGAAAATACTCAACTCCACCAGGAATTGGTAGAGTTACATGAAGAATTCAATTTCTGCAAGAAGGAAACCAAAAGCAAAATCAGACAATTGGAAAACGAGCTCTCAAACTTGGAGTTTGAACACCGCAGTTTGCAAACACGGAACAGAGAGAAAGAACTCAAAAACTTGTGTGCGGATACTTTCAGTTCAAGAAGCAAATATGTCACTAATTTCACCAGAACTTGTTGCTCTAAAAGTAATTCTGATGAGATGTGCTCCTGTGATAAGAAGCCTTGTTCTAGATGTGTGGAGCTGGAGAGTCAAGTAGAATGCCTCACTTCTAACCTCAATGACAGTCGGAATAGAAACACAAAATTATTAGACGACGTAGCCTTTTTTAAATGTCAAGTGAATAATAGAGATAAGGAAAATGCCAGACTCAGTAAACTTTTGGAAGGAGGAAGACCATTCTCGGCATTGCAAAAAGATTGTTGCGGCAAAGATCTGGATAGGAAGTTAGTAGAAGTGTGCGCAGAGCTGCACGAGGCGGAGAATAAAGTAGAGGCCCTCAATACTAAACTCAAGGAAGCCTTGAACAAACAACATGAGGCCATGAACAGGGCTCTTCAGTTGGCAGACAGGAACAGCGTTCTTGAAAAGGAATTATGCAACATTGATCAACTGGCTTTGAAAATTGAATTCGAATGTAATGACCAGCTCAAGGAGAAATGCAATTCCATTACTAATCTCCAGAACCAACTAGAAGCTGCTAGAGCTAACCATTGGAAACTTGAAAAAGAATTCAATGATGCCAAAGCCCGTCAGCGTAATCTACAAGCGGAATTAGAATCGACTAAAAATGAAAATGCCGCGCTGAATATTGCCCTGGTGTCCTGTAATGAACTGAAGGAGAAAATATCCAAAGAGAGCGAGTTGTCAAAAGCTAGCAAAAACCGTGAAGCACCCTCTAAAGCTGGAATATCTCGGAAAACAGAAACAACCTCCAATTCCCCCCGCAGCCCTCTCAAGTCTTCGCAGATCAACCCGACATTCTATAACCTATCAGAAAGCAAGAGTTCTTGCACTTGTCACAGCAATGAAAAAACAACAAAAACCGAACTTCTTCTACTGTTAGAAAACGAGAGAAAACTTTATGAAAGTCAAATCAATGAAATTAAGAAACAATTGGCCGATGTCAATAAAGTTGAATGTCGATTTTCTAGAAATGGTCTAGAATGCTCGTCTTGTGAAAAATTAAAACAAGAGAGAGACTTTTATTACAAGAGAAATTTTGCATCACACCCTAGCGAAGATTATATTGCAGAATTGAAAACCAGAAACTGTGAATTAGAACAAAAGATTCAGGGTCTTAAGAAACATAATGAATCATTACAAGAAAGTAATCAGTTATTGAAATCGAGTTTAGATCAATTGAAAGACACTCAACATAAGACCTATCGGAATTCCGATCTTGAGATGGAAAGTTGTATGCAGCTTGCAATCAATAAATTGGAAAGAGATTTAAAAAGAGCGCACGCTGATATACAATTTTTGGAAGATGATAGAAATGCCTTGAGATGTAAGTTAATTACATCAGCTGCTAACAGTGTGACGAGGGAAGAGAGGGATTACAACTCTTACGCCAAACATTCTTCTATGGTGGACAGTATTGTGAAAGAACGGGACATGTTAAGTGAAAAATTAAAAGTCGCCCAAACTGAATTACTGCATTTGAAATCTTTGAACAATCAGCTAAAAACTCTACAACTGGAGAATGATAAAAATATTGCAGATTCACAAGCCATTTCTTACGAGTCTAAACGAGAACTTAGGGATCTAAATGAAAAAGTGAGAATGCTGGAAAAATCTAAAAGTGAGCTAGAACACGAATGTCACTGTTTGAAGTCCGACAAACTAACATTAAGAGATAGTTTTTCTAAAATTGACCAAGAACGCGATAAATTGATAATGGACTTGGACGAGAAAACAGAAAGACTATCCGAAGCGGAACAAGCGCTCAGGTCTAGAGATACAACCATCAAAATGCTAGAAAATAAAATGCACGAACTCAACACCAAGATGGAATTGTTAACACAATCTAACGCATCTGTTGAACACAGAGTTCGGGATTCCCAAACTCGTAATGAAGCTTTGTCCATTGAATTGCAAACTATTTCGAAACAACGTGATAACGCTTTAATAGAAAATAAGAGATTACAAGGTGATCTGGCCATGGTGAATAATGATTTAAAGACTATGAAAAGAGAGTACGATAACTCCCGTAAAGAAGTAGACCAAATGAAACAACAGTTGCAACATTATGTAGATGAAGTGAGAAGAATTGAAGATATTCTTTCGAGGAAGGAAGCCGAGCGTACCGATATGCTAGATCACTTTGCCAGTCTGTCGCACGATGCTACGGTTCTCGAAAATAATAACCATTCATTGGAGAGCCTAGCGGCTAGTAAAAATGTTCAGTTGCAAGTCACGGTGGATAGACTAAATGAGCTGGAAAAGAAACT
The DNA here is from genome assembly GCA_936435175.1 of Glyphotaelius pellucidus. NCBI lineage: Eukaryota > Metazoa > Arthropoda > Insecta > Trichoptera > Limnephilidae > Glyphotaelius > Glyphotaelius pellucidus. The sequence continues at coordinate 31,372,816 of OW386544.1, forward strand.
TGAATCTCGAGAATCACTGATCGATATGCAAGAAGCTAAAATCAGTTCTTTAATTTACCAAATATCTAAATTAGAATCGGAGCTAGTACGGCAGAAAGACTTGACCGACATGGCGGAAAAGAATTTGCAGTTTGCTAGAGACACATGCACAACTTTAGAAAAGCAAAAGAAAGCCATTCTTATTGGCGTCGGTGAAACAGATTGCGAGAGAAAGAAACTGGAATTTAACTTACGATCTCTCAAAGAAGATAAATCCAAGGTGGAAGAAACTTACATGCGAGACAGAGCAACAGTTGAGTCTTTAGAATCTCTGCTGAACAGTAGCCGTAGAGAGGTTGTAGAGTTGAAGCTGCAGCTACAAGAGTCAATTGAAGAGACCAAGGTGCTTAAAGATAAAATAGAACAACTTCAATTCAGACTGAAGAAAGTTGAAGGCGAAAGCCACAGCAGTCGACAGAGGTCCGAGGAAGCAGCCAAGAATCTGCAGGAGCTCAAATGGCAGATTAACGATCAGAGATTTCATCGAGTCAGGATATCAGAGCAATCGGCCTCCACTTCTAGCAAGCATTGCAGTGGCACCCTTTGACACCTTCTTTACCTCAATGTACTTTTAATTAGGTATACACTTTACAATTACTTAGTTAAACGCAGACTGTGTGTAGCAAAAAAGTATTTTCCAATAGTGATTTAGTTTTATAGATTTACAAAGTAACTGGAATTTGTACAAACTTAATCTGTGATACATAGAAAGTTTTGTGCCTTCCTAAATAATTAAAAAATTTTGGAAAGTTTCTCTTCTTTTTATTGTATTTATTTTTAAAGTAATGTATTATAATTCAATCAAAATGTTGTATGTATACGAAAACCTAAATGTGAGAGTTTATAGCCTTGTTTTAATCAATTGTAACTATATTCTATGTATACGAAAACCTAAATGTGTGAGTTTATAGCCTTGTGTTTTAATCAATTGTAACTATATTCTATGTATACGAAAACCTAAATGTGTGAGTTTATAGCCTTGTGTTTTAATCAATTGTGACTATATTCTGCATTGAAGGAATTGGGTGAAAATGAGTATTAGGGATGAAACTGCAAAGGAAGGAAAAAGGAAATGATAATGCCAGTTGTTTTTCGGGCACGCCACAATATACTTCTATGGGTTTAGCTTTTCTACAAAGCACGACTAGGATATGTACAATCCTAGATAATGATGACCGCCATCTCGCGATGATCGCAACGAAACGAACCAGTCCAAACCTCCAAACAATAATACCTTTTCTTCTTTAAGAAAATGATCAAACTCAATATTTAATATAATACTATAATATGTTTATAATTGCTATAAAGAATTTATGCATACAAATAAGTTTATATTTCATACAAATGTGAGAAAACTAAATATGAACGCCAGTTTTCATGATTCAGTCATTTATTTTACCATACAGTTACAAATGTCAAAGGTTCTACAAAATAAACACCAATAATTCCATATTACGAAATATACAATAATAGAATAGGTAAGTATATTTTTCGATAAATGTACAATTGACTTAATTTTTTATTAAATTTTAAAAAGCTTTAACCCTCGATAACATAAACGCCACATTATAATAATTAAAAATATATCTTACAATGAATGTATTATTAAAATAAATATTATTAAAAACAATACACAACTGTAAAATGTTTGAAAGGGAATGAAACATTGTATAATCGAATCTAATTTCCCGCGAAATGATGCTAAATTTTACGAACTTTAATAAAAATGGTTTTAAATTCAGTAAAAAATTTCACATTGGTCAAATTGCTAATCGTTGCTTGCTACTTAAAACCATAATTACATACATACATCTTTTTACAATTGAAATTTTAAAAAGTATAACTCATGTTACCTCCTACACGAAGCTGCCATTATGTACACAATGCACTCATAATAGATATTACTTCTATAACAATGTAATATTATGGTACTTATGTTATTTACAACATTATGTTAAGATGTCCGAACACAAAAGGTAATCATGGGTTTTGCAGGGTCATCACAAAAAATGCGCAGTAGCCAATAAATTTGACGTCTATCGATGCACAAAATTTATTCAAATTAGTGGAATTATATTTAACTTAACCCTCTCTCTGAATTAGGCTGGATTTATAACATTTTGGCTGTACAATGTTATTTACTGAATGTTTCTGAAAATTCCTGTTGTTTTTTCGTGCCATTGAGATATTTTATAAGACTTTCAACATTGATTGAAAATGACAACCGTTGCGGTGTTCTAATTGGTTTCTGTGATTCAAACCAATATTAGTAAATATCCCGCTATCTTGTGATGACCTTGTACAAGGATAACTAGTAAAAATTGTGTTTTAATATGTAAGGATTACAATGTAAGAAGATTTTATAGATAGAAGTTATCATTACTAGATCTTTTATTAAAAATGGCAGCTTTTTAGATAATTATTTATTATTGTACTTCTCTATGAATATTATTATATAAAATTATCATCAATTAAACTTGTATACATATTTAATTTAGCAATAAGTGTTGTGTTTATTTAATCACATTTAAATAATAAAATGATTGATTTTAGAGAAATAATTGTTTTGTTCATTACCAATTACCAAATACATACCTAGGTTTCTTATGCAAAACTCGGTTATTGAATTTTAGAAAATAACTTGTGTATTAAATTATTAATATTGAAGAAGTGTACATTAAAATGTATAAATATTATGTTTGATAGAGGTCTCTCTGAATTTTCTGCATAATGGAAAATTATCGTATATAGGGTGTCTGAGCATGTATATGAAAGATTTTAACCTTTTAGTAATTTATTCAATTAAAAATAGAAAAAATATTGTTCCATCACACTGTATCAGTCGTCACTGATCACACTGCCACATGTCACAACGGATCACATGATACGCATGTCTTGTACATACAGTGCTGCTTGAATGAGATGGAGTGCGAAATAGTGGATGGCGAAGGAGTGGATACCTAAGATTTACCCAGCGGCGATGTGTGATGGAAAATATTTTTTTTGTTTATAATTGATATTTACATTCTTTACTCCAAATATGCACAGAAATCGCTGGTTGAAATCTTTCGGGTATGTGCGGTTCGGTATAAAGAATTGCTACAAACACCTGTTCAGCTCTCTTTCTACTATCTACGGTCCGAATACTTCGGAGACAAAGCCATCAGAATGAACGCGTTTCAAGGCACTTTATAACGTTGTTTTCATGGCTGCCATTATAATGCTTGTAGCTTGTTCCCTCAAGTTTGCCGTAAGTAAATAGCAGAAATTAGCTGAATCAGGCCATTAATATTATAGTAAAAATTATTTAATAAAATACATAAACAGCAGTTTATAAAAATTAAAAGGGCTCTGGACAGAAAAACGGTTTCAATGTTTTGATACAAGCCTTAAGAGGGCGAAAAAGCAGAGAATAGCATAAAATACTTGAAAAGTTTACCAATACAAAATTCTGTTTTTGCCAACTACATTTTCCACCATACATTAAAAGATAATAATATTAATTAATTTTATAAAATGGAATTGTCACCAAATGAAAGATTCCTAAAAAGATATAGCACGTAGGTTAAGTGAATTAAATATATTTGTCGGTCTCTCTTGAGGATTTTTATATCTTTAAATACAAAATCGTAAAAGATATTTCGACCATAGAAAGGAGTTCCGACTACCAGTTCCAGAGTTTCCTAATTTTGCCAGCAAGCATCACCATACAATAGAAGAAGATACAAAATCTAATTTTTTTAGTAGCCGATAGAAAAATTAAAAAAAAAGGAAATACCTAACCATAAAAACCGAAGCGAATTAAAAATTATTTGTCTCCATTGAGATAATAACCAATATTTGAAGTACACAAAAGTTTTTTAGACCGGTTGTACATCATATTATTGCCATGTACCAAAATTAAAAAACACTCTTTTTTAATAATAGTGCACATCACGTTGTGCACATTTTTTGCTTTTGGCGTTGTAATAAAACCAATGGAATGTTTTTGTTTTCAAATTAAAGATCCGCAAAGTAGATTAATAAATACATACTTAAATAGTTTTTCCTATAAAAAGTGAGCAATAATTGTTAACATTTTCTGATGCATAATTTATCCATTATGTATGCATCCAATCATTTATGTACAGTAATAAGAGTTAATTTTTTTATGCATAAGTGTGTATTTAATATTATTATTCGACAGATTAGAAATTTCATACTATTTTTGTCCGAAACCACATAAAGAGGAAATAATGTTACTAAATTTGCTAACACACTATTACAAGTCCAATTGTTTTTTTTATTCTTAGAAAATACAATAAGAAATTATCAGTTGCTTCTTATCTTTTTATTTTGTGAATATCGTCTTCGGAACAGTGAACATTACTTGGCATTTGGTTATACATAATGAAATGATTCAACAAAAAAGAATTAATTAATAAAAAATTTTGGCCGTTTACTTTCACATAATATCCACTGCAGGTGCCATGTTTTTATTAAAGACCTTTTTATTTGTTTATAACAATTGCTGCTTATTTATTATTAAAAACTAAATTATTTCATGTCCTTCGGAAGATATTTTCATGTTGTTTTTAATACGGCCTCAAACCTCCAAGAAAGTAAAACAGATAATATTTGACTACACATGAAACTGGCATTCATTTACAATACACATTCTTTGATATCATTTATACATTATTGTGTGTCGAGATATCAATATGAAAGATTATTATTTGTGACTAAAACTTATTTTAAAGATTGCTGTATTTATATTTTTCAATCCAAATCTCCTCCTTTACCTTACCAATGTTCATGTTTATTTGATACAATATTATTATAGTTTGTGCTAGCTTTTAACACGGAAGGCATATTTATACAAAAATATTCCTTATTATTGACAAATATGTAAACATTCCAATATGTGTTGAATATCACACTGCCCTCCTAAATAATTACAGATAGAATAGTATTTTATGAAAATATAAAATTAAATACACAATGATTTAATAGTTCTATTAGCGCCTTTGAGATGATTTTTCACAAAGTTAGCTAAAGCCATTCAAATCTTTCAGTTATTATTTTATAAATTCTCAGCAGAATCAAAAATACCAATGTGTTGAAATCAAAATTAACAAGCAAAATCATTATCAACTTAAAATACTAAAAGTTAAAGAAATATGGTAACTATACAATCAAATCAGTCAGCAGAAATTCATGCAATTTGTCATGAAAAATTAATATTTTAAAATGAAATGGGATTTTTAAAAACACTTGATTTAAACTTCAGTGCTCAAATTCAATTATTTCGGCAACCAGAATGCTAATTCAGATTATTATTATGCAAAAATTATAAATGTGCAGTTCACACGCGGTAGAAGTGAAACCTTCTGAAAACTAAAGTAGACAAAGGTGGGGAGATTACGAAGCACCGCACAAAGGTGAGACCGATCATTTTCTCATTCTCTCGCTAAATCCTACAGATCTATGTGTTTGTCTCTTTTTAGTGTCGCTTTTTCGTTTCATCGAGTTTCAAATCACAACAGTGCTAAAGAAGTTTCATTCAGAAAAGATTATGTTCACTTAATATTTGTATTGGACAGTAGAGTGTCTTTTTAAATAGTTCATATTTAAGATTTTTTAATACATCGAAACAAGTACTTAAATTCACAGATTGGAATGGTATTTTCGTTATATATTTTTGAACAAGATCAAGGTCCCTGTTTACTCCAGTAGTTGAATCTAAGCGCTGATAAGTTTAATAGCAATTTGGCGTTATGTACTTGCTTGATGCAAAGGGAGGCTAATCAATCAACTGAGGGACTATTTTAAATTTCCCATGTAATAATTGTAATAAAACTAAAATAAACTGTAGGAACAGTTGAGATCATTTTATTCACCCTGTCATATACTAGTCCCAGCGAGAGGTCATATGTGACATCTTAGTTCTAGCATTTTTTACCTTTTCAATTTCAACCAAGATGCGTAAGAAGGAAGAGACGTCGATGACGTCAGTATGAGCTCACGTTGGGACCAGTTTACTGAAGTTTAATTGTAACCATGAATCCCTTCATTGTTACACGGTTTTTAATCAAAGAACATTGGTTAGTGCAGTCTTTTGCGGTCACATATTATTTTCAAGATTTGCTGGTAATGCACCAATAGTCTAGCAATAAGCTTATCATTTCACAAATACCACCTTTACAGGATTTAACACAATTCCACTTGGGACATAATCCCACACCACTAAATATTATTTAGAAAGTTATTCTCTCAACATTGCCCAAATTATAATAATGTTAAAGTTTAGAGGGTGGCCAGTATTCTTGTGAAGCCAACGCAAGCCGACATTACCGTCTGTCCAATTCCCCAAAGCATCGCGTATACCGGGGACATCTGCAGAGAGGAAGCTCGGTACACGAAGGCTATGGCGGCACTGCTGAGAATCCCCGACGTAGTAGGAGTCATTACCCCCATTACTAATATAAATATGGGAAAGAACTTCCCGAACTTGTGTTTGCGGAGAGTCGCAAACGATATCAAAGCGGCGCAGGTGTGAACAAATATAGAAGAGAACAGTGACCACAGAAACACCTGGTACCACATCTCCGCAAACGTGTTCAGAGGGTCCGCCGGCGTCAGGCTGATCACATTGGCAATTGTATCCAATTCCGATGGGTGGAATTCCGAGAGCATGCTATACATCGTCATTGATTAAGTGTTCTCATTGCATGCCCAAGGGCAGAGCAAAACACTTGAACTGTAGCTTACTCCACTCAATCTGCTTTCCATTGGGGTTTGCACGATGCTAAATTATGTGCAATGTTTCATTTTTGTTATCTGAAACGGAATAACGCAATCGTAAATACTCGGTTCAAGGGTGGTTAAATTATATAAAAATGTCATAAGGTGGAAACACAGCTCTTACATTTCGTGGTGGTGTATGAAACACATTGATATACAGTGGTATCAATCATATTTCGCGGATCTCAAGTAATTATTAATGCTCATCTTTCGAGACATTGCTCATAATACGATTTCCGTTTATAACAATAAAGTACGCTAACCTGTCATTGGAAAGACCTGTCAAATTATATTTTTAAACAGCTGATCACAAACGGCTGGAATGTTAATTATTTTAGTACCTACTTTTAGTCAATAAGCCGATAATCTAAAGGGCACTCTTCACAAACTCTCATGTTATATTATTTCTCCACAATCGACCCGGCAAGGCGTGTGATCTTAAAATTAACACTCGAACCAAAAATGTTGGTATGAAAACATTTATCAAAAAGAAAGAAGGCACATTATTTCACAGTCGAAAGGTCGGAGGAAGTATTATTTTTTACCCTTTGTTGGTCTGCACGGAGAAAATTTTATTTTGTAGGGAACTTGCATTTATGTGAAGGCCTTTGAAGCAAAGGATCGGAATCAGTGAGGAGAGACTCGGAGAGTTGTATTTTGAAATTTCTCTTAGATGGTGTGATATTTTGATTGAAATTAGGTATGAGAGGGCTAATGTATTCTTATTAAAAATTATCTTTGAACTATTTTGAGAGGATTTAAAATTTAAAATATGTGTAACCAATATTCGTCTCTTTATAAGTAACGCTTTAAAATATTATTTGATAGATGACGTCAAAATAAACAAGCGTACATTCAGGAGAGCTATCTTGTCTTTGGGGCGCTGTGTTAGGAGTTGTGGTCGTGGTAGCGTCGCAATTTCATTAAAATTATCTTGATAACGAAAACAAAATATTACTAACCCTTGTGTGAAATATTGTAAATACCAATTTTCTCCAAATATCGGAAGAGATAATGGAACGCCACACAACAACTTTGTCTTGGCACATTATATTGTTTCATTCATATTTCATACCCATACATAGCAACTGGCGCTCTAGGTTCTTGGCATTATCTGACTCATTTGTATCTAATTCATTTGATAAGGCCTGTTCACGAAACCTTCTTACATCCACTTGCATTCTAGCACTTTTCTTCTGGAACTCTTTTTTTTTTACACAAGCTCCACACTAGAGGCCCTGTGGAAAATAATTGCCCTCAGAGCCTACGTCATCTTTGGGGATGCTGTGTGGAGGGTGAGCATCTGCCTGACCGCTTTACATACTTAAACCATCCTTTTAATTTTTATTTTTATTTGAAATCAAAAAATTTAACAGATAATTTAATTTAAATTAGAATTTCGTAACCTCTTGTCCTTTTCCTTTAATTATTTAAAAAAAATTATGTCTGCAAACCATTACTCAACACTTTGTGTGGCTCGCTTAAAACTAAACGGTTCCTACCTGTTTTTTTACAGAACCAACCTTCAACCTTCAACATTGTTTTTATTCTATTGTCGTTCTGGCCGGCTCTGCCTTTGGTGATTGTTCGGCTTTATAAACTATTTTGAATATAATACACATAATAATAAAGAAAAAAATATTTTCATTGATATTTGGACTAACATTTGATTAGCTTCAGATTCGGTAAGTGAAAAAACAACATTTTGCTTATGTTTTGATTCTTCCAAACATCTCAACTTGTCTGTACAGTCATGCAACCTAAGGGATAAACATTCTTGTTTTTTGTTCTGTCTTTTCTCTTGTCAGTTTCGTCGCACGTGTTTTTTGTCATTCGGTGCGGGTTTTGTAAAGTTCTGTCTGTTGTTTTTATTTTAACCCGTAAAAATGGGTAAAGTACGCTCCACCACGGGAGCCCCTCGGAGGCAGGGTTTCAATAAATCTAACCACTCCATGAATCCAGACAGGCCCACGGAAGGCCTGAAGGGTGTTGGAAATGCCAGGACCAGGTCCACAATTAAGAGGTTACAAATGTACAGAAATTTTAAAGCCAAGAGGGATAAAACTGGTCACATCATCGTAGCCGCCCCATTTCAAGGGAGTTTACCTTCAGGGTCCAGAGCGCGCGTAGAGCCAAACCAAAAGTGGTTTGGCAACTCCAGAGTTATTTCTCAAAATGCCTTGCAGAAGTTCCAAAACGAACTTGGCGTAGCTGTGAAAAATCCATACCAGGTTGTCATGAAACCCACTAAATTGCCAATCACTCTGCTGAATGAAACTGCCAAAAACGCACGAGTCCACTTGTTAGATACAGAAGGCTTCGGGAAAACATTTGGACCAAACAAGAGTCGGAAGAGGGCTAACATCAAGTTCACTGATCTAGAGTTGTTGTCGCAGGCTGCGAATGACAGATCAGAATCTTACAATAAAGATAAAGATCTAGACCTCATCAAAGAAGATTCAGGAATGAAAGACGGAGTGAGGGAATGGATCTTTGGAGCCGGGCAGAGCAAGAGAATATGGAATGAATTGTACAAGGTCATCGATTCTTCAGATGTTCTCCTTCAAATTTTGGATGCCAGGGACCCTCAAGGCACCCGCTGTCCTCACATTGAAAACTTTTTAAGGAAGGAAAAGCCACACAAACATCTAATATTTATTCTGAATAAGGTGGACTTGGTTCCAGCCTGGGTCACCCAACGCTGGGTGGCCATCCTCAGTGCAGATTACCCCACTGTTGCCTTTCACGCCTCCTTAACCCATCCCTTCGGTAAGGGCTCTCTGATTAACTTGCTACGACAGTTCGGAAAGCTTCACATCGACAAGAAACAAATCAGTGTTGGATTTATTGGCTACCCAAATGTTGGTAAATCATCAGTGATCAATACTTTGCGATCAAAGAAGGTGTGCAAAGTGGCCCCCATCGCTGGTGAAACCAAGGTCTGGCAGTACATCACTCTGATGAAGAGGATCTTCCTGATAGACTGCCCCGGAGTGGTGTACCCCTCAGCCGAGACCGACACTGAGAAAGTTCTCAAAGGAGTAGTGAGAATAGAGTTAGTCAAAAGTCCCGAAGATTATATTCCGGTCCTGATGGAACGTGTGAAGAAAGAATATCTCGCTAAAACATACAAGGTTGATGGCTGGGAAACTCCGCAGGAATTTTTAGAAAAACTCGCCACAAGGAGTGGTAAGTTACTTAAAAAGGGAGAGCCTGATATAAGTACTATTTCCAAAATGGTATTGAATGATTGGCAAAGAGGAAAATTGCCCTTCTATGTTTCACCGCCTGGATTTGAAATCCCCTTAAGTAAAACCCAGCCCAAAGAAATCTCAACAGAGCCACTCAAATCTTCAGATACCACCTCTGACACAGCCAACGAAAGTCAAACTCAAGAAGAAGACCAACCTCCTGTTGATCCAATTGTGGAGCAAGGAAGATCTTTCAAGGTTATGCAAGACTTTAAAAGGATTCGCATGGGACTTCAGTTTGACAATGTAGAAGATGTGAAACCTTTGGAGGTGAGCGAAGAGGTTCCCGAAGCGGAAGAAGATGACGAAGAAGACCCGGATGAAAGCGCAGCGGATAAATCTCTAGATGTTACACAAACCACAGCACCAGAAGAGGAAGACTCTACAGACTTCAGCGACTTCTACAGCCACAGTGAAGAAGACTGCAGCGACATTGAGGATAACATGGCCGGCCCAGATGACAAAGTCTCCAAGAAACAGAAGACATCCAGCGGAGCATTCTCGATTCACGAAATCAATGAAGCAATCTCCAAAAAAATTAGAAAAGTCGCTGGAGAAACTCACGTAGTCAAGAAGACCACCGCTAAACAGAGAAGAGCCCTCGACAGGGTCGGGAAGAGGAAGACCATCGGAAGTAATTTCTACGAAGTAGCAAATGTCAAAAACAGAAATAGAATCAAGAAGAAGAAGACTGTCCGATGATTATTTTGACCAACAAGTTTTTTTTTTACTTCAATATTGAATTATTATAATTGTTATGAAAATCTATGCAGGGGCCGCGATAAGATGATGTATTTATTTTTTCCCTTTTTATGATGCACAGAAATTGTTCCAATAAAACATCCTGAAAATATTATTTGAGTTTTTTTTTTTTTTAAAGCATTGTTGGGCTGTTAAAACTTCCAATTGAACAAATTTACAGGTGAAAAAGTACTGGTTTTCTAGGCCCGAGGTTTATATTTCTCAATTATTTTTATTGTTATGTAACTGATTGGAGGTTTTAATAGCCCGGTGACAATAAATATATATATATAAAAAAAAATTGTGTAGTTTCCTACTGACTTTGGACAGTATTATTTTAATCAATAAAAATATAATATTATTATTCAAATCAAAAATATAATACTATTATTATTTTTTTATATGAATACTGCACAAGAGTCTCAGCCGCTTGGAGCCAGTGAGACTTGCGTCCCCAATTGGGGAATGTTATGAGGCTGTAGGTAAGGGGGAGGGAAAGAGGAAGATGGGGAAGTACCTGGCTGTTCAGATCTAGTCACTAAAGCCACTTCAACCAAAGTTTCAATTCTGAATGGTGGTCTTACGCCAGGGTGACCCTGAGAGTATCTTCCACTCAGGAATTTGCCACGAATATACCTATATATGCATGTTATCCAGTCAAAGGTTAAAATAATATATTCATAATAGAGTTATGTTTTTTTTTTCAAAATAACACAGAAGATTGTCGCAGAGGTGAGACTTAAGGTGATCCAATAGTCCTGGGAAAAATCGAAATCGGAATTCACGCCCCTTTGTGGGACGATTTTAAAAATACTTAAGAAAAAGCTTTTGGAAAGGTTGGAAAAGGTATTTGAGAATTTTTTTTACAGGTTGATACAGGCCTGTAAAAAACATTAACTCCTTTTTTACGCATATTTGTTTATACTAATAAAACGCAAATTTAAAATTGATTTCACGGAACCAAGCAACGTGGAGTCTACACGTCTGTTCCCCGCTCCGTTCGGGGCAGAAGTGAAAGAAAGTGGGGTGTGGCAAGCCAGTAGTCCTTCGGTGATTGACATAAGGGTCACTTTGAAAATCCAAATTCGTCGGCTGCCAGCCGTATTGTGAAATAACAATGCAAAAATGCACATTTTATTTTATTTTGTGAATAACGGGCGTAAATATCATTTTTTTTTGCGATTATCATAAAATAACTAAATTTGCTACTTTGAACAATAAAACCATTTCCGAAAAGAGGTTTGTAAGTAGGAGAGTTTGCACTTGAAGGTGTTTTTTTATAGACCTAATACTTTATTTTTTTCTAGGCTTATTAAAAAATGGCCAATATTTTTAAGGGCCAAGATATGTTCTACACGCAGTATTTAATTGAAGCGTTTGTAATACTTCTAAGCCATCAAATTTTCAAAACAAAAATACATGATTTTACATTATTTCGCATGGCTTCATCTTAACAAATTGTGAAGTTGATGGACTCTCAAGCTGTTTATGCATATTTTAAACAGTAATATCTACCAAAATAGTATCTGCATGATACAAACAGTAAAAAGTTTTTAACAGCTTTCTGGCAAACAAAAATCAGCTTGATGAATTATTTATTTAAGGTTAAATTTAATTTTGTTGAATTCTAGCAATGGATCTTCCATCAGACAGTGACGATAGTGATGTTGACTTTGTGCCCGGAGCAGAAGAAGCCGTCTCGGAATGTGAATCGGAAGAAGCAGATCAGGAAACAGAAGCTCAATTCGAAGGAGAAGTCGCTAAGAAAAAACAGAAACGATTGGCCAAACAGTCCTCCAAAAAGAGCAAGAGAAGAAAAGTAAATACATCCAACGAGAGCTCTGATGAATCACCTGCCAAAAGTATTCCAGAAAAAAGCGCAGACCCTGTAGACGAAAAGAAGTACCAGGATGATCTTTGGGCTTCGTTTTTGGGAACACCAGCTCCAAATAAACCTAAAATCAATGAAGATAAAATCAACACGGAGAAGTCGCAGATTAGCAAACCTTCCATAAGTGTGGCAGCCGATAAAAAAAAACTGGCACCGGATATTATTCAAAGTGAAACTTTAGAGGACTTGTTCAAGTCGGTGAAAGCTGATCCAGTCAATAAAGTGGCACCTGATACTTCCGTTGCTGATGTAAAAGGTATTTAATACATTTTATTGTTTTTATCAATAAAATAATTCATTTTGTTTTATTTTTGTATTTTTAGTTGAGCCCTTGCCCAGAAAAATGTTGTATCCAACAATATTCTAGTTAATAAAAAGTTAAGTTAATAAAATTGAAAAAACGAAACCAGTTATGTTTCATAACATTTTATATTTAAAATACATAAAACATGCAATTCTTAAGAGTTTTAATTGAAAAGTCGTCTAGAAAGGCAATTAAATTAGAGTTAATACTAGAATTTACGCTGAATTTGTGGAATAATGTTGTAAATGAACACTTTCACATACAACATTATTCCACAAAATGTTTTTTTTTACTCTTCATACCTTACAAAAAACAACATGCTCTTCTAACATAAATGTACATACGTCATTGATGTTTCTGAGCTTAAAAGCAAAAAATGATATGAATAAATGAAACCATTTACGTTCTAGATATTGTCTTGAGATCAACATACAACATTATTCCACAAAATTGTTTCAACGGTTAAAAAATAATATTTTTTCTTGACAAATTCTACTTTCCTGCATTCTTCAGCTTCTTTGCTTTAAAGACTTTCTAGTTGAAGCCAGAAGACATTCGTTTTCTCCATTTATTACCATAAATTAAACCATGCGCTATGATTTTGATAAATGGTGTTATACAACATTCTTCCACAAACCAAACTTTAAAAGGCTGCCACGGGCCTAAAAAAATATTCATTACCATAATTTCTACCTAAGATGCGTATAATTTGGATATCTATGGTCCGGGCAGATGGAACTCTTGTGCCAACACATAAAAATAAAATCCTGCTATCTTTTTATTTTTATCTTCTTCTTATGTGACACCTCACAAAAGCTTCCTTGTCTGTATAGTGTAAAGACAGGGGAACTATATCGCCACTAGGTTAAGGTTGGGGTTGTAGGAAGGGAATTATTAATGCAGGTCTAGAAGAGGCCCGGACTATAGGATGGAGGAAAAACAGGTGCCGATGGTTCTACCTTCGAGCCGACTTACACAAAAACAAGTCGAAAAAATCAATCCAATCTCATGAAACCAATGTCAACTGTGAACCGGAGTTTCGCTCATGTCCATCGAGTAACGCGGAGTAACCAGTGTGCAGGGGATCAGAGCTGCTAGCTTCTTAGAGCATGCTCCATTGAAATACCTGTAGAACAGACTCTGCATGCCCACATTGTGTCTAAATAAACTTACCCAATAAATAATAAAAAATATAAACAATGTGAGTACTACTGAAGAAGTAAAAAGTCCTACCTACCGTTAGAGAGTTCTCATTTACGACGTTTTATTGGTTATTCCCAATGTCTTATGTATATTTTGTATTACAGCCAAGGCAGCCTCGTCCAGTTGGCCGCCATCAGGTTTACCCGGGGCCAGGAAATCCGGCGGAGGTCTCGCCTCCATAATGGGGAAAATTGGTAAAAAGGACAAGGTCAGCGTGCTGGAGAAAACCAAACTGGACTGGATGTCCTTCAAGAAGGAGGAAGGGATAGAGGAAGATATCTCCATACACAACAGAGGGAGAGATGGGTAAATATTTATACCGCACTCTCTCAGTAATTCTCCGCTCAATCTCTTATTCGACAATTACTACATATAATCTATTGCTTATCAATTTGAGAGGCAGGCATGGGTACCGCCTCCCCAGGAACCATTTATTAGATAACCAACACTTCTGCCTTTTCATCCCAAGTGGTTTGCTACGTTTAATGACTTGGGTTCATGGGGTGAGGTTTGTCCAGGTCCTGTGGTGAATGCATCTGCTGGTTGAGGGAGACCTTTTGACGTCTCCAGCGGGACTTTCTCGTAACATTGCCTTTCACTGCAGTGGAAGGGATGGATTCATATGTCTGTCACTCCTGGAGACACTGACCTCACCCAGATTCCTACCCACCCCTCATACCTTTTCCTTTCCAAAACCTTATCTCCTTCTTTTCCTCAAAAAACCCTCCACAGCATCCCCAAAGATGACATGAACCCTTAGGGAATTATTTTCCGCAGGTCCTGTGGAGCTAATGTATAACAAATACCCTGCCGTTATTTTTACTAGTTGAAAGTGAAAAATCAAGCTCTGTAATTTGTATGTCAAATTCAGTAGTCCGCCTCTTGCCTCGGGCGCCAAGCTTTTACGCCGACGGGTTGGGCTATCTTACCCTTACACGCTCAGTTAGTATACCGCCGCATGAGGGGTTGGTAGGGATCTGGGGTCAATGTGTTCAGGAGTGATGAACATAGGAATCCATCCCTCCCACTGTGGTGCAAGGCGATGGGTCGAGTGGGTCTGGCAGGTCAAAAGGTCTCCCTCAACCAATCTCTCCCGATCCGGCCCGCCACGCTGTAGGCAAAAGTGTCCACTGCCAAGACCTCGTCAAACTTTACCCCATGAAACTGGGCACCCCTGCTAAGTCACCATATCACCATATGTAGCAAACCACTTATGTGGGGACTTTTATGCGGGGTGTTGGTTATCCAATAAATGGTTTCCGTGACAGCGATACCCATACTCGCCTCCCAAATGTATGTACTATGTTCCCCTCTTCCACAAATTGGACACTTGTCCTATTTTTGGGGGTGGCGTATTAGTGAGAGAGCGCTGAATCAAGATTTTGAAGAGACTCAATTAATTAGTTTGGTGCCATCTTTCAAATTACGTGCGTATTGCATGCCGAATCAATATAAAAGAGCATTATATTTAGTTTTTGATTTTAAGTTACCAAGTACAGTTCAATGTCTGAATTATAAATTTACAATAACCAATATGATCGAATATGAGACCCTTTGGGCTACCTGAAGGCTCTGTCTTGTGTATTGTTTGTACATATGTAATTAGATAATTTTTATCTTATCAAATATTATTGCAAATTTACAGTAATTTCTGATAATAATTGTCAATAATCTGGGGGTACCTGGGGGCCTAGTCACTATCTCTCTTAAACGTCTGTTCTGCGGGTATACTAAGACACACATCCGTATTCTTAAGTTTCGCTAATCTTGGTACTCTTATCAGTCGTAAGCCCAAAAGTTACTAACTAAAAATTTATACGTTTCGGTGTCGAATGACGTCGACAACGTCTCTGCATTTTGACAGTTCTCGTTGATTTTGGTACTCTCTTTATCCATAAGTTAGAAACTTTGTAGTTAGAAACATTTGAATTTCGGATTTTACAAAACTAGATCGAAGGACCACAGGTTTAAATAAACGGGAACGTTTAGAGTTGACACATTGCTGAATGACATATTTCTCGAAGTTAATAAATACGAATTTAGTTGAGTCTATTTGTTCGGTTTTCGGAACAACTCATATTGGTCTCATAGAAAACGTTGTGTCTCCCTTACTATCATAGTGAGCAATATGATTTCAACGGTGTTAGAAAGATAAAACACCACGCTTTATATTCAAATATTAAAATTAGCTACAGATGCAAAATGTTTAGACCTTTATGAAATCAAAGTTTCGAATCGCAATTTGAAATAAATTTTTGAAACTTTTGGAATTTTTTATTAATTACTAGCGCTCCCGCATGTGTTGCTATGCCACTTAATAAGAAATTGTTTCTCCCTGCGTGTCCTTTCCCATTCGTCCCCTTCCGCCTCCCCTTCCTCTCCCACGTCCCCTTCTCCTCAAATCCCCAAGGTTTCATTGCAATTGGATGAATTTTTAGCAACGCATAATTTCATTACACCAAGAACACTATTGTATATAGAAACCATCGCTGACATGCGCACATCAAATTCCCAAAGTTTCATCGCAATCGGATGAATGGTTTAGCAACGCATAGACATCTCATCTATACATACCAGAAGTGATTTTTATATACATAGAAGAAAGATAGCGTTCCCGGAATGCGTTGATATGCCACTTAACCTCTCAAATACCAGTCGTATTTCGAAAATTAACTTTGAAATTTGATGAATTGTTCAAAATCTGTGAAATAAGGCTTAAGGAATATCTACTAAGAAAGTGCCTGCACCGATTTTAATGCAATGTAATAAAATTCAATCCCATTTCAGGTACTTGGACCGACAAGACTTCCTTCAGCGCACAGATGTAAATCAATTTGAAATAGAAAAGAGTTTAAGGTCAAATAAAAGAAGCAATAGATAAATTAAAAACACATTTTTAAGACTAGGCCAAAATTGGCCTATTTGCTGAAGGAATTTGAACCTGATTATTTATACAACCGATTACAATTTTATGTTTGTATGTACCTTGTAATAACTGCTGCCAATACATAATTGTATTTAAGACACAACTTTTGTTTGTATAATGTGATAATTAATAAATATTAATTTTAATAAACTTTATTTGTTTTATTTGATTGCTAAGATCAAAAAGTTTTTAATAAAGTTAACCAATCCAACTTGCTAAAAAAAACTTGATCGTTTTCATATCAAATTCTTAACAGAACACAACTAATAATTATTATTATATGTAGTTGAATAATTTGTAGAGCACCGTCTTTTTGAAAAATTACCTCAAGGGTTTAATAAATCATCCCCTGTAACTTTTGGTGTACTACAGGGGCTACGTCTTGGCCCCCTGCTTTTTCTAAATTATGTGAGAACATCTGTAAAAACCCAGTATAAATAAATAAAGAGCCCTTTTCGCAAGTATCCGATACTCGACTATTCTAGAATCTTGACTACCACCACCATACATCTGCACGGAGGTTCCTAAAAGACTAAAATACACATGACAAGGAGTGTAAAATACAGGAGCGCAGGAGGTAGTTATGCTGTCCTTGTTTAACCAGTATTACAATAGAAGATGCTCTGAGGAACTAGCATTACTGATACCTTCAGCACCCGTGCATAGTTGCAAAACACGCCAAATGCGCATCCAACATATGTACACGGTTGACATTTGTCACATGAGAACGGGTCGCTTCTACGACTCGTTCTTGAGTTCAACAGCTCAACTGTGGAACGATTTGATCTGGCCTCTGTGTGTCCTCCCCCCTGCAACATAGATCTATCCAATGTTCACTACTTCCTCTCCTCAAAAAGACCCTCCACGGACAGCATCCCAAAGATCACATAAGTCCTTAAAAGCTATTCTCTAAGAGATCTCGTTCTCCCACGAGAAGTGCTGTCAGATTTGTGTGATTTTCTACGGCTGTTATTTGCTTTTTCTATCGGCCGATGTCAAAATTTCAGCTGTGAGCTGTCACGTTTTTTAGTTTGGGTTGTTTTAAACACGAATTCCTGCAAGTGTGCATGATTATTTATTCATTTAACAGCTGTAGAAAATCACACAAATCCGACAGGACATCTCGCAGGAGAACGAGATCTCTTAGAGAATAGCTCTTCAGGGCCTTCTGTGTGGAGTTGATGTAAAAGTACTACTTGATAAAATTTTGGTATCAGATAAATCATATTATTATCTACTTGTAAGAATTTTTTTAATAATAATAGGTAGATACTTATTTGTAAGATTGTGTATTTATTATAACAATAATATCTCTTTATCTATTAGCCATATTCAATGAGCACAACATTGTTTATGTGAAACACATACTAAGGGAGTTGAATTTCATAACAGAAGCAACCATTTATAACAATGCATGCATAAAATAATCAGTAATGTGTTATCAAAGAAACATGATATCTTATTGTAAAAATTATGGGCACAGGATGACTAATGCAAGATTCCTTGCAAGATTTAAAATTACCTACGAGCAAAAATCAAACACAACGTCCTGTAGGTAAGTATTGTAAAACATAGTGGACCATAAGCTTTTTAATGAATTATTTATTACACATATTCCAATAGAAATAAGCTAAACTCAAATCATGAAAAAGAAAATAGAAAAATAGTTGTAAGCAATAAACATTGATCTAGTCATGAGTCAGAGGCTGTCAGCCATGTAAACTTTGAAAACTCGGATTTAAATTTTAAACCATTCAAATAAAAAAAATTATGTTAAATGAAGACAAATCACTGTATGCACCACTTATTTAATCAAAATTTTATCCTGATATAGGAACCATGGATTTCGAAACATGATGAAATAAGTGGTGTATGCAAAGTGATTTGTTTTCATTTAATTAAAATGATGTGTAACTTACAATTACAATGAACAACAAAATGAATTTACAATTATTGCAGAAGAAAAATTTATGGTTCACAATGTAAACTTTATTTCTTTGAATGGATTCAATGGATGCGACCATCCACCACCAAGACCTGGACAAACCTCAATCCCTGCTAAGTCACCAATCGTAGTGAACCTATGGCAGATATGTTAGTTATCCAATTAATGGTTCCCAGGGCGGTGGTACCCATATCCGCTTCCCAAATTAAGCTGGTTTCAAATAACTATAAAATAAACAATGCCAACAATAATATTGCCTTCATAACAAACGTGTAGTAAGTATTATCACAGAAAGAGCCTCAAATGACGACATCACTGGAAATGCAACACAAGTGGGCGTTGTATAAACTCCATAGCTACTTGCCCACAACACAATAAATAAGATCCTTTAAGGACATGTTTCAAGGGCCACCTGCAATAAATATAAGTCAAATCGTCTCCAATTTTAACAAATAAAAATAAATAAATTGTTTGCAAGGCGTACATAGATGCAGAAATGAAAATGAATGTACTCTAAACGGTTTCCCGCATTATTTTGAAGCTATTGTTAGTTCTCTTAAAACTCGCTAGAGGCTTCCGTGGCGTTTAGTTTGTTTTGAAAAATGACAACTGGTTCTGAAAATCAGTTTGAGTAAAACCTTCTGCGGGAATGGTCGCGTCACTCGGCCGCAAAAAGTTTTAATTTTAAACATCCCTATTTTCAATGTTTATAAATTAAATTCATTGCTATATCGTACAATCTGACAGTTAATGTGAAGAGGACTTAATTCTCGACTTGCAAAAAGTGTGTTGTGTTTTTTCGGATGTTTTGTTAAAATAATCGAGAATGTTGAATGGTTTTTTGTGCGACTCGTGAAAATTGAGTAATATTGTAATTTAGTGTGTGCAGTTTACTCCTTCTTTGCAGTTAATTGCCTGATTTGAGACAATGACCATGCCTTCGGTGCGAGACACCGTCACCCCCAAGACTACCCCGGTAAGTGGATATATTGATTTTCAACAAGACGCACAATGTCCCTGTATTTTTATGTTTTTAATTGTTACTGTGTAGCTGGTGAAAAATTTGAATCCCCTTCGATCAAAATCAACTATTTTCTGTTTTCAATTCAATAATTTTTTCTGAACTAAACACACCAAACCCCCAAATATTTGACTTTTCATTAGGTTACCCTTGATTTTCGTAAGTACTTACCTACTACCTGTATTGAAGTACAATTATACACAATGTATCCATAATGTATTGTCATATCTACCCAATTCTTAAAACTCTTATTGTTTTCATACATTTGTAGAATATTTTTCGTAGTTTAGCAGATAATATTTAATGTCTGAAAGGAAAAAAAACGATCTTTCAAAGTGAGTAGAAAAATATTGGTGGTCTGTTTCCTACCGAGAGAAAGCTTTATTGTAATATGTATTTTCATAAACAAAACATTTAAATTTAAAACTATAAACAGTTTTGGTATTTTAGTAAGTATAAAAATATATCGCTAAGAAAGAGAGGCTGTCTACGTGTCTACCCTCTGCGTTCTGTCTCTCACCCCTCCTGAAAGAGGGTGTGAATTATTGTTTCAATAACAATGTTGGAGGGTACCTATCAGTATATTTTATTGAACAATTCTTTGTTTTCTCTACAATATCTTTGCTATACTTTATTAGTTAATTTAATAGTTCATCTAAATGATTTATTACTTTTATTCACAACTTTTGAACGTGCAATGTCTTCCCGAGAGTTCCCCGACTTTTTCTTCAAACCACCTCGTTGTTGTACTTCTGCCATCAGATTTAGTGTTAGAACTAACTAATTGCTTCTCTTTTCCTTCGGCGACAACTTACATCACAAGAGTTAAATGAAATAATTTGATATTCAAATCCATTCTACAGTCCATTCTGAATATTTTGCGACACGACGTGTTAATGTTTATAGTATAAAAATATATCGTCGGTCTGATGACCACAGGCTTACCTCATATTTGAATTTTTTTTAGGAGAACCAAAAAACTGTTTTCTTTGCCGGATTCTTGTATATTTTATTATTGGGGTTGTAATTACGCATTTTAGCCAACCAAATTAGCAAGTCATTTAATTAAATATATAAGAATCCGGCCAAAAAAACGCTATCTTGGCTTTTCTATAAAAAATTAAAGTATGTGATACCCTTGTTGGTCACCAGACCGACGATATAATACATATTGCTTTCATCAAAATAGAAATCACTTAGATAAAGATCAATCTCAAAGCGACTGCTATTTTGTATAATTTGTATGCGTTTATTATCTTATCTGACGCTATCTGAAAAACAAACACAAGAGTTATTCGTGGAGCTGATATGAGTGCAATTTTCCTGGTTTATACATTATAATCACCTGGGACAATGTGACTCTTTATGTTAATATTATAATCAGGGTTTGCAATCCCGCAATCCCGCAATCCCGCGGGATATTTGATGTGCGGAATTTGCGGGATCGCGGATTGAAGGAATACTAATTTTACACCAAAAACACGCTGTTTTGATTTGCTGTTATGCTTGGGTGACAGGAATCTCCAAAATCTGTATTTCTTACTATCTTTTTTTTAATCAAAGTCTTCTTAAAATACTTATTATTTATTACGTTACAATGTGTTTTTATTATATTATTAGTGCCAAAGATGATTTATCTCAAATGACTGTGGGGAGTCCTGTGAGTGGCAGTTATGTTTTCATATATATTTACGATCTTTTTGTTATCAAGGTCTTCTTAAAATACTTGTTATGTTACACTTTCAATATCTTTTTTTTAATATTACTAGCATAAAAGATGCTAGTAATATTAAATAGATTGATATGAAAGTCCACTTAGATGACATAGGTTGTTTATCTTCAATGTTTTTTTTTTCAATGTGCAAGTGTTTAAGATAATTGAAATAATGAAAGAATGTTGGTCTGGTGTAGCATTGTAAAAATCCTCAAATTATGTAATTAACAATTCAATTAATAAATAAAAATTAAAAAAATAATAATAATTGTATTGTGGTTGGCATTATTCAAATTTAATACCCCCTTAATAATAATCCTGCGGGATTTTTAGACTCTATCCCGAAATCCCGCTGGATTTATAGATTTTTTTCCATCCCGCGGGATTTGAAAAAAGGTGCGGGATTTCCAAACCCTAATCACAATATTATATATAGGTACATATTACTTTCGTGTACGTGGGAAATTATTTTTATTTCTTCCTTATCTATTTAATGAGAAAACGTTCTCAAAAATATCTTCGATTCTTATCGCATATGATTAAAATATTATATGTAATATTGATTGAGTATATCTTTTATACTCTCCACAAGAGGCCCTGACAATTCGCTAGAGTTTTCCTGAGGGTTTATTGCATTTTGGTTAAGCCGCCGCTACCCGAATTCTTACCGATTTCTTACATATCTCTTTTAAACATTTGAAGTTTTTAAGCTCTTAAAAAATAAATGTTATTTTTGAAGATCATATCTAGATACGTTCCACGCCGAAACGCAAATTATATGAAATTCCCTCGTTAGAAAAAAATCGCAAAGTATGCTCCGAAAATTATTTAAAACAAGTCTATTCTATTATTTTACAGGTTATATTTGTGAAAAAATTCACAATGTTTCTTTAACTGATACTTAAGATACCTTCCACGAGATTTTTGCTCTAATTTAAACGAGTCATGTTTTATTAAACATTTTCCCAATTTTCGTATCAATTTTGTCATTGAAAATATTGGTGCGCTCTGTCCAACATTCGTAATTACATATCTCTCCATCTTCTTCTTTTTGGGCCGGGAAGCGTCGCCTTAAGCTGTGTGGAGAATTTTTTCAAATAAAAGTAGGAGTGAACCTGGGTCTTGAAGAGATTCATGTTATAAGAGGAGGAAACATTACGCAGCCGAGATCATTTGAGCGAATCGTGAAAACTCAATAATGGGGCCCGCGTTTTGCATTTTTAACTTAATCAAATTTGATATTGAAGAAAAGAAACGGTTCAAACGTTCCAATCATTTGAATTAAGTGTTAGGAGGCGAGATCTCTCACTGTCTCTTTATTTTCGGGCCTTTTCAACACATTAAAATGTAATAAAAATACCTCATAATATGTGCATACGATCCACTTACTTTGTTACATCTTTTAAAGCCGTGTTTATTAGGGATAACATCCTGGACATAAATATAACCTTTTATTACCTACCACCTTCGATTAAAAATCGAATAAAACCAATGACTAGAAAACCTTCTACCTGGCCGACTAAAAGAGCGTGTTATAAAAATATGGCACCGAGTAAAATCTCTGAAATACCAATTCAATTAAATTTATTTAACTTGCTTGTTCCTTTCGGTGCTGAGGTTAATAATTACCTGTCATTAACGGGACACCTTCGTGGATGTAAATGTTCGTTAAATAGTCTTACATAAAATGAAATAAAAGCGTCAAAAAAAATTCCCCGAGACTTCATCAAAATGTCAGCTTTCAACTCAACTGGTAAAAGCCCTTCAGAGATCTCCAACCTCTGTCCCCAATGAAATTCAAAGATTTATTCAATGGTTAAATATTAAAATTTTGGGTTTCTCAACTTGTCAATTGATGTCACATATTACCGAGGTCACATATTACCGCAACTACCGAGGCTCTGCAGTGCTTCCACGATGTTCACCGAGGGGAGGGTGCACTCATTCCCAGCCTTACTTCGCCGCCGACTAGCCAGCTTCTGGGGCAGGATTCTGAAATCAAACAACATCATTGTTGTGGCTCTTCGACCAAGTATATCTGGTATACTAGGTCAATGTTGTGGCTGCATCCGAGTGGCTTAGTTCCCCCCTAAATGAGCGATGGTTGCAGACAATGAGGCAACTTCCCTGATGGACGATCCCAAACATAAATTTTTTTTATTTTTTTTTTATTCTGTTTAATATTTGCTTAATTTAATTTTAATTTTATGCTTAATTTTTATTGCATTATTTTAGTTTGTTTTATTTTATTTTATCTTTTTGTTATTTATGTGATGAATCTCGTCTGCATTTTATATTTTAATTAGGTAGGTACCTAATATGTTATCATATTTTATTTATTTTTTATTCTTTTAGATCTTTTAATTTACTCTCTTATGTTATTGTATGTATTATAGTTGTTATGAAATGTGGCAGACTGGGATTGCACACCCCTCCCAGTCCTGCTGGTATAAAACCTTAAATAAAAAAATAAAATAATAAAAATGGATATTATATTTATCCAAGACACTATCTAGATTGCAATTTAGTTTGGGTAGAACCTTGGAATCATACACAAAAATGTGCGTTAAGTAATAATAATAATAATAATAATTGGATAATTTGTAGAGCGCCGTTTTTGTGAAAAATCACCTCAAGGGCGCTGTACAGCTTATTATTAATTCCTAGGTTCTATCTAATTTAACTATTTACAAACAGATACAGAAACATACTTACCTGGCAGGTCACTTCCGAGAAATTAGAAAGTTAATAGATACGTTAAGATAGTTGCAGAAGATACGGTCTTGCACGCGGAGGGCATTATATTTAAAACACTGGACTTTGCATGAATTTACATTAAAAGATTAGTGGCAAAAGTATAGTTGTATTTATTTTGAGAGACTGGAGAATTTAGGAGTCTTTAGGGAATCTTCATGAAATGACCCTTACATAAAGCTTATAACTGATTTTTTTATTTTTTATTTTTTTATTTATTCTTTTTTTTTATTTATTTTTTTTTTTTTTTTTTTTAACAAATGAGTTATTTTTACAATGTCGCGGGCAATGAAGGTTAAGGTGAAAGGTTTTTGAATTTAAGGGTACGACTGTCTGAAAAGGTGGGTTTTAAGTTTAGTTCTAAATTCCGCTGAATTTGTGATCATCCTTAAGTCGTGTGGCAGTCCATTCCAGGCTTTGGGTCCTGACACTCCAAAAGCGCGCTCACCGAACTTAGTATCTGGTGCACGCTTTGGTTCCTTTAACCTTCCGAAAGCTGATGACGCTGCTGATCTCAGGGTTAACTGTCGAGAATTGGAATTTTCTGGAATACACAATTCCGATAAGTAAGTCGGGGCCATTCCGTTGAGGGACTTAAATACCATCCAACAGAGCTTAAATTGGATTCTTTCAGGACATTTGAGCCAATGAAGATTTTTGAGATGCTCTGAAATGTGGGAATATTTAGATACGCCGGTGATAAGTCTTGCCGCAGCGTTGAAAACGCTGCGGCAAGTAAATGAAGATAAGGTTGGTAGTTCTTAGTCGATGATGTAAAATGACGGAAGTTGGTATTGATAATTAGCTCAGTGGTTAGAGCAGTGGTTCTAAGTTCAATTCCCAGATCCCTAGAGGCAACGTAATCTTTTTCTATCTTTTCTTGTTTCACATTTTTCGTTTGCCTGCCTGCCCGCCTGCCCTTAAACACATTGCTTACGAGTAACTTCGTGTTGGCCGATGAACTGAGAGCATTTTATTTGTATTTAATTTTTTGTAACTAATATCCCGGAACGTGCTGCAAATATAAAGTATATTATATTCTTTATTATAGTTTATTTTTTGTAAATTAAAGGTATTATGATTTAAATTAAATTATACGCATATTCCTGGTTTTGAACCCAGTGCAATGATCTTAAACCCTCGGCTACGCGTCTTTTGAAATACAATACACTCTTCAATACGATCTACAACAAGCCGAGTTGGACACCCCTACTCTAAAAATATTTTAATTGATGCCTTTCTACATTGTGCTTTAAATTTATCGTCCTCATTAAGGCGCTTGAAGCCTGAAGGCGAGTCCTTAAAAGCTCACGGCTCCTTTGGGCACACAGCATGGCGCCTATTCGGGCATAAACGACGTTTGAAGTGACCTATAATTTAATCTTTAACACAACTCGGCATGCAGCTTTTTTGCGTCTGCCTGCATTCTGAACCTCGTAGCTTCTTCAGTATCGAATATGGAAGCACTGCACCGAACACCGACACCAGAAAAATATGATTTTGTCTTATATTATCTGTGGTGATTTGGAAAAGGGGGACGAGTCAGTGTATAACTTCATAAGTGAGCAGACTTTTTTGTCAGATCCGAGAACTGTTTATAGTTGCAAATTAATTAATTATTTTATGCCCAAAGGGCTTTTACAAAAATATGGGTAGTATAACTATATTAGAAATCATTTTTAACAAGAGAAAGAAATAATAAAAATTAAATTACTGTAGTTAAAAAATACATACATGAAATAAAAATACAGTGATTAGATGGTTTTAAAGAGACATCCGAAGTTTTAGGAATATGGTAAGAATAGGTTTTTAATATGTTCCACTAAGTTAACATTATGTCAACATGTAACTGCACTTCTAATCGTATGCTGATGTAGAATAGAATATTGTGTCGTGTTGTTATTTTGGGTTTATAAATTGCAGGCAGAATTTAGTATTTTTACCTCTGTTTTCTAATACATGAATTTTTAGAGTATTTAATAAGAAAAGATAATGTATGTATTCTAGCGCGATAGTTAATTTAAAATTTATAAATCATTGATTTTTTCTTTTGTATTCACCCGATTAGTAATATGAATTTTGTTAGAGTGGGACCAAACTCCTGAGTTGTATTCAATTTGGCTTCTAACTAGAGACAGTTTTACGGCTTGTATGGAATTAAAGTTTTTGGTTGTTCTTAATATGAAGCCTAGTGTTTTCATACATTTGTTCCCAATTTGGTGAATGTGGCTAGCAAAATTTAGTTTTTCATCCAAAATGATGCCAAGATCTTTAATTTCCGTGACTCTTTCTAAAGTCGTGATATCAAAATTAGGATGTTTAATGGATAAAATTGGATATCTGTGATAATTGAAGTTGTCTCTCTTTTCTGTGTCAACTAACTCTCTAACAATCACCCCCATTTCTCCGTAGGAGTAGGCAGAGGAGATGGACTGCCAAGCAACCCTGTTTTAACACATGCTCCTTGCTTCATTCACATTAATACAGTGTCTCATAGGTACTCATCTGATACATTGACTCTTGGCACGAGACACGACCCGACTCGAGGTACCTATTTGATTCACTGGAACGTGCTGTCTTTCTAGGTTGTTCCCGAATTCTTCTTCCATTCACTCGCGTGTCATGTATTTTACTAACACTCCTTTCTGTTTTCTGTGTCAATATTTTCGAATAAGTGTTTTAATGAATGAGAAGAATATTTAGAATGGACCCCTGAAAGAGGGAGAACAGTGGCGCATCCGGCACAACAAAGAACTGTATGATATATATCAGGCCCCTAACATCTCAGCCCACATGAGACTCCTCAGGTTGAGATGGGCTGGACATGTACAGAGAATGCCGGATACACGCGTCCCCAAGAGAATTTTGACTGGAGACCCAGGTGGAAAGAGAAAAGTGGGAAGACCCAGACTGAGGTGGGAAGACGAGGTGCGACAGGATGCAGCACAGCTTCTCCAAATGACAAACCGGAAGTCAGCCGCTGAGGACAGGAGGAGTTGGAGGCGAATGTTGCAGGAGGCCAAGGCTCTATATGGGCTGTAGCGCCATCGGAGAGAGAGAGAGTTTTAATGAACAGAGACAACTTGAGTTATCCCTTTACGCTTTTATTTGATTAAAAAATAAATATGGCTCTTCTTTGTACTCTGTATGACAACAACAGTTATATCTCGGACAAATTAGAGAGCTTGTTCCTCTTTTCCATAACGAAAAAATTACGGCTCATTTAGCACAATTAACTAAATTTTAGCATTTTTATTGACTCATCTCCCTTTTCCGAAACTCCACATCACGTTTCAGATTTGACAGTAGTTCTTCTCAAGGCATGTCTCCAGGCCACTTAAAATTTTAAGGTGTCCTGCCCATATTAGAAGTTTGTATACGAATCTCGTTTTAAAGAATTTCGAATCCGATGCCGCAGTTAGGCATTTTGTAATAAATTCGGGCAAAGCGTCCTTTTGTCTCATAACTCAAAATAAATCGGTGTACCTTTGATAAAATAGGCTGCATTAGGCGTGGAAGATGGGTGCAACCTTTTATGTACTTATTTACATATTAAATGATAAACCTTTTAATTTTAGGTACTTAGTACGGGTTTCTGCCCCTGGAATAAAAGTTTCAACTTTATTACTTATTGCCTGAAGTTCCCGGCGTTGCCCGGTTTTTTTTAAATTGAATTTTCCTCTCGTTTTGAACGAATAAAATTTCATCAAGTACCAAAATTCTAGGGTACCAAAATTCTATAAAGGATTCTTCAAGGGGTTACGCATGTATTCGGCATCAAAATCACAGACTTACTGGCGACTGGTGAGCCGAGAGGTTGTCGCAACGCGCGGGGAAATCGTTGCCTGGCAACGGTGAGTCAAGGCCACGCGCCGCTGTTTGGTTTAGAAATCGTGCGTTCAACGAAAAATAAATTCACGTGATCTCATTATATCCCCCCCCATAGAAGATTGATAGATTAGCGATGCTAACAACTTTTAAAGGCATTGTAATCTATGAGGCGTGCTTTTCACTCGTACTTCGTGAATTTGGCTTAGTTGTTATGTACAGCACACGTTATTTAACCCTGAAAAGTTTTTCATTGTATCTCGGCACCGGTAGATCCGCTTGAATCTCCTTACTGCTGTATAAGGCGTGTCTTTCGAAACGCAACTTGATTGGGAAAGAGCATTGTCTGATGACCCCTGCACATGCACAGCACATGCACATAGTACCCACACAGCACGGTGTGCCGACATAACCTATATTGCGTTGAAAACTGCGTTGTGCGTTGCGAAATCTCTCCATATTAAAGCGAAAGCAGTTCTCAGCTACTGATAGTACTACGACTTGTTAAACTGAATTTAGAACATTCTTCTCGAAGTTACATCTCTACCACGAAGGTACGAAGTATTTTGAAGTTTTCAGAATATTTTTTTAAGGCAAAACATACGCGGCAACGATTTACACATGTATTCGGCATCAAAATCACAGACTTACTGGCGACTGGTGAGCCGAGCGGTTGTCGCAACGCGCGTGGAAATTGTTGCCTGGCAACGGTGAGTCAAGACCACGCGTCGCTGTTTGGTTTAGAAATCGTGCGTTCAACGAAAAATAAATACACATGATATCTCATTATATCCCCCCCCCCTCCTTGTGATATTTCGTAATTTTTTTCTGAACCCCTCCCCCCCTTTCGAGCCTCACATGATTAATGGACCCCTTACATTATTAGTTCCACAAGGGAGACGCTGAAAAAAATAATTCCCCTCAGGGCCTACATCATCTTTTTAGGAAAGGAAGGTAAGGAAGTTCTGAGAAGGAAAAAGGTATGAAGGGAGGAAGATTCTGGGGGTAAGGAATCTGGGGGTCAATGTGTCCAGGAGTGA
Organism: Glyphotaelius pellucidus; assembly: GCA_936435175.1. Lineage (NCBI taxonomy): Eukaryota > Metazoa > Arthropoda > Insecta > Trichoptera > Limnephilidae > Glyphotaelius > Glyphotaelius pellucidus. Next base: position 31,402,256 of record OW386544.1, read on the forward strand.
TAATCATATGAATCTGAGACTATGCGACGATGTTCCGAGAGAGTCCTGCTGGAGAGGTCAAAAGGTCTCCCTCAACCAATCTCTCCCAATCCAGCCAGCCATGCAGATGGGCAGATGCATCTACTATCAAGACCCGGACGAACCTCACCCCATGACCTATGGCAGAGGTGTTGGTTATCCAAAGAATGGTTCTTTACCCGACTCCTAAATTGAGTGACGATTAGCTGAGGTTTAAAATAATTTAAGTTTGATTTCTAAAGCTATCTAGTTATTATATAAGAAGTTTTTAAAAATAGCGATTTCATTGGAAGATGGTCGAGGGAGTTTGTTATTTCAATTGATCGACTAGAATGCGAAGCATTGTTCTTATTGATCAATTGAATAAAATGGATCAAACAATATGGCGTCTTGGTTTATTTTTAATTGGTGTCACAGCACATCATAGAAATTATGCTGCGATCTGAAAACAGTTGCGTTGAACTAAATGTTATCCTCCTATATAATTAACTTCTGTATTGTCATTAGTTTTGTAATAACGTAATGATACTGTAACAAATCGATTTATTTTTGAGTTATTCAATTCGTCTCATCTCGCATCGCTTCATCCTTACCAATAAAGGGCGAGGGATACTATTGTTTATATATCCCAGATAATAATAAACTCGTGTTTTAACTCTAGAAAGTTAAGTTGCCTCCCGGTTCTACCCGCGCATCTTCGAGGAAAAACCTCTGGCAGGACTGAAATTTTTTCAGCTAACCCAGAGTGAATCCTCGCAACCCTTTCGTCAAAAGGTTTAGCGAGCAGTTGAGGGAACAAGTAGTTTCCTTTGATTTATTTATTGTTAAAGTGCCCATAAAGTTATTGTTATAGTTTTGTGCTATTTTTTCTATTACTATTACTGAACTGTGTCATACTTGCAAATTGATTGTACTTACTCCAACTAAAGTCTAACTGTGTTTACCATAAAATAATTGTGCATTTTCTTTAATTATCGCCGTTACAATACCATATTTGACCGTCAACACAAGAGCCTTAAAAATGACCAACAAACGACCTTCCTGGCAATGATAAATGTCACGAAGAAAAATTGTTAAAAAATAGGTTTTGTACATCTTTCAAAACAAGCCATCAGTTACTAAACTAAAACTCTTCGTATCCGTGTGTAAATATTATCCATTCCTATTCATCTCACAAATACCGAGACGAATTCATAGATTACTGTCTGCAATAATTTACGATTCTGTTGTTCCACTTACTTCAGTCGAGTGTCGAGTCCTTTCCAAGTTACGAGCGAGTCCATGTATTGTTATGTAACTCAGTTTTTGATTTGTCACCGCAAACTACTGACTTCTAGTTAGTTCAATTGACCGGATAGACAATAGTTCGTTAAGCGAATCAGAAGAATAATGACCCGATGCAAATTCATTGTGGCTGTCGTCTGTCGACAAACAAAAACGAAGATGTGTTACGAATTGCTATTTCGAAAGTAATATGAGACTATCTCACATTTCGTACTGTTTAAGGGTTAGGATTCACGTACGTAGTCCAACGTAGCCTCGAAGTTACTCCTTCCTCTATCGAGAGATCTATCGGCCCTGTACACTCCGCAACCACGCTGTCATATAAGTCAAAATATGTGCAATCAGGATATTGGACTTGGAAATATTTTTAGACGCGCTTTTTGTTGTTTGAATTCTGCTCAACAATCGTTGTGTACAGTTATTTAGAGCTCTATAAGATTGATGATATATTATAAGCTCTTCAAATTGTTGTAATACACGTATCAACATCTTGATTCATGTTTATTTAATAAAAATATGTGGTTGTTTCTATTGAATATATTACCCGGAGGAAAGCGGCATGGTTCTTAGTATCATATTTGGAACATTGCGTGAAGGGTCCTTGAAAGGAACGAATGATCCGGAGTCTTGAAGAGTCACTTTTGATGGAAAGGAGGAAATTCAGAACTCGATCTCACCTGACTATTTTAGTTTTGCAAACTTCAAAGTACGGTCTTCGTAGAACACCAGTTTTTCTTACATGGATGAATCCTCCACAGTGAAGAGTAAATCAACCTAATCATAATACATTATATAATATTGACGCATATTTGTGTTCTGCGTCATTATTACATGATTCCAAAGATGGCGCATTCAATTTCTTCTTACAAAAAGTATTGATACCGCGTTGAACGTAATACAGATTACCGATTCCTCGAACTAAACCATCGTAATTCATTTTTTTTTGTTTTTGGGGTGTTATGCCGTGTTTCGCTGCCTACTTCTTTAGCCAACGTTTCGGACAACGTTACAGTGTCCATCATCAGGGCAGATGAGTAAATGATATTGGTGAGAGTGTTTACTTATGTGTGTCGAAGCGATACCGTGCTGCCAGCTCCATTTCTCTACGAGCTGGTGTTAGAAAAAATTCAGCATGGTTTTTTGCGTTTAGCTTTGGTGTAGCCGTCAATTACTGGATACCAAGAACTATTGAGCTTAGCACCGTCGTCTCTGTTAATATTGATGGGGTTTTTATGGATTTCAATTGCCTCCGTAATTAGGCGTGCTCTGTAAGTTTTGGGTCTTCCCAGGACTTCAGGAACAAATCCAAAGTAATGGCCGGTTTCGATTAAGTGCTCGGCGATTGCCGATTTGTCAGGGTGGCCAAGTTTACAAGCGCGAAAGTGTTCCGAAATCCTTTTGGAGATTGTCCGCTCTGTCTGGCCTACATAGACCTTGTCACATCCGGAACAGCTGAGTTTATATACTCCATCTGTTTCCAGAGGAAACTTAGTCTTTGCCGACCTCAGTAGGTCTTGGATTTTTGTCGTGGTTCCGAAGACCGTCTTGATGTTCTCTTTTCTCAACAGCCTGGCAATTCTGTCTGTTACATTATAGACGTAAGGCAGGAAAGCGCAGCCTTTTGACTCTTGTTCACCCCTGTCTTCGTTTCGTGCTGATTTGGCTCTTATGATTTGCCTTGTCTGCCTTGTCTGCGTGGAAGAAATTAGAAGCAGAATAGTTAGTTAGTAATGTTCTTTTATCCCAGGGGCTGGGATTACTTGATATGTGTTCGGGAATCTCCAATAAAGCTCGAGTTTCGTCAAGTTACTTTATTTACATTATCGTATGGTTTACATTGAATATTTAACTGGACCAAACGTCCATTGTTATAGATGCTATGTGTAATTTTGAAGCAAGAGAACTCGACACTGAAGGTGCCCAGCCGTCGATCGTGTATCATCGGCTATTTCCGCAACCGTTCGGATATTAGACACGAACGGCGACATTTGCCATTCTACTAAGGTACTAATTACATTTGTTAAGACTACATATACTAACGACATGTAGTGGAGGACATTGAAACTAGATAATCCTGTACACCACAGTTAGTGTCTCTTTTAGTCGTGTGGGTCAAGCAGTAAACTTCTGTATTTCTTTGGTCATTGTCTGAAACAATGGCTGTAACTTTTTACAAAATCGCGAATGAACTGATACACAGATATTACGATGATTTATATTCTGTCGTCCACTCTTTTACTGTCTTAGACTTCTGTCAAGAATATGAACATAGGACTTCTATTGTGCAATAAAAAAATAGACATATTCATACCAACAATTGAATTGACAATGATTGTCTCGTCAATGGTAATTTATTCCAATCTATCATCTACTTCTAGAGACGCGAATCTAAAAAATTGCTAAACAAGTTCTCGAAACACGGCAGTAAATTATAGATGCTTCGCTGTAGCATTTGAATAATTCATTACTTATTTTGATATATTTTTGACAGTTTAACAATCAGATAAGTAACGTATGCAAAATCCTCAGGCCTTACGTATCATTAAGAGTTCAGTTTTATCTGGGGATTCTTTACCTTTGTACTATTCACTTTCAGATAAAGTTAATTCTGCACGCCTTAAATAATATGTATCTACCCACTATTATTCTATTACCTAATATATAATAATAATGATATCCATAACGTACACACAACCATTGTTTGCATGTCACCAGTTTCATTTCTGACCATTCATTAGTTTTAACAATAATGTTTGGATGATTTGTACAGCGCCATTTTCGTTGAAAAATCGCCAGAAGGATTCAATTATCAATGATAATGAAATAAGCTATTTTTAAACACAATTTAATTTAAATGCCAGTGGCTCAAGTGAGTTTTACAAAATTTTAAGTTGTAATTAAAGTCGGTTTTTTTTAATTTATTATTTCTGGCTTTCATCCTTCAAAGGTATTCTATATTCTAGGCCATCATTTAAAAGTACAGAGAAAGGAAAGGTAAATTTATATATTAATTATATTTAAATATGCAAATTTCAGAATTATTTGGAAGATTGGAGTCGAGTTCAGACTTAAAAGAGATAAGGTGTTGAATGGAGGGGAGGAAATTTTAGATAACCCTTGATAGAAGAGAGAATATTTATTTAGAGAGGGACAACCAAAAAATACGTGATTTAAAGTTCCCACGTCTAGACCACAGAAAGTACAATCTGGGGAGTCAAGGACGTGAATTTTAAAAAGGTGAGAAGGAACGGAACAGTGTCCGATTCGCATTCTAAAAAGTAAGGAAATTTCTTTTTTTTGAAAAATGGGGGAATTTTTGAAACCACGATGATGGGATAGTTCCTTTGTATTGAGGCATAGCAGGCTCCCTTGGATTGACTAGCAATATTCCAATACTGTGTCCAAACAAAAAAAACACTTATGTATTCACATATAACCCTACAAAAACTGTTATATATTTACACATTTAAAATTGTTGAAGATTGTGAAAGGGTTCAGATTTTAGATTGTGTGATGAACTGTCAAAAATTTAACGGCTTTTAAGAACGGAAACATTCTTAAAACTAAGTCTTTCGACATGTCAACCCAGTCACGTTCTCTGTTGTTGATACCTGCGTTGTCCGGGATTTACGCAGTTTTTCGCAATCTAATTTATGCAGTTTTGAAGATCTAGTAAGCAAAATTTCATCAGTCTCGCAATAAATTAGTATTCAAATCTCCTAACACAAAAGTCCGCCCTCTCGCCCGTTACAATTACACAGGCACTCTTCTTTATATAAACAGATAACGCAAATATATTTAAGGCACCTGTTTATCCTGGTTATGTTAGTGCTGTAAGCACACCAATACCTGAGGTGTTTATCACCTGTCCAATGAAATACCGATCATGTTATTAGTCTAATCATCTGGCCGTGGTTTGATCTCTGATCCCGTTCTTACAATAATCTCCGGTTACCTTGAAATACATAGACATATAAGGAGATAGACATTCTGTTGGTGAAACCACCAACGGCTATGTCTGTCGGTTAGCTACTTGGTACGCTTGGTTTTCGGAGTTTAATAAGGTCAATTATTTGAGTTGTGATTCGTATTGGCCTTGGAATTTCCCTTCGACCTTCGTGATACCCACACCCTGCACTCTCGTGCCCTCTGTACAATGACCTATCGGCGCCCATACTCGTATATGGGTAATCAATGCAATCAAAGGTTTATTTAAAATAAAAGAATTTAAATGGGCGTATTTTCCGTGTTATTTGATACCGCGTGTTTAAAATTTAAATATCTTGTTGGTCGGAGCCAGTATATTATGTATAATCAATTTAAATATTTTAAATTAATACCCAAATGTAGTGCAAATGAATGTAAAAACAAGTCGGGGATATCCTAAAATTCAGTAGTTAAAATTAAGTACATATCACGTCGAGATATATCAATAACCGATATTTATAATTAATGCGAAAAGTAATGTATGCGACGATGCAAGGAGTGCATTATGCTGAAACTTAGTTTTTTGCGTACCATCCTCTTAACCTACTCCTATCAGGAAATGGCAAAATGGTTGGTTCAAACAAAATTTGACTATTTCGCAGATCTATCAAATTAGCTAATCGTGGGGTTCAACAGGGGACTGCTTGGGACCACTTTTAAAATTAAAATTATTTTGGACTGAATGTAAATTGCAAGAATGTCATGTAAATTTCGATCATAACTGGACTAATATTTTTCTAATGCGTTATTTTTAGGTTAGGCAATGGAATGTCTATGCCCATACTAAAATACATAATACCCAATCCCGTGGTAGTATTTTTAGTATGATAAAACTAGTCTCCCGAGTATCTGTAATTCAATGTGGAGGTCATAAGACGCGTCTGGTTCGACAATTAATTAAGCATCTCCCTGCCCGATAAAGAGACGTAACACGCCGTGGTGTTTTACATACAACGATTCCATGCACAGATAAGCGGATCCATTATCGAGAAATGCCCTGTTTCTCGCCGACCACTTATTGATTCTACCTTCCCACGTAAGATTTTTCATTACACAACATTTAAAACCAGAGTCGCCGGTCCCTAGCTTCTCACCCCACCATTTAAATAATGCATTGGCTTTTACTCTGGATTACTTTTAACGTTAATTGTTGAATAATTATGTACCTGTTTTTCGACGTAGGTTATGTTAGATATCTGGGTTCTGGAATGTTATTTTATTTTATAAATGTTTGGTATATTATTGATTCTAAATGCTGAGGATCTGCTCTCTGTTTCTCATCAAGAAACTTTTCGTAGTTTTTATTTTGAATTTTTAAAAATTTGGTTGGTTATGTCTGACAAAATTTGAAAATTTGGTTTAGCTTCTGTTTAGTTACGAACTATTTGGGGTTTCATCGGTTACTTTAATTTAGAAGACCAAAAAATGCTTTAAAAATGATTCGCATTGCAAAAGCTTATCTCTTTTAGCTTTCCGTTTAATAGTGTATTGTCTAAAATGATTTCAAAAAGGTTTTTGAAACTCGGGCGAAGATAGCCGGTGCTAAATTGTTTTTTGAATATGCGTAAATATAAGAATAAACGCTTTTCTCTTTATCAAATATTATATTTTTATTATTGATTCACTAGTATTGCCTTTCTCTCTCACTAGTTCAAACAAATAATAAACGGTGTTTAAGAATCAATTTGCTTGATTAAAGATTTAGTATTAATCTCTAGCGGACGTACTAGTTTTACGTTGTATGTTATTAAATTTAATTATAACTTCACTTAGACGGGCACTTGAAAGATTTATCTATTTGCAAATCTTGTTTTGACGAACGGTACTCTTGATCAAGATGGCTCCCCTCCGTCAATCTTTATTAACCATCATTAAATTAGATTAAAATAATAGACAAGTAACCGTTAAGATGCCTCTAGTGAAATACGAGCATTTATAATATGTGATTTATAGTTTTTTTATCTACTCGAATTTTGCATATTATTATCTGCGCCTAGATTGCCGGTAGCGAATAATTATTCATTATTGAAAGCACACCTAGAGCTCTTCATGGGAATTTGAACTGTAGACTAGTGTAGGTCGTCATGTTCAAAGACACTTGCTGTAATAATATGTTACGTGTCTGATCTGAATTTCCTGTCGCATCCCGTTCTACATCCTCCCAGCCCATGTTAGATCAAATCTTCACAATTTTAACCCTGTTAGAGATGCCAAGTTCTGGAACTTGTAACTTTTGCCAAGGATGAATTATGAGCTGTATTACTATGTGCAGTATTTCCTCGCCTGCATCCATTAGAGACGAATCTCTTCGAATTATTTTAACGAATTTTGATGGTTAAAGCAAATATTTTTAAAATTTTTGTCATGACAAGTCTCACTGAAACTTTTACGAACAATTTAAATATTGTCATTAACCAGAGTATTCATGAGATGAAGAATATAATAATATGCATAATTTAGGCGTGATTTGCATAGATTTTCATGGCGAAACTGCCATTAGAATTCATGGTATCAAAGAAGCTATAAAATAGTAAGATATTAAATGGATTTCTTTTGTGTAAAATTGAAATTATCTCGTTGGCTCCGCATAACTCGGCATTATGCTTTTATTTGAATAAATAAAACATGTTATTCCCGGCGCGGTCTTTTATATACGTATCAACTTTTTTCCAACATGCGAAGAGATGCTTTTCCAACATGTGAATTTCTAATGTCAAAAAGTTGATTTGATGCTCACGGATAGTGAATAAAATTTGGAGCCACCGTGTTATCGGGTTTTGCTTACTCAAGTAAGTATTTAATCATTAAAGATAACATTAACGACTCTCAATCATAAAAAATTCAGTCGCATTTAGGAATTGAACCCAGAACATCTTCTTTGCCGGGGAAGTGCTCTGACCACTGAGTTAATTGGATCACATGAATTTGACTCAATGAAGATAATGCTGGTAGCTCCACTCAAAGTATGATGCAGTTAAGTATGTAAGTTGATGTGCCACGATACGATACGATACGATTGTACCACCCCAGCCAGGAGCACTCCTGTCCCCGTAAGACCGGTACACCAGGGGGCACTGATTTGTTAGGACTAGGAACACGTGCTCTGAGGATAGGAAGGAGGTTGGAGTTTAATCGACCAGTATACATGGCAACCTAATAAGCCAATATTGGAATTTAGGAAGGGCAGGAATAAAGGAATGGGTTGAGCGTTATTTATATATATTTTTTTCCCCTTCTTTATTTCTTTCTTCCTCTTGCCGCTTCTCGGCTCTTCTAAGATCTTTTTGTTTCTTCTTGCATCTTCTTGGATCTTCTTGACTGTTTTTGGCTCTTCTTGCCTCTTCTTGGCATTCCTCGTCTCTTTTTGCTTTTTCTTATTTCTTCTTGTCTCTTTTGGGATCTCTCTCGGATTGTCTCTTCTTGGCTCTTCTTGCTTCTTCTTTAAATTCTCGTCTCTTCTGGCCTCTGCTTGTCTTGTATCTGATTATAGTGATTATCTGTGCCACCAGAATTAATTCAGTGTTCAGAGCACTTCTTCTGCAAGGAAGAGTTCCTGGGTACAACTCCTCCAGATGCAACTGAATCTTTTTATGTCTTTTAGAGAGAGAGTAGTTAATATTTTTTCGTCTTCAATCATCATATATTACAATTTAAGGTTTTACTCGTTAAGTTATTCCAAAAATCTATATAAATAAAAATGAATCGCCGAAATGTATGTATGCGCATAACTTCAAATAACAAATTGGATTTTTTTTTGTGTTCGTTATTGTCAGGACAAAGTTTTTATAAAACTACTGGTGAGCTCTGGCATTATGAAATTTGTATAAAAAAATTGCAATAGGTGGCACGCGAGCTGTTTTAAAACTGAATGTACCGGGACTGAATGTATGGAATACCGGAGTGAGGAGGGAACTCGGGTAGGGGGTTCGCGGAAGGGGGCAGGGGAACTCGGAAGGGGGTTCGCGGGACGGGGGAAGGGGGGAGTGGAATGGGAAGAAGGAAGTGGAGGAGATGGAGTGGGAACGCGAGAGGGGAAGGAGACGCGGGAGAGGAAGGGGAACGAGATGAATGGGAAAGGACACGCAGGGAGAAACAATTTCTTCATTAAATGGCTAGTAAAACTCGCTAGTAGCTAATGAACTCGCTAGTAAAAAATAATAATAGTGGTGGTTTGAGCTGAGATGAAAATCTGGTGGAATAAGATTGCTAAAGAAATCAATTTCTACTTTATTTGTGTGTGTGTGTGTGTGTTGAACATTTTGGTCCGTAATGAAAGTCGTGCTTGCTTCCGAGCTGGCGTGAACCGAACACCGTTGCTAGTAATTATATATTTATTTAACATCCCGGCGGTGAACTGTACTACGCTTTCTTTAGAAATATCACCAACACAACTCATTAACTGTGGATCATGACGACTGTAGAACTGTAGACTGTTCACAGTTGAATGTTGACTACCACTTTCAACATGCCTGCAAAAAGGAAAATCACAGCCAAACTCTTTAATCATTATTTGACCGGTAATTTTACTGCGCAAAGATACAAATTTTATGGTTATTGTTTGTTGGAGTGTAACTGAAATGAAATTAAATTCGAGCTTATAAATTTTAAATATTAGTTTTTGTATTAACTTAAAATTTTGAAGGTAGGACCCATCAGTGTAATATATCATTGATGAAAAATATAGTACTAATAAATCTAAACGATACGTGAAACAGAACAAGGTACAGAAAAATAAACTGGGACTCGAACCAGGTTCTCTTGTCTTACCGGGACACCGCGTTTTACCAACGCGACCACCTATGTTATCTGTCTCGTCCACATTTTACTGGGACATTTTTACTAATTTTTCTAGGTTTACAAATAAATTCGTAAAAGAACTTTGTAATCATTGTAAAAGATAACAGCCAAAAATATGGGGTAAATTAGTTGAAGATAATATTGTTAATTCTGAATTTGAAATATTAGATCGATAAAAATGACGGACAAAATATAGGTCCCACTGGCCGAGTTGTTTATTTTTATTTTATTTTATTTATTTGAGACACAAACAGGATATTTATAGAACATTCTTGTGGGTAATATAAAACAAATTAAATTATAAATATCCCTACTAATGTGTCTGCAGTAATCACATTTGCATATTCACAGTAGCAACACCTGAAAAACAAAATAAGTATTTTTATACATAACTTAAAAACTTAATTACAAAATTTGAAAGACATAATAAGTAGAAAATATTTATGAAGTATTTATTAAAAAAAATAAAATAACAAACAAATTTTTATTTTTATTTTTTAGGTACACAAATCATGGAGATATTTCTTGGAACAGGTTATATTATTTACAAAAATATCTATGATGGTGTGTGCTTTAGCAAGATCGTTGTATAATCGAGACATTCTAGATATAGGATTAAAATATCCAGTATTATTGGTAAAAAATTAAAGCACTGTGTCCCCGTAATTTCTAGTCCCAGTTGCCTTTTTTTCTCTATGTCTTATTGTGTTTCACGTTTCGTTTAGATTTATATTATCTTCTTCTTAAAAGATAATAATTCATTCAAACGTCTTGATATCGTTTGTTTAGTCGTGAGACTATGTACGCTCCTTGCTATACTGCAGTTTTTTTGGCTCAATTTTGAGATATACGGATGCTAGGGAATATAACTTATATTTTTTATAAGACCAGGTGGGCCGCGGTATTTATGATACTTTGTAGTTTTTTTTATTTGTTTGTTTTCAGGTCACCACGCAGTTCACAGTTTGGTTTACATCTCACCAAACTGCACTTTTTTTCAGCCTAAAGTATTATTCAATTCTAATTTGTAATATTTATTCTATTGTTGTCCAATCTCGTTTAATGTGATCTTCAACTGCCTACGAATTTTTGCCGGCGCTAATTTCAACTGTCAGTTGTTGTGAAAGATTTTCTCAAGGATCATAAACCGTTGTTCTAATATTGTTCTTATCGCTGAGATATTACGCACTTGCATTTACCTAATGTTTTTTAGATAACAATTGTTATAGTGCCTGCGCTACGCAGCCACTAACTGCGTTACGTAAAGGTGTCACGATTTGCTCCCAATTCCAGGAGCGAGGATTAATTCAACTCTCCGACAACAACAAACCAAGAATTATGTTTCTTCTTGTTGTTTTAAATGATAAATTCCCAAAAAAATAATTTAAAATAAAGCTAAGCTAATTATTATTAATGTTTAGTTCACACTGAGCTATATATCTGCGAGCAGATATCTGTTGATTCGCGAGCGCTTATCTTTTGTCCTTTCACACGAGGCTATCAAATATTTCTTCCTGTGGTAGGAGAGGGGGTCAGTCGAATTAGGGAGCGGCAACGGAACGCATATTTTTTGTACTGAAATCTGTCAACTTGACGTCTGTCATCCACAGGTCCGTAATTACAATGACCCCCTCTCCTGTTTTAGTCGGAGAAGGGGAGAGTTATCTTCTGGGATATCGCGTCTGGAGCGGTTACGTCTGAGATGTGTATTGTCTATGATTGATCTGCGCTTAAAAACGCTTAGGTGTGAACGGTCTGAAGGGATTGTATGGAGAGCGTTATTTGGCGTGCTATGATCTTTTATATTTGATAGCTGAGTATGAACCAGCTCTAAAGCTAGCGCAGAATTTTGGAAAATCACAGGATGTTACAGCCCATTTTGAAAATGACAATTTCAAAAGAAATCCGAGTTCCAGAGCTAATTGAACCAGAGTTACAGTCAGACACACACCCGAAATTAGTATCTTTCCTACTAATATTATAAACGCGAATTTTTGTATGCATGTATGTGTATTTGTTACTCTTTCACGCAAAAACTATTGAATGGATTTTAATGAAACTTTACAATAATATAACTCATATACCAGAATATCACATATATGGCACTATTTAAAATGCCTCGGATTGCTTTGCTGCCAATTTTGGCAAATTTTCCTTTATTTGTAAGTAATTAAGTAGAAGTTTACGATTTTATAATATTTTTTTATAAGTCCTACGAATATGTGGTAAACGACAAAAAATAGGTGAATTCATTGGCTATATAGAACTATAATCAGCTTGTATGTCTCCACATTAAAATTCGGAGGCGTAATTTTTTTTTTAATTTGGGCGGAAAATATTCAAAATGATCACCAAAAAATGTAGAGCAATCGGAGAAAAATGTTTTAAATTGCGCTGTCGCTCCAGTGGGTAGTACCTAAACCGAAAGTTGTTTATTGAACTGCGCAAGGATAGAAATCAGCCGACGATGATGATAATGTTTAACACTTGCACGACATCTATCGAAGAGCTATTTGTTAAAACAATGTACGTGGTATGTACGGTGGTTTGTGGTTCGGATATTTTGTGTTTTTGTCATGTCGTGAAGCCGTTCAATGTACAATTAATGTAATGTTTACCTGCACCCATCAAGCCATAATGAATACCTTCACTACATGTTGCGTGAGGAATAACGCTTGCGTGAAAAGTACGAACAAGTACTGTGTAATTTAAAAATTTCGTGAAGAAGGACTGTGATTAGAGAGTCAGTAAGAGGGCTAAATTGCTCTAAATTAAATCATTAAAATCAGGGATCAAGGACGGCAAAGTCCAATCTGCGATCGGAACGAAACACGAATCAGCTTCTTTTTGTGTAAGTACCTACGATAAATTTCTTACACGATAAATCTATAAATATATTTATGTTCCGATTACCTAAAGATCCTATCCATTGCTGATTGTTTTCTCGGCAAATTTTAAATTTAAATTAGTATCTTATTGTGTTTTTCTTTTTTTTTTACATTAACTCTACACAGAGTCCTACAAGAGGTTCTATAACTCCGTTCTATCACAGAAGTTTTTTGAATGATAATTAAGTAGCCAAGTGGTCCAAAGTTACGGTTTCCCACCCAAGTCTCGCGGGTTCAAACCTCCGCTAGTAAGTCCTCTATCGTTTGGAGGGTCTTTTTGAGGAAAGGAAGGAGTAAACCTAGGTATTGAAGAGACCCGTGTTGTAGGAGGGAGGAAATAGGCCGGCAAATCGTTTCACAGTTGAACTTTTGAACTCAAGAACGAGTCGTAGAAGCGACCCATTCTTATGTGACAAATGTCAATGTTGGGCGCGCGTTTGGAGTGTTTACCGACTGTGCACCGGTGCCGAGGGAATCAATGATGCTATTTCCTCGGAGCATCTTCCATTGCAATACCGGTAGAACAAGAACAGCATTCCTACCCGTCGCCTTTGTTCTAAAAATTGCAAACCAATAGGAGAATCTATCAAACGGACTGCCCGTTTCTGCACAGAGTCGAGGGTATTTTTCAGGTATTTTGGGGCTCCAGACCAGAGATGGCCAAATTTAGATATATAGTATATATCCTATTACATTTTTCATTCACTGTAACAAAATTAGATTATGTTATGATAGATTCAGACATTCTATACAAATGAAACTTTTCCTACTTTGTTGATTTTAAGCATTCTAAACATTACCTACGCTTTCACAGATGATATTACTCACTCTGCTACTTCTCCTGCCATTATGAAAGTATGTGTACTACGCAATATGCATATTGCCATATTAAACTCTTGGTTCATAACACGAGCATTGTGGCGCCAGCTTTTTGTTCCTGTCAAATGTACATCAACGTTTATTTTCTAGCAAATGCGATACGCGATAAGGGTGCATTCGCAGGAACTTCTCGGCGCCATCTAACTTTTCTTTTTCGTAGCGATTAGAACTTGTCTATTTGCATCACTCAAATAAGGTAATTAAATTGCTTTTGAAAGCTTTGACACAATTCGCGAAATGAAACACTTTTCATAGAAATAATAATGTGCACTATGTAAAGCTTTTATAAAATTTGCATCTAAATTCCTGATTATAGATGTCTTATTTTTGGACTTTAATCGTCCTTGGTATCTCAAGGCCGTCATCTTTGGTCGTGTGGATCCAACAAAGTGGATTTAAAATGCCTTTGTAGAAATTATTGTTCTTGGTCGAACACCTTGAATGATTCCCAAACTGATCGTATTTCCTTTTAACTCTTACTCTCAATTTCATTTCCAATTTTTGGTTTTTGAAGCTACTGTTCTCCTCTTGGCCTTCTTGGATTACGGGTTCTCGGTGTATTTATATTTATTTATCCTTTGGTTGTTTTATTGCCAGCACTGAATCCAGGAACGCGAATCCGGTTTTAGAGTTTCGAAAAAATGGGACGGGCAGATGTTCTTATGATAATACTACATTCTTGAGCATGATTTGTTGCCGTTGACACAATCTTATTTCATAATATAATTTCCCCCGGGCGTATCAAAAATGAGCAAGGCTGTTACTTTTGCACAATATGTAATTAAATTTATGTTGATGTCTATGGTTAATTCACTTAAAGCCGTGGTCAAACATGCGCACGAGTTATTTTGATCACGATAATAGACCTCCAAAGGGTTAGTAGCGAATGCCTGCATGGCATTTATACATTTGTCCATAAAAAAAATTCAAGGGGCAAACACCATTCGGAAATTCTTGGCGATTATCGAATTTAAAGAATATTTACTCACTTTTTCGATTTTGAGATTAGTTTTACCATAATGATATTATAGTCTACACAGCTTTCCCATAATCAATATATCCCTGAAGACTATTCTGGTTTCTAAGCACATAATGCGTTCATTAGCCGCCTTCAGGAATGCATTTGCTCGTCTGCATTTACAAATTGAGTTAACTTTAGCAAAAATGCATCGCAGAATTCCTCAGGCGTGCTTCAAGGTTTGTCTTTATTGCATTTGCGTCCTTTGTGTCGACTAACTTTAGTAGATGTTTATCTTTAAAGACTCCTGTAATGTATTCATGTATATAATTGTAATTGACTACCTAATGTGCTCTGCTTACTAAATTCTCTTATATATTTTTTGTATTAAGTTTGTCGGTCAGCTGAAAACAGTTTTGGTTTAAATGTTGTCTCATTCTTTTTGTTTAACCTTTTTAGAAAATTTCTCTTATTATTTTCTTCATCGTGTTTCTCATTTACACGCAGTAATGTATTTGAAATCATCAATGCTTCATGGGAAAAAATATTGCGTGTTCTTTAATGTAGAATGTATAACGCGATAAAAGCTTTACGTCTCTGTTGCACGACATATTATAATAACATTGTGGAAATAATTTCTTTGTGCAGTACGAAAAGAGACTTAAAGTTAAGCTTTTGCTGAATCGTCCATTTGTTCAATAGGTCTCCTCCTCCCAATAGTTTTTCAAATCGTCCATTTGTTTAGTAAAATCTCCGAAGTAAATTTCAATGCGTTCTTTAAAAATTCCATACGCTTACGCCACATTGTTCATTTTCTAATGATCACCAGATAAATAAGTTAAAAAGGAGCTCGGACCTTTCTCAGGATATGTCCGATTTAGATGAACCTGGCGTGAGCATCTTCGGACCTGTTTGCTATAAAAGGATTGAGGAAATTGCACCAGTTGGTATTCTTGTAGCATTGTTGTATTGTATGCGTCACAGTTAGCACTGCCACTTTTACCTGGTAAGGAAGGGGTCGATAAAGTTTTAACCGAAAACCAAATACTGTCCAGTATTAAAACAACTGTTTAAATGAGAGAATTATGGTTCAAGATAGATGTTGTGTATACTTCGAATACACATGGGTTCAAGTATTGGACATTAAACTTCACTAATGAATGGATTGTAATAAATTACGAAGGGTTCGATTCTCGCTACGGTAATAAAATTTTGATGGTTTCTCTTATTGGCTCTGGTATGCTTGCATTGATTTTGCTAATTTGTCGATTTGAATGGAAGGAGTGGATTATTAAACGCTTCGCCACGGTATCATCATCGGACTTATTCGCCCGTCAAAAGTGGAGTTTGAATATTCAATTTATTTATCTCAATCTTATTCTTTTCCCTAGCACATTTTATTGATATATATATTTTACCAATATTACTATACCGAGAATCGAACCCTTCAGTGTTTGTTACAACCAATCCATTTATTAGTGAAGTTTATGTCCAATACTTGAACCCACATAATAAACACATCATGTATTTTGAACTATAATTCTCTCAATTGAACAATTTTTTACGTTATTTGCTAGTTTTGGCAAGCCCCTTGAAGTGATATGTTAAAAATGGTACGTTATATATTATTGGGCTACCAAATCAAAAACCTTTTCCCCGACATAGGCCAATTATTGTATGTTATGCGTCTTCGTATCTTCCCCTTGCAGTGTTGGTTTTATTCTGTTCCTCGCATGATCGTCCATCCTATCACCGGGTCTGCCGGACATTCCTGGTGTGGCACCACCCTTATTTGGGTTAAGACTGCGAACCTTTTTGCCCTCCCAGAAAAAGGCAGCCGACGCGATTGTGTGTAGTTTTTGCCGCCGCGTAAAGCTAGCCGGCAGACGGAATGCCTGCTTTATTGGCTCGGGCCTACATTGCAAGGGGTTTTCTCTATCTCTGTTTGTATCGACCGCATGTTTTCTGCTGGGGACATCGCGGACTCCGATGCCTCCACGTTTCACAAGTATTGACTGACCTCTGTCTTTTGATTTTGCTCTCAAGGATATCCTATTGTTTTCCTCCTTGTCCCTGTTTTGCAGAATCAGGGACTCCAAATATTACCTACCCTCGCAGACCGTGCTTTCGGAGTATCAAAGGACCGAATCGACTACGCGCCTATCACATTAATAAACACACTCAAAACATTTCTGAACGATTGAAGGTCATGTCCACAAGTAGACAAATAATGGGCATAACCTGTCTTTCTCTTTGTATATTATTTATGTCCTTTGCGTGCGAACTGTATCTAAATTTAATCTATTTCTCTAATAAACAATAAACAGTATTAATCTCAAGTGCATTTGACCATACTTAGGTTGGAGGTCAAATGCATTGTACAATATATAGTTTTTTTTGTATTTGTGATCGACAAACCGGTGGATGCAATCACAATGGATCAAAAACAATGCTTTTATAACAACAATCTGTCAAGTCTATAATTAGCAATAAGATAAAGCATTATAGAAACATATTATATATTATATTGAAGAGATTTTTCACAGTAAAAAAAACTTTAATTCGATTTTCTCGCAAACAACATTTTTGAAGTTCGTGAACATCATAACTCAAAATCTACTTGACCGATCCTTTTGAAAAGTTGTACACTATTTCTACACATAAATCAACAAATCAGAGAGTTTTTACCTTTTTTTCCATTTTATAATATCAAATTCTCCGAAATTTTTTAGCGAAGATCGCATTTTTCACTTCAAAATGCTGCCAAAAATAAAAAAATCGAAAAAAATCTTAGAAAAGCATATCACCTTTTAACACATTTCGATTTTTTTTATTCAGATGATCCGGTAACGAGTTATAGAGTTCACCGCATAACAACTTTTTTCGAGGCGCCTCCGGAGATTCGCTCTCACGGACTTATTTATTGATATTTTTTAATTGAAATTTTTTTCAAAGATACTTCAGATGTTATACTATAACGTGTATATGAAACAAATAAACCAACATTACTCATATATCCAAAAAAAATCATGAAAATATCTCTTTTTTCACCTTTAAATCCCCCCCCCCCCCCCCTAAACTGATTAGAAATGCGTTTTTGGATAATTTTAACAATAGATTGCTTTAAGTTATTTTATAGCTTTGTACAGCGCCCTTGATATGAGGTTTCTTTAAAATAGCACAACATTATTATTTAACCAGACGATCAATGTTTTACTCCGATGTCTCTTTGCGATTATGTCCCGCTTTATTTTTGATGGATGGCTTCTGGTCTGTAATGCAGTTGACGATATTCTATCCTCTGCGCAAGTCTGATAATTGTGTACATTGTATCCTTCAGACTACTTAACATCTTATAAATCACTTTGCGCGTGTTGCTTGTCATACATTTTTTGTTTGGAAAACGCACAATCTAAACTCGTGCATACCATTCACCCTTTGTCTCTCAAACAATAATATTTAAATGAGATAAGACAGGTAATGCAAATCTTACTGTATTAAAAACTACAAAATCACTTTTGAAAGCAATATTTTGTGTAATTGTAAAATCTGATATGGGTTCGTCTATTAACACGTGAGGCTCGAAAGGGGGGAGGGGTTCGGAAAAAATCACGAAATATCACAAGGAGGAGAGGGGGGGGGGGAGGGGGTTCTTTTTCGTTGAACGCACGATTTCTAAACCAAACAGCGGCGCGTGGCCTTGACTCACCATTGCCAGGCAACGATTTCCCCGCGCGTTGCGATAACCGCTCGGCTCACCAATCTGTGATTTTGACGCCGAATGCATACGTAAATCGTTGCCGCGTATGTTTTGCCTTAAAAAAATATTCTGAAATTTTCAATATACTTTGTACGAAAGAAATACACGTGATTTTGGGTTTGGGGGGGGGGGTAGTCTAAAACCTCACCACATATCACCAGGGGGGGAGGGGGTTAAAAAGTTGCTAAAAAACATCACGTGATTAATGGACGACCCCTATTATTATTATCTGACTGTGTAATGTTGGATGTAAACGGAAGTGGCGCCCTCTGTTATTTTCAAAAAGAACCGTTGAAGTTTCCCATTTAACAAAATATATTCTAATTATCTCTAAAGAATTGCGATTCCATGGGTTGGCTTGTTCTGCTGTATTAAAAAATGGAACTTTGTAATTATCTTCACTCGCGTATTCCAATCCTTTGATATGAAAACAACAAAAGAAAATAATGGAAACTCCGAGCCATCAACAGAATGTCATTTCCACTATAAACGGGATTCGACGTGTGACAATGGCTTTGTTATGTAAATCAGTGGTAGACTAAGTACTGCGAGTATCACCTCGTTAGACGGGGTGCAATAAACCGCTAAAATTGTAGCCCGCATGTTGGATGGGCTAAGGGTCAGCACGGAGGGCAAACGCCAAGTATCCATCCTACCACTATTTGTACACGTATCCGTTTCATCAAGACTAGTCAATCAACTCAATTAACTGGTTTACTTGGACTCTTCAAACAGTATCCTCTTCATTTTAGTATCGATTGATCTTTGCTCTTCGTGTGGGTATACTGGGCATTGCTAAAAAGGAATTACACTCAATTTGGTTTGACTGAACAAAATTCTTTGTTTCAGGCTCTTTGACGTCAATTAATTTGGTGGTCTGCTAAATAAAAGTAATAATTTAAATATTTCCACGATTAATTTTCATGCGGTTCTTTTTGTTTTCGACTTGTGTTTTTTGACTGCCATAAGTGGGTGTTAAATGTTTACCTCAAAAATGATGTACGCCATTCAGAGTGAAGTCATTGTTTTCAATACGTCAGAACGCAAACACCAAAACCGTTGTACAAATAGGTTAAAAATGTGTTCTGTTTGCGTATGGATGAAAATTCTTGATGGACTACGTGTGTGTTGTAGATTACAAATATTGTCTTGCCACTCTTTCGTTCATGCATTGTTTATGAGAATGAGTGAGAGATGCAACGAATCTATCAGCATTACACCTTTGGTACTATATTGTCATATTTTTTTGCTTCGTTCTTCTAAAATACAAAAAGTCTCGTGCTTTTTTATTGCATTGTTTTTGGATTCGTTTTATTTCTTAGCCAAGAAGAGTGATTACATTGAAGCCCCTTTGATAATCAAGTTGGAATTTAGTCCAAACTTTTCCCAAACAAATGCATTGGCACTGGCAGCCCAGATCTTGTCAAAACGTTATTTCTTACATCGTTGGTGGTTGTTCGTTTATATGAGTTTTAGTAAAATTATTCAGGGTATAAAAATAAAGACAAGCGACCCGTTAACTTCAATTATTGCGGGTAAACTTAAAAAACTACACTTTTCTTTAAATCTTGATAAATTCGTTTTTTCGTTTCACTTGCGGCAAATTTTGAATACGTGCTAAAGAAGGTAGGTATCTAAAAAGTAAATTTTCTTAGAAGACTAAGAAATAAATTAAATAGAAATACTACAGATCATTTATATAACTATAGTTTCTCCACATTTTGATTGCTACTCTACAATGTTATATTTGGCCAATGAAGGAAATTTTAATAAGCTAGAAGTTATACAGAACAGAGCTATGAGATGTATACTGGGGAAAAGCAAATATGCAAGGGTTCAAATCAAAATCAAATGAGAGAGGACCTAAATTGGATTCAAATAAAAAAGATACTGCTGTTTAATGTGTTAATTTTTGGGCATAAAGTTATGACAAATGCCAAAATACTTAAAGGATGGAATTGTTTTTAATAGAGATGTACATAATAACGAAATAAGAAATATAAATAGAGTTAGATTGCCACATACGAAAACATCAAATCATAGAAATGCCTAATGTACAGAGGATTAAAGATGTGTGATGAAATGCCTGAAAGTATGGAGACAGAAGAAAAAATGATTGTGTTTAAAGAGAAATGTTATGCTCACTGTAAAAATATTTAAATTTATCAAATGAAATGATATATTGTGCTTATTAGTTTATATCATGTAGTATAAACTAACTCAATAAATAATAATAAAATAAACATTTGTCGTTGCCTCCATTTGACACCTACCTCAATTTTATGATTTTTATTTTGATTTTATGGCAGCAATGAGTTTAACAAACTCCAAAAGTATTTATTCCATCAAGATGCCTATTCACCACCGCTAGAGACCCTATCAGAGGAAGGTTTTGATTTGACCAACTAGTTAGCCTGTGTCGGAGGGACAGTAGATTCGCTCACACAATGGAAGTAGTATGTTATTCTGGAGAGTATTAACTCCGTCGATGTTTGCCCCGAGGCACAAGGGCCGGAAAACCTGATTCTCCCACTGACCTCGATAGTTCTGGCTTAATGCATTAAACTGCAAGTGCAATACGCTTTATGTTAAAGGTTTAGCTATGCTATAGCCCTTGGTATAAGCACTGTTGTAGGATACACGAATAGGAGGCCCTTGGGCATGTATCGAATGAAATTATACCCACGTAAAGGTATTTTATAGTTGCCATACTTCATCGTTTAACTTTAACTAACTAACCATCACGCCTATTCCCTGCAGGGGTGGTAAGAGAGAAAGAGACAACGCGCTCCTCTGTTCAGACACTTCATTCATCGGAATTTTCATAATTTTTCTATCTTGTCATAATTTTATTGATGTACTTGGTTGTCATGTCTGGGATGTCTCGGCTTGCTTAATCGTCGCAATAAACGGAAACCAAAGGAAGAGGTGTTTTAATTTTATTACAGACTTGTTTAAATTATTTCTTATAAAACACTGTTCATCTTTGGAGCAGCTCTATAAGTACTTATTTTTTAAATATTGTATCAGTAATCTGGGAGTCCTTGAAGAACGAGGTAATCCTAGCTTTCTTAAATTGATTAAAACACAGTCTACAGTCTTCTTTGTAATCGCTTTGGTCTTATATTAATAACTCTATTTTATAACTTTATTACGCTGATCTAAGTTGATTAGACTTAGATCAGACGATTAGTTGATTAGATTAGACATTTTTATCCCACAAATGTATTGTTAGTATGCCACCAAAAAAAAATTTAATCTGAATATCGCACAAAAGTTCCAACTGCTCCCAACGGCATGTAGCCCGCGAGATTTTGGCACCCCCAATTGGGGTAAGTTAAAAATATGATGTATATGTGAAGATAAATGGGAAGGTTAAGGAAGTGAGATCTGTTATGGTTATGCAGATCTAGTCACCAAAAAAGGCTAAAGCTATTTCGATAAACGTTTTAATTCTGAATGGTGGTCTTACACCAGGAAATAGCTATTTCTAAAGCCATTACAAACAACATTTTAATTCTGAATGATGGCCTTACACCAGGGCGATACTGAGAGTAACTTCCACTTTGGAATGTGCCGCAAACATACCTTATATTATTTGAAATTATTAAATTGTAAAATAACACAAATCAATCCCATAAAATATACTTGCGCACGCCGGGATTTGAACCCTCAACCTCCGGATTGCAAGTCGAGAGCCTTACCCCTCGACCACGCAGGCTGAAATATTAGCTATTGAAGTTTGTAAGGAAATTTAATTAATCTCTTATAATTATGATAAAAAAGACTCCATTAAAATATTCATCCTTTGTAATATTTGCATGCTGAGTCAAGTCTATTTGATAAAGACGCCGCAGTTATTTTTTACTCTCTTTCTACCGTATTATAAATAATGGTATAGCAGCATCAGGTCTTACCGGCGCTTACCTGGCTATTAGCATTTAATTTACACGTGTCAACACAATAAAAGGAGTTTTGAGAGAGGACGTAAATATTGTGTCTCGCGAGGATTTAAGTCACCGAAGAGGCGGCGGGGATTGAGGCGAGCCTCCTCTGGCGCCGGCGGACTCGGTATCGTCGGATTGGCAAATTGATTAACGATGGATATCTGCAAGGGGAAACAGTCACGATCGTACTAGGTACTCTTGGTGTCTCGCTTGGGAGAAAGGTAATACTTCAAGGTGTTGGCGGCGTTGTATATTGCAGGCAATTCTCCGCATACTAATCTGCAATCACAGTAACAGAGAAAAATGATCTCATAATAATATAATGTGTAGGTACAATATGCAAGGAAAAAAAATATTTTAAACTCAAATATGTACAATGTCTTTTCTTTGCAGCATAATAAGTAAGTAATCACTTTTGTGGTTTGTCGTCATACATGAATAAAAGCGTTGGCGTCGAATACTTCGATAAATTAGTTACATTTTTTTAAAGAAAAACAGACATTCACGGGTTACGAATAACCTGACAATATTTGAAAATCTCCTACCACCACCACAGTTAGCTAAAAATGTTGCTTGTGTCGTGATGGAGGACCTAGCCAGCCGACCCAAACGCGATGTCAACACAGCCACTGACCGGTCATTATAAGCGAATTTTGAAGAACTCCTTTATATTCTGTTATTAATATGTGTTCGTAAAATACGTGCAGTTAAAAAAGAGTAGAAAATATTTTAAAAAAATGGAACTACAAAATTTGTAGGCTGGCAACATCAATTTAACTCTCAAATATTATTTTAAAGTGCAATGACACTACAGTAAACCACTCTTAAAAAAATATTTTTTGTTCTTAAAGAAAAATAATTAAAATAGAAGAAGCACTGTTGAAGGTACCTACTTAATGACATAAATTTGATTAAATGGTGTTTTACAAAGTGATTTGCTTTCATTTAACATAAATTTGAATTTAACAGTTGATAGAAAGGAAGAACCACTAATGGTGAGTTTAGTTATACTACTTTTAGATCTGAATGACTTAAATATTATATTCAGATTTAAAATTAGAAACATGATCTAAATTGGTGATTGCAAGGTACGCAATTTCTAAATTGTGCTTTACATTTTATTACAATATCGTTATTCTTCATTATGTTAACATAAAATTGCAAAGGTATAATAATAATATACCTATATGCAATTCTAATTTTGAGATCAGTGGGTGTCTATATTGCAATGAAATATATATTTTTACTTTAATGCCTTTTTAATTTTTTGTAAAAATGTAAGTTACACAGCTTTACATTAACACCATGAGTTGTATGTTTGGTGTTGCCATTTGAACAACAGTGGCGCCCTCCTATGTTTTCTACTCTTATTCGACAAACTGTACTTATACTTATATTATGAGTATTACGATTAAATAAAATGATTTATAGCATCTTTCGATTGCTTGTTTTTTACTAAAAGATGGGTTTTTTTGTTTTTATATTTTAATGATTATTATAATATACTACCGGAACCAATTTTGAAAAAGCC
Source organism: Glyphotaelius pellucidus (assembly GCA_936435175.1). Lineage (NCBI taxonomy): Eukaryota > Metazoa > Arthropoda > Insecta > Trichoptera > Limnephilidae > Glyphotaelius > Glyphotaelius pellucidus. Next base: position 31,426,305 of record OW386544.1, read on the forward strand.
ATAATTAATACATTTGTTTTTTTTTTCATATATGGGCTACGTACAGGTAATAGAATTGCACGAACTATTGTTAAATCTGTTAAGAAATCACCGGGCGCAGTTTCCGGGAAAGATTTCCGAGTCATTTCCTTGTATTCGATGAAACACTCAGTTCATTTTCCAAGAAAATTATTACTGCACAATGTCAATATAATTTACTATTTAACAATATTGTGTCACACTAGCATTTTTGTTATCTTTATTACTTCTAGTGTGAAATAATCGGCATGAGCACACAGTACTGCAACTCTTTAAAATAACCAAAACAATAAAACTGTTTGAAAACTTCTCCGATTAACAGTCAACTTCTTGACTTCCAAAACGATTAATCCGTTTCACAGATTCCTCTTTCTTAACGAATGATGCATTTTTCATAAAATAGACGTCATGTTTAAATGTTGTGTTTGTTATATCGGTATTTTAATGGAACGTGCTCCAAAACAGGCTCACTCCTTCCTTTACTTAAGGCCCGTCTTCCCGCATTTCTTCATATTTTCCTTAAATAGTTCAAGTTTTAAAGCTCTTAAAAAAATATACGTTATTTTTGAAGATAATATCTTTACATTCCAACGGCAATTAAATGAAATTCCCTTGATAGAAAAGTTATATGTATGAAAAAATTCACAGTGTTTCATTATATGCTCTTTTAAACAATCCCCACGAGATTTTTGCTCTATTTTAAATAAGTCGTGTTTTATTAAACATTTTCACAATTTTAGCTTAAATATTATCGCTTTAATATTTACGCGCTCTCTCCAACATTCGTATTTACATATCTCTCCATCTTCTTCTTTTTGAGCGGGTATATTTAATATTGGTCTCATATTTAATATTCTGACTTTTAATGATTCTGACTTCTTAATAATTCTGACTTTTGACATGTATCTGGTTCACTTTAACGTGCCCTTCCTCGGACGTCCCCGGCTTCTTCTGCCACTTGCGTCATGTATTCTCCTTACACTCCTTTCTTCGTTCATTCGCTCTACACGTTTATATTTTAATTCTATTAACACAATGGGTTTTGGAAAGTTTTTTTTTTTAATTTCACATTCTCAACTTTTACTCGATATTTGCTTCAACTTTTGATTTTTATTTTCTTTAATTAATTTAATTTTGATTGTATATTTCTATGCTTATACACACATAATTGATAAGTTCTAATAATACAAAAAATGTTTATAATATAAAACATGGTAGGTTGTAGAGTGTTGTTGATTTTTTTAAATTCGGTTGGTTGGTTTTGGACTCAATCCAATATTAAATTTTGTATGAAAATGGCCGCGAAGCCTTTCCTCCTAATATTTTATGTCGACAAACGCCTTTTCAAATAAAAACTTCAGAGAGAATTCCAAAAAAGGTGTGCTTAAAAATGTCGTTACATGAATACAAAAATACCATGGGGCTATAATTTATTTATTGTGGCGGTTTCACTGTCTGCCCAGACAGTCAGACGGGAGAGACCGATCTCTTGGGGACAGGATGACGGACTTAATGGACGTTTTGCAATTTGCAATATGAAAGGAAAACATAAAGCGTTGCATGCTGCTAAAATGGATTCGGACATTGAAGGGGTCATCGTCACTTAAATACGAAGAAGGAGGTGCCTGCCTGTACAGCGTACATGTCAAACTACTTTTGTCTGATTTTAGCAGTCAACAATCATTGGTTTGTTCTTATGTGTTCCCAACTTGATTTTCTGTTTTAAACTTTGTCAATTATTCAGCCTGCAGACTGTAACTAAATCTGTGTCAGTGATGTTGATGCATGCTTCAAATATAGTTGTATTTGCTGTTGATTTTTTTAACGTTAACTCCACACAGGAAGACCCTCAGAGTCTTTATCATATTTGAAGACGGTTTTTTTGAGGAGAGGAAGGAGTGTACATGGGTCTTGAAGAGAGTCTTGTAGGATGTAGGGAACACGTAGGCCGGCAAATCGTTGCACAGTCGAGCTGTTGGACTCAAGAACGAGTTGTAAAAATGACCCGTTCTCATGTGAACCGTGTACATAATATTGGACGAGCGTTTGGCGTAATTCCCGATTATGTACCGGTGCCGAAGGGATCACTGACGCTAGTTCCTAGGAACATCTTCCATTGTGATACCGGTATCTAATACACGACAGCATATATACCTGACGCCTGTGCTTTAAAGATTGCAACCCCTTTGTTGAGATAGAGGAATCTATCAAACGGACCGCCCGTTTCTGCAAAGAGTCGAGAGTTTTTCAGGTACTTTGGGGATCCAGACCAGAGTCTGCCAAATACAACAGTGGGGCGTATTTGCAACTTGTACAGGATCAGCAGGTGTACTTTATTAAAGTATCTGCGGGCCCTGTACAGTACGCCCAGCTTCTGAGAGGCTAACTTGACTCTGACTTCGATGGAGCCCTCGTGAGCTGGTCACTTAGAGTTACACCAGAAGACATGTTTGAAATATTGCTGTAGTCGAAGGAGTCTCGATTACTAAATCAAACTTAACTAAACTAAATCTACGTCAGTGATTGTAATGCGTACTTCAAAAATAGATGTATTTGCTGTTGATTGATTATATTGACTGATAGTCAATGTGATGGTGACCTAAAGTTGAAATTGTATCTCTTTGGTTGAAGGTGATGGCCTTTTATTTGGCGAGACATCAATTCTTGCCTTCGACTTGCATAAATTGATTGTGATTCTCTTATTCCCATGGCCTTGCCTTGGAGAGTATTGAACTCTCGAAGCTTATCTAGCCATCTGGCACAACACAAACATATATCTTATCTATGATAGCGTATTTAAATTGTAGAAAATAATTTGTCATTTTAAATCATTCTGATTGGGTTCTGATAAAAGTTCTTGATTTTCCTCCCAATAGCCATTACCTTTTATCTCTTTGGGGTAGTTTGTTTACGAAGCACACTCTAATTGACAGCAAGGGTATTGAAATAACTTCATAGATTACTTCACAACGATGAATCAATATGTTGATTAGCAGAGCAATTTCAAGAATTGTGAATCGTTAGTAGTACATATTCATTTTCTCAATTACTGGCAAGATTAATCTTGCGGGCATTATAATAATATTTGTAATCAGCTGAGCATAAGTGGCAATGATTTATGATAATGATGATTGGAAGGTTCATACCACAACCTAATAGAAAAATTCTCCCGTTGGCGTTAGTAGGAAATTGATTTTATTTTGATTTATGTTAGCCGTGTTAGGTAGTGTGTAATAAATTAACTGAATCATCTTGTCATATTTTCCTTATAATTTTAGAAAAAAGCAATAAATATATGCTTAATGTTCTGAGAAGGCAATCAGATTATAAAAATGGCGATTTGTGTTATTTTAAAAAAAAAAATTTAAAGTTTTTTTTATTCATTAAAATGTTTGTTACACGAATTTTATGATTTTTCGACCACCATGCTAGGCACATGCCCGTGTTGTGGTGGTCGAGAGAGTGTGCAACATGCATCTACCGTGGGCCTTATTCTGATAGTATTATTATCTGAAGGACTGTAAATTTTCGTTTGTTTTAAGCGGAAGTGGCGCCTTCTGTTATTAAAAAAAGGACTGTTGAAGTTTCAAACTGCATCCCAGATGAGAAAATGTCAAAAATAAAATTAACAAAACTTTGAATTTCTCAGTTTCAAAAACTTTATTACATTTTCCTGAAACATTTTTCCAAATTTTTTTTCCGAACAGTGCCTGCAATGAGCGAATCTTGTTTTGTTTTAATTGTCCTCGTTCAAAGTGATGGGACAAGCAAAAAACAGTTGGATAAAATAAACATTTCCTATCCCCCCAAACGTTAAATTTCCATATTATGAATGAGTCTTTCTTTTCGTGTGTATTTGGCGTGAAAAAAGTGACGTTTTATATTTTTGTATCGATTGCCGTACAGTTTAATATGGCGGACCATTTTTTTAATTTTATTTTTTATTTGTGAAACTTTTTAGCTACACACAAATTAGATTTTTCAAATCGTATTATGCTTTCAACATTTATATATTTATTTATTAACTCGCCTTTTCGGGGCTTCAACATATGAATAGTAAAAAACATGCAGTATTTATTGTAAGTAATTGAATTGCCTCAGTAACAATATTTTATATTTGTTTAAAGATAAATTGAAGATGTCCACTGACTTGGTATAATTATTTCCCTCCAAAAGTATTCTGGGCAAAGAGTAATACATATGGTAGTTAGTCCCAGAATTTCTGCACTGAAATAAATCCTGACTTCTAGTATTACGTTGTGGTATCCGGAAGCTTACCAGTTCAAATAATACCGGACTATGAACTAAAAACTAAATCATTTAGAATTTTATTTGGAAATACCAAGTCAGTGAAATTTTTTCTGTTTGACAATTTGAGCATTTTTATGTCATTTAACTGAGTCTTATAGTTTAACATAATTGCTGGAATATCCATTTTAAAATTTATAAAACGTAATAATTGGTTTTGTATTCTTTCAACAGCTTGTACATGAGTATTGTAAAATGGATTCCAGACGGGAGAATTGTACTCAAGCCAACTTCTAACGTACGCAAAATATAACAGTTTAATACACTTTATATTGTTAAAATTTCTAGTTAGCCTAGTTATAAATCTCAACATTTTAAAGCTAAGGGCTTTAAAATGTTGGGGTTTAGACATTCGGACAGTCCCAAAATATTATTTCTTCCCTAATGGATCTTCTGTCTGAAATTGTAAGTAGTGTTCCCTACCGTACAAGAGAAATGATTTGTATCTATTCCTTTTTATTTTTCTTCTTTCTATTTATTTTTCCTATTTATAATTATTTAAGGCCGTGTCTCAAGTGTCATTCCCAAATTACCACATAAATAATGTTATTGTTAGGAAGAAGTTAGCTCCCGCCTCTTCTAACCGAAGCTTTTGTCCCTTTACAGCCAAACGTTCGATACCTGTTAGTTACCTACCGAACATACAATGACAATGTGGGCACGGTGGGTAGCCATAATATATGTTTGACATGATAATGACGCATAAAAATATACCGCTTTTGTATTTTTCCTTGATAATAATATATCAATATTTTTAGGTTTCGGTTTTTTTTCACCCAATTCAATTGACATTGAAAAAAAAAAACTTTCACATTTATAAGTATGTATTATTTTGGATAAAAAAATTATAACTTTGTTAAATGTCTTTATTTTGCACCAGACCTATTTACCTCTACGTCATTCTTCAGGCTGACACTTGCTTTTGATATGAGTGCTAGGGGGCGGAACGCGGAGGCAAAACGAAAATTTGAGAGCCGCTAATTAATGGCAAAACAATTAAACTATCGTTACTTGACCTTTCTAATTGGTTTTATGGGGCCAACAAACTTAGATATAAAAGAAGAACATTTGGTTTTGGCCTATTTCAGTATATCGCTCGCCATTCATTCCCAATGTTTTTGCCTCCGCCAGCCGCCTACTATATATGACGTTTCTAACATTACATGTGTACAGTGTACACATCATTTAAAAAAAAATGAAACCATGCCATACCTATCAGTCTTAATAATATATATAAAAATGAATGTCTCTTTGTTTGTCCGTTAATCGGTACCTAAACCATTTATCAGATTGAAATGAAACTTTGGTGTGCACACGCCCGCGATGGTTTCTATGTATAGTGGTGAACTCTGGCGGTATGAAATTATTTCCTATACTATTCATTCGGTAGCGATAAATCTTTGGTCAGTTGTTGTGCGCACGCCCGCGAAGGTTTCTATATTATACTGGTGAGCTCTGGTGTTATGAAATTTGTATAAAAAAATTGTAATAGGTGGCACGCGAGCTGTTTGAAAACTGTATGTAGCATGGAACGCGGGAGGGGAGAAGGTTCGCGGGACGCTGGAAGCGGCAGAGGGGTGAGGGGGCGGGGAAGGTGGAGGGGGAGCGCGTTAGAGGAAGGGGTCGGAGGTGGGCAAGGGGAGGCGAAAGGGGAACGGGACGAATGGGAAAAGACACGCAGGGAGAAATAATTTCTTAGTGGCATTGCATCGCATCGCATGCCGGGAACTCGCTAGTATATTATTAAAAGTGTCGCGGGTGGGTTTGTTTATTAAATTTCGAGATGGGTGTTACACCACAAATTAACAGTTTAAAAATCAAATCATTATTAATTACATTATACTAGACAACATAATAAATTGTACACAAATACTGTTATGACTGAAAGTGGCAAGAGAAGCATTGGCCACGAGGGTGTACAAATATATAATCTCCTTCCAGACAGCCTAAAAACGGAGAAGAGTAAAAATATCTTTAAAAAAAACTATTTACTAACTAACTAACTAACCATCACGCCGTTTCCCCGCAGGGGTAGGCAGAGAGGACGGACCGCCAAACAACTCGGTCTTGGCACACACTCTTTGCTTCACTCACATTCATACATCGTCTCATACATACTCTTCTATTATTCTGGCTTTTGACATGGCCCGACTCAAGTATCTGATTCACTTGATCGTGCCGTGTCTTCCTCGGGCGTCCCCGACTTCTTCTACCATTCACATTTGCGTCATATATTCTTCTTACACTACTTTCTTCGTTCATTCGCTCCACATGCCCAAACCATCTGAGGGTCCCTTTCTTAATTTTACTCATTTTGCTTACATCAGCCTTACATTTTTTGCGGATCTCCACATCTCTCACACGATCATACATGGTTTTACCACACATACGCCTCAGGGATCTCATTTCTACAGCATTCAGTTTACTTTCATCCTTCCTCTGCCAGTTCCATGCCTCACTGCCATACATCAGGGTAGGTACCAGGACTCCATTGTGGACTGCTAGTTTCGCTATTAACTATTGAATCTTAAATTAAAAGTTAGAGCAAAATTAAAAATCTTACTACTTTGTACTTAAGTTAAGAAAGTGAAATGTTATATTTCTTTTAACTTAATAAATGATGAAAAAAAACATTTCCTTTGCAGTTACTTTAGACAGATTATTTTAATATTTCCTGAAAGCTTAAAAAACGGTTATTACAATTTTGATTTATACATAAAAGAAAAACGGACACAATATTTCACATCCTCTGCATAACACATTCGATTAAATCTGCTTGTTATTTTAAGCCAAGATTAATAATCCCCTTCAGGATGTCATTAATTCGTTTCTTTCACGCCTAAAATGCTTTTATAGCACAAAAGCCTCGGAATCTCTCCTGGTTCTTGTACGCCTTCTTCTTCTTTCTTTTTCTCTTTATTCACGCTTCAAGTAAACGCCCCATTCATCCCCATTGTGTCTCAGACATTGATGAGAATCCCAGTCTAGAATCCAGTGGCGGATCTTCCCTTGGGCGTCGCGGTCTTACGATAGGGTCTGCACTTCAAACACTCAGCTCATTCATAGCAACCCGTCAGGCCTCGGGTCTATTTTGTCGGTAAGGTCAAAACATATCCGATTTGCAATGAAATCGAAATAATTGGAATATTTATGAATGCATCAGAAAACTGTTTTTAAAATACAATTTCACATTTTATAATTCGAAATAAACTTATAATTTTTGAAATATAAACATTTTGGATGCAAACATAAAAATGGTTTGAAACGGTTCACCTTACCTTTTTCCAAATAAAATTACTGATAAAGAAAAATAAATAAAAACACACATATATTTTATTAGGAAAATGTATTATAAACGTTATCGTCAACTCATTTTTTTTGTTTCAGATTTTTTTCTAAATTGCGGTCGGAAACTTTGATTTCATAAAGTTATACAATTTTATGGTTAACTTTTGAATATAGAGCCTGGTGTTTTCTCTTTCTAACACCATTTAGATCATATTTCTAACCATGATAGTAAGGGAGCCACAACGAGAATTGCTCTGAAAAGTGAAAAAAATAGCCTGAGACAGCATAAACACTTCGTAAGCGAACAAATTAGCCTGAGACAGCCTAAACACTACGAAAGCGAACAAATTAGCCTGAGACAGCCTAAATACTGAAAGCGAACAAATTAGCCTGAGACAGCCTTAACACCTCGTAAGCGAACAAATTAGCCTGAGACAGCCTAAACACTACGAAAGCGAACAAATTAGCCTGAGACAGCCTAACTGTCGAAGATTTTATTTGTGAGAAAGCAACCCTAATTACTCCTCTTCGTCATTGATCATCCAAGCTATTTTATAATAATATATATTTTTAAATTTACTTACATCATTGGGCCATTTTCGTACTTTTCTCGTAAACGACGAGTGAGGACTTCAATTCAAATACTAACTCGCAAAAATGGCCTAAATTGTTGAATATTAACGTTTTTTCTCTCTTTTGTTTCAGGTAAGTTTGTAAAATATCTGCTCTACAGAAAACTGTATACAAATTTTCATCCATTGATGCCATATCTTATTGGAAGCTGGTTATCATCGGATCGGCTCTGCGGACTGCACTCAAACCATCCACGTAAGTCTTAGAAGTCATATTTTCCAAACCAAATCATATTCCATCGATCTTCCCCTGCATTATCATTTTAGAATGCGTCTACATTTATCAACATTTCAGGTCTCAGTAAACTTTCAGGATGACCAGACCAGACATCCCGAAAATTTAATAAATAAAAAATGATACATTTTACAAATAATAATAATAATAAATATTTCAGCAATTTGGTTTACTCGTTGTTTGTTTTTCAATGACTTTTCTAAAAGCTAATCCGCCCCTGCGGACCTTTTCGTGAAGATTGTATACAAATACAAATGATCCTAGCTACCAGGCTGTGTGGCATATAAAAGCTGTATAACATCACTTATTATCTAAAGTTGTTTTTCGATTCAGTTGTCGCGGGGGTTGTGATGTATCCAGGTTTTATGAGCGCCTCTACGCTTAAAGCACGTGCTTCCGTGCTTCGTTGTTGATTCTGTTATGTTTTTTTTCTTGATGATGTTTGGTCGCCTCATTTGATTGTTATTCAAGCGTTTGATGACGCTCACTCCTACACATCCTACATTGTCGATTCAACGAAATATGACGCACTTAATTAGGTAATTTAAACCGCTGTTGGGCGTCAAAATGCTTCTAGAATAAAAAGATTTATAGCCTAAAAAGCCCCGATTACATAGAGCGTGTTTACAAGCTACTTACTATTCGGCAAATTTAAAAGCGGACAAATCGGCGAGTGAGATTGTCATGATGACACACAAAACTGTCTACTCGCTCAGTAGCAGCTAAAATAACGAAGAAAACTTTAATTCGCAGCGCTAACCAGTAGAATAATGGCTGCCGCCCGAACTATTCTGACAGACGAAATCAGCTGTTGGTGGGCCGCCATTTAGGGCAAACACTAGCGAGTAGCGAGTAAAGTTGATCACCTTTCAACTTTTTTCGTAGATTGTCCACAATCTGCTAGTTATCAAGTAATACGATGACACTGAGCGAGTTTACTAACAGATAGTTAATTTCCCTGATAGTAGCTTATAAACTCGCTCTTAGTCATCGAGGCTTAACTTAAAATTGTCATCTATCCAACTGTCCAAATTATAACACATTATTTTAATTTAATTTTTCTTCAAGAAAGGGTTTAACACAATGCTGGACTCTTCACAAATACATTTTATTGCAGTTACTATCTAAAAACAATTAGTTTACCGCCTTGCATAATAATTATTTATGTAGGAACACACTTTTATGTTTACTTTGCTACTTGGGAATTGTAGGAAATGTCAGTACGTGTGAACCTTGGGTTTGAAACGTGCCGCGACGGTAGGTACCTACATGCATTTGAGGTATCTACCGGGAGCACGATTCTCCAAGTTTTTGACATAAGGTTACCTCATAATAATATGACAAGGGTTAAAGAAATATACAAAAGATTAAAATGCAGCTTCGATTATGTAACCGCTTTGCCGCGTGCCAGCGATTTTATCTATGGTAATCTCTTTCCTTAAACCTTAATTTTTTGTTAATCGATAACAACTTCACGATTATAATATGTATATTATTAGTATATGTTTGCATTTAGTTTTAATTGAGTTTGGATATTTTATTTCGAGAAGAGGGCCGTTATGCAGTGGTTAGCGCGTTTGCCCGGAAAGCGAAAGGTCCTGGGTTCGAGTCCCAGAGGTGCCAATATATTTTTCTGTTTCCAGATTTTCGATTGAGTTTCGCTTATATTGTCTTCATTTAATTGAATATTACAATTATTTATATTTGAAATTTTTTAAATTTATTTTAAATTCTTCAGTTTGAGTTTTTGTTTTTTTTTATGAAACACGTTCTTATTATTTTTTTCTATTTATTTATGACAAACTGAAGTCACCGGCGTTGCCCGGACTTTATGCAGAATTATATTTGAAAAATTATGATATTTTTTCATAAATTCTTTTCGAATTGATTTTGATTTTCCTCTCACTTTGAACTACAATCAAGTGTGCAGAATTTCATCAATGAGCAATTTTTCGAAATCTCTCCTCTGCTTTTGAAAGTCTTGTTTGCAAAATTTCCATTAACTCCAAATAAAACTTTAGATTTGTGTAAAAAACAAACCTACAGTCTTCTTTATATATTTTTTTATTGAAGAGAGCAGCGAAGTCTTACGCAGGAATGAAACGAAACAATTCAAATCGATGTATTATTTTTTTATAATAGTGCGACGGAAATCGAGTCCCTTAAATATCAATTTATTATTTTAAATTAATGTTTAATATTTTGGGTATAATGTTTGAGAAGCTTTTTTGATTCACGTGAATTGGTTTCCGTGGCAGCACGTGCACATACATTGTGATAAGTGCATCCCACTTGCTCTGCATATAAAACACCCTTGTTTACATGCAGGTCGCAGCCTGCACATTCTACATTATACAAAACCATGCAATCTTAGTAACATCGGTACATAGCTCATTTTTATAACATTATTCAATATCTTAATTTATTAAAGTTTTGCTCTCATAGATTCTACGAATATCCTGTTACAAATATTTTTCCTGTACTTGTTATTGTTGTTAAAGATTGACGTGATATCTTGATGATTTAATTAAAGGATTAGTAATTGTCCAAGCAATTAGCAATTTGTTTATTTCTCAGGATTTTGCGGTTGATGCGCACTTAATTTCGCGTCACTTTCTTGAATAAACTGCATATTTTAGTTGCTGATTTTTGGATATGTAAAACATCAACGGATTAATAATGTAAAAAGCAGTCACTTTGTGGTTTGACGTATTAATTAAATAAAACAATTTCTTTATATCCACGAAATTTATTTAATTTATTACGACCGACCGATTAATGATTCTGTACCCTGATGATAACACACACATCATCAGGGAAAAAAATTAAAACAATTTAAAAAATACGTTGGGTGTGCTTATTTATACATACGGAAAGAGCCAAAACATTAGGTGTCGTCCATTAAACACGTGAGGCTCGAAATGGGGGGGTAAGGGTTCGGAAAAAAATCACGAAATATTACAACGAGGGGGGGGGGGGGGATATCATGAGATATCACGTGTATTTATTTTTCGTTGAACGCACGATTTCTAAACCAAACAACGGCGCGTGGTATTGACTCACCGTTTCCAGGCAACGTCCGTGGTCCGAGGACAACGTCCTATTAAACATATTCATGTACAAATATTTTTTTGTAAAAAATGCCAGTCAAAAACAACCTGCAACCTTAATATCTGTCTGGACATTTCTATCGCGATGCTTAATTTTCCAAAATTTAATCAGATTATACCTGTATTTAAAGGTAATATTCTGAAAATTTCAATATACTTTGTACTAAAAATACAAGTGATTTTGGGTACGGGGGGGAGGGGTAGTCTAAAACCTCACCACATCTCACCGGGGGGGGGAAGGGGTCAATAAGTTGCTAAAAAACATCACGTGATTAATGGACGATCCCTTACTAGAATAAAGGAACATTGAGTTAGCATGAAATTAAAATCTAACATAGTAACAGAGAAATAGAAAGATGTGTAGATAATGGGTTACCATGTTACATCTAAAAAGACAAAGCGTCACATGATTAAGGGATAATGGGATTTTTATGAGTTTATGGGAAATACGCCTAATATTGGGCTATTGGACACATTTAATTGTTTGTTAAGAATTTGGCTTTTAGTTTTAGCGACTTTATTAATATTTAGTTAATTCAAGTTGCGCTATTTTAACTAATCATCCCGATGTTTAATTATTTGTGGTAATAAAAGTTGTAATTTTTCTAATACTTTTAAACAATTAATAGGTATGGTTGGCCTTCGGTAAAGTCGGTCAAACTATGTATGAATTTATTGCAATCACGGCTTTCATCTTTCCGTCTTTATGGACGTATTAATATGAGCATAATTCTCCATTCATCTATTCTCTATTGCCCGCGGTCTTCAGACATGATATCGGCAAAGTAGTTTGTTTTATCATCGTGTTCCGCACGAGTTTCTAAAATCTCACCAACTTGCAGAGAATCGTAATGTTATATCAATATGTGTACGACCAAGATCACTTCTCGAATCTCAGCTTTGCATTGCCACGTGATTCTGCGGAACTTTTATCGATAATAGACATAATTTGTGGATAATTTCTACAACGCTTTATTAGTGAAAAAGAGCGCTTAACTGTGCACTAGGAATGTGAAATACAAAATTATCTAGACTGATTTTAGTTGTTCGCAAGGCTGTCAATTGGCGACTGGTCCATTAACAATAGCGAGTTAATTACGTTGAATTTAATAGCGGGTATTTAACGCCCTCCTAAAACTATTAATTTACAACTATTGGCTAAAACCCACATAACACTAATTTTAATGATTGGAATGCCTTTAGTGCGGTCTTGGTTCCGCTTAAGACGACAATATACCCTAAAATATATTCAGAATCTTAACGACGTAAGTAAAGAAGCCATGTATACAAATTGCGATTCGCGACCCGTGTATTGGACGGACCTACTGTCGAATTTGCCCTATCAAAGAAAATAAGAAGAAGGCAAATAATGTGGGAATCTTAACGACGTAAGTGAAGAAAGCGTGTAAACAAATATACGCCCGCAGCACGGCGTATTAGACGAACGTACGGTCGAATTCGCCCTAGCGAGCCTGGAGATTCAACCTTTCCGCCGCGTTCATTTTAATTAATTCTGAAGAACGTGTTACAAATATTTAAGATGTTTCTAAATTAATACTTCCCGAAGTTATTAATTCATCGTCTAGAAAAATAAAATCTGGTGCTTACCGCTAACTTTATAGTTGAAAAACTGGTTATAAAGTTTTAAAATAGTTGTACGTAAAATATATTAATAGTTAGGTATTGTTTTTGTTAATTTTAAACATAAAGAACTTACATCCTCTGGTATCTGTCGGAGTAAAAAAGTTATTGTAGTTACGAATTCGCCGGAATGATTGAAATGTGAGTTTTGAGCAAATAAAAATTATTAGGGTTGTATACTACCTTCACAACGAGATTTGTCAGATTTTTGATTAAGTACCTTCATTTTTATTGCGCTAAATAAATCTTTATTGAACAGCAGAAAATTTCTTGTCAGAAGTAGCTTAAAATATCAATAGGTATGGTATTAGGTTCAGTTTCCAGTTGATACCTAATATTAATTTAAAGTAATATCGTACTAGTACTGAATATATATAAAATTTAAAAAGTATAACATAACATAATTCTTTGAGGTGAGCCAAACATTAAATGCTTCTTCTGCCCGTCTCAATTCAAGTCAATTATTAATTTATTGACAATAATCGAAATCCACCAAGTAATAATTTATTGACATGGCAAAGTGTGAAGTAAACAATTTGTACGTGTCTCTGCCAATCTGTATAACGATTCCCACCTGACCGAGTTCAACGTGGTTCACCTGCACCACACACTGTTCAACTGTTCACGCTACTTGAACATTAATCAAACCTAATGAGGCGCGAGAAAAATGATCTGAGGAAGACGGGAGATGAAATCTCGCCTCTGTAAATATTGAATATCATACTTGATATATCGCCTAAATCTCTCCAAGGATAAATTGATTTACGCCTACGTACTTGGGTAAAATACCCTTGGTAAAATCTCTTATGGCACGATTATTATTATCGACGTTGATAATCTGCTCTGGGGGCCTACTCTCTATCTTTCGGTTTAACAAACCAGCACGTTTGTGGTTTAACCTTCAGTAGCGGGTGCTGTCAACTAAGCGGAAACGGTCTATAATTACTGTAAATATACTAAAAATAGAGTTCATATTTTAGGTATTCCTCCGCAATACATTTATATGTTGGATTAAACAATAACAACACATATACATATTTACTGAGTGTACGGTACCGAAGCGCGAGGAAGTTTTAGCACGATAGGAGGAGGGTTAATATGCGTTTGTGACGTAGCTAAACCTGCCGTACGGACGTTGTGAAAGATAGAGACTAGGCCCCCTGGTTTACGCTGGTATCAATCATGTGAAATAAAATTGGTCTCATTATATCGATATTAATTGGTTATAAGTTATAATGTATAGGGAATATAGCAGCGTATTATTACACGTTGATGAAATAGACACAATTTATGATATTATAAAGGCAATGAGTTTCATCTTTACCTGTCTGAAAACTTCCGGCAGAACAAATGTTCTGGCACAGTATAGCAATAAGAGGAGTGGTACTCTTTTGTGTAATTATTTTCCCAATTGTTTAAAGTGTCAGATTAAGAAGTCTTGCACTGTAACTAAATGAATATGAGATCATCTGTCACACAATATTAAAAAAGTGTGGTATTTCAAATTTACACATTTGTTAAATTACCATTTCTTCCTTTTGTTTATAAAAATCATGTTTACTTGCTTTATTACCCGGCTTTGCCCGAAATGTGGATTTTAAAACATGGAGCGAAACATAACAAAAGTGCCTTTTGCGTATTTTTTCGTAGCACACTGACCCGTGATGGAAATAACATTGCGCGATGAAAATATTTGCGTAGACCTAAAATTCCAGGTAACGAAAGTCGTGCAACTTTCGTGAGGCTAGAGCTAACCTTTTGAGAGTTTTAATGGCAAATACAAACATATTTTCCGCTTCATTATAATAATGTATTTTAAAAAACGTTAATATGTATTTTTTAAATATAATAGAAGCGTTCTTTCTTTCAAGATCGATAGAAATTAATGGGCTTATCTTCATGTATTATATTCCCTTTGATGCTGTTTTTTTTTTTATAACATTTCGTATCATCAGAATTCTTATTTTCCATCCTCATGAATTGTAATGAAAATGCAGTTCTTCCTTAATGCATATTTTATAAAACTCACAGAGTATGCCTACACCCAACGACGCGGTTCGACTATATTTCCATTTTCAATCAATAAAACGTCTGTTTTGACGGCGTATTATAATTTGAAAATGTCAGTTTCGTGTTTGGTTAGTTGCTTGAAATTATGCGGCGAGAAGATGGTTATGATTACAATGGTAGACATTTTCAAATGTAAATTAACTTTAACATTATGAAAGTGACTCATTCTTGACGTAGATACAATAAAATATGTAGTTTTAATCGAAATTGACTAATTGCGAAAGTTGTTTTGTGCCTTTTGATCTTACATACGATTAAAAGTGGCTCAATTGATATCAACTAGTTTTTTTTGTGTAAAATTGTTTTGAACTTATATTTGCTTACTTGAATATGTGACGTAAATGATTACCATATTATGAACAGTTTTATTACGGCAAATTTGATCAGTTTGACCAAATATCATACATTTCCAAAGAAGATGTTCACACCAACAAAATCTTTAAAAAGCCCTATTGTATAATTTGCCTCATTTTTTTATGTATTCTAAAGTTTTGGCTGTAAGGCGACGATATAAATTATTGTCTTTATTTTGTTTTTTCTTTGTGGAAAGATACCAAATGGGTGGTCGATTAATATTCTCAAATTCCCACCACTTCAAAATCACAACATATTAATTCCTTTGAACTCTAACCCATAATCATTATAATCACAGAGTACGTCTCATGCCTCTTCCTACGCTATCGAACCCCATAAACAACTGCCTCTTCATACCTTCTCAAAGTGCCGCTAACTCTAAATCTGTCTTCAACTTTACCTCTAAATTCGAAGTCTTGGAATCTTTCCAGACTTCTTCCTTACCGGTGTGGTTCCCATCAAATGTGAATGCAAGATGTGTGATTTACAGTCTTGTCGCAAAAAGCGACGAGAGTTTATCTGTGGGGGACAAGCCGCAAGCAAGGGCTAGTTTTTTCAAAAGGGGATCAGGAAACCTGATACCTCAACCAGAGTTCAAAGCTATCATTCTTTCAAAGAGGCGCTTTGTAAGTTCAAATACAAAATATATTACCAAACACGAAATGTTTTCAAGGATGGTTTGATTCTTTTAGAAATTAAACAAATTGGGTGATACACAAAAAGCTAAGCTTTTAGCGTATTTTATGGACTACTTTTCATAAATTTTTTGAAACATTTTTAAAATCGATGTAAGGGCAATAAAGATTAGATTTCTTTTTATTAACTCCACACAGGAGGCCCTACGGAAAACAATTTCCCTCAGGGCCTATGTCATCTGAGATGCTGTGTGGAGAGTCTTTTTGAGGAGGGGAAGGAATGAACATTGGTCTTGAAGAGACCCATGTTGTAGGAAGGAGGAAACACAGAGGCCGGCAAATCGTTCCACAGCCGAGCAGTTGAACACAAGAACGAGTCGAAGAAGCGAACCGTTCTCATGTGACAAATGTCAACCGTGTACATATGTTGGGCATGCGTTTGGTGTGTTTCCCGACTATGCACCGGCGCCGAAGGGATCAATGACGCTAGTTCCGTGGAGCATCTTCCATTGAAATACCGGTAAAACAAGGATAACATTCCCACCCGACGCCTGTGCTCTAAAGATTGCAATCCGTCTGTTAAGTTGGGAGAATCAATCAAACGGACCGCCCGTTTCTGCACAGAGTCGAGGGAATTTTTCAAGTATTTTGGAGCTCCAGACCAGAGGTGGCTGCCAAATTCAACCGTGGGGCGCACTTGTGATTTGTACAGGGTTAGCAGTTGTGTACTATTAAATTATCCGCGGGCCCTGTACAGTACGCTCAGTTTTTGAGAGGCTAACTTTACTTTGGTATCGATGGATCATAAAGGTACATAAATTTGTGAAATCTTTGATTTATGCGTAGTTTTTTTTTATTTAGACACAAAATAATCAAACCCGTTAATGATTTGTTAATCGTTAATTTGGTAATTTCAATGAGCTTTTCACTTCCTTGGTCCATTAAAAACAGATGCAAAGCGCAATTGTTTGGTATTTCATCCAAAGTTTACTAAGCTTTTATAACCTATAATAATAAGTTACGTTCACAACGGGGGTTATTTTATTACGACGAGAAATGAAAACTGCAGTTAATTGACACATTTCAACATGAAAACATTTTTAAGTAATTGAAACCTTAAATTTGCAGGTGTTTTTCCAGCTTTTAAACTTCGGACTTACAGTAGTAATTTAGATCACCCCAATGAAATGGATACGAAATGCAACACCGAAACACCCTTTTATAATCCGAGTGTCTTTAACTTCCCTAATGGGCGCATAATCGATTCTGTCATCTATCTAAACAACAGGTGTCTCAAAGTGTACGTACTTTTGTATTGTTGACTGAAGTTTGGGTTTCCTAACCCTTAAATATATTTGCTCAGGGCATCTACTTACTACCTGTCCAAGCAGTATTTTTGAATCATTATAATCCGAGTGTCTTTAACTTCCCTAATGGGCGCATAATCGATTCTGTCATCTATCTAAACAACAAGTGTCTCAAAGTGTACGTACTTTTGTATTGTTGACTGAAGTTTGGGTTTCCTAACCCTTAAATATATTTGCTCAGGGCATCTACTTACTACCTGTCCAAGCAGTATTTTTGAATCATTGGGGATTTTCTGAAATAATAAAAATTATTTTTCAATTTTTTATAATAGAAATGGCTGTCTTAGCTAAAGCTAGAAAATATGTAATACCAGGTCATTTACATTGTAAAACAATCATACTCCTACCTAATTATAGATGTCAGAGGCTGTGAAAGATTTATATTTGGGGTACACTGTATGGAATGTTAAAATTCAAAAGAGGAAGTCCAATTTTCAGTTTCCATTTGAATTACATGATTCTGTTGAAAATACTGAGTAGACGTGATCCTAATGTTTTAATAATGGTCTACCCTACTAATATTGCTAATAATTTATTTTTTTAAATATTATTTTTATTATGTCTTAAGCATTAATTTTGTCATTTTTTATTTTTATATTTATTGTAATTTTTTTGTAATAGCTGTTATTATTAGTTAATTTGAAGAGCGCCTTAATTACATTTATGATAAAACGTGTTTTTGTAAATAAACCGTTATTAAAATTAAATGTTTAGTTTGCAATAGTTATAATAAAAAAAATAACTATAAATTGATACTAACTACTATTGAATGCACTTAAATGCACTCATAGATCGTGTATCTAAGGATACAATGTAGTTTTCGGACATAGAAAAAAATATAACTCAAATATTTATCTGACTTGCAATTCGCTCTGCGTTTTTACTTACCTGCAAATTGTATAATGCATATACGCTACAGTTTGCATTGTGTTTTTTGTTGTTCCTTGGAAGGTACTTGAAAAAATCAGGTAGAATTTAATTTTCTCGGAATTGCCTTAACTTTAGCAGTGTAGGGACCAACCTTCGTCCCTGTGGAACACCGCAACAGACATTCTTACGGATTTACTAAATTATTGATCTGGAGAGGGGGGAGGGACGCAAAGGCGCAGGGGTGGTTTGTTGGAATCGTTGGAATTTCACGTCTTTCAAATAAAATCATATTTATCTCACTTTTCCTGTGTTAATTACATATTATTTATTTCATAAAATCTAAATTGGTACTTATTGTTTTGCATGTCTAAAAACAAACAGAATAAAGCATACAATATGAGTTCAGTATTCAATTTAACCTACACTCTCATCGATACAAATATGTGTCAAGAACAATGGTAACATTTGGATATGTCTGGGTATATGAGCTGTAATTGGGTCCGATTGACTTCGAACCGCCGTTTTTAGTAAGATTGACATTTGAATGAATTCGGTCCTGCCCTTGAGTCCTGAGTTCTGTCTCACATCATTGACAATAATAATGGCCTGAGATCTCACGCGGTGATCATTTTACAAAAGGTTCGCCGCTCCTAAAACCGTTGCGAATTAAGTCTACGCACAATTCTCATAACCAAATCCTCTCGTCCTCTGACAAACGCATAGATCAAACACTTCAGAATTTTCTACTAATTATTAGGATATTCTATTACACCCTTGTCTTTAGTTACGCCATAATCTCCTGAATTCCAAACTGTATCTGCTTGAATGACTTCATACGAGCCATGTAAATTAATCTCCACTTCGTTCTGGTATTTTTGATTTATTTTGATCTTAGATTCTAACGATAAATAATATACGAAAGATACCGCTATTTTTGCACGCTTTCATAAATATTATTGCTTCCAGTATGCTAACGATTTTTTTAAGCGAGACAAAACCAGCTCGGGAGTCAGTTCCCTATATTGAGACTAATTTAAAGAGAAACGATTGATTTTATTAGCATAACATGAATGTAAAACCAATTTTGCTTCTCCTAGCGATTACTTGCGAAATTGAGTGGTTAACTATTCCTAGAGCCAACGTTTTGAACAACCTAGCAGTCAGCACTGTCCACTGTCCACCATCGCAGCAGAGTGCAAATCTGTGATGGAGCTAAGATTTATTTTGAAATTCAACTTCAAGAGCGCCTTTAAAAGCTTGAAAATGAGGTAGCTTAGACTATCTAGCTTTTCTACGTACATCAGTCGTACTGCCATCGTTAAAATATTCAAAATTACCAACATTATTACTGACACACCTGCTTTGTTATAACTCATCCAGTTTAACATCCCTTCCCATAGACTCCGAAATAATGAATTGCCGTTCTTCAATCAACATTCTACTAATTATGGATATCATTCTCCTTTATCCAGAATGTCGAGACTTGTTAACACAAGTCAAAGCATTGAATTTTTTGGTGTTAGCCTAAATGACTTTCGGCAGTCGATAAGAAATGTCTAATTTTTAAAGTCTTAAATCCATCTTCAAGCTTTGACTTGTATTCTTCTATATGCTCTTATATTATAATTTTTTAATGCTCTTCATTTATCTGTACTTTCCTTTCACTGTCATCTCTTTTTTTATTCGTGTTATTGTTATGTTATTAATGGACTATTTGTCCGCAAATAAATAAATAAATAAAAATTTCAAAAAGACACAGGTTTAGATTGCGGAGAAGATGATTTATGTTGGTACTACTAATTTGGTTTTCTACTCATAATCTTGTATTATTATATTAAATTAATGCTATTCTTCGATAGTTGAATAATACTTATAAAGTTCAGTATCTACCGGTTGAGTAGCCAAATATTGAGTTGAAGTGAGTGAATGTGAAATATTATCTTCTTTACAGTGTATAATTTTATGTTAAAATGTGTTTCAAAATAAACACTGTTGCAATTCTATAAATAACCGCCACTCCATAGTGAAAACGTAACATCTAGTTGAATGACTTCTGTTTTACAAAAGCTCCTCGAATGACAAACCTAAACAGCTGCGTTCACTTCATACATCAAGTCTCATTGTTTTCCTTTTTGCCAGTGCTCTGAAAGCTCCGTCTGTTGAGCTTATTTTACCACACCTCAACGAAAGACCAATTCATTTAGTTCTTCTTCCGTGTTTTTAATGGTTTTACTTTATTCATTTCTACTTCTCTGGGGTTTTACTTGATGACGTTTTGGTCCAGTTGGTTTCTTGTCTGGAGTGCATACGTCACATATCCGGGCCAAGGCGGCGCGCGGCGTTTCGCATCCTGCTTGGTAATGTTATAGCATAATACGCACTTACAAACATGCGTTTCTGTAATAATTGGATTAATGGTTTATTATGAAAGGGAAAGTAAATATACTCAGAAATCGATGCAGAGTATTTATTACTAACAAACAACAGGCATTCTAGAATCTTTGAAAGTAAAACTAGAATTATCTATCCACTTAAGGTTTCTTAAATTATTTAGAACTAGCTTTTTTACCCGCGGCTTCGCTCGCATTGGGGGAAATTATTAGGGGGAAATAACTGTAGCGCTTGCACTCATTAATTATCTTTATAGATAGATATTAACTACGACGCCTGAAATAAAAATATATCAACATCGTTTCCACAACAACGATTTGTTTTCTGACTTAGGCAATAACTCGCTTTTGTTAGCGGCAGAAAACGTATAATAAATTTAATATTTATAATTTCATAACGCCAGAGCTTACCATTATATACAGCTTATATTACTCGCATGTATTGTAGCTTTCTATTGGTGAAAGAATTTTTAAAATCCGTTTATTGGTATATGCGTGAAAGCGTAACAAACAAACACACACAGTTTCGCATTTATAATATTAGTCTAGATAAGGATTATAAATAATAGATTATCTAACAATCTGGTATCGAAGTCAATATCGAAATTCTAAGACAACAATTTATTTTCCCTGACCTGAGAATCGTAATGCCGCACAAACTTGTGGCAGTTTTCTTTCAAATTGATTCATTTTGTAGATCGCACAGCTACGGACTTTCTGTTCAGTGGAAAAAAACACAGTGCAAGTTTTATTTGCGTCACAATGTAACAAACAAATCAATTTAACATTGTATTTCACTTTGGTTTGCGGCTACTTGGTAAAAATATCTCAGATGCCGCCAAGGAACAAACCAATAATAATATAAGTCGAGATTTATGTCTTTCACGACCAGCGCTTTCTAGGAAACGGCGCGGACCGCGGACTGCAGACTCGCTGCACAATTGCACATTGCACATGCAGCTGGCTTATGAGATTTGCTGCTGCACTTGTAAATCGCAAGTGCAGACGTAAGAAAGGCGGAGCTCTATTTTTAGTTTCAGACTCTCTGCTGGGCACGAAAATATACCAGTATATCGTAATAACATGAAATATCACTAGCAATTTAATTTGTCGCCCCTCATTAACGGTATTTTGTGTTATTTGTTTTAGAGCTTACGAGGAATGGCGTTTTGCGCGTCGTGAAAATAAATGAACCCACATTTCACTAAATAACTTTTGTGACCGGATGCTGTGAATTGAATTTTGATGAACCAAATGTAACTCTTCAAAAACTTCGGTAACAATTAAAAGTTCATACTAAAATGTGTGCTATTAATTTCTTGGCCAACAGTGATCTTCTCAGAAGTTTTTTTTTTTTTTTATTGTTTTTGGGGTGTTATGCCGTGTTTCGCTACCTCCTCCTTTAGCCAACGTTTCGGACAGCGTTACAGTGTCCATCATCAGGGCAGATGAGTAAATGATATTGGTGAGGGTGTTTACTTATGTGTGTCGAGGCGATACCGTGCTGCCAGCTCCATTTCTCTACGAGCTGGTGTTAGAAAAAATTCAGCATGTTTTTTTTTTTTGCGTTTAGCTTTGGTGTAGCCGTCAATTACTGGATACCAAGAACTATTGAGCTTAGCTCCGTCGTCTCTGTTAATATTGATGGGGTTTTTATGGATTTCAATTGCCTCCGTAATTAGGCGTGCTCTGTAAGTTTTGGGTCTTCCCAGGACTTCAGGAACAAATCCAAAGTAATGGCCGGTTTCGATTAGGTGCTCGGCAATTGCCGATTTGTCAGGGTGGCCAAGTTTACAAGCACGAAAGTGTTCCGAAATCCTTTTGGAGATTGTCCGCTCTGTCTGGCCTACATAGACCTTGTCACATCCGGAACAGCTGAGTTTATATACTCCATCTGTTTCCAGAGGAAACTTAGTCTTTGCCGACCTCAGTAGGTCTTGGATTTTTGTCGTGGTTCCGAATACCGTCTTGATGTTCTCTTTTCTCAACAGCCTGGCAATTCTGTCTGTTACATTATGGACGTAAGGCAGGAAAGCGCAGCCTTTTGACTCTTGTTCACCCCTGTCTTCGTTTCGTGCTGATTTGGCTCTTATGATTTGCCTTGTCTGCCTTGCTGGGTAGCCGTTACGCTCCAGTGCATCGGTGAGTTTGGTCAGTTCTAATTCGAGTTTTGGCTCCTCACATATTCTGGTCGCTCGGGTCACCAAAGTATGGATGAGACCTCTCTTCTGAGCGGGTTGATGATGCGAATCAGCGTGGAGATACCTATTTGTATGTGTTGGTTTCCTATAAACTGTGTGTCCTAGGGTACCATCCTCGGTAAGTTCGTTAATATCAAATTTTTTTTGCGATTATTGTGAAAATTGAAATAAACTGAATTTGCTACATTAAACAATAAAACCATATCCGAAAAGGGGTTTATAAGTAGGAGAGTTTGCACTTGAAAGTGTTTTTTTCTATACCTAATACTTTATTTTTTTCTAGGCTTATTAAAAGATTTATAAAAAAAATGATCAATGCTTTTAAGGGCCAAGATATGTTCTACACGCAGTATTTAATTGAATCATCTGTAATACTTCTAAGCGATCAAATTTTCAAAACAAAAATGCATGATTTTGTATTTTTTGCATGGCTGCATCTTAAAAAATATGTAAAAAACGTGTTATGTCGTCTAGTCTTAATTTAGATAGAATACTTGTACATTTAAAAGCTCTTCTGTATATTTATATTTGCTTTTTAATTTGAGTTGTTTTTGTGAAATTTCATACTTCTTGATAAGATTTATATTTGGTACCCTTGGAAAATGAAGCAGCTGTCAAAATGTAGAACTGTAAACTCTTCGCTGGTAACAATTTACTTTGACATTTACGTTCCCATTCCAGTTTTAAACATTTCGCTGATTTAGTTATCTGATTGGCATGAAAGTTAAAAGAATTAAAACGTGACTCTGATCGGATTCAAAATGACGATTAACTGATTAAAATCACGTAAAACATAAATAGTTCGCTGACGAAAATGACGAATATATAAACGACCAGTTTGTTGTATTCCAGTTTGCAATATAACTGACCTTGCATTTATTGCTTGCATCGTTATTCGTTAGGTTTGTCACGTAATGTCTAATAATGGCCATCCATAGGTTTATTCAAATTTATTATGTCACTGAAAAATTTGCTTACTTTCCAAATTTTGCTTCCTTCTTTGTTTTATAATATTATCCGTGTCAATTTGGTGCTTAGGTGTGACGTTCATTATGTAAATAATTGTTACATGTTTACGACTGGTACTTCCATAATTGTTAATGATAATTGGATAATTTGTAAAGCGTCGTTTTTTGTGAAAAATCACCTCAAAGGCGCTGTACAAATATTATGTACATCATTATTGACGGCCTCCGTGATTGAGTGGTTAGGTGCTCGACTCGCAATCCGGAGGCCGCGGGTTCAAAACCCGGCGTGCGCAATAAATTGTTAATTTATGTTATTTTACAATTTATTCATTAAAAATAATATGTAGTATGTATATTTGCGGCACGTTCCAGAGTGTAAGATACTTTCAGTATCGTCCTGGTAAGACCACCATTCAGAATTGAATCCTTGCTATGGCTTTAACCGTGTTTGGTGACCAGATCTGAATAGCCAGGGGGGAGTACCTTCCTCTTCCTCATCTCTTTCCCCTCCCCACTATCTTCAGCCTCACAACATACGCCAATTGGGGATCCAATACTCTCTCTGGCTCTAGATGATAGGGAGCGGTTGAAACTCTGTGCTGTTTATATAAAAAAAAAATTTAAAAAAATAGTCACAGAAACATTCTTGTTTTTTAGTAAATTCGTTACGGAACTAATTATAATTGCATCTTCGGAGAATTAATTATAAATATAAAAGACATTCATGATTCACGCTGCATGTTTCAAAAATAATATGAGTAATTTTATAAAAAATAGTTACATGCAATTATTTTATTGTTAAAATAATTTCGCTTATCGTAATTTGTGCTACATCTTCTAATTTACATATTTTAAAATTCAGTGAATCATTATATTTTTAATTTGCTTAGTTTTAAAATCTAAAACCTATCTAGGTATAGGCCTATCATCCTATGCTGACTTTATCACAGTGCTCACACAGATGCATAGCCTACGTACAGCGTGTTTCGTTTAGACTTAGATAGACTGACTTTATTTAAAAAAAAATCATGTTTATTTGACAATTCAGAATTCGAAGTCAAAGTGTGTTAAGTCGCTTACGTATAATGATTTATGACATGCTGAATTTTGTTTCATTTCATCGTTTTTAAAATACTTAAGGTTATCAAACTATTTTATCTGAATGTGATAAACTTCAGGATTAAATTGTATATGTTGATAGATGTATGCAATGTGCACGTATTATCAGCACCAGCCATTGTCTATATCATATATTTATTAGTAGTCTGAATAGCATAAGATGAATAAAAGAGATAAAAAGAAAAGGGAGCGGGAGAAAATCTGGCACAAATAAATATATTAATTACGATGCGAACTTAAAATAACGAAAACTAAGTTTATTACACTCACGATATCATGCACCGATCACATTGGCACTGATATGATTGGACACGCTGTGAACCTTCATAGCGATATTTTTTTTTCGAGCATTGTATATACACTCCTTTACTAGTGACAATAATAGGCATAAACAGGACAAAAGGGCTGTTCTTCGGCGGTGGAATATATACCGATTCACAAATACATTCAATGCTAAGCTTTTTTATTCCTTCCAAATCTTGCTGCGTTACCCTATACCTTGTATTTAATTTTTAAATATTTGTTTGTCGTTAAAATTTCTTTTCCCTAATTAAAATTAATTAAATATTACTGTAACATCATTAAACGATATTCCATCAATATAAAAATAATGTCAGTCATTTCGATAGTCCCGGCTTTCAAATCCTGGCCACGACAATATCACATTTTCTTTAAAAATATCCGAACTGAACCAAATTACCTACCGTAGCGAACATAAGTCGTTAACCCCAAAAAACTGCCCAACACCCCAAAAACCCCCAAAAACTTTTGAGCGTGATAAACAAACTAAGAAGCTCATAAAGCTCAACATTAGCCAGTCCGTATAATATATTATATCACAAACTTGCTCTTACTTAAATAAAAATTAATGAATGCTTGAGCAAATAATACCCAAAGCGCCTATTCGACTGTTGACACTCTACTAGACTTGGCTGGTCGAGTTGGCTTAATCATTGGTAGAGATAAGCCACCGCGGTATTTGAGAATAAGAAATATCCAGCAGACGACTTATTGACGTATAGGTTCCTTCGGCTTAGCTCTTATAGTGATCCATTTAGTTTACTTTGACGTTTCTTTTCCGGTCCTTTGTTCACACTTGATCTGTCTCAAGTAAAAAACCGGTTTCGTTATTGTTTTTTGGGATTCTGGATAGTAGTCCATCGTCGATGTGTTATTTGGTCGAAGATCTATTTCATGGCTTTCCGAGTTCCATGCCAAGTGGTTTAGTATGATTTCCTGTTTATGCTATTTTGGTTATGTAATATTATAGCATTTTCAGATTGTTGACGTAAATCGGGAGCCGATTTATGGTTCTATTATTATGGTTCACTTTTCTTCACAGCCTACCTTTTTCTTTAAAAGGAATCCGGCCGGCGTTTTTTCCATACAAAAGTAATCCCCAATTTCTTCTCCGGATTTTGACACTCAAATATTTTTTTAATATAATACAGATATCGACCACTGGCGGGTTGGTATGCTTTGCTTTTTTTGATAAGTTACTTCTTACATGAATTAGGACCCTCCAAAAATCGTTTAAATTGCCTGGTTAGAAAGCCGTCAACAGACGTTCAGTATACAAACTAGACAACGTTTCTTTTTTTTTAAAGCAAAACGAACAGTGATGGAATATTTCCTTCTAATAAATTTGATGGAAAATGAATTTAAAAATCTGTCCAGTTTGGGAGGAGAAAAATGAGGAACACAAATCCTTGATTTTGACGATTTTATTATCAGTCTGAGTCGATCCCGCGACCTTCGGATTGCGAGCCAAGAGCCTTACCGTACAAGTGGCCGTCTGGATTAGTTAGCCATAATCCAGAAATTTCAACAAACAATTTATATCTTCGTAGACCATTTTTTTGGAATAATTCTAGCTTAGGTACTAAAGATAATGATGGACGTCATTTTACATCCATTCTAATGACAACCTGTCACTGGGTACTACTTCTTGGAAGGATTCATTAACTAATATCCTGAAGGCCACGAATAGGGAGGAGTTCATTGACAAAGAGAAAGCTTTCAATAAGGAAGTGTGAATTGAGGTCATTGTTTAACGCCGGCCCTCATTTCTATTGTGATTGAAGAACCTTAAACTTCATTCATAGAACCCATTCTCGTTGCTTACCGATAACGGACCCTGTCGTCAATTTTGTGGAGTTAATTTTTGTTTAAAATATTTTTTGTTATAAAGATATCTCTATTAGATGGCGCGATCTAAAACCTGTCCAAAGAAGCGAAGCTAGCAGTCCACAATGGAGTGCTGGTATCTACACTGATGTATGACAGTGAGGCATGGAACTGGCAGAGGAAGGATGAAAGTAGGCTGAATGTCGGGGGCGCCCGAGGAAGACACGGCACGACCAAGTGAATCAGATACTTGAGTCGGGCCGTGTCAAGGGTCAGAATAACAGAAGAGCTTGTATGAGATGATGTATGAATGTAAATGAGGCAAGGAGTGTGTGCCAAGACCGATTTGTTTGGGGGTCCGTCCTCTCTGCCTACCCCAGTAAATTATAAATAATAAAAAACCGGACAATTCAGAATCATGCAACTTCAACACCATCTTTGAAAAGTCATTAAAAGTGATGAAAAAAAAATGGTTAAATAAGTTACGTTACAATTTGGAAGGCGGATACGAGTACCGCCACCCAGGGAACCATTTATTGGATAACCAACACCCCTGCCATAGGTCATCCGCTACGCCACCTACTGCATGGTGGGCCAGATCGAGAGAGATTGGTTGGGGGAGACTTAACCTAGACCTCTCCAGCTGGTCTCTCTCGACCCATCGCCTTGCACCGCAGTTGGAGGGATGGATTCATATGTCCGTCACTCCTTGGCAAGATGACCCCAGATTCCTACCCACCCCTCATACCCTTTTCCTTCCCAGAACTTCCTCTC
Organism: Glyphotaelius pellucidus; assembly: GCA_936435175.1. Lineage (NCBI taxonomy): Eukaryota > Metazoa > Arthropoda > Insecta > Trichoptera > Limnephilidae > Glyphotaelius > Glyphotaelius pellucidus. The sequence goes on from OW386544.1 coordinate 31,454,412, forward strand.
CTTCCTTTTTCTAAAAAGACCCTCCACACAGCATCCTCAAAGATGATATAGGTCCTGAGGGAAATTATTTTCCTCAGGGCTTCCTGTGTGGAGCTAATGTAAAACAAAACGTTATGTTAGGTTGTTTCCTATTTTTCAATTATTTTGTTTCATAACCTTTAATGACTTTTCAAGGGGTGTTGAAATTGCATGATTCCGAGTTGTCATGAAACCAAAAAAATGATGTCAACGCTCTTTAAATGCGGGAATAGATCCAAGAATATGTATTGTCAATTAATTAAGGATAATATTGGTAATTCTTGAATTCATATATGAGATCGACAAAATTACGGAAAATAATCAGGTCTCAGTAGCTCAGTAGTAGCTTAGTGCGTCCCGGTAGGACAGATTCCTTGATTTCGATCCACAATTATTGCGACAATCACCTTTTTATTTTCTGTGTCTTGTTTTTTTTCGTGTTTCGTTTAGATTTATAAATATCATCTTCTTCTTAAGGTTAAACAAAACACATAGTGTAATCTTACACCCAACCAATAATTACACCCAACATAATAAAATTATAAAGGTAAATACTGTAATGTATAGAAATAAATTAAAAAAAAAAAAAAAAAAAAATCTACGCGTTCCTAGAGTGCGCCAATTTAATTATTTTAGGTTAAAATACTTTTTGCTAGTTATTGCATTAAAATATTAAGATGAATTCATTATTTGCGTTCGTACTATACACGTATGTTTTTTAACCTAAAATAATTAATTTGGCGCCATCTAAGATTACAACGTACGTTCCATTTAACCTTAATATGTGTTATTTACCATAATTATCTTTTGAAATATCTATTTTGATTTTTATCTCTTTATTAAGAACGTAAACATTTTTTGTGGAACAGAGTTTGGTAAGAAGGTACCAGTATATTTTATTAAATTTTAATTTGATCTAATCGCCTCGTTTATGTCGATCATCAATCATGTTTAGCCACGCATTCCATTCCTCCCATATTTTAAGTAAGTAATAGAATATATTGTGTAGAAGGTATGTTCCAATAACCAATAACACGAAACACGGAGATCGATCATTCTGGTCCATTAGCGAGAGGCGAGCAGCGAACAGCCTCCTCGAGTTTTAGCATAATCCATAAGTACGGAGGTAGGTACCAAGTGCCACGTCTCTTAAAACTCGTCTCCTTATGAAATCGAAATTGAAAACGCATGTAATAATACATTCGGAACATTACATGTGGTAAAGCCAACAAGCGAGAAGTACATGTAGAAACATTAGTTCCACCTTTTATAAACATTTATAAACATTGGTTCCATGGACCGACATGATCACCAACATAGAAATTCTCAGGCGGGCTAGAGCAGATAGAGAACTGCTCACATTAATAAAAGTCAGGAAAATTTCATATCTGGGTCACATACTTCGAGGGGAAAAGTATCACTTGCTCCAATAGAAGGTCGCCGAGTGCCTGGTAGGAGACAAATGTCTTGGCTGCGAAATATACGAGAGTGGACCGGCATTAGAAGTGCGGAGGAGCTATTCCGGGCAGCACAAGCTAGAGAGACATTTTCCAGAGTGATCGCCAACGTCGGGGGGACCTGATAGGGCATACGAAGAAGAAGAAGTTCCACCCAGGCGGCCCTGATGAAAATAATTTCCCTTGGGGCCTGCACCATCTTTGGGATGCTGTGTGGAGGGTATTTTTAGGGAAAGGAAAGAGAGGAAGTTCTGGGAAGGAAAAAGGTATGAGGGGGTTGGTAGGAATCTAGAAGTCGTGTGTCCAGGAGTGAGGGACGTATGAATCCATTCCAGAGCCCGCGCTGGAGAGGTCAAAAGATCTCCCTCAACCAGTTTCTTCCGATCCGGCAAAACGCGTCCGCTGCCAAGACCTAGACAAACTTCACCTCATTGACCCGGGCATCCCTGCTAAGTCACCAAACGTTGCGGAACACTTGGGGTAACTATGGCAGGGGTGTTGGTTATCCGATAAATTGTTTCCGGGGAGGGCGGCGGTACTCGTATCCACCTCCCAAATTGAATAATTCAATGGTTGTTCTATTTAAATTTTGGTTCAAATTTATTTTCCTAACTTCGTCAAGTGCCCCTGAGATTAGTTCACAAAAATGACGTTAAAGACATTATCATATACCTCACTCACCTATTTAACCATGACCCGTTCAACATCTGACCACCTGTAATTTGTAGCTCATTATACAACTCTGGTAAGCCAATACCAATTCACACCGTGTCCATACATGCTTTTTTGTAGACCTTACTTACCTACTACTCCTCGCTGAAGTTATGAATGCACTTCACACCAATGTTAAAGACTATTGTTGCCAATGATTGCGACCATGACTATCATTATACTACCAAAAATAATCTGATCCGCCTCTAACGGATTGTTATGCTGATACTCATTATTGGACCGTGTGCCACATGGCATTAAAGCTCTTTCATATGAGCCATGAACTTCTAAAACATAATAGAAAAGAAAGGAATCAATCAAAATGTTTGTGGCATATTGATTTGGGCGAAAGATTAGTGAACACTTGTTACTTATTCAGGGTTATATAATTAAACTCGTCTGGACATTTGCTGTACAACTGAATCAAGTGAACAAGTAAGGAACGTCGAGAAACAGAACGACTGGACAAGAGAAGAACCGTAAGCATGAATGTTGCCATGTAATTTATAGCAGATTTTCCGGTGAAGCCACCTATTCGTTACTCTGATGCTGATGATGATGTTATTCACTCACTCTGCAATACTCTACCGTAATGGTAACTGGTGTAAAATACGTCACGAAGTGGTTCTTGTCATCATCATCATTATAAAACTTGGAGATTCCTGGACTTCTCAAGAAAACTCCTGCAAATTTCCTACCAGTTCCTTATGCCATCTCAACTGAAGAAATTAATGAATCTATCGTTTGCGGCGTTTAGACCATGCTATCTTGTTGTTGGTGTTTCGTCGCCCTTGAGTCCCTTTACTGTATGGCGGAAGGTGGAAAGAAAGTGGGTTTCGTATGTTACTACAAAATGTATTAAAGCAAAACGTTTCATGAAGTAAAATAAAAACTGAGAACTCGTCACCAAAGGTGCCCAGCTGTCGATCGGATGACATCGGCTATTTCCGTAACCGTTTGGTTATTAGACACGAAAGATATTGAAACTACATACTTACGTATTCCTATACACTACAAAAAATCAGTGTTAGTGTTATATAGAAATGTGACAACGTAAAAGTAATAATTTATCGTAGCATTTCGTTAATCGTGCGGTAAGACTTGTATTAAGGGGTAAGGCTCTCGACTTGTAATCCAAAGGTCGCGGGGTCGAATCCCGGCGTGGGCAAGTAATTTATTTTATTTTTTATTAATTTGTGTTATTTCACAATTAATTAATTCAAAATAATGTATAGTTTATTTGCCGCACGTTCCAGAGTGGAAGGTACTCTCAGTAACGCCCTGTTGTAGGACCATGAATTGAAAAATCGATTGAAATGGCTTTAGCCGTGTTTGGTGACTAGTTCTGAATAGTCAGGTACTTCTCCATCTCCCTCCCCTCCCCACTTAACGCAGCCTCACAACACACCCCAATCGGGGATACCATAAACTCACTGGCTCCAGACGGGAGCAGATAGGACCCTTGTGAGGTTAATGAAATACAATCACATAAAAAAGGGCCTTTTACTGTTTTGTAGTCCGCGCTATTGTCACATTCTCTCCGAGATAAACCAATGAAAGCGCCATAGCTCTAACCATTAATATAACGTTGATATATCGTTGGGTCCAGAAGCTTATAATTCCCTAACACGTTCGGCCTCATTAAGCTTTGCCGAAATAATTCAATTACCGTCCTACTATTGTCTGCCCGGACCATTAGTTAGGTAGGTACTAGGGACCTCCTGCAGTCGCCTGTCCCGACAGTGGCCACCTGTCACCTGTTACCTGTTACGGGTTAGTAGTTATCACCTCCACAATTACTTCTGCCCCACCACTAGTGACTAGTGACTCTGTAACTGGTGACCCCGCTTGAACCCGACTTGACCCGGCCCGGATAATCCGCTCGGAACAGATGGATTTGTTTGGTTTCCGTATTGGATTGTTTACCGGCTAGATTTCAAGGTAATACGATGACTTTTTAACAACCAAATAGCATTATGTTAATTCTTGTAAAACTTTTTATTTATCAACATTTTTATATTTGATGTAAATAAATAAATAAGTAAATAAATGCCAGTAATATTAACTATTTATTTATTATTTTTAAATTAAATTGGTTACATTAATGACGTATTGCCCATCTCACTAGGTGTGAAACGCCTGGCAATTTACACAGCGGCTGTTATCCAGGTTATTTGTTTACATAATATTAAAAAAAATAATAATAATGATAGCAGTAAAAAAAAAATTGTTTTTTTTTTTAACTTTATACAATTCAAGTATGAATATTATACTCCTTATGGATATATTTATTGGAGGTCATCAATGATTTTACTTTTAAATAAATTTGTGGTTTGCGTTTTTTTAATGTCCGTAGGTAGAGAATTGAATAGCTTGGTAGCATTATATTTAAAACTTCTTTGCCCCTAAGAGGTTTGACGAACTAGGATGTTAAAAGATTTTATATGTGACTTACTTAGGGCTCTAGTGCTTAGTCGTTCTTCAAACATATTTGAATTTTTAAATTGATGGAGCAGGATATTTTTTGAATACAATTTTTTTTATGTTTGGAACATTTAGTTTCTTAAAAATAAAATCAGTGCTCGTCCTCAACGGGAATAAAATATAATAACTTAAAGAATTACCTTCAGAATTAGTTTTTGAATCTTTTCTAAAGGCTCCAGGCAAGTATGTGGCACTTCCCCAGCTAATAATACCATATTCAAGTGATGATTGTATAAGAGCACAGTAAAAAGTTGTTTAAGTTGTTTCTATTTAATATATCCTTAACATTTTTAAAGAAATAGATGAGTTTCCTCAGTTTTGTTGTTAGGTTTGCAACATGTACATTCCATTTAAGAAGATCATCTATTTGAATACCAAGATATTTAATACTATCAACTATTTAATATATCCTTAACATTTTTAAAGAAATAGATGAGTTTCCTCAGTTTTGTTGTTAGGTTTGCAACATGTACATTCCATTTAAGAAGATCATCTATTTGAATACCAAGATATTTAATACTATCAACTATACTTATAAAGGACAGGTACATGAGGTTAATAAGGAGTTACAGCTGTGCAGTTTGAGGCTTTGTTGTGAAGGTAAGAGCTCATTTTTACTATAAAGCAGAGAAACCTACTTATCTGAAACAATTTCACCTATCTAGCTGAACCCCACTATTTTCAGGTCAACGCCATCTACATAAAGAAGAGTCTGTTGGTTTATTTTTTATTCCAATATTGATGAAATTTTGCACCTTGACCTTCAAAACAAGAGGAAGGTTACTATATACACAAGATTTCGTAAAACCACCTCCATTCCATTTTCAATAAAGCCCGGGCAACGCTGGGCACCAATGAAAGTTATGTTGTGATAGCTTCAATATCTACCTACCGGTTTTTAAATATTTTTAAGTGAGAAATTAAATTAGTTTTTCGATATCTCGAAATAAATTTCAACGTGAATATTGGTCACACGCCGTACAATTCATTATCCGAATGGCAATGCTGTACCGTGATGTCACACGCTTTTCGGCCAGCCGGAAATATCGACGTTTTCCGAAAATTCTACAAGTTAGCATGCTCGTTAATATGAAACGTTTGTCAATAATATAAAATTACGTTGTTGGAGACAACCTCTTCGGTTAGTCTGGGGATTTCACCAAATGGTGAAATAGATGAAAATCTAAAAAGATTTAAATATTCGCAACATTCCCCGTTTCGGGAATATTCCCCAAAAATTTATTCCAAGGAATTTACACACTATTTATTTTATCAGATTCTCCATAAAACAGGTGTACACCAGAATATTGTGGAGAAGATTACAAAATTTAGAGAAAAAGGTGTATGGGGGCAGTTTCACTATGTTGTGACGTATAATTTTTAAAGAAAATTCTGAAAACATATCACAAGAAATGGACAAGAAAAAATTGTTGAAAAAATTGATATATTTTATCTGTTTGTACAGTTGTTGAGTTGTTGTTGGCTCCAATTGACCCAAATTACGCTGAAATCTTTTGTAAGAATATAAAACACTTAGTGCAGACGCTTTGGGAACAGCACGTAATTTGCACTGACTTAATTTTGTAAGTAGGTTTATGACGGAAGAGTTTGTTGTTCAAATTAATTACAGGATCTGATTTATTAATTTATTTCAATTGGACCAACGCGACGTAATTGCCGACTAGAATTATGGCGTGCCTACAATGCTTACTGTTGAGTTCCATGCAAATTCATTAGCTAACAGAATTGTTAAGGCAATGATCGCTGTGGGTAGCCTTACAAATGAATAAAAGCCTCTGGCGTACGAATGTGATATTATTGTGATTGATCCACACAAGCACGCAATCAGGAGACGTTGAACTCTTCATCTGTAATAATTATTAATCGAGTATTCAAATAATACAATACGAATCTAATTCAAATGATTCGAGCGCTAATACGAGTTATGTAAAGCGTAAGACCAGATTTTTTTGTTTGTTTTTCAAACGCGCTCAGAATCGTAGCTATAAAACAGGACATGTGTTTATTTGTCTAAACTGGATTAATTTCCTCTAACGACTCTATTTTTTAAGACACTATAATTAACTGAATAATTAACAATCTTTGCTGTTGCCTAATGGTTTGTCCTTGAATACATAAATCATTTATTCATTTAATTATACGGGTAGGTATAACATCAATGGCATAATTAGGTTTTTTTTCATCAATCGCAATCTGATCACCTCATAAATTTCGATTGGTGGTACACCTTTCGTCTTGGCTGTATGGCAGAAACTGACTGTGCGAAGCAGCAAAACTCACAGCTTTTTCTGTTTAGAATTTGAAGGTCTATGCAATTTTTTTCAGCTGCCAAAGTCATTCCAATTACGATCTCTAGAGCTTATAAATTTTCCATTCGAATTTCAAAAATTTAAACAAGTCAGGATGTTCTATATTTATGTTCTGCACACGTTAGTGAGATTTTTTAAATTTATTTATGTACTAGCTTCTCCCCGCGGCTTCGCTCGCATGGTATTACGGGAAATTACTGTAGCGCTCGCACTTATCGATTATCCCCCTCCCGCGTTCTATATATTCATTCCCTTACATTCAGTTTTCAAACATCTCGCCTACCACCTAAATTTCATAATGCTTCTAGCTCAAAGAAAAAAAGATTTAATTATCCAATTTTGTTCATTCGTTCGGAATTTATGCGCTTACAAATATTTCGGATGTTTATTTTTATTTAAGTATTTGGAAGTTTGTAAATATAATAAAAAATTACACTATTTATTATTCAGTCTTTATAATCGTTGCGAATTATATTTTTAATGTAGGAACTTTCATCTGACATTTATTCCAAGCTTGTCAAAAAAAAACAAAACATATTATAATATTTGAATTTTCTGGAGCAGTACCTGACCAGGGGGCTGAGTACCTACCGGCTTAGAGCCATCAAATATATCAACATCGTTTCCATGGAAACGATTTTTTTCTGACGTTAGCAAAATCTCACTTTCGTTAGCGACAGAAAACGTATAACAAATAAAATATATTAATATTTATAATTTCTTAACGCCAGAGCTTGCCATCATATACAAAATATAGTCTTCGCATATAATTTAGCTTTCTATTGGTGAATGAATTTTTAAAGTCTTTTTATTGGTTAAAGCGTGAAAGCGTCATAAACAAACTCGAGCAGTTTCGCATTTATAATATTAGTATGGATATAAAGTTTGATTACAGGTGCTTTTTTGATGCGTTGAGACGGACGTAGGAGGTACCTAAATGCGAACAAACATACATAAATACTAGGTTTAAAAACATTTTAATTTTCTTTCTTTGTGGTTGATGGAATAAACTTCCAATAAAAAAATAAAAGAAAGGTAAAAGTAAGTGTAAGTTAATCCTACAAAGAGAAAGATCCAAGAAGAAGTAAGAAGAGCTAAGAAATGATAAAATTCCAGGAAAGACAGGAAAAAGCAAGAAGAGGCAAGAAAGCTTACGAAGAGCCAACAAGAGCCGAGAAGGTCCAAGAAGAGGCAAGAATAGAAAAGAACAAGCAGCACGAGCCGAGAAAAGACGGGAAGATTCAAAAAGTGGCAAGAAGAAACAAGACGAACCGAGCAGAGGCGAGAAGATTCAAGAAGATCCAAGAAGAGACGACAAGATCCCAGAAGAGACGAGAAGAAGCAAGAAGAGTTAAGAGAAGCCGAGAAAAGGCATATGGAAAAGGAAAAAAAAATATAACGCTCAATCCATTCCTTTATTCCTGCCCATCCTAAATTCTAATATTTGCTTATAAGGTTGCCAAGTATACCGGTCGATTAAACTCCAACCTCCTTCCCATCCTCAGAGCACGTGTTTCAAGTCCACAAATCAGTGCCCCTCGGTGTACCGGTCTCACCGGGACAGGAGTGCTCCTGGCTGGGGGGTACAATCGTATCGTTTCGTATATCGTATGATAATTATGGAAGTTAGGTTTGACAGGATTATATTATTTTATTTAAGTTAGGTTGTATGTGAATGATATTCATATCTTTGTGTGATTTTTACTGGATTTGTTACAATAGTGGAATGTCCTGTATTTGCAATCTAATTCTTTATTTCGTGTTTAAATTTGGTCATTGTTTCTATTTGTCTAAGCGTAGCTTGTATCGTATTGTTTGCAAACAAGCAAGAAAGATATTAAGTTTTTACCCGATGAAGCAGTCACACTTCAATTATAATTTATAACATTGGTGGTAAATGCCATTTTTATGCTCGAATGAGATGATCGATTATGATCCGAGACTCAATCTAGCGAACTCACAATAATTGACTGAGATGTGTTTAATGTATAATCACGACTGAAAACCAGTTTACAAAGGTTCCTTCCTATGGCAAAATTACTGTGTTGTTACTACCTGTCTAATTGGTATTGCATTTTGCTCGACTCGCGAATACTAAATATGTTTTTTGCTCATTGTGGTGTATGTCCGTCTGTGCGGCTGTTAGGTTGCGAAGGTCGTCTGCCTCCGCCGATGACAATTGTTTGTTCAGCCTGTGACTCTGCGAATTCTCGTGAAGAGATCCTGGTCCATAAATACAATAAATAAGCGATTGCCAGATCAGTCACTGCTGACAACTGCGCAAATATATTGATGGATTCATCTTTTTGTAGACATTGTATGTAAACTGACAGGGCCGCTCCAAGATAGAAATATTTTGGCAATTTAGCGCATTGTGTCATATTATTAAAGTTTAAAAAAATAAGTCGCTAGCAGTCGCAAGCTTACAAGATCTGAGTGGCAAATCATCATTTAGAACCGAATCGTACATTGAAATATTTCGTTAAAATATTTAAATAGTCAGGTACTATCTCAAACCTATTACCTTCAACATACATCATAAAATAAATCAACCCACAGAAATGCGCGCGTGTGTGTGTGTGCGTGCTACCAATAGTTGATAGAATGCATTGTCGTTGACAACGAGTCTATCTGCTGAGTTTCGGCTCGATCGGATGTCGGGGAGTGGGTTAATTCCACTTCCAAGGTTTGATTAATTTAAGAAAACAAAATCGAAATTCAAATAGTCAATGCTCCGGACTGTTGGCCTTGTAAGGTAAATTTATCTATTTTTTTATTAGAATTATTATTTTTTTATTAGAGTTATTCCCATCAATGTAATATATCATTGAAGAAGAAGACACTAATAATCTAAACGAAAATATGAAAGAGAACAAAGCACAAAAAATTAAAAAGATGACGGTCGCAACTGCGACTCGAACCCAGAACCTCTCGTCTTACCGGCACAAACGTCTTACTAATTTGACTACTGCCACCTCTTATTTTCGTTTAGATTATTAATGTTATCTTCTTCTTCAATGATATATTAAGTTCATTTAATTATTATTAGTTTGTTTGTTTTCATAATTGCAGATAATGATTTACCTGGAATTATTGATAACAAAAGTATCTGCTATGACGGTCGAATCAAGAAGCGGAATCAGCAAATTATTCAAGATTTGCCCCTTGGCTGGGCCGCCCGGGTGCGCCTCACACATTGCACATTAGATGCGGCGCCCCTGATGAATAAAGTTCAGGTGCTTAGAGTAAGAACTGTTTAAACGCCGAGGTAGATTGTACGATGTAAATGGACTTTAGCAGAGTTTAATGTACTCCTATGAGAGGAACAAACTAGCTGTGTTTGAATACTCGACGTTGGAAATTATTCATTATATTTCTTTCTACTGTAAAAAAAAATTGAAATAATAGTGGCAAGCTGCAACTAAAAGCACAGCAAAAGGCAATGCACCAACGTTAGTTCATTACAGCTTCCATAGCCATTTATATATACAGATATTATATATAAGTATATTCATTTGACTGGACTGAATTGGGAGCTTGCCGGCTCAAATGTCTTCACATCGTCAAAAAAATATTATATCTACGGGTTTTTTCATTATGCATATTCCGGCGCTATAATGATTGTTGTAATGCGTAATGAAATAAGCTTATTTTTGCCCACCAAGCTAGAGATGTCCCTGTGTGGTGGCGGAGTGGAGAGCATTTATGAAAATTAACACGTCGTTATAGAGCGGACGATAGGACCTTCCCAATTATACACTGTTGGTTTTATTGTAGTTGGTTGTAAGGTTGATTAAGTTTATTTGAACTTTTAGTTCTTGTAGGCACGAAATATTTTATTTTATAAATTCTATATATCCACAATAGTCCGTAGACGTTTACAAACATTAGTAATGTGTACATTCCGTTTTATGTAGCAGTCAATAGTTACACCCAATATACATAATTTTTGATAAAATCAATGGTTCCATATGAACAGGGCTGTGCAACATTTTTATGTATGCAATCAAATGTGTGTGCATTATAAAATCGATTAAAGCAATATTATAATATCAATATGTTTTCACATTATAATAGCAATATTATAACAGTGTTATGTTTTTATATTATAATATCGATTAAAGCAATTTTCAGCGCCCTTGAGGTGATTTTTCACAAAAACGGCGCTCTACAAATTATCCAATGTTATTGTTATATCGTTATATTTTTAATCATAATAATAATAATATTAACGTAATATTTATATATATATATTTTTTTTACATGAGCTCCACACAGGAGGCCCTGATGAAAATAATTTCCATCAGGGCCTATGTCATCTTTGAGAATGCTGTGTGGAGGGTGTTTTTAAGGAAAGGAAAGGGATGAGAGTTCTGGGAAGGAAAAGGTTTTTAGGGGTGGGTAGGAATCTGGGGTTAAGTGTGTCCTGGTCATCCGCCTCCAAGACTTAGACAAACCTCACCCCATGAACCCGGGCACCCCTACTAAATCACCAAACGTAGCGAACCACTTGGGGTGACCTATGGCAGAGGTGTTGGTTATCCAATAAAGATTCCCCGGTACCCATTCCCGCCTCCTAAATTGAAATTATTATATATATATTATATGGCGCAGTCTAGTGTTATTTCACTTCCAGTGCGCTTAACTATAAAAAAAATATTCCTTTTTACACTATAATATCGATTAAAGCAATATTATAATATCGATATATTCTTACACTATATTACCGTTAAAAACAGTATTCTAATAGCGTTAAGTTTTTAATTTACAATATCGTTTAAAGCAATATTATAATATCGATATATTTTTATATTATAATACCGATGAAAGCAATATTATAATATCGATTTCTTTTTATATTATAATATCGATTAAAGCAAATTATAATATCGATTTTTTTTCGTGCATCGGTTACGATACTTAAAATACCTGTTCGAGCTCGGGAAGCGGTGTAGGTTTTTCCACTGATTCAACCTTTTCCGTTGGTTTCTGTTTATAGAGCAGTGTCAATATTGTGATGAGATTAGATACCAATAACGATTATCTATTCCTGGATGTAATGTGTGACTGATCTAGTGGGAACGAACCTTTGACATTTTGTTAGTAAACCACGAAAAATTTACCTCGACACAAAATTATTTTATTATTGCCTATTTTGAAGACTTTTGATGAGGTTTTAATATTTTATTATTCGTTGATTATCATCAAAAATACTAATTTCGGTTGTGCGCGTGTCCTACGAAACTCTGGAACTCAGAATTGCTTTGAATTTAAGTGTCATTCGCAATATTGGACTGATTGTCTGAAGAATTCATACAAGCGATAAAGTACCTACCTATAATCTTCTTCTTCTTCAATGGCGCTACAGCCCATTTCGAGCCTTGGCCTCCTTCAAAGTAAGCTTCCACAGCCCTCTGTCCTCGGCCGTCGTCTTCCAATCTGCAACATGAAGCAGTTCCCTTGCATCCTTCCTGACATCATCCTCCCATCTCAGCCTGGGTCTGCCCGCCTTCCGTTTACATCCAGGGTGTCCACTTAGAACCTTCTTCGGTACTCGTTTGCTTGGCATTCGGTGCACATGTCCGGCCCATCTTAATCTTTGGAGCCTTAAATGTGTAGAGAGTCTGGGAGCTTGGTAAATATCATTAAGCTCATTATTGGGGCGGATTCTCCATGCCTCTCCCTCTCGCACCGCTGTAGCTGTTCTGCAGACTTTGCTGTCAGTGTTCCCGCCTCACATTCATAGGCCAAGACCATTCTAATAACCTCCTATAATATTATGTTTTATCAGAAAATTATTTTAATTGTCGATTTCAAGATCGGAACTGATTTGAAGTGTTTCGCTACGTTTGATGACTTAGCAAAGGTGCCCTGTTCATTGGGTGAGGTTTTCCCGGGACTTGGCGGTGGATGCATCTGCCCACCAACTGCCTGGCGGACCGGTTCGGGAGAGACTTGTTGAGGGAGTCGTTTCAAACTCTCCAGCAGGACTCTCTCTTGCACAATTTTCCCCAGGGCATCCTGTGTGAAGTCAATGTGTAAAAATACACATTGTTTTATACATGTTCCTAGTTCTTACAATGTGAATCAACTGGTAACTAAGGATTAAAATAAAACGAGTATCTTCTCAGAGGAGAGAGAAAATTACTAGCATAGCCTATTTAATTTATGCAGTTCTTTAATGAAGTACCCTCGAGGTAAGATTAAAATGTTGCCTGTGTTTGTGGGATGGTTAATAGTAATAGCTGTTTTGCCTGCGGGGTATTAAAACCAGTCAAATCCTCTATAATTCTGCAACTTCTTGTGGTGGAGTGCAGTGGTTGCAATCTTCTTTGTTCTGAGCTGTTTTATGTTTTCTTTCTGAAGATGACATGTTCTTTATATTTTTTATCGATGTTTGGAGACGACAAATAACCAAATACCACCTGAAGGCGCTTTGAATCCTAAAAAAAATGAAATACATAAAATAAATATAATTGGAATAATCTTTTTCCATGAAGAACATTATCATTAAAGTATTTAATTCTAATAATTTTAATACGTAGGTATTATTTAAACACAGACTCGCACACTTATGTGGAGCAATACCTTTGCTCTTCCGAGAAAAGTAGGTAGGAAGCAGTGACGATCCGTGACTTTTCAGTGAGTTAGAGGGGTAAGATTGAAAAAAATCGACATTAATGATGTTGTTGTAGCTAAAAATAGTTTTTATTTTGTTAATTAATTAAATTTTTCATCCCTCACTCCTCTCCTTGCCCGAAAAAAATATGACATTATTGATGTTAAAGCCGAATATAGTTTTTATGTTTTTACAAAATTATTTTATTTTTATTTTTTATTAGAATTATACTGCCTTGAAGAAGCTACGGTTGGTAGCTAAAGTTGAAGAAACTCGGTCGGCATAAAGTATAAAAAATAAAAGTGGTGTTTACAAAGTTATTGTTTTATTTTAAATTAAATTTTTCTCTCCTCACTCCTTTCCTTGCCACGAAAAAATACAACATTATTGATGTTGTAGCTGAAAATAGTATTAATTTTTTGAAAAAGTTAACAATTTTCCCTCCTCACTCTTCCCCTTGCTACTAATACGCACTTTTAAAGCTGTCCGTGTGAGAAGCATGGATTTTCAAAATTTATCCTCTTCTATCCCCTACCGCTACTTTGTCTCCTTTGCAATCCCACCCTCTGCCCCTCCCTCGTCTTCACCCCTCCATCGCTCCTCCATGCGTGTCTTCATTTAAAATTGACTTCATTTAATTAAATATAAATATAATTTGAGGTTTTACTCATTAAATTAAAAATAAAAATTAAATTATTTGTTGAACGGCTGTTCGTAAGCAGTTTTACTACATGCATCCTGTATAACGATGTGCAATACCATCCTTTATCGTTTTTTTTATAATATTTATATGAGAATGCTTGCTGGTAGTAATATTTGCATGACTAAAATTTTTCGTGTGCTATATCCGTTCAGCTTCAACAAGGTTATTTGATTGCTGCATTTTTTTGTTCGCGGATTCAGGCAATTATTTCTGTAAGAATGTGAGATAAAAGCACATTCAACTCATGCATAAACTTTGCAAACAATGCAGTTTTAAAATGAAAAAAAAAATTATGATTAAATCTCTGAAAAATAATATTTAAACGCGGAGTTTATCTTAGGTTAGGTTATTCCAATAGAAAACAACAGGTGTATCGGATTGGCTTTCAATTTGGCGATGTTATCGAAGTAGGTCATAAAATATACTGTACCATTCACGACACGTCTGTATTGTGTATTATATATTATTTTGTATTGTACTTTTCTTCTTCTGAGATCCAATGACCTCAAGTTTCACCGCGCACTACCTATATTTACGGTTTGTTTATACCACTGATTACGATTGTACCACCCCGGCCAGGAGCACTCCTGTCCCAGTGAGACCGGTACACCGGGGAGCACTGATTTGTTAGGACTTGGAAAACGTGCTCTGAGGATGGGAAGGAGGTTGGAGTTTAATCGACCGATGTACAACATGGCAACCTAATAAGCTAATATTGAAATTTAGAATGGGCAGGAATAAAGGAATTGATTGAGCGTTGTTTCTTTTTCTTTGTTTTTCTAAATATCTGCTTTCTTTTTGCCTCGTCTTGGATCTTAGTGTCTCTTCTTGGCTCTTCTTGTCTCTTCTTGCTTATTCTTGTATTTTATTGCTTCTTCTTGTCTTTTCTTGGTTCTTCTTGCCTTTTCTTGGTTCTTCTTGTCTTTTCTTGTTCTTGTGTCTTCTTGGCTCTTTTTGTCTCTTCTTGTGTCTTCTTGTCTCTTCTTGAATAGCCTTGACTCTTCTTGACTCGTCTTTGTTCCTATTGTTAATTCTTGCAAATTCTCTCCCATTGTTGGCTCGCCTTGGTTCTTCTTGTGTCTTCTTGTCTCTTCTTGAATAGCCTTGACTCTTCTTGACTCGCCTTTGTTCTTCTTGTGTCTTCTTGTCTCTTCTTGAATAGCCTTAACTCTTCTTGACTCGCCTTTGTTCCTATTGTATATTCTTGCAAATTCTCGCCCATTGTGGGCTTGCCTTGGTTCTTCTTGTGTCTCCTTGTCTCTTCTTGAATAGCTTTGACTCTTCTTGACTTGCCTTTGTTCTTATTGCAAATTCTTGCAAATTCTCGCCCATTATTGGTTCTTCTTGTTTCTTCCTATTTCTTCTTGGCTCTTTTTGGCTTTTTTGTCTTTTATTAACTCTCCTTATCTCTTGTGCGAATAAATCCCGAGAATATGGTTTTTAAGTTTGTTTATAATCAAACAGAGTATCAACCGAGAAAAAAACATAAGTTCTACTTGAGTGACAATCTTGACACGATATTATCACTCGGTGGTTAATATTTATACAGTTTGCATTCCGCTCGAGATGTCGGAGGTAAACATGAGATGATCTGTCTAGTTCACTTCACTTGTATTTTGAATAACATACCCACGTATACAGATTGCGTATCTTATTATCTTTTATAAACGCATTCCTTAGATTTATTTACATTTAAATCATTTTTGTACAAAATGTTGAAGATAATATAGTGAGAGGACAGTATATAAATGTTTTGCTTTCTAATTAAAATTTTAATAAAATATTTCCCTGTGCGACGGCCTCCGTAGTCGAGGGGTGAGATTCTCGAATAGCAATCCGAAGGTCGCGGGTTCAAAACCCGGCGTGTGCAAGTAAATTTCATTCGATTGAATTATGTTATTTTTAGAATTTAATAATTAAAAGTAATATAAAGAGTATTTGCGTCACGTTCCAGAGTGAAGTTCAGTATCGCCCTGGTTTAAGACCACCATTCAGAATTGAAACGTTGTTTGAAATTACTTTACCGTGTTTAGTCATCATTGGAGGTTGTCCACCACATACCCGCCCTGGTATAAGTAACATATGGTTACTCCTTCAAGGCTCTCGCAAGATACATTTTTTTTTTGTTAAACGAAGCTACATTTATTTATTTTTGAACGAATCTAGACCTCCAGTGTCCCTGCATACATTGTTAGTAAGCAGTATGGTTCTAAACTTTTTTTTTAGTCTTTGATAAATTTGATCACTATTTTTGTTTTTAAGTCGTCAATTTTACATGGACAAAACGTACAGCGCCTTGCAAAAACATTGTTTTTTTTTCTGAATATGTTTTATACCGACTTCTTCATCAATTTCATTTAACCCGGATAATCAGGTTATCATTCTGAAGACCCATTGACCAAATAATCGTGATTTATCTGGCGTTTTATCGCAGATGGCATTTGTTTTTATTTCTTTAGCAAAAAAAAAAATAAAGATATTATTAATTTGGAAATATTTTTTTCCAGGAGCTAAGTTGACTAATAATCGAGTATTGTTTCATTCGATTAATATTTTTTTTATTACACCTACTCGAAGTCTTATCTTTTTTTCGAGATAATTAAATCATTAAATAATATGAGATTTCCCAGAAAAATACTGTTGTTAAATCTCACCGAATACGCGAGATAAGAACCAATTTGTACTTTTTTTTAATTCATTCTAGATAAATAATAATTATTCTAGAAACATATTAGAGTATACGTGAATACGTACGTAGTTTCAATGTCTCTCGCAGATGTCATTAGTATAGTTAAATGTATGTACGAGTAGTTTTAATATGTCTCAACAAAGGACTGTATAACGGTTACGAAGATTGCCGATCATATCCGATCCACAGGTGGGCACCTTTAGTGACCATTTCCTCTGCTCCAGTTTAACACAGAACATCCTTTAGATCGGACATTATGTCCAGTTTAATATTAATTGTAAATAAGACGATAATAAACCCGACTAATAATCTAGAAGAACTGAAGTTTTATTGAAACTCCCAATCACCAGAGTTGTATTGTTAGAAAATAATAGTACACCACACTTGTGCATAAAAAAATCTCTATTTCTACCGATTTCTTACAAATCTCCCTTAAACATTTGAAGTTTTGAAGCTCTTAAAAAAAATATATGTTATTTTTTAAGATAATATCTAGACGTTCCCCTCGCTGATACGCAAATTATCCGTTATTCCCTCGATAGAAAAAAATCGCAAAGCATGCTCCGAAAATTATTATAAACACGTTCATTTCACTTATTCACATATGGATGAAAAAATTCACAGTGTTTCTTTAAATGCTATTTAAGGTGTTACCCATGAGATTTTTGCTCTATTTTAAACGAGTCGTGTTTTATTAAACATTTTCACAATTTTCGCTTCAATTTTAACGTTTTAAATATTAGCGCGCTCTCTCCAACATTCGTAATTACATATCTCTCCGTCTTCTTTTTGAGCGGTTATTCGGTGCCTTGGGGTCGGAGCAAAAGGCCAGAAGACATGGCACTTGGAATCTATGATCCATATGGAAACTGTAACGGAACCAATTTGAAAAATCTATGCCTTACATTATGTTCATTGCGATTTCAGAGTTGCCATTATATTAGAGAAGAAATTATATTTTGCGAAGGTTCTAAATAGTTCTAGGAAGATTCTCTGCACATAGGGTTACCATTTGGAAAATTGAAAAGTCCTGGCAAAAAGCCTGACAGTCCAAAAAAAGTACGGACATTTTAATCACATAATGCAAATATTAGGTACGCAATTCAAAGGTGTTATGATCGATGATGTAAAGCTATTCGATGAAATAACAGCCGTCAATACATTCACATCCCAACAAAACGATGCATTTTTTAGTATGATGGTCCATAAAATGTGGGTTACCATTTTTACATACTTCGCAATCGCCAGATTGCCCGTTCTATTGAGTATTTATTTATTTATTTATTTATTTATTAAAATATATAGATGTACATAAAAACATAAACTGCACATCTCACTAGGGCATTCCTGTATCGAGATGTGCAGTTTTACAATAAAAATAAAAATAAAAATAAAAAACAATAATCGAATAAAAATAAAAAACATACATATAAATTCACAAGAAACACTAAATATAGTTTACTCAAATATTAATTACAGCTGGGCGGTATGCTCATATTGCTCTTAGTTGGCCACAATAATATTCTACTGTAAACTAAACATGTTCAAGGTACCTGCAGTGGCTTAACAAATGCATTCATAGGGTGACCATACCGTCAGTAACAGTAGATTTACGAGTATTAACAAAAAATAAATAAAAATAAAGATAGGTAAATAATAATAGATAAATAATAAAAAGTAAATAATAATAAACAAGTATGTAATAAATGTATATAGATTATGTAATAAATATAATATAGTAAGTAATAAATATAATATAATAAGAATAAATATAATATAGTAGGTAAATAAATGTAAGTAAATTAAATACATAATATAAAATATAATTATGAATAAACAATAATAAACTATTTAGTAATCGTAAGAAAGTAAATAAAAAATAAACATAAATTAAGTAAATACATAATAATTATGAGTAAATAATAATAAACAATTGCGAGTTCATTTTTGCTATCCAAGCTCAAAACGCAAGTGTAGAAAGAGTGTTTTCTCTAATGGAGCACAGTGTACAAAATAGCGTAATAGATTATCTGTACCCTCGGTCAGATCGTTGCTGATGATCAATACAACTTTACTTACAACAAAACTACGAGCTGCGAAGAATTCCATAAGAAAACTTTGAATGAACGGGAGCTGCTCCGTCAAGTATCTGCGCTGAAAAATATTAAAATTTATATATTTGTCGAAAACAAGTGTTAAGTTTTGAAGAAGATATTTTTGAACTTGAACTTTTTGATTGTTTGCAACTGCAATTACAATTTATTGTTAGATCTCCATGAGTTGATTGTTAAAGAAGATTTATATTTTGTTTTTAAATGAGTGGGAAATTAATAAAGATTAAAGACTTATTTGTTTTTACTAATGTAAGTTTTATTACTCATATTCCATCTAAACCAAAAAATCCGGACAAATTAAAGGGCCGGACAAAGTCCGGACAAAAGGCTAGAAGTCCGGACATGTCCGGATTAATCCGGACGGATGGTAACCCTATCTGCACACCTCCGCCGTGAAATTACGTGCTAGTTAGTAGCTTGTAAAATTGAGGACTCAAAGACAAAGTGAGACTGACATATTTTTTTGTTCAATATTTTTGATGGCTTGTTTTGTATGTATAATTTAGTTAAAATTTAGCCAAATCAGGTATTAATTTTTTTTTTCACATTTAACGAACGTCCATTCGTTCTATAACGTTTTAATGAGCTTGTTCTTCGATTGTGTGAATGTCACGGCGACAACTTGTAATGTTTATATTATTAAACATTGCTCTCTAATATATCTCTGCGATATCGTCGTACAAATCCAGGGTTACCAGTTTTTCCACTTATTATGCAATTTCGAAAAAATTGCTGAGTGCGGAAAGTTTTGAATCAGTGAAAATACGGCTCATCACATCATATTAAAATGTGGTACATATCATATCAGATTTCACCTTTTTTATCACGAAGCGATTTTCTGAACAAAATTATCCTTATTTTTTCTCTTTATTTCCCAACTAAATGTAATAAAATTATGAAAGGGTTGTCCGTTCTTATCAATGCAAGTAATGAAATAACAATATTGTTTTATTCTTTATTTGATTTAAAATATTTGTCCTGAAAATAAAAATGCTGATTTATGAAAATCGTTGATGAACGTAACTACTGTTTTAAAGATTTGGATAATTTATCATTGTTTATTTTTGTTTTATTATGCCGTGTTGCGCTACCTCCTTCTATAGCCAACGTTTCGGACAGTAATGCGACTAACACAATGCGAGCATAAGCGTAGTGTGGTAGTCGAAAAACCTGTAAACAAAAAGTATTTTATGAAAAAAAGATGCTGTGGGTTTATATAATAAGTATATTTGGATGATTTGTATAGCGCCGTTTTTGTGTAGAATCATCTCAAGGGCGCTGTAAAAATTTATAATAAATTTCTAAAATCTTACTTATTAGACCAGACAAACCATTATAAACCACTTATGGCTAAAAATTGCATCCACCGGTTCATCGATCACATACGAAATTATATGCACAATAATTTGATCGTATATCATATGTAGCTGGGAGGTCACTTGATATTTACACTGTTTATTATTTATTTAGAGAAATTTAGGTACTGTTCGCACGCAGATGAAATAATTGGGAACACAAGTTATTTTAATAATAACAAATAATATCTTCTCTAGCGAGCGTATTTTGGAAAGCAAAACCAAAATTTTATGATGTGCGGTACAATAACCCTAAAATAATAATCTTTTGGCCGTGAAAATCTCAAATCAAATCCAACTGCGATAACTTGTTCAGTTGAACATTTGTGTTCACTGTACATTTATTGAAAAGAGATTACCGTGGTCTCGTCTGTAAGGCTGGCTTTACATTCGTAAGTTTTTTCCCGTAATTCGCTCGTGTAAGTGAATTATGGCCAAATTACCAATGTAAACGACACCAAAAGTCACTTAACGTAATTTAAAGCATGTTACAGAACTTCTTCTCCCGGAAGTTTTTTGACAGGTCTAATCGCGTCCGCGCGAAATTACAGCCTTCTCACAGCTTATAAAATCAATTTGATAAGCTGAGGGACTTTTTGTAAGAAATAGTACCAAAATGCGCCGTTGCGAAATGTCAAAAACCAAAAGACATTTGTTTTTATTGGATTTTTTTCTTATAAAACTAGTATTTATTTCCACTTATTTGAGTTTTCTGAAAATGAGCATCCTTCTATTCAATTATCGGTCCAAACCTTTCTAATCTCAATGTTTCTGTTTTTAAAATTACGTATTTGAATACGAAGTCGGTTGCAGTCGGCAGCTGTCAGGTAGCTGTCATTCGAATAAAATTAAAGAAATCCATTAATTTTCGCTTTTGACGGCACAAAAGTGCGTGGAGAATTGTTTAATTAAAGCCAAAATCTATTTCAGCACTTTATTTGGTCCTTTTCGTCTTTATTGACAAAATCGCGTAAATTTGACAGTAGCAGGTCGTTGTTGAAAGGAAGCCATCTTACCGCAAATACATTTACAGATGTAAACGGTCGCATGAGCAGTTACACAGGTCGAACTTCCGAAAAACTTCCGTGATCATTAATTGCCACAAGTCAGATTCATATGTAAACGCTCCTGGGAGTAACCTGTCAAAATCTTACGTAATCCGTAATTTTTAATTACGAGTGTAAAGCTAGCCTAATGCTTCCTTTTTTTATGTGGTTAAACTGGAAACCCTGTACATTGAAGCGATCCGCCAATCACGAGACAAGTTAATGTCATCATGACGATAACCCGTTTGCAGAAAACAGTGTTCATTATTTATATTATTTATTACAATAATTGTGGACAAGTCTCTGGAATGTCACTAGCCGCCATTACAATCTTAATTCCTGTGTACGTTAAATGTACATCTTAGTTTAACGGCCGTAAACTACAAGCTTGATTACTTCAGGTAACCACGGCCGCGGTAAGAATGCACTTAAATGTGTTAAATACTTGCAGATTCCTTTTTTAAGAATGTAAATAAATCGCCTTAGACATGTCGTAAGAAGATATTGTGTACGATGTAGTTGAGAGTAGAGAGAAAGAAGGTACAGGAACCAGCAGAAAGTATGAGGAGAAAATAATAAAGGTGAATAAAAGGATCAGTGAATAAAAAACTCTAAATAGATCAATTAGAGGTGAGAGCGATAATTGGGGAAATTCATTTTATAAATCTTTTTTTTTACATTAGTTCCACACAGGAGGCCATTTATAAATCATTACATATTTTTTTACATTACACAGGAGGCCATTTATAGTCCCGCCCGGTTAGCAAAAGTGTTCGTTCAAATTACAATTGCGGTGATACATTTTTGGTCTTGTAATTGTCTATTTTTTATAAAAATGATAATTATAGTTAAATTCACTGACGATCCCAAATCTGGACGTTATAATATTGATGATAAATTTTGTTGAACCTTACAAAAATGGCTTTTAATCTCTGTTCGAATAAATAAATAACCTTTCGCCGCACCGGTTCAATATTGCATAAGGAAAATAACTCAGATTATGGTAATTAATAATGTTTATATGGACGTGAAGAGGTTTGGCAATTCCGCACATCCCATACTTGTTTTATTAATCGCGGTGCATAATATTATTTATCTCGTGTCGCTGGCGCCACGCATAATAAATGTAATAACTAATAACAAGTCACAGCATCTTTCTTCCAATCCCCGGTCGAGGTTTTTTGCAACATTTCTCGGAAGCATGCTGTGTCATGGGAGGATTATATCAATTCTTCATCTTCCTGTACCTTTGCGTGGGCAATCACCGATCTCATCACTTTTTTCCCTTCCTTGATGACTTAAGAACCTCTTCATATTCCTTTCAACAATCCATATACAAAAGAAGGTGCCAACTATCGAAAGGAGTAGATTTTTTCAAGATTTGCCAAAAATATACTTTCAAAAGTCATCTCAGGCTTCTTATAATGTGCGGACTGTTTCTTACTTAAGAAGACGTATCAAAACTGTATCAGATGAAATTTACAGATGTCATCAGTACCGCCTGTCAGCAACAGGCAGAAATTAATCATTTGACTTGATAACGTATAGAGTTGCGACTGCCTAGAGCAGTGAAACTGTGACGTCGCCATTAATAATTTGTTATTATTATTAATCTAACATTTCGATTTGTTTTTTTTTTGTCTTGAATCATGTATATATACATTTAATTCTTGGAGCATGTAGACATACTAATTTAACACTTTGTTTCAATATGTTTCGTACTCGGTCCAAAAATAGCTAAATGGTTAAAAAAATTAGATTTAGCCAAGGCGTTCAGAAAAATTGCTAATTTACAACGACTACTCGTAATTTACTCTTCGCTTTTATTTCTTTTCTCTTTACATTGATATTATTTACTTACCAACCAACAAACATTTTTAAATATTCGATTACTGTAATTTCGCTAATGATTTGTTTAGATCAGGCTTAGGCTTGGTTAGAATTTTAGAAACTGCGTTGTTTGTTGACTGGGCCATTGTGGGTTCACATTTGTTTTGCAGCTTATCCTCGACGTACTTATTAATATATTAATCTAATATAGAAGTTTAGTTCTGTGTAGCTTTTCTTGTATTAAAATGTATTCAATGAAGTTTCGATAAATATATAGTCACTACAATCCGTTTGTGCATGTTTCTGAATATATATATGTATTATAGTCTGTAGCAAATGATGGACGGTTAGCCAACCTGCCTAGAACCGGGACTTAAGAAATGTAATATGTGGTAAATGATAGAGAGGCAGTAAGAACTGCTTTATGGGAATGTTGAGGTCTCCAGTGACGGAATAAATGCTTCTCATGACACTGATTGGCTACATCTTTCGTTTAAATAATACACTTTGTAACTTCACGGGTAGCTTTATTAGCTTATTAAATTTGTTGTATACGGGTTACTACTTTACTTTAGAACAAATAATAATATGGATTGAACAAAGAGCAGTTAATACTTAAATGTATGCCGGGGGAAGCATCCAAGTGGCAGGCCCACGAACCGTAGAGATGGTGCATCCATTTTGAGATGCCTGCATCATCAGTATTGATACAGTTTTAGTTTGGTAAGCGATGTTATCATAGTTATACAGGTTTTATACAATTGCTGAGATGTCGCGGTTGATTCGGGTGATATCGTGATTCATCGGTCGCTGTGTTTTATTGGTGAAAGCTACCGTGAACGCTTTTAATTAATTTTTATTTTTAATTTCCTCAAGCACGTTGAAGAGTATTACGATGTTAGTAAAGACATTACTGGCTTACCGTTGTTCGAAAGAAATAACTTCGTAGGAGCCAAACCCGTTGCTGACTCCTGAACTGTCGAAGGCTGTATCTCCAAATAAGTCTTCAGAGCTAAGATCGTTTTGAAACTCGCCTCGTCTCCGTCACAAAAACAATCGCCAATAAAACCAACATCACCGTATCAAAAGGTCTCATTCAGGCGTGTTCTTAAAGCTGGAAAATGTGGCTTGTTTTACTCTTGTTCTAGGAATCCGTAATGCAAGCCAGCCTCCTTTGCAGGCCTACGCGGAGAAAACTCGATCTGTCTTGCTTCTCGCTTCATGGAAATTGTCTGGCTTATTTTAGATGTGACATCAGCCATTGAAAATTTTGTACTTAAACAGTACATTAGTATTTGATTGTTGAATTATTTAGTTTTGTTTGTTAGGGATAATTAGGAAGCTTCGAGTTGACGCAACAGCTTCACACTTTAATTTTTTACTTTTCCTTGTTAGTTTTATGTTTTTGGATTCTACCGCTTCTGTGGGGCCTTTAAATTTTCCAGCCACCAGATTATAAAATTTATTTAAAAAATTTATTCTCTGCTAATACCTTATAATAATAATGTTTGCTAGCGCCATGAGAGAAAATCACTTCAAGGGCGCTCTAGACCCTGTTTAGAAGGAGCGAATCGTTACGCACTTTACTTTTTATAGTATCTCCTATATTTCTCTCTGCAATAATTTAAACCAGTGATGAATTTACCTTCCTTCCTTAAAAGAACTTAGGACGGTGTTTTCAAAGAATTTTAATAATTCATCAAATTTCAATGTTAAATCTCACGTTTCTTTATATCTTGGGCCGGTTGTTACAGTACTTCGATAATAATGATGCTTTTGAATCAATGTTTATTCTCAGCTCGTTTCCAATATTGATGTAATTATTACACTTTCCTTCGCCTTTCTCAGCCGCACAATTTTTATTCTTATGGTCTTCTGTACATTTAGGACAAACGCGTGAATCTTTTTTACATTCGCTTCCTTTATGGTTGAAACTGTTGTCATCTGAATCATGAACTATAACCCTTTCCCATTCTTTATTGATTTTTTACATCTTTAATCTTTGTGCATGTGTTTGTGTGTCCGCTTCTAAATAGATTATGTATTCTTCTCCTGTTCTTATTTTTAACTGCAGTTAGGTTAATTCTGTATGGTTCTTCAAGAAATTCAGTTTGAAATTTGATATTTTGAGCTTTTTTTCGTCCATTTTTTAAAATAAGTTACGTAAACGTAACTAATTTTTTACAACTTTTTAGGACTTTCGCAAAACTTGAATATTAATTTTGAAATTTGATGAATTGTTCAAATTCTGTGAAAAGAAATGGGAGTGTTGTTGACATCCTCTTCCAAGTTTTAAAGACAACATTGATTAAGTTTTTCACAATATTAATTGTGTGTATTATTTATTTTAGTGGTTTGCTCGTGGAATAAGCTTTCGGGAATGGAAAAGGGATACATACACTCGTAATAATAATATAAATAGATAAAGGATATCTAAATTTTGTAATAGCATCCGTCCAGAACCAGGTCGGAATTGAATTTGAGCTCACTCGAATTCAAATGCATCGCTCACACGCCATGTAGACCGTCAAAACTGCATTAAAACACATTAACAATGATTACAGGTAACCTAGGCGATGGCAGGTTTATGTCCAATAAACATTTAATGGTTGTCTAGAAGTCTTAGCCTTAGAGCAATAGTTATTAGAGCTATCCGTCGTTACTTTAATACCTCCATACTTTTACAGTTTTCTCGCAGTAAACGGATTTTACTGCGAGTGCATGAACTGGCTGTACATTCCTTGCGACTTTTAGTAATTAGTAAACTGTTGAAGTGTTGATATATCTCAAAAACTGCCTCTTCGCATGCTGTCGATGTTTTTATATCCAATTCGTCCTCTTCTAAGATGAACTTAATTAATGTTGTAAGTTAATTCAATCGGTACGTACTTATAAATTTCACTCATAAAATTTAAATAAAAAAATAGTAATATTCATCCTAGACTTGCAGAAAAGTCAATAGATGTCGCATATTAAATAAAACAAAAATTTATCCAGACACCATAAAGATTGCATTTCGTTCGGGTTTGAATCTTGCAATCATACATAAAGCAGCCAATAAAAATATGCGTTAAGAAAATGAAGATAATATGCGTGGTTCTTAGTCGAAGTATGGTACAGTTAAAAGTGACCGATTTGGATATCGTCACCTTAGCTCAGTGGTCAGAGCACTCGCCCGGAAAGAGAGAGGTCCTGGGTTCGAGTCTCAGAGGTGCCAATATATTTTTCTGATTTTTCTGTTTCCAGATTTTCGATTGAGTTTCGCTCATAGTGTCTTCATTTAATTAAATTTATGAATTTCAGTATTTTAGGTCGTAAGTTAGGAGATACCTTTTTAGCAAAAAACAAAAATTTTGTGATACAGCTTTTTATAATACCCGTCCAAATTAAATTCAAAATATCATGGTGATAAACAAGTTTAAAAACAACATCAAAATAGGCTAAGTAACCATCAATACGAGGAAATCATTAAAATTATGTACCTAACACCAATACACGAACCTACAGTCAACAAACAAAATAACAAACGGTCAACAACAATAGTAATAATAATAATGTTTGATTATTTCTACAGTTCCGTTTTCGTGAGAAAATCACCTCAAGGGTTCAACAAACATAAAGGTGAGGAAATCAACAAATATGAAGTAACACTAACCCAACAACCTACAGTCCGCCTCGTAACAGGAATTCCTAGTGAGGACTGTGAATGTACTACTTTTTAAAAACTTTTTTTTTCTTAAAGAAAGACAAGCACTCCCGGGTCAAACAACCTAACAATATTTTAAAATCTCATATCACAGTAAAATCTCCTCATATCTCCATCCATCACAGTAAGCGGAAAATGTTGCTTGTATCGTGATGGAGGACTTAGCCAGCCGAGGAATAGATCATGCGGTGTCAACTCATCCACTGACCGGTCATTATCTCCACACAGGAGGCCCTGAGGAAAAAAAATCCCACAGTGTATGTATCATTCTTGGGGATGCTGTATGGAGGGTCTCCTTAGGGAAAGATAGGAGGGAAAGTTCTGGGGAAAAAAATGTTCAAGGGGTGGGAGAAATCTGAGGGGTTTCAGGAGTGACGAAAGTGTGACTCCATTCCTCCCATTGCGGTGCAAGGCGATGGATCGAGAGAGTCCGGCTGGAGAGGTTAAAAGGTTTATCTCAATCAATCTCTCCCGATCCGGCCCGCCACGCAGTAAGTATGCAAAAACATCCTCCGCCAAGAGCCCGACAAGATTTTTTTAATGTTTTTTTATTAATTGAAACATTTATTAAGGTTACAATTTTACAATTAAATATAACATACCTAAATATTTCAATCAATCTCCTAATAAAGCAGCTACTTGTGTGTAAGAGTACAAATACAGTCAAGACTGAAAGTGGCAAGAGAAGTATTGGCCACGAGGGAGTTCACATTTATAATCTCCTTCCAGATAATCTAAAAACGGAAGAGAATATAAAAACCTTTAAAAAAAAACTATTTAAACTTAAGATTTTGGAACAAAATTAAAAACTACTACA
This sequence comes from Glyphotaelius pellucidus, assembly GCA_936435175.1. Classification (NCBI taxonomy): domain Eukaryota; kingdom Metazoa; phylum Arthropoda; class Insecta; order Trichoptera; family Limnephilidae; genus Glyphotaelius; species Glyphotaelius pellucidus. Next base: position 31,482,291 of record OW386544.1, read on the forward strand.
TAATATGCTCTGTATTTAAGTTAAGAAAGCGAAATATTATATTTCTTTTAACTTAATAAATAAAATAAAATGAAGAGAGGACAACTTAATATTTTTACATCAATTTTAATTAAAAATATTATTACAAAAACTATTAGTAATTTTATGAGAAAATATGATAAAAGTAATAAAAATATAGGTTCAAACCACCAAACGTAGCGTACCACTTGGGTTGACCTATGGCAAAGGTTATCCAATAAATGGTTCCCGGGACGGCTGTACCACACCCGCCTTCCAAATTGAAAACATTATGTGTCTTAGTCATTAATAATAAATAAAATAACACTATAATTATAAAACTAAGTCTATTTCCGCGTGGAGCACGTAGATTGGGATGTGAAACTTTATTTGTTTTTAGACAATGCGTTTGAAAACTCTGGTTTAATGCACTTGATAAAATTCCATTTTGAAACGCAAATTCGTATACAATAAAAACATATAAATTTTTTGTAGACCACTTTTATTTTATTTACACTCTACCGGTTTCGGAAGCGCCCTTCCTTCGTCAGGAGAATATTGTAACTAATCTACGATATAGAATATTGTCCGACGTACAAATTTTAGGTGTGTGAGTGGGAGGTAAGCAAGGGGGTAGGGGTAATTAGGGATTTTCTAATTTCAAGTGCTTCTAAATTATCTAATTTTTTGCTTTTATTGTTGCGGTGAAGAATTTTAACCCCTTTTTCCTTATTAAAAGTGTGATCCGTGGAAATTAGATGATTTGCAAACTCTAAAGAATTATTATTATTTAAGCCTCTTAAATGTTCCGTGATTCTGATGTTTATATTTCTAGTTGTCTTACCTATGTAAAAGGATGGACAATCTTGCAACATAGTTGGTAAATGCCTGAGTGGCTTAATTTATGATCTCCATCTTTAGTGTTTTTTAATCATTTAACTAAATTGTTATCAGTATATTTCTAGTGAACCGCTCTGTTCTTCCAGGGAATCACGCAATTACCCCCTACCCCCTTGCTTACCTCCCACGCACACACCTAAAATTTGTATGTCTGACAATATTCTATGTCGTAGATTAGTTACAATATTCTCCTGATGAAGGAAGGGCGCTTCCGAAACCGGCAGAGTGTTAATAAAATAAAAGTGGTCTACAACAAATTTATGTGTTTTTATTGTTAATTATGGCGAGCCACAAAGTTCATGCTTTTTACAAATATGCATATTCATATACACTATACATTAAGGTGGTCCAGGCCCCTATAGTAAAAAAAAAATATTCAAATATAGCTGTTGCCACCCCTTTGATTTGTTACACCTACCATTCCTATTATGTGTAAAAAATTTCAGCCCCCTATCTTATATTCAAGGGGGTGCTCATCGAATTTGAAGTTTCTGACAAAAAGTTCAGGATTTTAAGTAAAACGCGTAATTTAAGGTTTATTAATATTACAAGTATTTTAATCAAATAAGTACACAAAGTGTTTAAATGTGAACGAAATTTGGTAACAAAGCAATAATTAACATAATATTGGTCACATTCTTTCAAAACCATGTTTGTTAACTCCTTTTTGGATGTTTTAGTAGAAACGACTTTTCTGTTTTATTCAACGATGTGAAGTAAAAATTGCTTTTCTTCATCATTCTTGGTGAGTATCGTGTTGTAATCTTCAAATAGTCTAACACCCCTCTCCGCTGTATCATTAACAACACGTAAATTTTTGACGCAGCTTTGCCTTGAAGGTAATCAACATTGTCATTCCAAGTATCAGGGGGTAATTGCAAGAAAGAGTGCTTGATATCAAGAACTAAGAGCGTTTTCAACGTTTTTTGTGTTGCAAAAGCTTCTAATGTAACCTCTGAGGCAAGCTTAGCAGAATCACCTCGTACTGAACGATTACCGCCATCAGAATTTATTTTTTGAACAATGGCCTGTTTCAGTATCAGACAGCTTTTCAGAAAACAAGGCAAATGCAACTAGCTCGTCTGACAAATACCATAAGTGACGCTCTAAGACACCCCTAGCTGCTATACTAATTTTGAAAACAATGGTTTCGTACAATTTTAAGTTCTTCCAAAGTAATAAGCCATTTACTGGTGCATCTGCTGCCAAAGGCTCTTCGATCCAAACTTTGGTGTAGACGAGCACACCAAAATTAACAAATCGAACAATTTGTTTTTTTTTCTCTCTTGGTTAGTTTGAATGCTTGTAAATTATTTCGAAAGAGAAAAATCTTCAAAGCATACAGCAATTTCGCCATCCAACGAGCATGATGAATCGGACCTGGAGCGCTCCAAAATATCTTCGCAGGTGGTTTGTTCAAAACAATGGTGAGCTTTATTAGCTCTTCGTAATCATCACGAATTTGATTATTTCCAAATAGACCCATTTCTCTCGCATCTTCAGATCTTGGTTTCCGTTTTAGAGAATGTTCTTTGACCTTTTCTAGTTTCTTGACGATTAAGTACGTCTTACGTTCTACTCTTTGATCGATGAGAAACGCTCTGCCCTCCGCAATTTTTATCAAATTCAAAGCGCAATTGCATGGGCAATATCAAAAAGTTTGTCCACTTCTTTCGTAAACAAATACTCTCTTTTTCTTTGTGCTTCAGAATTTCTTCCTTTATTTTTCATAAATAGCAGCCAGTTCTCATGAAACTTAATCAATTTTTCAATGCAGTGATTTTGTTGTCTGGTCGGAATACTAGATTCACTCCATACTTCCATGAGTTCTTTAATAAGTACATGCACGGAATATTTCACATTTTTGGATTCATTTAATACGTGGTGATAGTGGAGTAAAACTTGCCGAAGAGTAGGAAGTTGGTTAAGCCTCACAATGGCTTAATATCTCAAACCCCAATTTATTTTCAATATCTCGAACCCCAGAAATTTTTTGTCTTAGATGATTACATTTTATTGCACTGATTCACTCCACAGCTACTAAATAAGTATCGAAACTGTTAAAATTTCTCTATAGAACTCTTCAGTAGTTATTTTAATATTTATTTAATTGTTTAACACACGAAATTGTCCTATAACAAAAAGTAAAAATTAAGCCTTTTACACAAAAAATTCAAAAACAACACTCGATTGAGCACCCCTTTCTACTTGATCTATCTCGCTGAAATTTGACTATGTTATTACTATGAATACATGTAACAAATTCACGGGGTGGCCAAATGAAAAATAAATTAAAAAAAAATTTTGGACCACCTTACTATACATGTTTTGTATTTCCAATGAGAAATTGGACTTGACCTATGTATAAACATTATTTTGTTATATTTTGGCATTGGATGTTGAACGGTGTTCCGATTTTTCCGTGTGGTCAATTCTTATTGCATTCGCACGACCGCATAATACCTCTTTTTTTTCATACAAGAATCTTTTGTTTGGCAGAATTGTTCGATTTCTCATTTAGCTCTGCAAAATCGTTAAACTCTGCGGTGAAAGCAATCTTATTACCGTTATAATTCACATTATATTATTTTTTCGATATCAGGTTCTCATTTTATTTCGGAAAGTTCGAACCAAGCACTTACCTTTTACCGCAGAGTATCTGTAAATCTTTCTTGATTTATTGCTCGATTTAAAAAAATATATTATAAATGTGTTAAAATGCTCGTTATAAGCAAATACGTCGGGATAAGTATAATGAAACCAATTTATTTTTTATTCCTCTTTTTTCTGACCGGACCGATTTCGGACAATCGCGCTCATCGCTGGTAATTTTTGCTTAAATTTATAGTACTTATGTATTTTTGTGACTTATCGTATATTATGTACAATGTACATTTTGACAAAAAATATTCTTGAAAAGTGGGCATCGTGCCAGATAAGGATGGGAACTGTTTTATAGCAATAAATTTTTTTTTCTTTAAATTACAATATCCTTCATTCGCTGCACTTCAATTGCAAAATCCGCTGAATTACAATATAAATTAATACTTTCACTCGAGGTAGCAATCACTGTCTGAGTATATATAATTAAAATTAGTATAAAATAGCCCAATTTTAAACATGTTCCCCTTCCCTCCACCTACCCACCCACTCTCGTGACTACCTTTCCCTCCCTCTCGCCCCCACAAAAGTTGATATTCTCTCTCACTCTTCTGTGTTTCCTATAGACTGTAATTTTGTAATTAATTTAGTACCTTTGTTTTTATCAAACCCTGAGGAAGGTTTAGGCGGAACCGAAACCGGCTGGTTTACATATTAAGTTATATACTCAATTAAGTGGTATCTAAACAAATTTGTTTAATTAAATTAAAACTTTGTCAAAAACAAATCACTTTGTGTACACCACTTATTTAAGAAGAATATAAACGCTAGAAATATTTCGATTCTCTTGCCCTCAAAATTTAAAATCGAGCGTCTTATTTGCACGAAGCAAGTAAGCGAAAAAGTAGTTTTTATTTATTTTGTGCATGATTTTATAAGAATGAAAAAAAGTTAGAATATACAAAACCTCAAAAATAGTCTTAGCCACAAAGGGGTAATTTTTAAAAATTGTTTGTTATATTACCTCATAGTTAAGACATGCAAAAACATTTTTTTAGTGGATTACGCTTATATTTTTTTTCGTTATGTAATTAATAATTTCATTGTAATTCCAATACATAGAAAAGCTAGCAAAAGCTTCAATTTATCCGTAGCATATTTTTTGATGTTCATAATGTAAACCGATTCGTCGTAAAGATGAATCTAAATAGGATTTCACGTATAGCTTCATCTTAAGATGTGCTATTTGAAACACTGTTGATTTAAAAAAAAATGGTAACATGATTTTGACACAATATAGCGGAAATTAAATTTACAATAATTGAAGTCCAGAAAACTTTTATGACTCCGAGACGAAAACTTGTTTTTTTCGCAGTTCTTAGTTGATGCTATCGCTCAGTAATTTACCAACATACGTTCGTACTTCATACGTACAATAATAATTGTTTCGTTAAATTTAATACCTGCAGATCTGCGCTTCGGTATGTGTTGAAACAGATCTTTAATTTTACTGATGGGATCTTTAGTGCGGTAAAGATTTATTATAAAATCGTGTACGGAGAAAAGTCGATCATTATTTCAAGCCAATTGTTTATCATAATTAAGACTTCGCAACTTTATATTATTATAACTGACAGGTCAACTACATTCAGATAATGTAATTTCTGGTTTAGTGTGTAATTTCATGGTCTTTAGTATCATATCATGTCATCCCTGTCATCTTTAGATGACGTCCATAAAATGTCACGCAGCCAGAGGAGAGGAGGGAATAGACGGTTGACATAACTACGAGCAATAAAGGGAGGGGGTTGGCCTAATGGCGTGTTTCTTGCTCGTCAGCTATTTCCTCTCTGCAATCAAATATTATTTTGCCAAGGATTTCCCTTTCAGTGGTTTTGATTTACTTGCATTATTTGGTGGTTTATACTTTGGTCACGTCTCTCGCCAAAATAAAAATGAGAACTAGAACCAGAAGAAGCTCATGTTCACTGGTAAAGTGTTTGGCAGGAAAAGCGGAGGAAGGTCAACGATAAATTTGACATAGGCGTCCGGAACTTCGGTATCCGCGACTCTGCAAGCAACGCAGGACTGTGATGAGTGGAGGAGCATGGTTCATTCACGCCAATTGGAGCGGAGGTCACTTTCTCAAAAGTTATAATGCTTGTTTACGTTATTGTTGTTGGGTTTGGCAGCCACCTCCGATGATGCTTAAAAACACTTAACTGTGCAGAAACGTGTAGTCCGTTTGAACTGATTGAAATCTTCTTCTGATCTCTCCTACCGGTTTTTCAATAGAAGATTCTTCGAGGAATTTGCGTCATTAAATTCCTTTGGCACCACCGGTGCATAGTCGGGAAACACACCAAACATCCGCCCTACATTTGAATACGGTTTACATATTTATGTCACACGAGAACGGGTGGTTTTTACGACATTTTCTTAAATCAACAGCGCAGCAGGGGTATTTTTACGACTTTTGTTCACTCCCTCCTCTCCTCAAAAAACCCTCCACACAGCATCCCTAAACATAACGTAGGTCCTGAGGGAAAATATTTTCCTCATTGCCTCCTGTGTAGAGTTAATGTAAAAAATATTACTAAGAGGAACGTTGGGGGTTCGGTCCAGTTCTGACGTAATTTGAAAGGGAGGGATCTAAGATAGCGTGACACGTAATATCGAATGGGGGGAGGGGGGGGGGGGAACCGTACTGAATCTATCTACAGAAGTGACTTGTGAAAGCTTTGTATAGCCGTCCATAGCAACACTGATTTTTTTCAGCACGCGTCGGCACTGCGGCGCCGACTTTCAGAGGCCAAGCAAATAAAAAGCACACAAACGAACTCACGCTATCGGAAAAATGTCCAAAACCGATACTGTTTTGACAACATTTCCAGTTACTTTGCACAATAAATATGAAGAATGTTATGGCTAACCAGTAAATAACTCTATTTCTCCGTAATAGTAGTAAGCGTCCCTTGCTTCATATTCTTCTGTTTTTTGGACTGACCATATATTGGACTCCAGTATTTACCTGTATTATTGTTTTTCTATAACTCCATTGCATCTTATTTAATTTTAATTAAAGGGGGAAATTTAACAGGGCCGCAGTCGTCACCACGACGTCCAAGATATCACACGGCAGAACAGAAGTTCTAGCACAGTATAGCATTACAAAAGGAGTGGTGTTTTTGAATTGAATTTCTAAAATAGCAGATATATTTTATTTTTCTTTAATAATAATCTTAAAACTTTTTAAAGTATCTACTTTTACAATTTTAATGTTTTAAGATTCTTAAAATTATAAATCTTGTATTGCAAATGGGAGATCAAACTGTCTTTAGACTAGATAAGAAATAATTTTAACTCAACTTAGGTTAATAGAAATTAATAATAAATTGTCGACTTTCTTTGGAAATATGATAATCAGCGGCCTTGAGGTGATTTTTCACAAAAACGGCAACTACAACTACAAATTATCCAATTATTATTATTATTATGATGAGGGTCATTGCAAATAGTCATTTAAATTAAGGCGATATATGCGAAGTAATGCAACATTGTGTTTTTGGTATGAAAATTTGATCGCTTGGAAATATTAATAAGCTTTAATTAAATACTTCGGTGGAACACTTCAAGTTTTTTTATACTAGATAATTGAGTCCTATAATTTCAATACCCGCTTTATCTGATTTTTTGCTGAATTGATCTGAGTATAACATCTTTTTCACATTTTTGCGAGGAACAAGGTGAACCTAAAGTTGAGTTTTAAAACCTCCCTTATTATAACCAAAATCATGTTAAATCTTAGAGTGAGAAACAAAACCCGCTGTATCACTCAAGAAGTTACTACGAAAACCCGCTAAATCGGAATTCAACCAATCATGAGCAGTTATTTTGCCAAGATTAAGAGGCGGGTTTAGAAACTCGCGCGCCAGGTCAGTTGAGTTTCAAAAGCCTCTACATCGTGAGTAAATCACGAAGTGAATATCAAAATCCGCTCTATCCATTATATTTATCGAAATTATTTAAATTTTCCTAGACATACATTGTAAAATGAACACTTTTCGAATTTATATTACTCCAATTCATTTTATAAAAAATTTAAATGCAATTATTTATTTACGCTAGAGATGTGACAGTTTCTTGCGGTTTTCTCCGAATTAGTGAGAGTTGATATAGCGGATATAGAAATTGATCGACTCAATTATCATGCCTCCGATCTCCTGCTTACCATCATTGTGTAATGTGGCAAATTAAGTTCTTTATTACGACCAGAAAGCATTTTATCATTTGTGCCTGAACTTCAGAAAAAAATGCTTTTTCAATATATATTGAACAGGCGGGGTATTTAAACCTAGTTTGAGTATGAAGTGCGTGATTTATTTCGATAATTTTCCGAATGTTACGCCTCGATGTTCCAACATACTTTTACAGTATATAGCGGAACTAAATTCGTAAACCTACTCAGGTTTTTTAATTTTCTTCGCTGGGAAAGCTTAACTCGATAAAATAACATGAAAGAGAATTCGTTAAACCTGTTACAGCAACTCTTTTCAGTCCATATTTTTGTAAATTTTAATCCAATATACAGGCAGCCTTTAAACCGTCATGCAAATAAGGTATTTTTCGCTTGAGCGAAAAGTTTTAACGTTGAGTAAAAAGTCGGTTTACATTCGAGATTATCCCTCTGAAACTTTTCCATTAGGTAATCCCTCACCCCTCCCATTCCGAAGAGCCAGTTACCTTCGCGGATGTTCTTTACTTATGAAAACGTCGCTATTTATCGCCGATAAAATGTTATGGCACTAAAGGGTTAGCCTTCATGGATCCTGCTCGCAATCAACGCTTGGGGTTTTTTTCGACTCCAAAGCCTCTGCCATTGGGAGCTCCATTTTAGCATCTCTTTTACGTGTGGTGTGGTCATGAGAAAGTGGGAGATCTTAAGAGAGGACAATTAAGTAATTAATATAGTATATTTAATTATTACAATCGATTGGGAGTAAATGGTTAAAACATGGTCCGTTGTGGAAATATGTCTGGTGTGTGGAAATTTGTGCATATTATATAGAATGTAACTTCTTCAACTTTTAGAATCGCTTTATCTCAGAAACGGTGATTTTTAGAAGAAAAGTATGAAGACAATTTTTGTAGATAATTTTATGATCTACAATTTTTGTTTCACCTATTTTTTTGATATAACTTACCGTTTACGAGAAAAATTTAAAAATTGAAAATGTTGACCTTTGACCTTGAATAACTTTTTTAGCGGACATGGAATCGGTGGGGGTTTTATTTGTAATGGCGTACTCAAAGTTTCTACCAAATTTCAGCTCTGTGCGAATTTTAGTTATTTGAAATGTTTATATTGATCGGACTTCATAATAAGACACATACCTAAGTCGAATGGTTTCGATTGTCATAAATAAATGAAAAAGTTAATCTATACTTGATCGTCTTTTTTAGGAAGTTTCTTCGCGTTTTTTTGCAATTCTCAATTGAATGAAACCTGTGCTATCAGTTCCATTCGATCAAGTCTTCTGCGAAAAATTGTCCGGACTGACACAGAAGTTCAACACTTATTTTAAGGATATTTATGTCGCTGTTCAGCAAAAATATCGTTTGTACAACATAACTGAGTACAAATGTGGGCGATTCCGTGTACGAAAGCTAGAACGCATAATATAAAATACTAAGATGTCGTCACCATTTACAATGAGGAATTGAACTGGTTATTGGGTTGTGAACACAATTTCCATCAATGAACCGCCCACGTCTTTTAAGTAAGGACTTTTTCCCTTTGCCTGTGTGGGCGCTGCCTGCTTTACACTTCCCCACTTCATCCGACACGATATCTAGTACCCAGACCACCTTCGTCTCCTACGAACTGCAGCGACTTCTGGTACCCTAGTCCGGCAGAATGGTAATCACATCTGCTTCCCACGAGTTTCCCCATCTTTGCAATTTCTGGTCGTTACCGCCTCCGCATATTATGCAGGTGTAGACTGTAAGCAACTCTGGACTTGACTACTCCTTCTGTTTGCATATAGTAAACTAAGTTTTCACGATTTCAGCCCACATTTTGATTTCTTGTGTTACTTTCAAATTGTCTATTGAAATGAAATCTATCATTTCTATAATTATTAATCTACCTTTTTGCTCCTCGTCGCTTGCTTTGTAGGTTAAACGACGTATGTCATGTAACAAATTTACAAATCTGATGTGTTCTCCATCAAACAAACGGATTTCAATCTTTAGAGCACAGGCGTCAGGTTGGAATGATATCCTTGTTCTACCGGTATTTCAATGGAAGACGCTACGAGGTACCAGCGTCATTGATTCCTTCGTCACCGGTGCACGGTCGGGAAACAAGCCAAAAGTGCGCCCAACATTTGTATACGGTTGACATTTGTCATACGAGAACGGATTGTTTCTATGACTCGCAGTGGAACGATTTGCCGACCTGATTCTCTACAACATGATTCTCTTCAAGATTCATTTCTATCCTAAAAAAGACCCTCCATACAACATCTTCAGAGATCCCTGAAGGAACTATTTTCCTCAGAGCCTCTTGTGTGGAGTTAATGTAAAAAAGACTGATGTAAGTGTAATTAACGAGTTTAAGAAAGAGACGCTTTCATGGTTTGGATATGTAGAGTTTAGAATATCAGGATAATATAAGACTGGCAAATGAATGGATGGAGACTACTTTTCTCTTGGAGAGACATGACACATTCTTGAGAAACATCAAATGTTTGTCAAGAGTTGGAATAACAGTTGTTGTGCTACCTTCTGTCTTATCTCCAGACTCAAGTTTCGGAGAAGTGGTGAACCGTTTAATAAGTTGTTTTCACTAAACTTATTACTTCATCCCAGACCGCTTACGCCAGTAAATAGATTGATAGAATAAACCAGAATAAACATTGTTTATTTCGAAAACCTTTTTGTCTTCAATAGAATTTTGTTTATTGATGATTGTGTAAATTGAAAATATATTGACTTGAATCAGGAAATATCTCCTCCCAGTGAGTGACAAAACCGTAGCCCGTGTTATGGTAATTTCACGCTGTCGTAAATCCACAGGATTACTGATAAATCCTCTCAAATCACACAATAAAACGCAATATACTCAATACTTATACGCGCGTCAATTTGCAGAGTGCCATTTATCTTCATTTACCCGTAATCCTGTCAAAATTTCACGGAGATTTACAGACTCGCAGTAGTCGTACATAATAAATGCACATATTTATACTTAATATGTATACAGACATGGCGCATTAGAATTGAGATCTAATAAAGTTACCATTTATTGATGTTTGCTAAAAGTACTTGGAGAAGATGTCTGCGTGGGTTCGATGTAAGAAAATAGAATTGAACAATTTGGATTTGTTACATTCAATACTCGTTTTCAATGGTATCTCTTATACATTCAATGGTATTTGTTTGTGTTTATTTTCAAGCCTATATAATATTTATGAATCGCGATAATAATTGTACCAGTAATAATTGTAATTGGATCAATTTTTTCTTTACCCGTCTTTACTTGTTACCATTGGACATTAAACTTATTAGTTGCTATAGTTGTTGGAGATTCGTAAAGATGGTTTGGGCATGTTGAAGGGAAGAACACAGAAAAGGGTCTAAGGAGAATATGTGTCGGGAATGTGGATGGTAGAAGAAGTCGGGGACGCCCCAAGAAGACATATCACGATCAAGTGAACCAAATATTTAAGTCGAGCCATGTCCAGGGCCGTAGCCAGAGTTGAATTTAAGATAGGGCAGCGGTAATTACAGGTAGGGCGCAAGTAAAAATGTAACGATCTGATCTGGTGAATCGATTTTCGTTGTACATATGTGAGGATGATTAAAACATTTAGTTATTAAACAATGATAAAGGATACCTTGTGTTCTTTCACCAGGTAGATAATAAGTATTTGTACACAAGGTAATTCTTGATCATTGCTAACAATGAACTTTAGAAAAGTAACTGCATCATCAAATGACTTTTCATTTATTAAGGTTTATATTAGGTACCAAATATAATTTGAAATTACAGAATAAAAACAAAATTAAAAATGATTAAAAGTCCTTCCTTAAAACAATCGAATTCTTCGATTCAACATATCATTAAAAATACCAAGTATTTCATTTAGATCAACTGACTTAGGTAGTTCTTTTCTTTTCAAAGGCTAGAAACACCGTGCCTGCCATTCGTTCGTATTTTTACCCATTGACAGCCTCTGAGGCTTATTGATTGCAGTCAATATTGAAAACGTAGATTCGCACACAGCAGTACTGCAGCCTATTGTCGCCACATTTGTAAAAAGTTCTCGCGTATCTCTAAACGCCTCTCGCTGCCTGTACAAAACTTGCATTGTGCTTTCCGTTTTATCCTCGCAACGACTCAAATAAGCTTTGACTACAGCACCCTCTTTTCTTGATGGAATTGTCAAACTATAAACAAACAGTTTACTAGTATATTATTGTTATAGGGGCTGCCTTTATACACACATTCGGATATTGCGAAATCTTTGACTTGCGCACCTGGGTTCATGTATATAAGGATTACAACCTTATTGCAAGTAGTTGTAGAAATTGTTGGAGATTGGGGTCCTGCAATGATAAACATATTTAAGTTTAATTGAATACCTAATTCTTATTATTGCGGGAGCATTGCTATATTTGATACACACTACAACGATTGAGATATATATTAATTCTGACCGACTAGTGAGACCTATACTTCTAATTATTCTGGTGTCCTTAATATGAACGCATTAAAATCAAATATTTTTTAATAGAAAGGCACCCATAGCCGATTTTAAAGCGTAGAATTAATATTTGCTGAAGTATTTAGTCGCAGAAACGCATGGTAGTTGAGTTATTTGACTTGAAATAAATAATTTGATCCCACTATTTACATATTACAATATCCTTATGTTTTATTATAATGTCTTAAAATGCGGTTGGATGGCGAATCTCTTATTTTTGTCAACACATGTCCACAGTATTAATGTCCCGTCCCAAGCATCACATAAAATTAGGTTGATATTTTATCTCAAGTGTTTGAAACACAGATATGTCTTTGATGAGATGAGTGTCATCTCCGTATGCAGCATCCATTTGGCCATGTGTTTTGCATTCACTGGAACACAAAAATAAGGCATTCAGAAGTGGGTGTTAATGTAATACAATATATGTATAGGCGTCATTATATGAATTCTGAGAATTGTTTAAATGTCACAGAACGACAAGAACGACTAACGAAAGAATTTCAAATCTTAAATAGTGTAAAGCTGAAATCTGTTGTTTGTCTGAATGAGAAAACGTTGTAATGCGTAAATAGACAAAGCCATACTTAATAATATATTGTATCCTTTTATTTTCATATTTCAACCAATTTACGTATGTGCTTTTAAATTAATTGATGTTCCTAGTGTTGACAAACAAATAATTCAATCTTTTACCGATGACTTGTGTCTATAATTATTGTGGTGTTCTATTGTTTCCTGTGAACAATACTTCTTGGATGATCGGGAGTTTCAATTACTCTATCCTTCAGGTAACGAGTCGTGTTTATATACAATTATTTTTTATCTGGACCAAACTTCTGTTGTAATGGAAACTCTGCTTGTCTGAGACAGGGGAATTGGTCACTAATGGTGCCCAGCTGTCTATCGGATATCATCGGTTATTTCCGTTACCGTTCGGAAATTAGATCCGAACGTGCGACAGTTTTTTTTTATTTTTTATATGAATACCGCACAAGAATCCCAACTGCTCCCGTCTGGAGCCAGTGAGACTATGGCATCCCCAATTGGGGTATGTTGTGAGGCTGAAGGTAGTGGGGAGGGAAAGGAGATAGGGAAGAGGAAGGTGGGAAAGTTCCTGGCTGTTCAGATCTGGTCACCAAACACGGCCAAAGCCATTTCAAGCAAATTTTCAATTCTGAATGGTGGTCTTACACCAGTGCGATACTGAGTATCTTCGACGTGCCGCAAATATAAAGTTGACTCTCATATAATACACCTTTATCATCTTTCTCATTTTGTACAATTTTGCTCACCTCTTTTGAGACACCGCGAAATTACGTTAAAATAATAACCTATATTAACGACGTCTATTGAAAGACATTGAAAATACATGCATATTCATATACACTACAATAATAATTAAGCACGTCGTCATTATTTATCACAAATCTTCACTTTTGTTATTTTAAAATGGTCAATGCTAACGTTTTTTTCTCTTTTGTTTCAGGTAAGTTCGAAGCTATCGTTTTGACATTTTTGACTATAAACAAATGTAAAAGAGTTTTCATCTCCTATCGAAGGTCAGCCACCAAAGCCAGAAAATTAGTAAGTACAATGTAACAAACTCCATTTCTATTCAACCACAAATTTCTACATTACAATAAAAGCGATAGATACCCGTATCCCAATTCAATTTAACATTCTACCTTTTTGGACAGAAGAAACTCAGAGAATTACACAGCTGAGCGAATCAATAACAACAGACTTGTTTATTTACACTAAAAAATCTACCATAATAGGGCTTAGGGAGGGTTCGTTTCCCAGTCCCATATTCCCCACTGCCACGCGTTCAAACAACGGGCCACCCTGTTGCCCTGCCCTTTCCCCCACCCTGCGCCAGCCAACCTCCGGATAGGAGTACGAAAATTAAAAAAATCGCGATAATTTATTTGATTTTTCATTCAAGACTTTTCATTTGTATGTCGCCGCTTTTTAAATTTTCAATTAAAAAATCCCTTGGCTCATGCGGTAGTTCATTCCGAACTTTAGAATCAGATACTTTGACAACGCTATCTCCAAATGGACTGGCTTAATTCTAACCTTCCTATAACCGTTGACGTTGCTAGGCATAATGTTAAAATTGTAGTTTGAATTTGGGAAACGGGGATTTTAAATCTTTCATTGTAATTTTTGTAAAATCAGACAGTTATTATTACTTTCTGTGGTGTATGTGAACATGTACGTAGTTTCAATGTCTCTCAACAAATGTCGTTAGTATAGGTGATTCCGTACAAAATTAATTTGTCTCAACAGAGGTCAGTATGTTGTACCATATAAGAGAGACAACTGTCGCCCATTCGGGTATAATACCCGAATGGTTACGAAGATAGTTAACACAGAGCATAATTTAGAACGGACGTTAAGTTCAGTTAAATATTCGTTGTAAACAAGACTATAATAAACACAATTCTTAATCTTAACCAACCGACGTATTATTGAATCTTGCGATCATCAGCGTTGTATTGTTGTTCATCAGAGAAGACAACAGTACAACACACTTACAGATTTATTACTACTGTAAAGTCAGACACAGTATTATGTCACCTGCTCGCAAAATCTCATCTTCTCCAATCGTACACAATTAGATGCCAATTTTGTACAACGTCCTTGAGGTGATGTCTCAAAAAAAACGGCATTGACATCTTTTGACGAATTCTTGTATTCGAAACCGAATTACAATGGTAGCTTAGTTTGAAATTTCACGTACACAGATATTATTTGTGACGTGGCGCATACGGCGTGGCGTCAGACATGCACTCGAAGCCGGGTTCTGAAATTAAACCACGCAGAGGCTACCCTATTAAATACTGTTTGATTTTGTTTTATTAATTTATTTTTATACAAGCTTTAGATTTGATGAATTATTGACAAAACTACGATTAAAAACAACTCCAAATACGGATCTTTAAAATGAACAGTTTTGCATTTTAATAGGTCGCATCTGTTCTCATGTGAACAATTGACCCAGCAATTATTGAAAATGGGTCGCGTTGTCATTGTGGCATCAGCCTATAAACATCAGTAAATTAATTGTATTTGCGATGTACTTTTACTTTGCATGTACATTAAAACATCGATCATTTTATCCGTGCCTGAATGTGAGGTTTGAAATATAAATTCTGTGAGCTTTTTGATTTAATTGCTTCAACCCCCATCCCGGGCGGAGTTTCTGCCGCAATATTATGATTCTGTGATAACTGTGTGCTGCCTGTGCCGCCATACTAAAGGGCTCTACAATCTATGGTGCCAGAGTCCATAATCCCGCAGTAGAGTTGCGATTGTCGATTCAGCGGCAACGGGATGCGACTGCGGATGCTGCAAAGGGATTTCCAGAAAATAGATTAAATAGTTACAATAGGCTACCCTTAAATTTTTTTTTTTTTTCTTCAAAATTCGCAAATTCACTTTGTGGCGTCATTATTAATTTAATGAAAACAAATAACTTTGTGTACACCACTATTTAATTAACAATATCAACATGTTTCGAAAACTATGTTTTCTTCGTCAGGATAATAAGTTAATTATTTAATTAATTAATAGCAAGTAAGAGAAGTTCCAATATAATTTATTTAATAAGTTTATCTGGTCAGTGGATGAGTGGGGAGTGGGCATCGCGTTTGGGGAACCCGGGCGTCCCGTGTTCGATTCCGCGGCTGGCGAGTCCTCCATCACAACACAAACTTCGAAGTCCTCCATCACAACACAAGCAACATTTTCGCCTTACTGTGGTGGTAGTAGGAGATTTTCAAACATTGTTGGGTTATTCGTAACCCGGGAATGTTTGTCTTTATAAAAAAAAATATATCTCTTTGCTATTCTAATGCCTCCTAACATTCCCCACTTCATTTTCATTTTGCTTACACATCGTATATTCTGCTGATCCTTTTACTATTCTCCACACTTGGATCTTTTTTTACTGCGTTAAGTCCTTTATCAATCGTATTCTTTTCGTCATATCGAATTATATATATAGATTTTATCAATTCAAAAGAGTTTCACAGCCGAAATCTAGTGAGACTATGGCACCTAATTCGTGAATGTTTAGAGGCCTGGGAGAAATGAAAAAGCGAGTAGAAGGGAAGGGAAGGGTTGGTGCGTTTTTCATTAGTCATTTCACATTTTTTTCTTTATTTTTCATCTCTTCAAAGTGAATGCATTTCCCCACCTCATAAAAATCCCGCTACTCAAATAAATTAAAATATTTATTAAGGATTCAGAGTGGCTTACAGGAGCGAGTGCCATGGTCGGCCAACCGCAAATATAATTTATTAACTTTCAACTCAGTGTTCCACTGGGCTTCACGGTCCGGGAGAGTAACTGCTAACGACTCTTCCATCAAATTATTATTATTCTCATAGACCATACCATTACCAGGGGATTGCAACAACCGAAAAGCTGCAGCGTGAATAAGCCAATAATAAATTAGTTGCACCCTGAATTAGGGCATTAATTTTAATTGTATGCATGATTTGACACTTTTATTGGAGCGGGGTGCTTTTTGATAATATGTGAAATGGATTAGCAAATGAACAATGTGTTCGAGTAGCTTATTGTTTAGTGTTGTTTTGTTTGATTTTTAAAACTCCATTTGTTTTTTAATTTAAAGTAAATCATATTAAATAATTTTATTAGTAAGTTATGCTAGTACTTTATTTTTTATTATTGTGACACCCATTTCGGCGTTTAAAATCACTATCAAACTGTTAAAATCCATTACCAAAGCCGTAATCGAATTGAATGCCGTAATAGCTGTCACAATAAAATACTCGCAGAACTTAAAAATAAAGTTAATTTGATTTATTTTAAATTTTAAATTAGCCTTTTATTGTTAATTAATCTAATTTTAGGTCTAATTATGTCGATATTTTTGTAATGTCAAAGGTATAAATATACCATAAGCACTGATTTACATGTCACAAAATCGTGGAAAAAATATTAGAAATAATAAAAAAGAATATAACAGTTAATTATAAAATTTGATTGGGAAATGACACCAGAGCTACAATTAATTACATTAAAATATCTATAGTACAAATAAAATTAATATTGATTGAAAAGATTTGATAGCATAGCCCTCTTGTACCTTAAGTGCAGTTAAATAGATCTGCCACATTTGCGTATCTTTTATTAACTTCATGGAACCTAGGATGGAGAATACACATTATAAATGCCTTCCATAAAGATTTGAAAGGAAACCAATGTCGCCGCTGAGTTGGTTCCTTTTGGTTCTAGCCCATTCAGCACGAGCTCTGTCTTTCTTATCTTTACCTAAATTTAAAATAAATAAAAAATGGGTGCAGGTCACATGAGGTAGAAGTGAAACCTTCACAATATACACACAATCTCAACCAATAGGAGCTTTGAAAAGTGAGCTCGTAATCAAAGCGGCCAATGCGGTAAGGTTTCATTCTATCTCATTCTCTCGCAGACTAAAACCTATAGATTTCCGTTGCATCGAGTTTCAAATCACAACGGTGCCAAAGAAGTTTCACTTAAAAAAAACTACCCTCTTTTGTTTTCCGACGGTTGGAAGGCTTTCTATCGTAGTCATTTAAAATAAAAACATCACCTTAATTTATTTCATTATTAGTTAACCTTTGTCGAGCGTACCGCTCGGCGGAAGCTCCCGCTGCGAACTGTAGCCTCGCGTTATGAAACATAATTAGCATTCTTCTGTGCGTGCTCTTCTTTATTTAAATTAATACTCCCTTCCTTATTCACAATAGGGGCTTATTGGTATTAAATATTATTTGGGTTAGGACACTCCGCATTGTTCTTTCTACTTTAAATAACACGTGACTCGCCACTTTGTCATACGTAGGTACTTTACATTTTACATGGGTAAGAATTTCTCAATTTTATATAATAAAATATAATGTTTTCTGTTTTTTACATTATTTGCTAAGTCCTTTCGCATTTTTTTGCTACGTTTACACTTTTCTTTAGTTATTTCATTATATATCTCGAATTGGGAGGTGGATATGGGTACCGCCGCCCGGAGAACAATTTATTGGATAATCAATACCTCTGCTGTGGGTCACCTCATTTGGTGATTTGGCGGGGGTGCCGGTCTCATGGCGTGAGGTTTGTCTAGGTCTTGGCGGCGAATTTGGGAGGCGGGAATGGGTATCGCCGCTCCGGGAACCTTTATTGGATAACCAACACCTCTGCCGTAGGTCACCCCAAGTGGTTCGCTACATTTGGTGATTTAGCAGGGGTGCCCGGGTTCGTGGGGAGAGGTTTGTCTAGGTCTTGGAGGCGAATGACCAGAACACACTGAACCCCAGATTCCTTCCCACCCCTTAAACCCCTTTCCTTCCCAGAACTCTCCTTCCCTTCCTTTCCTTAAAAAACCCTCCACACAGCATCTCCAAAGATGACATAGGCCCTGAGGGAAATTATTTTTCTCAGGGCCTCCTGTGTTTAGCTCATGTAAAAAAAAAATAATGCATTTGCCCACCTACTGCGTGGCGGTCCGGATCGGGAGAAACTGGTTAAGGGAGACCCAAACCTTTCCAGCCGGACTCTCTCGACCCATCGACTTGCACAGCAATGGAAGGGATGGATTCGTACGTCCGTCATTCCTGGACACATTGACACCCAGATTCCTAACCACCTCTCAAACCTTTTTCTTCCCAGAATTTCTTCTCCTTCCTTTCCCTAAAAAAGACCCTCCACGTAGCATCCCGAAAGATAACATAGGCCCTGAGGGATTTTTTCCTCAGAGCATCCCGTGAGGAGCTAAATAAATAAAAAAAACTTAATTAAATGAAATATTAATCTTATCTCAGTTTCTACACATACGCTTTTCTTGAATATTTTTGTGAAAGTGTACTATAAAATCACTAAAAAACGAGAGCCCTAATATGGGCGGTAAAAATGGTTTCTGAAATCTAAAACCTAACAATTTATCTTTTTAATTTTTTGTGTAAATGAATCTTATGAATTTTCAAACATTATGTCTTTTTTTTAAATATTATTTTTTTACAGAAAGTTTTTCCTCGCAATCTGACATCTGTATTTATGTAACAAGAAAAGAAAGCATTTCGAAGTAGCAATTTTTTTTATAATCAAAATTTTCTGCCTTCTTTCGGGATAATCATGTAGAAAGTTGGGGGAAATGACGTGTCGCGGAAGTGATGATGTTAATTCGGTTAATTGTAATAAAATCGGGCAATCATACCTACGCCCACTAGCCACCAAGTCCGTCAGCCAATTCTTAGAAACTTTTCTATAACTTTCAAGTTGTGTCAATTGATTTGCTCTGCAATTCGCTAGAAACGATTATTTATTTCTTAAATCACGGGTTAATTCATATGACCGTCTTTCTGAGTTCTGTGTGGTTCTAATGCCGATGCGGCCTGCGCAGTTCGCATTGTTATTACAGTAATAATAATTGATGTTCTGCGCAATCGGACCATGTAATTGGCGCCATGCTTGGGTGACGTTTACAGACGCAATTGAAAATGTGTATGTCCAATCATTATTGGCGTGTACGATCCTATTAATTTATCTGTATGGATATTGAATATGCGTGTGTACTGTGTGGGTACCTCCAGTTAATGGCTCCTCATTCAGGAGGGACACATTTATTGAATGATTTGAGAGGAGCACTCCATCTTATAAAATAAGTCCTCCTCAATTGATTGCTCTCAATCGTGTTTCAAGCACCGTCCAAACAACTGGAAACGTTATTATATTATTATACAAAAATCGGGTGTAATCTAGCAAAAGGAAACCAAGCACCACATATCCAAGTAACCAAGGAGTACCTATACATCCAAAGAGAATATCCATGTCCAAGGAGAAAATCGACTCCAAGAGATACTGTAGATATATAGAGAGTGATATTGCTTAAGACAATAATGAGATCAATAGAAAATATCTTACGATATTTTCGCATGAAGAAAAAATAACAGAAATTTATTTATTTTTGTTGATGTGAGTAAAATAAGTACTAGGCTCCATTAGTGTTTATTTTATATTGTACGCGTATACAAGTATGACGATTTAAGGAGTTACATGGGTTTCGAAGGTTAGAAAAAAATATATTTTGTCAATTTTTTAAATAATAAATCTTATCAAAAAACCAAAAATGTTTGTATGTGAGATGCCTATGCGTTGCTAAACCGTTCATCCGATTGCGATGAAACTTTGAGGATGAATTAGTGAGTGAGTGGTATTTCCATTTAATACCATGCGAGCGAAGCCGCGGGTAAAAGCTAGTAGATTATATTATTTAAATTTCAAAGCATCCAAAAGTGGACTCCTTAAAAAGGGTATCCTTGCGGTGGACAGGATAATGTATGATAATATCTGAAACTGAAAAACATTTTTTTTCTGTTAATAGGTTATTCGTGCTTGAAAGAATTTAATGAAAATTTAAAAAAATATGAAATTAAATTTTGAACAGAGTTGTGTGCAAGAAGTTCAATTTTTGGTACAATTATTTTTGATAAAATTTCAAGTTTCAACTTTTTTTAAATCCTTCGTTACCTACCAACGGATTTTTTTTTTAAATTTCAGGTGAAGCTATCATGAAATATCCACACTCTTAGATATTTACAGAGATTTTATATTGTCCTCCACGCCAGGAGTTCAACTGTGTTGTTGAGGACACTTTTCAAGGTTTATTTGATTAATTACCTGTAGTGAAAGACTGTAAGATAATAATATAAAAACAATTAAATCTAAAATAGTAGTTTGTTGTGAACGGTAAATCTTGAAACGGTAAATGAAAGGCGAAGGTTACCTAGTGTTTGTTTTAAAACTATCTGAATTATCTCATCGATGAAATACTTCGAATCAATTACCTCATAGCATAGTTATGCCGTGCTTTGTTTGAGCATTGTGTTATAATATATTTTGCACTTGAATTTCAAGCAATATGAAATATGATAAAGTGTTATTGTCTTCATTATAAAATTATAATGAAGTGTCTACTAAGGACATTATCAAGCGAAATTATTATTTAAAAATCCAACTTGTAATCTAACAAAAATATTGGCCTTGACATTTGATATGTCATTACGGGACATTATCTGGTTTCAACAGCAAAACATTGAAGCATAACATTCGATTCATTATTTATTATTATTAATTATCGTGGTGGCGAAAAAACGCGACAGTAGGTACTTCGTGGAGCACAAGTCTTTAAAAAATATCACAAAAACTGACCCCCGATTTCATTGATTTTAAAAACACTAGGTTGACTTCGGTTGCACCACAAATGACTCCATAGATACCATCAGTCTAGCATGTTTGAAAACTAGACCATACTTATTACGAACTTGGAATCAGTTACCATGCTTGAACTCATAAAATACCGAATTCAGAAGCTTTGGGTAGTTCCCATTTTACAAAAAATTGTTTGTAAAAATTACCGTATATATATATTGGCCTCTTCCCGTAATGTGTTGATCCAGTAAGAAGTTATAAGCCAAGTTGATCCACCTTTAACACCATATAACTTGGCTATGATGGAATACATCTGCATGATTTGGCAACATTATTACATTGGTTACCAAGGTTGCCAGTTTGCAAGTAAAAATATTTGATGTACTTTTCATAAAATTTTCAAAATTTGTATGGGAATCGCTTGCAAATTAACATGCTATGTTGATCTGTCGCTTGTAAATTAACACACTTCGTTGATCTACATAATCGTATAACTTATGTACCTATATGTCGTTTTACAGTTCTTTTGCTGATCCGATTTAAATGACCAATCAGAGAGGTTGTGAAGGAAGCCTTCTGATTGGTCATAAAAAAACATGTACCTATATGGAGTTTTACTGTTGATGTGTTGATCCGATATATAATGGCGCGTTCTAGGGCTGCCACAGAGTTGTGAGATTATTGCAGGGCTGCTACATACTCTAAATTATATATTATTATTATTTGACAATAAATATATTCGGTAGTACGAAATGCGGCGAAAAATTTCACGGAGAGGGAAGAACGAGGGAGGGGGAAGGCGGGGAAGGTGGAAGGGAACGGGGCGCACGGGAAAGGACATGCAGGGAGAATCAATTTGAGTGAGTGAGTGAAGGAGGCGTTATCAATTATACCGCCGCCCCGGGAACCATTTACTGGAAAACCAACCTCTGCCATAAGTCACCCCAGGGGGGAGGGGGGCGGCGGCGTCCCAGAATTTACTAAACTACCGTCTTCATCCTTTTCTAAAAAGATCCCCCACACAGCATCTTAAGATTCAAAAAATTATTTCACTAATGAAAATTGTCTACTTAAGTTTTCTGAAGGTTTCACTTCTACCGCTACCGCTACCGTATCTCGGCGATACCCCAAGCTAACTTGAAATGACTTTAGCCGTTTTTGGTGAAGTAGATCTGCCATAGGTCACCCCAAGTGATTGGTGTCCGGATTCAAGGGGTGAGGTTTGTCTTTGCAGCGAATGCGTTTGCCCACCTACTGCGTGGCGGGTTGGATCGGGAGAGACTGATTGAGGGAGACCTTACTACGAAATCTCCAGTTGGACTCTCTCGCCCCGTCACCCAAATGGGATTTTCAATATTTCTGGGGCGGGTATGTGCGCCGCCGCCCCGGGAACCATTTATCGGAAAACCAACTACTCAGCTAAGAATTCAGAAGTCGCAAGATCAAATTATGGCGTTGTATGATTAGATGGACATATGAATCCATCTCTCCCACTGCATTGCAAGGCGATTGGTTGAAAGAGGAATTTAAGAAACCGACTTCGACTACATCTCAGGTACTATCATAATTAAATTTTACATCTTGAGTACCTACATCATAATTAAATTTTAATGTGAAATAGTGGTCGCCCAAAACGTGGCCGAAATTTCATCATAATTAATTTAATGTGTAATGTTCTTTTTATTGATTTACTGTTTTTTTTAATGCATAATTTAAAAAAATATATTAGATTAATATTGCAATAAAAAAATTTGCTTTTAAAAAGTTAAAGACAGAAGTTTTAAAACTATAAACTAGAAAAAACTTTAGTTCTGAAGCGGGATTAATTGGACTGAATGCTGTAGAAATGATTTCTCGTTTGCTCTTTTTACAATGCTTCGTAGCTCCCCACACGGAGAGGCTACAAAGCACCGCACAAAGAGGAGACCCATTATAATATCTCATTCTCTCGCAAGCTAACTCCTTTAAATGGATGTGTTTGTCTCTTTTTCGCTATTTTTCGTTTCATTGAGTTTCAAATCACAACGGTGCTAAAGAAGTTTTCACTTAAAAAATGTGTGTTCGGACTGGGGGAACGAACTTATATTAACGAGAGTTTTATGCTAAATCTAAGTTATTTTTTTAAACCAAATACTGAATAATTTGGGTAATTCTAGAAAAAATATTTGGTTATCGATCTGCATTAAAAGAATTAATATCGCATTACTACTTTTCTAAATACTACATAATTTATAGCAAATTTCTAGCAAATTCCTCGCAAAGTTGGGCGGGACAGCAGAATTTGTCCCGCTTCCCCTCAGTTCGGGCAATACCCCGGAAGTATCTGCTCAGGAACAGTCGGCACAATTCTAAACGATAGCAAGTAATTTCTAAGTTCTTAGTGGAAAGGATTAGATCTCGTTTGTTTACACTGCGCATCTCGTTTGCTCTTTTTACAATGCTATAATAATATATACCTAATATAAATGGAATGACTATAATAATCAGTATATTAAGAGAGCACGAGGGATTTTCAATATTTTATGTTGTTTGCGTATTTTTAAAGTCATCCGTGCACATAACAGAGGCAAAAAAAATTATAGAATACTTTTTTAGTTACAAGTGTGTTTTATACCACCAGTTAAAATTAAATATTTATATAAAATACTGTCTTACTTTTAAAACAGTTTATAAAATGTCCGTTTTCAATAATTCGTCAATCGACCTTTAGATTTTTTTCATCTGCAATCATATACAATATGAAAAAAAATTAATTGTCATAGAAAACATCTCAAGCTTAATAATGACGAATATTATTTTTTTTACACTACGTAAATCAACCGTCTTAAAACCATTTTTTGGTAAATAAAGCAAAACTTTAACTATAAAATTAATAAACTAACTTTAAAAAAAACGGTGATGTATTGGGTATTATTTAATTTTTCTATGTATCCAAAACACATAAAAACGATGACATCTTCGATTTACTTCCATTACGCGCACATTCGCTTCTTTGTAGTAGGAGACACTCAGGCGTGTTTTAAGTTTTAACATGTTCCTTGGGCAAAACCGGCGGGTTGAGGGGCCGGGGGAAAGGGCGCGCCAAGCCGTCATCGCGTCATCACGTGATGACCACTCTGAACTCGCCCGCTTTAAGAAACTAAACGTGTAAAAACTTGCAACGTCTCCAATGTTGTACATAATTTCATGACGCTATTTGCTCTCTGATTCGACCGGATTGCGTCTATCCGTTAAGTTTTAGGGCGTCGACTTTACCATGAAACTCATGTGTAATTTTGATCATGAATATTCTATGTTTTCAGGGGTATAAAAGCAATTTAATTTTAAATTTTGCGGAAAGTGAAAAAGTATAATTTTTTCAATGTAAATAATTACTTCTGAATATTATTTACGGTTGTTATAATTACTACCATTTAAAACCTGCTCCGCAGATTTTTGCTGCTAGGTCCTGGGTTCGGCTTCGCCCAATTTGAGTGTTGGTGACCATTTTATAAATCCGATTGGAACTGTTTCCGAAAATAGCCCGTTCCTCGGATCCACTGTGATCCAGTGACAGCTAGACACCAGGACAAAGAAACCGGGACAGGCAAAGACGTCACATGTAATATAAAGCCGTGTGATACAGCTAAGTATTATCGTCAATCTTTCCATATCGGGAAGAGATTAACAAATTTACAAAATCGTATTACTTATTCCTAGGGAAGGCACGTTCTCATGCGACCTGCTAATGGGAGTGGCACCGTCCTTTGACGAATTCTTGAATTCGAAACCGAATAACAACGGTAGCTATGTTTGAAATTTCACGTACACAGATGTTTATGTGGCGTGGCGCGTACGGCGTGGCGTCAGAGATGCACTCAAAGCCGGGTTCTTAAATTTCAACCACGCAGACACTAACGTATTAATACTGTTAGAAATTAATTTGAATTTAATGACTGGAAGATATGGTGGAGAAACACGTGACGAAACAAATCGTCAGATGTGACGTTCACCCGGGAAATGATAGAGCAGTTATCCGAAAAGGAATTATATGCTTTCATTGGTATAATGCTTGCTTTCGGCAGAAATCATCACGAATTCTGTATTTAAACACTAAGGACGGGTTGTTTCAAAAAATTTGATGAATTCATTAAATATTTGAAGTTAATTTTGACGTTCTGTGGAGGTTTTATGCAAGTTCTGTTATTATATCATTATAGGCTAGTTGCTGCATGAAACTGAAATAATCACAGAACTTGAATAGAACTTACACAGAACGTGAAAATTAACTTCAAATATTTGATGAATTCATCAAATTTTTTGAAACAACCCGTCCTTAGTAATACAGAATTTGTGACGATTTGTGAAGTTACTCTATATAACAATTGGAATTGATTTTGTGGCAGGTGTAATTATTTTTGGATTGAGATTTCGTTTTCGAGTACATCGAGTGTCAAGATTATATTTTTAAGGTTAAATTTTAAAATAGTAGGTTCCTACGTGGTAACTGTTGGATCAGACAGCCTAGTCCAGATCTAGTCACAAAACACGGCTAAAGCTATTTCAAGCAATGTTTCGATTCTGAATGGTGGTCTTATACTAGGGCAATACTGAGACTATCTTTCCCCTGGAAAGTGCCGCAAATATAGTATACATTATTTTAAATGCATTATTTGCGAAATAACACAAATAAAATTTATTTACCCCCGATGGGATTCTTCTCGCCACGTTCGGATTGCGAGTCAAGAGCCTTACCCCTCGACCACGATATAAATACTTTATAACTAAAAATATATAAAAGTGAACAAAACTAGGAAATAAGAAATAAATTTATGTGAATAACATGACAACATTTCAATAAGATTTTTTTTTTAA
Organism: Glyphotaelius pellucidus; assembly: GCA_936435175.1. Classification (NCBI taxonomy): domain Eukaryota; kingdom Metazoa; phylum Arthropoda; class Insecta; order Trichoptera; family Limnephilidae; genus Glyphotaelius; species Glyphotaelius pellucidus. The sequence continues at coordinate 31,508,633 of OW386544.1, forward strand.
ATAATTGTTTGCCGCCGAATACATTTTACGCATATTAAAATTCTTATATAATCGTAAAAAAAAAATTATTTATCATAAAAAAAAATTTAATTGTCATAATCATATAATATTAAATATTAGCTTTGAATATCCCCGGATCTCTCCGCCGTGTGGGATTGACCGATATCGCACGGGTGCGCCCGTCCGTATATTGTTGATACAAATTGTAAAAAAGGGTGATTTGATAATTCTGCCGATGTATTCAAGTCTAGTAAATGACCGACCTTTTGGGTGATTCATCTTTTACTTAAATTACCGCGTCCGTGCGACCATTGTCATGATATGTCTAGTTGTCTAGGCTATTCATGTTCGGACGTGTCTACAGGCCTCATAATGATAATATAGTACCCTTTACACACAGAGTTCGGAGCGGGACGTGCCCCGCGCCACTTCAGGCCACCGCGCAGAAAAGTCTTACAGTGAACAGCGCTGTAAATCGTTATCTTACTTTCGGCCTTTACTTTTCTGCGCGGCGGCCTGAAGTGGCGCGGGGCACGTCCCGCTCCGAACTTTATGTATAAAGGGCATCCATGTAATAATATTTGGATGTTTGGTACACTAATACCGTTTCAGTCGTAGCGATAATTGACATTTTCAATATCAAAATATTAATATTAAGAAATAAAATTATTAATTTCTAATATACGCATTGGAAAGATTATTTTATCTAGATTCTAGAACAATTTTTGTTTTTGCATAATGATTAAAAATAACAAATAAAGAGGTATATTTACAATATATGGGATAGTATCAAAATTTTAATATTTAGAAATAAAATTATTAATTTCTAATATACACATAGGAAAGATTATTTTATCTAGGTTCTAGAACAATTTTTGTTTTTGCAAAATAATAAAAAATAACCAATAAAGAGGTGTAATAACAATTTAAAATGTCACTACCGCGACTGCAGATGGTGGGCAGACGCGTCCCCCGCACAGACCTCCACAAACATCACCTCATGAACCCGGGCACCCCTGCTTAGTCACCAAACGTAACGAACCGCTTGAGGAGACCTATGGCAGAGGTGTTGGTTATCCAGTTAATGGTTCCCGGGGTGGCGGTACCCCGTACTCCCAAATTGGAATTACAAAATCATTAATAATTATTCAATTAGTCCTTATTCAAGCCATCTCTATCCCCCCCTCTCCCCCCCCCCCGGAAGGAGATGGAGAGAGGACGGTGGGGAAGTACCTGGCTATTCGGACCTAGTCACCAAAAACGGCTAAAGTCATTTCAAGTTAGCTTGGGAGCTTGCGTACCGTCATCCCGGGAACCATTTATTGGATAACCAATACCTCTGCCATCGGTCACCCCAAGTGATTGCTGCTTTTGGTGCATTATAAGAGTTGCCCGAGTTCATGGCGTGAGGTGTGTCCAGGTCTTGGTGGTGAATGCTTTTCCTCATCAATTGCGTGACGGTGACGTAACCAAATAGTTTTTCTAGGATTACCCAAATTATTGAGTACTTGGTTTAAAAAACAACACAGCGTAAAACTCTCGTTAGTATAAGTTCGTTCCCCCGGTCCGAACATACATTTTTTAAGTGAAAACTTCTTTAACACCGTTGTGATTTGAAACTCAATGAAACGAAAAATAACGAAAAAGAGACGAACACATCCATTTAAAGGAGTTAGCTTGCGAGAGAATGATATAGTATAATCGGTCTCCTCTTTGTGCGGTGCTTTGTAGCATCCCCGTGTGGGGAGCTACGAAGCATTGTAAAAAGATCAAACGAGATATCATTTCTACAGCATTCAGTCCACTTAATCCCGCTTCAGGACTAAAGTTATTTCGTAAGAATCCAAAATAATCGTCCTGTTTGGTGCCATAGGGCTAGAGTTGTGACCGATTCCAAGTGTAAAACGTGCCCTGAAAAACGAAGAGTTTTAAAACTATACTTTTGGAAATTTTTTGAATGATTCGTGTACAAAACGTGCTTTTAAGTAAGAATCCAAAATAATCGTCCTGTTTGGTGCCATGTGGCTAGAGTTGTAACCGATTCAAAGTGTAAAACGCGCCCTGAAAAACGATGAGTTTTCTAAAAACTATATTTTTGGAAGATTTTTTGATTGATTCGTGTACAAACCGTGCTTTTAAGTAAGAATCCAAAATTTCAGTCTGTTTGGTGCCATAGGGCTAGAGTTGTGACCGATTCCAAGTGTAAAACGCGCCCTGAAAAACTATGAGTTTTCTAAAAACTATATTTTTGGAAGAGTTTTTGATTGATTCGTGTACAGACCGTGCTCTTAAGTAAGAATCCAAAATTTAAGTCTGTTTGGTGCCATAGGGCCAGAGTTGCAAGTCGATGGGTCGAGAGAGTCAGGCTTGAAAGGTTAAAATGCCTCTCTCAACCAAGCTCTCTTGATCCGGCCCGCCACGCAGCAGGTGGCCAGGTGGCCAGACGCATCCACCGCCAAGACCTGAACAAACCTCACCCCATGAACCCGGGCACCCCTGCTTAGACACCAAACGCAACGATCCGCTTGAGGTGACATATGGCAGGGGTGTTGGTTATCCAGTTAATGGTTCCCGGGGAGGCGGTACCCCGTATTCCCAGATTGATCCCCCCCCGCCCTCCCTACTCCCCTGCAATTACTCGTCTACAATTTTACAATAAGTCCTTACTAAAGCCATTTATTTACCCCCCCCCCCCCCTACCCCCCTACCCCCCCCCCCCCACCTCTTCCCCCCTGGGATGACCTATGGCAGAGGTGTTGGTTTTCCAGTCAATGGTTCCCGGGGTGGCGGTACCCTATTTTCACAAATTGGAATTCCTCATTTATAATTATTCAACTAGTCCTTACTTAAGCCATTTCTTCCCCCCCCCTCCCCTCCACCCCCCGTCCCCACCCTACCTCTACCCCCCCCCCTCTGGGGTGACCCATGGCAGAGGTGTTGGTTATCCAGTAAGTGGTTCCCGAGGCGGCGGTGAAATTCACTCACTCAAATTGTTTCTCCCTGCATGTCCTTTCCCGTGCACCCCGTTCCCTTACACCTTTCCCACCTTCCCCCTCCCTCGTCTCTTCCCTCTCCGTATAATTTTTTGCCGCACTTCGTACTACCGAAAATATTTATTGTCAAATTATAATAATATATAATTTAGAGTATGTCGCAGCCCTGCAATAATCTCACAACTCTTTGGTAGCCCTAGAACGCGCAATATATACTAGATCAACGAATTAACAGTAATGTTCCATATAGGTACAAGTTTTTTATGACCAATCAGAATGCTTCCCTCTCTGATTGGTCATTTATATAAGATCAACATAGACAAAACGTGTAAAATGTATATGCCACCGAAAAATGGGCGTGGCTTACAGCAAAATCTCGATGACTTAAGTTGATCTATAAGGATCCACATATGTATGCCAGCTTCGGTAATAGATCAACTTATCCGTTTGGATCAACAAGAGCAAACGGATCAACTAAAAACTGGTCTACCGTCACGAAAGATCAACTTAGTACGAGAGGGTATAAATATATATATATATATATATATATATATGTATATATATACCTAAAGGGTCTTCCATTGGGGACTTTGACAGTTGATAGCGGCCGTATTGTTGTAGCGACATCTGTCAAATTGGCTGTCATTTATTCAGTCTGTTTTGACAAATCACCATGGGCGGATGTAGCGTTCAACAAATGATAAAAATGTTTAAATTTAATTCATTGTTTAATTGTTCAAAATTGTTTAAGACGACAATATACCCTAAAATACATTCAGAATCTTAATGACGTAAGTAAAAGAGCCGTATACACAAATTACGACTCGCGACCCGTGTATTGGACGGACCTACTGTGGAATTTGCTCTATCAAAGAAAAGAAGACAAATAATGTGGGAATCTTAACGACGTAAGTGAAGAAAGCGTGTAAACAAATATACGCCCGCGGCGTATATTTGTTTACACGCGAACGTACGGTCGAATTCGCCGTAGCGGGCCTGGAGATTCGACCTTTCCGCCGCATTCATTTTAATTAATACTGAAGAACGTGTTACAAATATTTAAAATGTTCCTTTATGAATCCCTACCAAAGTTATTAACTCATCATTTAGAAAAATAAAATCTGGTGCTCAACGCTAACTTTGTAGTCAAAAAACTTGTTATAAAGTTTTAAAATAGTTGTACGTAAAATATATTAATGGTAAGGTATTGTTTTATTAATTTTAAATATACAAAACTTACATCTCCAAGGGTCTGTTGGAATAAACTAGGTATTTTAGTTACGAATTCGCCGGAAATGATTAAAATGTGAGTTGTGAGCAAACAAAAATGATTAGGGTTGTGTACCGCCTTAATGATAAAATCTCACGCGGGGGTGATGTGAACTGGCCACCGAGATCGTGCGATTTGACCCCGTTAGACTTTGTTTTCTTAAGTCACAGGTCTACGCGAATAAGCCACAAACCACAGCGGCCCTCAAAGCCAACATAACCCATACCATCGGTCAAATTCAGCCTGATTTATGAGCCAAAGCCATGGAAAATTGGAAATTTCGGATGCGCGCCACCCAGAGAAGCCGCGGCGGATATTTGAACGATGTTATATTCCATACATAATGGCATCGATAGGCTTTTGAAACGAATAAAAATTTTCGATGATATCTCACACATACTTTGTTTTATTTAAATTTAAAAGTAGGAAACGCTAATGAAATACCCTTTAGTTATAATTTTTAGTATTCCACATTACTAGTCCCCGAGTATCTCGAGATACTGAAATGTCTAGAAACGATGATACGTTTATACGAATATTTAAAAAGGAACATTAAAATTTGATAATTCCCTCAAGATTCTTCTCAATAACTTCCTTCAAAAGCCTCATGATATTGAGCGAGTTTACAAGCCTATATCTGGGAAATTCACTATCTGCTAGTAAACTCGCTCAGTGTCATCGTATTACTTGCTAACTAGCAGACTGTGGACAATCTACGAAAAAAGTTGAAAGGTGGTCAACTTTGCTCGCTACTCGCCAGCGTGTGCCTCAAAATGGCGGCCCACCAACAGCTGATTTCGTAACTTTCAGAATTAGTCCGCACGGGAGTCGTTATTCTCGCTACTGGCTAGCGTGTGGCGCTAGCTGCGAGATCAAGTTTTCTACAAAATGTCAAAAGAATTGGTTAGCGCGGCAGTTGTTATTTTAGCTGCTACTGTCGCTGCTGAACGAGTAGATAGTTTTGTGTGTCATCATGACACGATTCACCCGCTTTTAAATTTAACGTACGCTTGTAAACTCGCTCAATGTAATCGAGGCTTAAGGGGCTTTCTAGCTTGTTCTGTGTTGTTGCCTGTTATTCATCAATTTTTAATGATACTTTTGATAGGTTTCGCACTGTGATTACTTATTTTAACCATGAATAGAATGCAATCCGGTTGCACATTACTTATCCACTTTTATATTATATCGTTTTATTTTATTGCGCGCGAATAATCGTTTTAATTTAAAGATTAATTATATACATATTAGACACTTTAAGATTAACTTGTTTACAAATAGGTACCTTACATGTGTACCATTATGTTACTTCCTGGATTATTATTAATAAATTACTTCATAACGGCGAAACCCCAACAGTAAATACCGACCACACTCAAACTGCCTAAGAATATCGCAGAATTGAATATTGCTTGGCAGCATGGGTCTATCTCTGTATGTTCTTTATTATTTTAGACATATACCTACCCCTTCACTGGATTATTTTAACCCTTCAGAAATTTGGCGTAGGTACTTTTCAGATGGTCAAAATATTTCCGCTTTACAATAAAAAGCAAATAAATGGAATGTTTCTGAACATATCAGAAAACTAAAATTTGTTTTTGAAAGGTGATGAAGTATGATTTCAAATTTTATAATTCAAAATAAAAAGATACTTTTTGAAATGTTAAAATTTCGCAATCAAACATAAAAAAGTTTTAAAAATGGCTCACCTTACGTTTTTTCTAACTAAAATTACTCGTAACGAAAAAAAAATAAAAACACATACATATTTTATTAGACAAATTTATTATAAACGTTATTATTATTGCCTCCTTTTTTGTTGTTCCATGTGAAAATAATTAATAAAAAATTCCCAAAGATTGAATTTTTTTTTAAAATTGCGATTCAAAACTTTGGTTTCATAAAGGAGTACATTTTACTTTTTTGTTGTTAGTTTTAAGAGTTGAATATAAATCGTGGTGTTTTTCCTTTCTAACTCCCAACGTTTCGAACATATTTCTCACTCTGATAATAAGGGAGTTACAACGATTTATATGTGAGCTGGAACAAATATGGTATACTATGATTAAACAGGTTAAAGAACTTACTTTTAGTAACATTATTACACGAATCTGTAAATCTTTGTGTGAAGAAGATTGTCTGTGGCGGGCGGACACCGGTCGGGCGGCGTGTGCTTGATTTTTATACAAATCTACAGTATTATTGTGAGATTGATGAAAATTTGTGCACTTGAATTTCAAAGCAAGAGGAGGGTCACTGTGTACATGAAATTTCGAATAAATACTCACCTTCCCTTACCCTTTCCCACTTAAAGCAGAATGTTGATACTACTTCTTGATGAAATTTTTACCACCTGTTTAAAATAAGTGAAAAATTACTGTCTACATCTGATTTCGAAAAACTCTATGATAGCTACTCTACTAAATATTTGCATACCTTTTTATTAAAAATAAATTCAATTTTGAATGGGTATTTTAGCCCTCAAATTCAAAATTAAGTTTTGTATAAAAAAAGTCGCCCAGCCTCTTCAATCTATTCTTGATCCTGTACATTCTGCGACCCTATATTAAACTCCAACCTCCTTCTCGTCTTCATGTCTAAGTCTGGTCACCTGGTCTAAGTCTTAACAACTCAGTGTGTCCTGGTGTAACCCCCTGGCTAGGGCGATACATTCGCATCGAATCGTTAATCTCAACACATAATGTAGTATGAAGATCGATTCATCAATAGAATGGATCCCAAGTGCAATTAATTTGCAGTTCCACCTCAGGTCTCCGGGGTCCTGTGACTTGGGCTGGCACCTCTCCAAATCCCAAACCATTTCGGCTGCACTAAATCATAATAAGAGTACACCGTCTACCATCTTCTGGGTACAGTTCTATGTTCTCTATCTTCTCGTATAGCTATTAATTTTATGAACGTGGTAGGCATCTTCGTATTACAGAACTCCCCTCGAATTTAATAACGGAGTTGCATAATTTAATGAAGGCACTCCACTTATGCGATGACTGGTGGAGTATTTTCGTATTGAAGCAATGAATTTCAAAATTATGGCACGTATTATTATTATCAACTAGCTGAGGTACCCGGCTTTGCTCGGGGAGTTGTTATGAGATTGAACTGACGTTCGAACCCACGACGAATCTTGCTTTATCTACCCCTACCAATGGGTAGCCCCACTCGTACAAAGAGGCTTCGAATGGTCCACAATTACAGAACGTTCTACAACACTCGAAAGAATTCTGGAATGTTCCGCTATGATCTGGGAAGTTTCGGGATGTTCCCGAACGTCCAAGACCATTCCAGAATGTTCCGGGATGTTCTGGAATGTTGTGGAGTGCTCAAGAATATTCTAGAATGTTCTGGACTGTTCTAGAAACTTCTAGAGGGCGAAACTTACAGCCATTATATTTTTAAAAGCACGCCCTTCAGGTAAAAATGGGAACCTTCTTCGTGGATGGGGGACAGAGGGCTACCACACCATACAACTCCATTGATCTAGCCGATACTGGTTTCTGCAAGTTGGCGGCAGGCGCATTTTAGTACATTTTTTTTATATTACATATTGATGATCACAGCGCCCATTGTACATATATTTAAGTATCAACCGGTGGATGCAATTTTTAGTCATAAGATGTTTTTAATTGTTTGTCTAGTTTGTAGTTTTTCTAGATTTAAGAAATATATTGTAAGTTTGTACAGCGCACTTGAGGTGATTTTTCACAAAAACGGCGCTATATAAATCATCCAAATATTATTATTATTATGTGTTTTATTCATCAAAAAAAGAAAGAAAGTTTGTAGTAAATTGATCTTATAAAATTTTGAGGGTAAACTTAAAATAATTCTTAATCTGATCGGTAATTTAATTTTTTTAGCAACAACTCCTTTTTGGGTTGCGATCACAGAACATACGTTGAAAATGTAGGCCTCAACGGCAAACGCACGCTCCTCACTGTTCCAACCCATGATGGCGACTGAACTGTGTCGGGACAAAACTTAATAGTTCCTCCTCTCGAACGAGATCGCTAGCGCTCCGCCACGACATCAACCGACTGAATGGCGCGCATTTTAAAAAAAGAAGCTATGCTGCCGCACCCTGTATAATTATATTTTTTTGTTAATTATTTACCAATTTCAAACTAAAATCCACTTCAAAAATACCTTAATAGTAAGTTGGTATGGAAATCAAACGAATTTATTCACAGTGTCGATTTTTGTAGTTATACGTCGGGAAATACAGCAAACAGACAATTAGTTCTATCCTTGATGCATTTGAATGAAATTTTTTTTTTTATAAGAATACCTCACAAGAACCCCAGCTGCTCCCGTCTGGAGCCAGTGAGACTATGGCATCCGCAATTGGGGTATGTTGTGAGGCTGAAGGTAGTAGGGAGGGGAAGTAAATGGGGAAGAGGAAGGGGGGGAAGTACCTGGCTATTCAGATCTGGTCACCAAATACGGCTAAAGCCATTTCAAGCAACGTTTCAATTCTGAATGGTGGTCCTACACCAGGGCGATACTGAGAGTATCTTCCACACTGGAACGTGCCGCAAATATACTGCATCTATATTAATTTAATGAATAAAAGAATAACTTGTAAACACCACTATATTATTAACATTATCGACATGTTTCAAAAACATGTTTTCTTCGTCAGGATAAGAGATTAACATATACTATATATTATTTTTAATTAATTTATCGTGAAATAACACAAAATAATGAAATAAAATTTATTTGCCCACGCTGGGATTCGATCCCGCGACCTTCGGATTGGGAGTCAAGAACCTTACCCCTCAACGATGTAAATATGTTTCATACGTTTGTTATTCGACGGTACATCCTCTCTGCACACTACGTCGGCGACACTTACGACAGTTTTTTGTAAGTAGGTATAGCGTATTTGCCCTAAACCGACTGTATATTAAGTATGCCTGAATATGAATAACTGTCATGGAATCGATGTGACGTGTTCGAGAGCAGAATAATTTGTCAAGGAAATGCTATAATGAGATTAATTTGAGGAGTATTCACACGAGACTACTGTAAATGTAAATATACAGCAATAATATGTCAACATTAAGCAGTAGAGTATTTTCCTTCTATGTTTGTAGGTAATTCAATTACGTCACTCGAAAATACTCTTTGATCTTCTTCTTCTAATATACTCGGATAGAATGCGAGGCATCGTGATCCCGACACCTAAACCCCACGCCTCTCCCCCACCCCCCACGCCACCCGTTCATATCCAAACTCGACACTCGACACGATTTTCTCTACTCTGTGATTTTAGGGTGAGGATTTCACAAGAGATCTTTTCAAGGATATCATTTTCAGTTGCTTACAAATGAAGATTATTTTTTAATGCTTATGTGTATATAAAGTGTCTCTATTTAATTGTAATTAGTTAATAATAAGCCATGTTGAACTTTGAAATAAGCGAAACCTGGTTGGCTGTCATTTATTAGTTTAATAAAAGTGGTGTGTCGGAAAGGGTCACCCGAGCGTTGATTCCCGAAATTATAATTATTAATACAATTTCTTGTGCATTATTTACCAATTTCAATCCCAAAATCTATTTAGAAAATGCCTTTTTAATGTTACTATGGACATCAAACGAATTTATGTACATTATCGTTTTATTGTGCTTATAAGCTGGTATATACAGTATAGACAAGTAGTTTTTTCCTTAAGTTGAAGCTATGCGTGAAATCCCATTTAGATTCATCTTAACGACGAATCGGTTTAGAGGATGAACATCAAAAAATATGCTACGGATAAATTGAAGCTTTTACTAGCTTTTCTACGTTTTGGAATTACAATAAAATTATTATTTACATAACAGAAAATATAAGCATAAACCACTAAAAAATGTTTTTTCGTGACTTAACTGTGAAGTAATAATAAGAAGCAATTTATAAAAAATACCCCTTTATGGCTAAAACTATTTTTTAGGTTTTGTATTGTCTAACCTTTTTTCATTCTTTTAAATTATGCACAAAATAAATAAAAACCACTTTTTCGTTTACTTGCCTCTTGCAAACACGACGCGTGATTTAAATTTTGTAAGCACGATATTTCTAGCGTTTATATTTCTCTCAAAGCGTATAAATGAAAATATAATTGAAATTTTGTTATTCGGCGATACATGTTCTCTGCACATCCCTTCAAGGAAACTGTGTTATGTTTTGTGTAAGTAGGTATACGATATTTTCCTAAACCGACTTCATATTGTATATTAGTATGCCGGGCCGGCATCTATCGGAGGATCAACAGTAATCGAACCGTTGCAAAATGTGTTTTCCATTTACCCCCTTACTAAAAAAGATATATTTTATATTTTGCACATTTGATAAACGTTTATTTATGGTTATCAGTTGTGAAAAGTAAAATTTAAAACACTTTTATTGGTAGGGCACAACATATATTAATTATTATATTTACAAAATGCTTTAATTATTTTTCCTGACGAAAGCTGAAAATCCATCTTTGTGAAATAGGATCATTAATTACCCTTTTGAGTTGAGCGGAATTCGAACTCGTAACCTCACTAATCAAAGCCAAATTGTATACCACTACGCTACGGAGACTGTTTATAAGTAGCATAAAATTTACGTACTTATAGCTATAATATCTTAGCGCTTTTACGTATAGTTTTAAATTATTTTCTGTACAGCGCCCTTGAGATAAAATTGCGAATTGGTGCTACCAAAAGAGACAATTATTATTATTTTATTAATAGCAGGTTTACCGTCTAAGATCTATATCATTATTAGACCATTAAATTAGATTGCATTTATGTTTTACATCTCCTTACTTTTTTCCAAATCTTATTAACTTTTGATTAAGTCCTTTGAAACCCGTTCTTGATTTAATTGACAACTTAACGCTGGCAGCTAAGTAACACCTTTAATTATTTGTATTATTTCTTACCCCTTGTAGTGATTTTTTTTCACGAAAACAGCGCTGTATAAATTAACCAATTTTTATTACTATACGTATTATGCTGTTTCGCACAAGAAGCAAAAAATAGATGAAAAACCAAGAAATCAAATAACCTTCTTTTTTCTTCTAAAAAAATAACAACGAGTAGGTATGTACAATATAAGTGAGGTAGGATATATTTTTATTTTTTTTAAACTTATTTTTACTCTGTTTTTTATACACAGTAGACATAATATGCCAATTTGGGAGGCTGGTATCGGTACCGCCACTCTGGGAACCATTTATCACCCCAATTAGTTCTCTACGTTTGGTGACTTAGCAGGGTTGCCCTAGTTCATGGTTTGAAGATTGTCTAGATCTTGGCGGCAAATGCGTTTGCCCACTTTACTGCGTGGCGGGCCGGATCGGGAGCGACTGGGTAGACTTAATCTAGACATCCCCAGCTGGATTCTTTCGACCCATCGCCTTACATCGCGGTGGTAGGAACAGACTCATACGTCCGTCAGTCCTTAACGAATTGACGCCCACCCCTCTCACCTTTTTTCTTCCCAGAATTTCATCTCCTTCCTTTCCTAAAAATACCCTCCACACAGCATCCTCAAAAATGAGTCCTGAGGGGTTTTTTCCTCGACTCCGGGTTGTTTCTTCGACTTCAACCCAGGTTACCTCCCTCGTTTCCTCAAAAAGACTCTTTACCTCGATCCCCATAGATGACAGAGGTTCTCTGGAAAATTATTTTTATTAGGGCCTCCTATGAAGAGTTACTAAAATAAATTAAACTAAAAAAACATTTATTTTTCTTACGAGTTAATCTCATTTTTTGACACAAGGACCGTAATGCAGTTTAGAAAGAGGCTAATTAATAATTATTCGTAGTAGCTTTAGATGAAGCCTCTGACTTGAGTTCTCCTCATTAAGAGGTGCTTTCCTATCACCGGTGGTACTACTGACAGTAGTTAAGGGTGGCACTCTAGCGGAGTAGGTCCTCAGTTCCTTGAGGCTGCTGCGAGCTGCATCCGCCCCTACACTTACTAATTGCTACTGTGAGTGCCATGACACTTAATGCACTACGAAGTAATGCAAAATCATATGATTTTGGTTTGAAAATTAGATCGCTTAAAAATATTTTAGATTCTTTAATTAGATACTGCGAGGAGAACACATATTTGCCTTTTGAAATAATCTTTTTTTTTTTAAAGCTCAGAAAAAAATAAATTATCAGGTCTATAAAAACTGCTTTAAAGTTCAAAATCTCCTACTTATGAATCCTTTTACTTTTATGGTATTATTGTATAATGTAGTAAATTATATTCTTGAGAAAATGATCTTCAAACATTTAAATTTTTTTACTTGTAACTATATTTTGTATATTTTGTTTGGTTATTCGCTCTTAATGTAAATGCGTTTAATTCTATTTATATAAAGGAGAGTATCTGTGCCTGATTACATATCATCGGATTGGTGTTATTTTTCTATTTTTACTGCATAAAAAGATTTTTAATGTCTTATAATTCGGCTTTTGCTAAATAAAGGACCACTCTTTGTTAATTAGCCAAATGAGTAAATAATAGGCAATCAACATTAAATAATTTCAAATTAATATTATCGACATACTAAATTAATAACAAAAAATTACATTCACCGAAAAAGGCCTAGACATCTAGGAAAAAACCACTAATTGCTCGACATACTTACAATCGGCTAAAAAAATTATATCAGTTATCTCAAAATAATTAAAATAAAATAATCGCTGATTTATCTTAATACTATTGAGGAAAGCTGTCAGCAGCAATCCGATACAATATCCCCATCCCCTATCTGTCGCTAAAACCTGAAATCGTGACGAATAAATTTGGCGTAACGACAAAATCTAACTCAAATACTCTTATTTTTATCGAATCACCCCCATTCGGCGCGGGAAACGCCTCGCGGGTTGGGGAGGGTAGTGTAATAATATGAGAATATGAAGTGGGTGAAGGGGTGGTAGGTGGATAGGGGTGGGTGGGGGAAATGGGACCGGAGACTGGAAAAATTCGGTCCAGCCGCCCATATTCTGAGCTGGTGAATGGATGGGCCACGCCTACTTCGTAGAGGCTTGTAACTTAGCCAACTCTCATGTTTAAATTGTATATTATGAGTTCAATTTAATTTAGTTCTGACAATCCAGTCAACTTCATACCTGTATTTTAGTAAAATATCAACGACGGCAAACCATCACCGCCCACAATTGAGTATGTCGTTAACTAATTGTAATTGTTTTTCATTTTCAATTTTTTTTTATTTATTTTTAGGGGCATTTTACCACTGAAATTCACCGTTTTCTAAATATCACTGATTTTCATTTAAAAAAATCGGGGCATTTTACCACTGCTGCAAACTGTTGAAATCCACAGTTAACTAAATTCTACCAAATATCATAGTTTTTGTTTTTCAAAAATCGGGGCATTTACCACCGCTGCAAACTGCTGAAATATTGGTACAGCATACTCTATTATGAAATATTTAAAAAAAAGTTAACGGCCCTTTTAGAAATTTTAATCATTTTGATTTCCGTAGTATTAATTATCTTAAGAGGAATATAAACGCTAGAAATATTTCGATTCTCATGCCTACAAAATTTAAAATCGCACGACGTACTTGCACGAGGCAAGTAAGCGAAAATGTGTAAGTGAAAACTTTTTTTATTTATTTTATGCATAATTTTATAAGAATGAAAAAAAGTTAGAGCATACAAAACCTCAAAAATAGTCTTAGCCGTAAAGGGTATTTAAAAAAAAATTGTTTCTTATATTACTTCATAGTTAAGTCATGAAAAAGCTTTTTTTAGTGGTTTATGCTTATATTTTTTGTTATGTAAATAATAATTTTATTGTTATTCCAATACATAGAAAAGCTAGTAAAAGCTTCAATTTATCCGTAGCATATTTTTTGATGTTCATACTGTAAACCGATTCGTCGTAAAGATGAATCTAAATTGTAATATGATTTCACGTATAGCTTCATCTTTAGCCAGATTACGCGCGAAATTTTTGATTGTTTCTATCCACTTCTGGCGGCTACATCTTCGACTACGGACGAGAGTCATTTTTATTTCAAGCCTATGTATAAATCCTCACAAAATCGCTTTATTTAGTGTCAATATAGTACTCCTGCCTCTACAACAGATCGGCTTGGAGATTGCTTATTCTCTTTTAGTTTTATGTGTATCTAGCTGAAGCCCCCGGGGTTACCCGGGCTTTACGCTTACTTTTTTGAAATCAGCATTAATCATTTCATTAATTTGTAATAGAACTGCAGATCTGTATTTAAAAAAACCACCCACAGCATTCTTTTTTATATGTATTTGCCTGTATAGATGGATAAACTATTGAATATAAATTTACTTCCTGTCACTCGTATTAATTTTTAGAGGTACGTGACAGCGTAATACGTCGAATTGTTTATTACTTCATAATAACTCTCGCTAGTGACATGCTGAATAAATAAATCAAAAAAATAATCTATCTTAGCTCATTTTTTCTTCATAACTTGAATCTTGTACCTAATTAACCTTCGAGGAGTGTGATTAATGCTGTATTTAGCTTAAGTTATTCCAATTAATAAATAATCAATTTGCATATCGGGGGACAGCAAAGTAGGAACCGAAATCAGAATAAAACAGTTTTACACATGCAATATATCTAATAAATCATTGGACGTATTTTTTTTTAAATTTAAGGTTTTTATTACTATTTGTTTTCATGTTTTTAAGTAGGCACCGGTTTAAAAACCCAGCTTACGATTAGATACCCACAAAATGGGTGACTGTAAACAAAATTAATGAATAAAAAGCGAATCATTTGATTGTTTGTTCGCAAGTCCCGGGCTGTATCTAGCTCCTCGTCTGGGGTGGATCAATACTACACTCTCTTTACTCCACGCCACGGGAAGCATGCCGCTTGCCCAGACTGCTGGCCTAGACGGTGACTGGGACCGCTTTTACCGCTCTTGGCTCTCATGAATCGCGCTTTACAAATTAATAAAACTACATCCTTAGTATCCATGCTCGTTGGTTTTACGCTCATTCGAACTTGTCTCAACGTGTACCGTCTCGCTCGATACTTTTTGTTTGATAGCCACGATGCGCAAATGATTCAAGAACCGTAATAAGGAACTCCAGTGAAAAATATTATTGCTTTAAAAAAATATGTTCATATAGACCAATATACGCTGATTCTGAATATATAAGTTTTATTACATTATATTTAACGTAGAGTTTTAAAAAAAATATTAAAAAGTCCATTTTAAAACGTGTCATTAAAACACCCTATTGCTGGATTTTGGCGGCGTGACGTCACCGCGCCGCGTCACCTGGGTCAAAGTTGTATAGAAATCAATAGAAATGAAGGCGCAAGCCGTTCGGCATTCCGTGTTATTGGTTTATAGAGAATTGGACATATAATAGTTTTTGTTTTTATTGAAACATTATTTAGGCCTAAATAATTCAGTATCAAAAATAAAGTATCTCTATTAGTTTATCTATATTATTTAAAATATTCAAAAACTCTAACTGTACAAAAACCGATCATAATGCCCAGTAAAACGTTCCAATGCTGAAATTCAAAATGGCGGGAGTCAAACAGCTGATTCCAGTTCCCAACAAGATTCATACTTCGGTTAGTCATGATGACGTCACACTAGATTCGGTGGTTTTCGGGGGATCTTGAAAAATTAAAACTTTGACATTTATTTTAACTATTAAAACTAACTATAAAAATAAAAATGCAGTTATTTAAGTTAGAAGGTCATTATTCATAAAAAAATTGGACTGGAATTCTCTATTATTATTTTTTTTATTTATTAATTTTTAGTTCTTTTATATTATTATTATTAATACTCTTATTCAATTTATAAACAAGTTCTGCTACGTAATTATTATTACGCGTGACAGCTGTTCCGCCTTCTGATGGCATTATCAAACTGTGGTTTTAACACCTACAGACGATGTATTTATATAATTTCTAGATAGGTACTTACGATGAGAAAATTTTATTGTTTTTATTTTTATTACCTACGCCCTTACTATTTTCTGAGTAAAATGACTGAAATTATTAATGGTTAACATCCTTTTAAAGTTTCCCTAATTACTGTATTGTTTGAATTTGACTGAAGGTCGGTACTTTAGTCATTTTGTGAGTTATTCCCAAATGATGACGCACGGGTTTATTATTGAGCACAATTAAGTATTTGAAACAGACTTAAAACATATCTAAGAGTGGCGAGAGAATTATATTTTTTTGTTCATTTATGTTATGATAGATAGTAATAAAACTTTTTTATATTATGTTAGACGAGTCAAGTCGTTAAGTCACTAGTAATAAATCTTACCTGTAAGTCAATAGACACCTCACAAGTCCAAGTGGTAAGTTTTGCCGCCGCCCCGGGAACCATTTATTGGATAACCAACACCTATGCCAAATTCAAAATTTTTACATTTCAAAAATTATGTGTTTATTTCGAATTTGAACGTATTTCATCACCTTCAAAAAACAGTTAATAGTTTTCGGTGGCGTTCAAAAATATTCCATTTATTTGGATTTTATTTCAAAGCGTAAATATTTTGAACGTCCGACAAAATAGGCCCGATCCGAGGGGTTAAAAATATTAGTATGTTACCAACGTATTAGGCAGTCTCCCGGTTAACGTAATTTCCCGGCATTTAAACCACAAACGACAATAACTTACTTTCCTGTTGGATATCGTAATGTGTATAATTTTATTTATTTATATTGTTTCATTATAAACATGACGTAATGATTGGGGTGTGCGTCTTAGCTTCAACAGCGTGAAATTAAGCACAGTAAAATTCCTCTTATTTTCCGTTTCAAAATCACTTGCTTCGATTGAGTGTTTCTTTGAACTTTAATCAAAGGAATTATGCTGCTTGAATGTTTATTGTCCTAATTACGTGTTCACCCGTGACAACACACGCGTGTTAGCACGTGAAGCAGGATAAGGGTTCAGTTTCCCTGCTGCGAGCTTTCCCTCATGGCACCGCAGGGAAATCCACTTGCCTTTCACAAATGGAGCCCTTGTAAATATGAAACGTTTTCAGATTACTGGAAACTTTTGGGGATTCTATTGTTACGAACCCTTTGCCATTAGGAAGCAAACTCACACACGAATGACATTTGCAGCAAGAGTAGGGTATGAATGCAATTGTCGTCAATAGTTGTCCTAAGATGCTAGGCTGGAAGTCCACAATGGAGTTCTGGTGTATAACTGTGAGTTATATTTATAGAGAAAGGAAGAAAGTTCTGATAAACTAAGTTCTGATTAGAACTAAGATCTCTCTAGCGCTTGTGTGGGAAATCCGTATGAATTAGTTTGTTCGACAGGCCCGCAAAGCGTGTTACGAGCAAACATAAAGCCTCGATTACATAGAGCGAGTTTACAAGCTGCTAGCCTGTAAGTTTAAAAGCGGGTGAATCGGCGAGTGAGATCGTCATGATGACACACAAAACTGTCTACTCGCTCAGTAGCGACAGTAGCAGCTAAAATAACGACTCTCGCGCCGACATTTTGTAAAAAACTTGAGTTCGTAACTAGCGCCACGCTAGCCAATAATGGCTTCCGCCGGAACTAATTCTGACGGATGAAATCAGCTGTTGGTGGGCCGCCATCTTTAGGCAAACACCAGCGAGTAGCGAGTAAAGTTGACCACCACCAGCTCCACACAGGAGGCCCTAAGGAAAACAATTTCCTTTGGGGCCTATGTCATCTTTAAAAATAACGGAGAAGAATTTGTGGGAACTGGGGGTCATTGTGTCTAGGAGTGACGAACGTATGAATCCATCCCTCCCAAGGCGATGAATCAAGAGAATCCGACAGGATAGTTCAAAAGATCTTCCTCGACCAGTCTCTCCCGATCCGTCCCACCATGGAGTAGGTGGGCAGACTCATCTGCCGCCAAGATCTAGACAAACCCCAACACAAATTTTGTTTCGAATTGACAATCTATTAGTTGTCACAAATTAGGAGTCACAAATTTCCACCAAACAAAATCACACAAACGGTGTTGAGTTAAGGCTCTCGACCCGCAATGCGGGGATCGCAGATTCAAACCCCGACTTGTGCAAGTATATTTTTTTATTTCTTAGTTATTTCACAATTTATTAATTTAAAGTAATGTATAGTACATTTGGTTCACGACAACTCAACAAAGTGGCATTTAAAAACCACTTTAAAAAGACATTAAATTTTAAAAAAAGTTCATAACCTAACCTAATATAACCTATTCAACAAAGTTTTTTTTGGTTCATCGCTTTTAATGACTTTTCAATCAAAGGAGTGATGAAGTTGCACATTTTTGAGTTGTCCGGTCACCAGTACATTTGCAGTACGTTCCAGAGTGGAGGTGTAAGACCATCATTCAGAATTGAAACGTTGCTCGAAAAGGCTTTAGCCGTGTTATTAGTTCTGAATTATTTGACATTCTCCCACTTTCCTCCTCCCCATCTCTTTCCCTTCCTTACAACATACCCCAATTGGGGATGCCGTGGTCTCACTGGCTCCAGACGGGAGCAGTTGTAACTCTTGTGCGGTTTTCGCATAAAAAAATAAATAAAACTTTCCCGTTTTCATCTCTCCGTTTTTAAAACATTTCCATTTCGTTCACCTTTTTCTCAAACGTTTTTATGCTAAAGAAGTCGGTTCGGTAACGACACGTCAGCTTCGTCCTCTAACGTGGGTATTTCTCAAGACCCAAGATCGTTTATATCTCTCCCTAAAAAGATCCCGCACAACATTACCTATTTAAATGCCACACAAATGTTACTCTTTTCTTCTTTTGCTGCGTTTTATTTTTGTTGATTTTCTTTTTATTCTTTGTATTTATTCCGGTAATAATGATGTTGAAATTTTATTTAAAAACTAATTCATAAGATTTTCCTTCTAAGAATGGGTTTATTCCAAATAATTTGTAATATATTATGACTTTGAATAGTTTCTGTAAATAAAATAAAAACATGCTCAGAGATAACACAAGCCCCTAAGAAAGACACAAAAATCGTATTTTTGTCATTAAAAAAAAATTGTTTCTTGCTAGCGCAGGCCCGTGAAAAATAACGGGATATTTTTAAAATTTTAATTTATTTGTTTATCTAAAAAATGGTACATATTAGAGTATTACTAATTTTCCATTAAAAGCATTTGCTTGTGGACGGAAGAAGAGTTTACGTTATATATATACAATTAATACAGTCACGTGTTTCACATACATATGTACAATCACATCGCAATCAAGACCCTTTAACTGAAAGATAAACATCCTTTTATTCAGTAAGAAGAAAAAAAAATTATAATTTGTAGTGTGACATTCGTGTGGAAATAGGGGAAGCAGTCTTCCCGTTGCTGATTTCCCTAAAATATCTTTTGATAGAGTTCAACAGTTGTACTTCGTCATTAATCTTCTGATTTTTACTGGTAGCTTAGAAGTATTTTCTGTGGTGTGTTGGGTAAAAGAAGTGTTTATTTTGGGGCATACAAATACATGATTAAGTCTAGTACGACTTTCAGTTATAAATGAGTATTTATCTTTTTCTTTTTAAATGTTAGGATTTTGAATTCTTCGGTTATTCGTTCAGTGGGGAAGTCTGGAGATTTTTTAGTATAATTTTTATTATGGTGATGTTCGTATTCATTATAATGTAATTGTGGGATTGGGAATTATTCCTTGTTAGCTAAAAATTGCAGACCCTAGAAAAAGCACGAATTACTTTGCTTGTCAAGTAACCATTTCAAATATAGAATTAAGATACATTTTTAATAAAAAAAATATTTTATTATTTAAGTATTTTACGCTGGTCTCAATTCTTGACATTATCAATTCCAATTTTGAAAATGATAATTACATTTAAATTCAAAACAAATCCAGGTTCATCGAACCATATTTAGGATGGGTTGTTTCAAAAAATTTGATGGATCCATCAAATATTTGAAGTTCATTTTCACGTTCTGTGTAAGTTCTATTCTAGTTCTGTTATTACGTCGTTATAGGACAGTTGCTTCACAAAACTGAAATAATCACAGAACTTGAATCGAACTTACACAAAACGTGAAAAATAACTACAAATATTTGATGAATCCATCAAATTTTTTGAAACAGGACGGGTGTCCTAACAATCATTCACAGATAGACGCACAATCGTTTACTTATGAAGTTAGAAGTTTTTCTTGAAATTGTGCTTTTTTACGTTAGCATCACACAGGAAATCCTGAGGAAAATAAATTCAATCAGGGCCTATCTTAGGGTATGCTGTGTGGAGGATCTTTCATAAAAGGGAGGAGAGGAAGTTCTGGGCAGGAAAAGTTATCAGGGGTGGGTAGGGATCTGGGGGTGTGTTCAGGAGTGACGGACAGGCGAAAGGTCGAGAAATTTCGGCTAGAAAAGTCAAGACATTTTTTCCCGATCAACCAGTTTATCTCGATCCGGCCTGTCATGCAGCAGTTGGGCAGACGCATCCACCACGAAGACCTGGGCAAACCTCACCCCACGAACCCGAGCACTCCTGTTAAGTCACGAAACATAGCAAACCATTTGGGGTGACATACTGCAGAGGTGTTGGTTATCCAATAAATAGTCCCCTGTGCGGCGGTACCCACAACTGTCTCCCAAATTTTAAAAACACTAAAATAATAATATCACCTAAAAATCTACACCACTTGAAATCTAATTTAATTTTATGCCTTTCTAAATATATTTTTTATGAACCAATCTGTCTCTACCCTAATTCCGTACATAAACAGATAAAAAGTCAAGCACCCCATTTTAAGAACATGTTTTTACGATATCTTTTGAAATTGATTTAAATTAACGACAGACATAAACCGAAATTTATCATTAATCTGAAACTGGCTCTGGGTGTCAGTAGGAGCAGCGGTGCATTGAATTAAAACTTTTGTTTAGGTTAATAAATATTCATTTTTCGCTTAGACCCGTTCGTGGTTTTATGTACATAAAGCAGCGTGATAAATTTTGCTCTTTTTATAATGATGTGTCGAATAATATTGGCCATTGCAAATGGGTTAAATGTAACGGTTCTTTTCATGTTTGAATTTGATGGCGGTTGAACTGTTGTTCACATTTTAGTATGTATTTTTTTCATTCTTTATAAAACGAAATTTTTTGTTTTGATCTTCCAATTTTAACATTTTATTTCTCTTTTGTTTCAGGTAAGTTCAAAAAATTTCAAAAACGAAATTTTTGATATTTTGTCAAACTTTCTCGCTTGATGGACTGTGTAGTGTATACTGGTAAGTATGTAGTTGTAGTTACATAATTTTTTACTCGTATATGCAGGAAACAAACGATAATATGTTTGAAAATTATCTGAAAAACTTGTAAATATTATGGTCGATACATGGACCACTTTTGTTTTTTCTGCTATTGATAGCGGTCCAAAATTGGACCACATTTTCCTACCTTTCGTAAAACATTTATTGTAATTATTTAAAACATTTCAAAATACCAACATTGAGATGTACGAATAAGTAAGGAGTTTCAAAGTAACAAACATGCAGGATTCGCGCGGTAATAAACTTAAAGGGATATGATACCCTTCATTCAATTCGTAAACTGCAAGAATTGCTTTATGATTACTTCGATAGATGGCAGTAGAGATACCTTCTTGAATTTGAAATATTGAAAATTGTACGCGCGTCGCTACACAAATTTCGTCCTAAACTCCGCCGACGAAAAAAGTTATTGGCAGCTAGTGGAGGGAGGGTGATCTACAGAGAAGGGCCGGACTGTTAATGGGCTTAACATTATTTTATTTATTTCATAATAAAAATATGTTTAGTTCAGTTTTTTCACATTTTATCGACAAAATATAATTACGCATTACGCATTATTTGCTGAACGAATTTCTTTTTCAAAATTAATAGATTACTTAGTTAGTTCCCGGCATACGTTGAAATGCCACTAATAAAAAAATTGTTTCTCCCTGCGTGTCTTTTCCCATTCGTTCCGTTCGCCTTTCGTCCCCATTCCCCCTCCCATGTCCCCTTCCCCTCACGTTATTATTAGATTTATACATCAAAGTATGATTTACGCGAAATGTATCGTAATTTTACGAATTTTCTTCGAATATCTAAATTTGAAGAGCCGGTTGCATCAGAAATCGGCAACGAAATTTCGATTTACGCGGTAATATATCACATTTTTATGAGTTTAACGACATGGCCGCGACGGTCGCGGCCGTGAAAATTTGATTTATGCGGAATATTTTACGGAAAATATCGTATTTTTATGAATTTACTTCGAATACATTGGGCGACTTACATGGGAATAAGTCGTATTATTACGAATTTATTCCGAAGAACCTACCCGTATTTGAATTTGCAACCGAGGAACTCAATTTTCGGCGATTTTTTTTCGTTAAATTTCCAATTACGTGGGAATTCGTCAATTCAAAATTTTACTTTTGATGTCCCGTGGATTTCGAATTGACGGGTCCTACTGTATATACAGAAACACCTATGACACATGTAAATCACAAGTTTGTACATGATCAATATAAAAATAAAGATTTGTTGGTAAATTTTAATTATTATAAATTAAGTTGACTGATTCGGCCCATTGCCTTGCCGATTTGCCGTTTGGAATCTCGTGGTTCACATATGTAGTCGATTTTATGGTGTTTTTTTTTTAAATTTAACTTCTAAATATTCAGCCGTTTATTGTCTTTAAACTATATTTTCTAGAATAGATATCATAGATATATATCATATCATAAAATATCTTTGATTTGACAACGTGTTAATGGTTACGTGTTTATACGCAGAAAGGCGATATTATTGTTAATTTTTCCTTTAAAAGTTTTTTTTGTCTGTTTCTCTATGTACAAACTTTATTGACTTCATTTGAAATTTTAAAGATAAAAATAAAAAAAAAAAAACTTGTTTGCAATAAACTTGTTTACTCCTTATGCTAATACCCCTTACCGTGTAAGGTCGGAACAGTGGAAAACTTGACTTATTATCACTTAAAACCATAAAATGCGTACTTGCCGTTGTAATTAATAACATGGCGTCCTTGAAAAAAAAATGACATTTCGCATTCTTTAAATTAACAAAATAACCATTAAAATGCATTATTTCCAATTTCCGGTTACTGAATCAATTAGTTCTAGTTAAAATCTACCTAATAATTTTTTTAAAGTGTACATTAAGCGTGTTCCTATATTGATAATGGCCGCCAAGTGAATAATCGATTTTAATTTTAACGAAATAACTATTAAAATTCATTACTTTCCAATTGCGGAAACTGGAATACTTACTTCCCATTATTATCTATCTGATATTAAGTTTTTTTTTTAAATAAAAAATGCATATTAAGCACGTCCCTATTTAGTAAATATTTACCTAAGAATCTAATTACGAGACGGTAATTTTTGGTTTTATTACCAAACACCGCGTACGTAAAAAACGTTCACTCAGAAAGACAAATTCTCGCACATACTTGCAAAACGAGCGCGCTGGTCAACAATACGCGTGAAGTTGCAAACAGAACGCATGTTGGATGTTGTTTTTTTACGCGTCTGTCAGTTGAAAACATATAATGCGGTAAAGTTACATAAAAAAAGAGAATTTGTGAGTACTAACTGTTATTGTAGCTTCCTTAGATTATCGCATTACTTGAAGTGAATTGGTATTGTAGTATTTGACTCATTTATGGAACATTTTGATGGCGTTTTAGAAATATATTGGCTATGAAATATGGAGCGTATAGTTTCACCACCATTCAACGGGGGCTCCTCTCCCGGAATGGTAAAAAACTTTGAAATGTGTTAAAATTTCGTGCAAAATTAAGTATTTATTTAATTGTTGATATCCACAGATATCATAACGATAATAAGAGGCCGTACTTCTACAGATGTGTGTATTGTTTACATGTTTCAATTTAAAAATATAATGTAAAATCATTATTAATGCGACAATCATAGATCGAAGTTTTAAAAGTGGGTTGTATGGTGTATCAATGTTTTTATTTTTTATGGTCGAATGCCTACATCAATTAAAAAAATTAATAAGCAGATTGAAAAATAATAGTCCATTATTTAGTAACAAAAAATATCAAGTCTGGGAATGACACACAAAATGTAGTATTAAGCCGTTTTAGACAGCCGTTTTCCAGCAAAATACCATTCTGCCATATAACACACTCTTAAGGATTTTTTTATAAATCCTATAAATATGAGATAAGCGGTAAAATACAGGTTAATTCATTGGATATATAGCACTTTAATAAGTTTTTATGTCTTCATGTTAAAATTCGAAGGTATGATTTTTTTTAATGTTTGCGAAAAATTTAAAAAATGAACTTCTGGAAATCTCGAGCAATCAAGGCAAATTTATTTATTTGCGTGGTCGCTCCAGTGGTTATAAAAGGAAATCTGTCTAGTTAGGAACTAATAACAACCTGAGAAGATATAATAACACTTTTACACATTCGAATAAAATAAAATATAACGATATAGTTAAACAATTTTTTTTTCTTCCACATATAGTCACTGATCACTCAGCCGAGTAAACCGTCCAAACCCCCCACCTCGACCCTTACTGTCCAACACCTACTGATTTTAAAAATTCAGTTGAAAGTTTTTACTTGAAAAAAATATACTTATACTTAAAAAATACACCAAAAATTTTACAAGAGACCAAAATTTAATTTACATTTTTTACTCCAAATAATGTCAGGAATCACTAGTTAAAGTAAGTCAATTTCATTTATATCTGATCATAACCGGATTCCTACGTAATATTGACTTTTTTGTATTTTTTAACAATAGTTTGACGAACTGAAGTGGTGGCAAATAACAGAAATAGTTTCAAATAAATTATTTTGGTAAATATCAAAAGGCGTTAAATAAACTCGGCGTGACGAACTAATGAAAAATCCATAATATTCATTTATTCACACCGCGTCTCGCCAAGCCTCTAGGCCAGCGGTCGTCACACTTCCTGAACTACAGAAATATGTGAATTTTCACGTATGTAAAAATTATTACAATAATAAAATAATAGTACATACAATAATATTAATACATACAAAAATTAACCATTATTAAAGGTTACTTTGCTTTAATAGTACGTGATTAGCGTGTTTTTTTTTGTCTTTATTAGACAATATTTTTTTACCTTTCCATTCCCTCACTGTGCCATCTCAACGCCCCCTAATTTTCTCTGTGTCTTCTACTGCCCCCCTGAAAGTCTCAAACGCCCACAAGGAAGCGTTGTCGCCCACGGTGAGAACCTACGACGTACACTATATGTATCTGAGAGTATCATACTTGTATTACCTATGATATGTCTTAATCACACTGTTCGTATTGAATTAAAATTACTTGAATCTTTACACATCAATCTGTCTCTTGACGAATCACACTTGTACTACTGTACCGCCCACCATAAAATGTTGCTTTTGATTTCCAAAATACACCCATTAAAGAATATATTATATACTAATATTATCGAGTTGTTTGGCGGTCTGTCCTCTCTGCCTACCCCTGCGGGGAAACGGCGTGATGGTTAGTTAGTTAGTTAGTTAGTTACTAATATTAAAATTTATTTCAGGATTAAATACATGTAACAAGTGTTCACAATAATGTCCTCTGCGTGCGAACTCTATCTAAATTTCTTTATAGACAATAAACGGTGTTAATTTCAAGCGACCTCCCAGGTAAGTATGGTCCTGTATACATTTTTAAGAAGCATCGCGTTCATTGGTCGAGACATTGTACATATATTTTCGTATGAATCAGTGGATGCAATTTTTAGCCATAAGTTGTTTTTAATTGTTTGTCTAGTTTGTAGTTTTTCTAGAATTTAGAAATATATTGGAAGTTTGTACAACGCCCTTGAGGTGATTTTTCACTAAAACGGCGCTGTATAAATCATCCAAATATTATTATTATTATTTATGAGCGTTCAAAATCGACTTAGGATGTGTTCAAAAACCAATTAGGCGTTTTAAAATCAAATTTCATTCAATCAAAATCAAAGTTTAAAAAAAAGAAAAAGCAGGTTTAATATATGAGAAAAAAAATATTCAAAAAAGTGGCAGATATTTGTGCGGGCCGCACCAATATCTGCCGCGGGCCGCAGTTTGGCTACCACGGCTCTAGGGTCTCCTCTCAGGGGAGAAGTAAAACTTTTAATTTTCTTTCTAGTCCGTCAACACGTCAACATTAATGAATTCTCCACGGTACCATCATCATACCCAATTCATAGCCATCACTCAAATTGTTGGCACTATAAAGAAGGCATTTTATATTATTCAACACGGCCACAAAATGAGTAACAGAATAGAGTGTGGCCACATATTTCCTTTGTGTTATTCCATCAACCCTCCCTCTCCCCACCCCAAGAAAACAACCCTATAAAATATAACAACATTGTTGCTATTCAATACTTGATACATTTCACCGCGAATCTATTGAGTTGGAATTGCGTTGGTTTTAACGCGGTTTTTTGTGTGTTTTGCCCAGTCACGGTGCGATTTATTTCGCACCTTTTGAAAGTAATTGTTAAAGTTTAGGGTTGTGACTGCTACATTCCAAACAGTCTTTATTTATTGACAAAATGAATTATTTATTGTTGAATTCGGATAAATAATAAAAGTACTTTTCCCCTATCAATTACTATCGCCTTCAGTGGAGTTTTTCTCATGCTAAAAAATTACCGTCAAATTTAATTTGTTTTGAAGGTGTTCTTCACATCCATCCAAGGTTACTTTCTCTAATCAATGAATTCCTCCAAGGCCTATGCCATCTTTGGGGAGACTGTGTGGAGGGTCTTGTGAAAAGGAAAGGAAACACAGAGGCCGGCAAATCGTTCTACAGCCGAGCCGTGTAAACGACCCGTTTTCATATGACAAATATCAACTGTGTACAAATGTGATATTAATAAACTGACATTTTAAAATTAAATTCATGGTGCCAGGTACCAACTGATTATTGAACGAATTAAATTTTGTAAAAAAACAAGCCATGGACTTCATTTTTACTAGCTGAATTAAAAATTACGTAACTCACGAGAAAAATTATTTCTTAAAAACAAAATGTCGTTTTTACGTTTCATAAATAATAAATAACCGTAAGTTTATAAAGAAAGATTTTTTTTACATATTCAATAATATTATAATTCAATTTATAAAAAATACGTAATAAATTGCATAATAATATTATTGAATACGTAATGGACAAAATTAAAATGGAGTTCTACAAATTAAACTTGATAAGATTAAATAACCGTAAGCTTTCAATTTTTTCACAGCAATTACACTGGCCAATGATGGTATCGTTGTTTTTATATAATTTATGAATTTAATACATCGCATTTAATAGGTAGGCTGTGTTAAATTTAATAACGGTATTCATTTTTCAACTCAATTTTTTTCAATCTTTTGGGAGACCATTATGCGGATTTCCAAATATACTTTTGTTGTAACATGTTTTTTTAGAATGCATTTGATTTTTTTATCTTACTTTGGTGATTCAAAATGATTGTAAAAATGATTTTGTTATCTATTTATGCAAAACTTGATTTAAAATATAAGCGACAAGAAATCCAAAAATCAGTTAAATATGTCATTTTTCTCCGTTTCTTTTTCTCTTTCGATCTGCGTCGTCGAAATATTTTTAGAAAAATAAGCGTATTTAAGTGGATTTTTTAATGAAAAGTAAAAATAAATTAAATTCTGTTATTAAAGAAATTTACAAACATTTTTAAGCATTCTGAAAGATCAATTCAATGCTATATTATAATAAAAAAATCATAATTATAGGCCCACAAAACAAGAGATATGATTTTATGAAGAAAAAAACTTTCTTTTCGCTTTCTTGAACAATGAATATCTTAGCCTTTAGAGCTTTTCAAATTTCCGCTAACGATATGGTAGCGAATTCACAATTAAATGAAATGACGTTATGTAAATGAAAAACATTAAGATACAAAATATCCTTTCGAAGCTCAAATTCTCTAACCTTTATTTCTAATTTGATAAATTCACTGTTCACTGTCCGTATTTATTTGGTAAATCGATGAAAGGTTTATGACGTTGTTGGCTGCATCTCTGGGGGTGTTTGGCTTTGCCCAGTCACCAGTTCAATAAAATTCAACACCCCAACCCCTCCCTCCGACCTTCCTCCTACCGCCCCGGGCAGGAAGCAAGAGGTGTATAAATCAGCTGAATGCACCCCTTGCCATTGCTGCTCCCCTGACGCCCCTTATAGTGGAAACTATGAGTTACTATCTCGGTATACTAGACAAACAGGAACAGGTTGGTTGGCTCTCTATGAATGAATGAACTTGGTTAGATGAAAACTATTCAAGCTGGCAAGTATGCAAATTGTTGTTTCTTTGGTTAATTGAAGAGTTTGGTGGTGTCATTGGTTAATTTGAATAGTTTGCTGGTGTCATTGGTTAATTTGAATAGTTTGGTGGTGTCATTGGGTGATTTGAATGGTTTTTTTTTTTTTTTACAGTTAATACCGCACAAGAGTCCCAACTGCTCCCGTCTGGAGCCAGCGAGACTATGGCATCCCCAATCGGGGTATGTTGTGAGGCTGAAGGTAGTAGGGAGGGGATGGAGATAGTGAAGAGGAAGGTGGGGAAGTACCTGGCTATTCAGATCTGGTCACTAAACACGGCTGAAGCCATTTCAAGCAACGTTTCAATTCTGAATGGTGGTCTTACACACCAGGGCGATACTGATAGTATCTTCCACTCTGGAACGTACCGCAAATATACTATTTATTATTTTAAATGAATAAATTGTGAAATAACACAAATTAATCAAATAAAATTTATTTGCGCACGCCGGGTTCGAACCCGCGACCTTCGGATTGTGAGTCGAGAGTCTTGCCTCGGGACCACGGAGGCCGTCGATGGTAGTGTCATTGGTTAATTTGAATAGTTTTGTGGTCTCATTGGATAATTTGAATAGTTTTGTGGTCTCCTTGGATGATTTGAATAGTTTGTTAGTCTCATTGGTTAATTTGAATCGTTTGCTGGTGTCATTGGATAATTTGAATAGTTTTGTGATCTCATTGAATAATTTTAATGGTTTGTTGGTTTCATTGGTTAATTTGAATAGTTTTGTGATCTCATTGGATAATTTGAATAGTTTGCTGGTCTCATTGGTTAATTTGAATATTTTTGTGGTCTCTTCGGATAATTTAATTAGTTTTGTGGTGTCATTGGTTAATTTATAGAGCTTGGCGGTCTTATTGGTTAATTTAATTTGAATAGTTTGGTGGTTTATTTTTTTAAAATTTGAATAGTTTGGCGGTGTCATTAGTTAATTTGAAGAGTTGTTGATCTTATTGATTAATTCGAATAGTTTATTGGTCTCATTTTTAAAATTTGAATAGTTTGCTGGTTTCACTTTTTAATTTGAATAGTTTGGTGATCTCATTTTTTAAATTTGAATAGTTAGGTTAGGTTAGGTAATGCGATCAATACCAATACCAATGCGACCACGCATTGGTTAATTTGAAGAGATTGGTAGTCTCAATGGTTAATCCGAATAGTTTGGTGGTAGTGAATACTTTCTGAATTTCTCATCGCTGTTCGTGCAAATACGTCAAATATTCGTGAAAATGTTCAAAAATAAGTATGTTTTGAAGTCAAATTTATGTGTATTCAATAAGATAACAGATCCCTCTCCAAAAAGGGTATGAGACCCTTTTAGGCTTTTAATGGATGTTCATTTCCCTTGTCACGAGAAATTTGTAACATATTATAATACTATTATATTGCTTATAAATCCAAACTAAAGTAAATTTTGAGTCTGAATTCGATTTAGAAATAAAATCGGACAAGTAAACAAATTTTTGCAAACATCCAAATTATTATTTGTGGTAAAATAACGCTACAATCAGTTTCGCGCAAAAATGTTCAAAACGCATATTGAGTCGCAGAAGAACCAATTTTCAAACTAAACCTTATGACCTTACCTTATTTGATATGAATTTATGAACACATAAAATAAGTAGGTACGATAAATTTTTTTCCTTTGATAAATCACTGAGGAAAAGTAACATTTACGTACCTAACTACATTTGCCTTTTTTAAATGATGTATTCGTCTTATATAGTGTATTCGTCTTATATATATAGTACAAAAGCCAATTTCATTCCAGTCTCCAAATAAATTACGGTAGTTATTAACTTCATGAATATATTTATGTAAAACCCGCGGTACGCAATTTTATGGACGTCGCGGTCGGTGTTCTATATTTGCACCCAGCAACTTTAATAGTAATAGAATAATTCTACCCTCTCTTTCGAAGTACTACCACATTATTAATATTAAATTCCACGAAGCTGCATTATTTCACTACGGCGATATTCTCTCTCTCGTGCGATATGCATTCACTTTTTTTTTTTTTTTAATTTTAAAAAGAAAGACAAACATTCCCGGGTTACGAATAACCCAACAATGTTTGAAAATCTCCTACTACCACCACAGAAAGCCGAAAATGTTGCTTGTGTTGTGATGGAGGACTTAGCCAGTCGAGGAATCGAACACGGGACGCCCGGGTGGGACCCAAACGCGATGCCCACCCAACCACTGACCAGTTAATGATCGTGTAAAGAGTAAAGACTGCGCTGTAATTCGATACGCCTAAAATGATTATCACACCTCAAGAATTGGCGGATCGTGTTCCCAGAACTGTGGTATTTGCTGGCGTTCGAGCAAATGCATTTACCGGCTCACAAGTTGCATCAAGTGCAGTCAGTTTTATGAATGATGCATTGTGCGCCTTCGTGTTGCACTTCGCGGAAATGCAAAGCGAACATGCGCACATCTGTCAGGGAATGCTGTGTTAGCAATGAGCTGCATCCGTCATACTGTCAAATGAATTTGTTATAAGCAGAAATGAGTTATTTACGTATATGGGTTAAAACTGTCATAATATTTGTTTAAAAGTCGGGGAAATAACGTCAGGTATGAATAATACCATCGACAAATAGTAATAAATATAAATTTAAATTACACAGATATTGTACACAACTTAGCAGAAAGTCAGTTCTTGTTAATCCGGAGCATGATTCTCGCAGAAATTGCACAATTTATTCTGTCTGACATGTATGAGTCAATTCGATTATTTTTAGCTTTCATCGTTATTTCAGTTATTAAATTTAACCCCAAGAGCAATTCATTGAGATATTTCTCCCAGACAGCAGCCGTAGAGTATTTTTGGTAGATATATTTCCCAGCCTGATACGGATTCATTTTGTATGTGGATGAGATTTAAACAGTGAAATTGAGAACAGAACTACAATTTGGGAGGCGGGAATGGGTACCGCCGCCCCGGGAACCTTTATTGGATAACCAACACCTCTGCCATAGGTCACCACAAGTGGTTCGCTACGTTTGGTGATTTAGCAGGGGTGCCCGGGTTCATGGGGTGAGGTTTGTCTAGGTCTTGGAGGCGGATAACCAGGACACACTGAATCCCAGATTCCTACCCACTTCTTAAACCCCTTTCCTTCCCAGAACTCTCCTCTCCTTTTCCTTAAAAAAAACCCCCCACACAGCATCCCCAAAGATGACATAGGCCCTTAGGGAAATTATTTTGAGGGGCTCATGTAAAAATAAAAAAAACAACGCTTTTAGTTTGCAAAATAAGTTTACCATAGACGCATCCGAATTTTTTAAAATAATTCTATGAAATAACACGTAGCGTTTGAAAAATATTTATTTACGTTTCAAATATGTTTTATAAATATTTTTATTTAAAGGCAAAAAGGTGAAGTTATGATATCTTTTATAATATCTTTATCTAATTAAATATGTTTTTTAGTTTCGTGTAAAGTGGTAATTACATTTTACGCCATAAAAACCAAGTAAGCGACTTTAAACTTTATCTATGTGTGCGTTCAAAATTTTTACATTTTTAATTGCGTATGTCGATTTGAAATACAAAAATCTAAAAGACTCTTTCGTCTTCTTTCTAAAAAGTACTTTATGTTAAAATACGTTCAAAAACAGCGATTTTTTTCTGGAATCGAACGAAATGCGAAAATATTTTCCGTGTAATCAGCATTTTGTAAGTTCACTTGGGTAAACTTAAAATAATTCATAATACTCTCATTCACAGATGGCAGTGGTGTAATTATTTTAGGAAAAACCTTTCTTCGCCTTTTATCTATGAACTATTTATAATTAATTATTTATAAATTATAAATCATTTTAAGTTTACCCTTAAGAGAAAAATTGAAAATATCAGAGGCTCCAGGGGTTAACTGAATATTGATAATTTGTTAAAAACGTCACAATTTTTAGTTGATTTTAAAAGGTTGGTAAAAAAATGTGATGTAATTTTCTTGAAGACGATTTGAATTTCCGAGCGAAGTCACAATACAATGCCTACTTCAGGAGGGACTAGATGGAAGCAATGTTAGAAAAATCGATTTTATTAATTTATTATACTGGACTACCCAAGTTAGCTTCGGATTATTTCAGTTTTTGTTAACAAAATGCATTCAGTAAAATAATGTATGTGAAATTTGCATTTCTGCATTGATAACATTCAGTAAAATAATGTATGTGAAATTTGCATTTCTGCATTGATAAATCTTAATTTTCGATCTGGTGGCGCGTCCATCGCGCAGACAGTAAGTAATTGGATTATTTGATAGCGCAATGTCCAATGCTGATCTTTGTACGTGGCCCATAAAATTATTTGAAAATATTTTGGAACAGATATTCGACTGCACAGAGCAAAAACCTTCTGAATGTAAAAGCTCTGGCACGAATGTAAAATCGGAGAAAATGTTAAACTTTAATGTTTTATTTTTGTCCGTCGGAAGTTGAAAGGGGTGCACGAACTGTAAAATGTCCTTTTGGAGACGTACGGTATATGACAACGGAGCTATGGACTGTTGGGAAGTGTTATCTCCTTCAGACTATTGGCTAAGAGGATTTCGTGGGGGGAGAGGAGAGGGGGGCGTCTGCCATCTCCATACTCCCAAATGCTCTGTTCATCCCCCTAAAACCGCCTACACATGATGAAATATCTATGGATGTGTTATTGTTTCTGTAAAAAAAAATTGCTTTAAAAAGACATTTTTTCAAAATGGCCGCTACAATACATAAAAAAAATCTCAAAATTTTCCCACAACTTTTCACCCTGCACCTCATGGCTTTGTAAATCTATATGGTACGGAGTATAGTAGTAGCTTCAGAGAGTTTTTCCGGGGTAAGTAAGTGGGTTTAAAAATGCCAAGGTCATATTTGCAAAATATGACCTGGGCCTTAAAACCTTCAGGTTTTACGGACCGTTTCAGTGTTTTATAATTTTTTTTGTTGTTTCTTCAAGTGGTATTATTGTTTACATTTCAATATTTTACCTTACCAGGACTGTGTGGAGGTTAATAATTTAATTAAATAATGAAAATAATACAAAATAATATAGGTATTCAAAGAACAATATTGTTACATTAATTTTTCTTTTCAGTAATGAGTACCTACTAAGCTGAAGGAAGCAAATTCATTATAATATAGCAAACAAGAATGGTGACAATGTGTTGATATTTGATTAGAAATAATATATTACTATTAATTTAAACTAGCTATTAATTTAAACTAGCAGTTAAAAACCAGCTCCGCAGGTTTTTGTTGCTAGGCCCTGCGGGCGGCTTTTGGTTCGGCTTTCGGTTTTGGTTCGGCTTCAGTTAGTGTTTGTGACCACTTAATAAATCCAACAGGAACTGGTTCCAAAAATAGCCTGTTCATCGGATCCACTGTCATCCAGTGATACTCACACGTCCACACCAACCTGCCGACGGAAGTAGCGACATCTTGTGACGAATTTTTGAATTTTTAACTGAATTACAACGATAGTTTCGATTGAAATTCCACGTACACAGATGTTATTTGTGGCGCGGAGCGTAAGGCGTGGCGTCAGACATACAATCAAAGTCAGGTTCAGAAATTCAACCACGCAGACGGAAGGCTATTAATATTGTTGATATTATTTTAAAAACAAAAAAGATGAAAAAGGATTGGCAATCGTTGCCTAACACAAATAATTTAACAACCCTTTTTAAAGTACACAAGGAATTAGATGAATTAATATGTTCTGAATTCATTGCTTTTGAAGCCGCCTATCATCGTGGTGAATCCCTCACAGTAATACCATCCCAGCCACCCTAGGGCCGTGTGCAGCGTGCGCTGTGAGTTTGAAGTCGGCCGCCAGAGGTTGGTTACTTCTGCATCATGTAACAGTTGGCTTATAAAAAATCAATGAGCATGAAAGTCTAGGCTAGTTACGGCGGGCTAGTGAGTGCACGGGCCGCGGCCGAGGGATGTTTGGCAGAGGCAGTCGACGATATGGGTATCATTTACTTTTCCGGTAGGTACTTACTGCTGCTTTACGTTTCGAATAGGTTTAATTCTGTTAAATGAGAGGCAACTCTGGGGTTGTCAACTTTTAGTTTGATATGGAGATTGATTTCTGTACTCGTTTGTTTCTATGAAGGCGAGGACCCTGGTGTTGTCAATATTTGTTGTCAATATTTAATTGTAACATTAACACCTCTCGGCTTTTGCATAATGCAGCAAGAAAGCAATACTGCTGTAACAGCCAAAAACCAAATTGATCAATTGTTGATTTTGAGGTGTGTACATCAGTTAAAAAACGTATTATTAACAAAATGGCTAGTTTTTCCAACGTCGTACAGTTCTTATTTATCGTTGTAGAGTCACGGGAACCAGATAGATCGACGCAGAAAAAAAACTCTGCAAAAGGTGTAAAAAAGTGTTTTCACGGGTGGTGGCGGTTACAGCAATATTTCTTCATTTAACATAGTATAAGGCATAAACTAGATATGAGAAAGAAGAAATTAGTAAGTAATAAAGAGCTGATCGTGTAAAACGGCAATAACGTGGGTAAATAACAAAGCAAAATGAGATCCTGCTTAAGTAATACAATATTAAAGAAAGCATAAGAAACTTGTTAAATAAATAAATACTTATTTTATTTAATTAAAAATTATGGAAGAAGTTTAAAATGAAGATGAGGTACACAGTAAATGCATAAGGGTAGGTATAAAATGAGTCGAGTATATTTCAAGTTGAAAAGATATCTAAATGGGAATTGTGTACCTAAGTAAAAGTCAATTAAGATAAGAAATAGAAAATAGAAGTCAAGTAGACAGACGTTCAGGGAAACAAAAGTTGAGAATAAAGTTGAGAACATTTAGTTTGTCACAGAGGTCAATTTCTAAACTTGTTTGTTTCCATGATTGAAGGCGAGGGGAAAATGGACATTCAGAATGCTAAACACAGTTCAACTAATTATTTTGGAGGGTCTGATTGCTACTCAAAGTAGTGTAACATGCTACTGTTATTTATTAACTGAAGCAGATTTTATTTTATTTATTTTCATGATACTGTTATTTATTAACTGAAGCAGATTTTAAATAGGCAATTAAGATTATATAGGTACATTACACGCCATTGGTCACCCCAAATGGTGGTTCGTCACCATAGCAGGGGTGTCCGGGTTTATAGGTCTAGGTTTATGCTTGGCGGCGAGTGCATCTGTCCACCAAACTGTTTCTCAGGCCGGATCAGGAGATGCCAGTTGAGGGAGACCATTCAACCTCTCCAGCCGGACTTTCTCGACTCAACGCACAACTTCTTACATCGCAGTGGAGGGGATGGATACTTACGTTACTCCTAGACACACCGACCCCAGATTCCAATTCGTTCATAGAACTTCCTCTTCTTAATCTCCTTCATATAACATTCTCAAAGATATAGGCTCTGAAGGAAATTATTTTCTTCGAGAAAAGTTTAATAACGCAAAGAAAACAAGGAAAATTTAGTTTAGGTAGGTGCTCGGTCAGGTGTATTTTAGTTTATTGTAGGAAGCGCTCAAAAAGAAGAAGGGAGATGTGTAAATACGAATGTTAGAGGGAGTGCGCTAGTATTAAAAACGATAATATTCGAAAATTGTTAATTTTTTTTTAATAAAATGCGATTCGTTTAAAATAGAGCAAAAATCTCGTGGAAATTGTCTTAATAGCAAAGAAACAACTACGAATTTTTTCATACATAACTTGTAAAATAACAGAAAAAAACTTTTTCGTAGCAAACTTGCGATTTTTTTCTATTGAGGGAATTTTATATAATTACCGTTTCGTAGTAGCAAATGTATAGATATTATCTTCAAAAATAACATTTATTTTTTTAGAAACATGAAAACTTAAAGTGTTCAAGAGAAATATGTTAACGGTAGAAATTCGGAACGCCGCGGTCTAATGACCGCTTTTTTATTGATTTGTTATCTCTCGTAAAATTACGACATATGTATATCATATCTTTACAAAATTAGGTAGCCTCACTCATTGCATTATTTTAACGACATTATTACAAATAATCAGTCTTTATTTATCCTTGGTAATAAAGACTTATCTCTGTATGAAGGTACTTTACCGCGAGTATCTTGATATTACTTTGTATATAGTATGTATTGTTACTTGTTTAGGTATTCAGCTTCTGTCGAGAAAGTCGTAACATGTCAACTATATATTATTATCATCTGTCAACTGTATAACGGGGTATGATGGTTTGTTGAACCGACCAACTCGAAATGAATTTCAATTACAGAACCAACAGTAGTTAATAAAATATGCGTGGGAGTCACCTAGATGTTATTTGTAGGTACTAATGTACCACTTACTAACTATCTACTAAACTACATTTTTGACCAAAAAAAACAAATTTCAATCAACATCTACTGTCTTTAATGCTGCGTACAAACGGCTAGGTATTACCGTGAACTGATTGAATTATGGGAAAGGAACGAAGGCGAAAACGGCGTTTCCTTTTCCATAATGCGTGGCTCGGCTCGCGTTCATGTTCTTAAATACCCAGCATTAGAAAAACTTACAAAAAACACGGTAAATGCAAGCTTTGGACAAAGACACCACAATAACCAGGCAATAATAATCAACAGTATTTCACTCTGTATACAGAACGAGGGAAACAAAAAACATTTCAGATATAAAATTAAAAATTGCATGGAATAAAAAGGCAATATAACAAATATTTTATAACGTAAGAGAATAAAACATACATACGTCATACACGACACTATTACAATGATCTCTTTGTTATGTACATACTCGTACAACTGTACCTCAAAATATTTGCCGATTTTTTTTCAATAACGTGTTTATTTTTGCATTTTATATAATATTTAATCTTAGTTTTATTTTATTTTTTTTATTTTATATATATTTATTATTTAACATTATCTTTTAATTGATTTTTATGAAGCGGGTCATTCTGTGTGAAGGCACATTCTGAGTGAAGGCACACTTAACAATTTTTTCAGCCCGATTGTCGCTCATTGCTGAAGTTCACGTCAATTTTGCCACTCATCTTCAATAGTGTGGTGATCACGATTGCGGACGTTCTGCTTATCTGAAACAAAAAATCAAAAGACCTTTTAATCTGAGAAGTATGAACTAGTTTTTGAATTAGATTTTTTTTTAATTATTGAAAGGCAAATTTTTGGCATCCATTGAAGAAAATTATTTCGTTAAGTTATTTTGTGTGGGCATTTATTTAGCGATCTGCAAATAATAATCACTGTCGTCGAACGGTAGATCCTTTGTGTCTGAATCTAGTACGTAACTAACAGTGCCTCCTCGCTTGACATATGAAATGTACATTACAATGTACGCGATATGTATCTGAAATCTAGATAACTGCGCTGGCATATCTCGTCTCGTGTCTGCACATAGTTGCAGTCGTGGCCTGTAGGAGACAGCTGTCAGTGCATGGAATAGTAATTGAAAAATACAAATTCCTGGCATTCCTTCCCTTTTCCTTTCTCCTTCTGCTTGACTTCTTCCTTGAAGTCCCCTCGGGAATGAGCCGTGTGAGACGATTTCATAGAAAACTTCTACGTATCTTTTTATTATATCTGATTAAGTACGTACAAAATATTTTATTTCCCGAAGACTTGAAATAAATGAAAAAAAAGTATCTTTGTTTCTGAGCAGCCACCATTCAGAATTGAAATGTTGGTTAAAA
Organism: Glyphotaelius pellucidus; assembly: GCA_936435175.1. NCBI lineage: Eukaryota > Metazoa > Arthropoda > Insecta > Trichoptera > Limnephilidae > Glyphotaelius > Glyphotaelius pellucidus. Next base: position 31,546,949 of record OW386544.1, read on the forward strand.
ATAGCAGCTACGTTCAGAAACCGGCTTTGATTAGGTTTAGGCAAGTTATTAAAAGTATTATTAGGTAAGTTTTTGAAAGAGAAAACAGTGTGTGATATAGTTGTGAACGATGAATACTTGGAGCAGGTGGATGAGTTTGTGTATCTGGATAGTATGTTTACGAGAGATGGGAAGGCTGATAGAGATATCGAAAAAAGGGTAAATGCCGGTAACTCCATTAATGGAGGACTGAATGCCGTTGGCGCTAATAAAAAAACTGTCAAAAGAAGCTAGCAGTCCACAATGGAGTCCTGGTACCTACCCAGTGAGGCATGGAACTGGCAGAGGAAGGATGAAAGTAAACTGAATGCTGTAGAAATGAGATCCCTGAGACGTATGTGTGGTAAAACCATGTATGATCGTGTGAGAAATGTGGAGATCCGCAAAGAATGTAAGGCTGATGTAAGCATAATGTAAGTAAGATTAAGAAAGGGACCCTCAGATGGTTTGGGCATGTAGAGCGAATGAACGAAGAAAGTAGTGTAAGAAGAATATATGATGCAAATGTGAATGGTAAAAGAAGTCGGGGACGCCCCAGGAAGACATGGCACGATCAAGTGAATCAGATACTTGAGTCGGGCCATGTCAAAATTCAGAATAATAGAAGAGTATGTATGAGACGATGTATGAATGTGAGTGAAGCAAAGAGTGCCAGGACCGAGTTGTTTGGCGGTGCGTCCTCTCTGCCTATCCCTGCGGGCAAACGGCGTGATGGTTAGTTAGTTAGTGTAAGTTATTAAAAATTGTTGTAAGTTCATAATTTTATTTGATGTACCTAATATTACGTTTGGTTTAATTTTCTTACTATTTTTGGGTTATTTGCCGAATTTGAAGGCACTTACTTTCTTCAGCATTACAAAGTTCCCGATTGTGGTTGTCATGGTCCGACTGTCTCCAATCGGTGAAATTCTTCTGTTAGACAACGAGAATAGATATTTTAAGGTTTTTGCTACGTAATTCTTCTACTTGTTAATACACAGTAAAATATTATATTTTTTTAAATGAATTCAAGTCAAAGCTTTGTGTCTAAACTAACCCCAGTTTTTAATTAGCGCTCTCTAATCTATGGTAGTCATCACTTCGAACTACACGCAGCAGCCCAGTCATATAGCACCTTCAGAAGGCAATTTTTACAGTCTCCCCTAATAGCGGCGGTGGAGTGGGTGAATGTGTCCGATACACATCTACCCCCGCATCCCTCCTGTACTCCTGTGATCCCAGCCGAATCACCCCTCGGTCTGCCATTTAATCTGGGAAGATTGCTATCTGAATATTATCTCCGTCACATTTGTCTGACTGTATTGAATTTTTCTAACACCGCTGTGCAATATACAAGATTGGTCATTTCGCAAACGTGAAGGTCAATTTTGACATTAGTTTCCTCTAGGAATTGTGGATTTATGATATTTATGGATCTTTGTGGAGTCCAGTTGCAACAATTATCTTTTTCTATTTTTCTGTGTCTTGTTCTTTTTCATATTTTCGTTTAGATTATTATTGTTATCTTCTTCTTCAATGATCTACTAAACATGTTTGACTGTATGAGAAAAAGAGAAAACACACAGATGCATAGTACACTATTTAAAAAAATGACTTATGATGAGTGAGAAGGTCTGATTTTTAATACTTTTCTTCTGATGTGTTCTTCCAGCGGGGGTTGGCTAGCATCAAGACAATCTTCACCCTGCAGACTGTACATTGTACAATAATCCTGAAATTAAAACAATTAAAACCAAACTCCTCATTAAACAAACTCGCGAAGTTTTGACTTTGACGTAATATTTTGTGGGTTTATTTTGTGCTACCGTTTATTATATTTACTGACATTGATCCTATCCTTTTTATTCTCAAAAAAGTTTGCCCAGTATAATTGCGTATCTACCAGGGTTCATCTGCTGTGTACTTATTCAGTGATTAAATCGGTTAACTTAATGTATGTATTGAATATTCACTGCACATTGCACATTGACCATTTCACTTCATTGTACTATTCATATTGAATGTTCCGAGAGATCCCCATTACTGATAGTATTTTACGGTTCTGCACCGGACATTGAAGAAACTGAATAGTCACGGAATCAGCCGTAACATGACCAATCACCGCAATCACCCATTGAAAGAATTACTATAAATAATGGGATGACGCATAGTGGTGGAGTTGTATTACTACTTGTGTTTTGGTTTTTAATTATATTATGTTGACTCATTGCGGCGTACTGATTGTACATCAATTAGAATAAACAATATTTCCTTATTAGGCTTAAATTTTGATATTTGCTTGGAGCGATGAATCAGTTTGATTTGGAATTCGGTAGTGTGGGCACGTGCTATTGACTCTGTACTTTTTCAAAGTGATGCCGCGCATGATTACAATTGCTGAAATTATGACTTATATGAATGTTGTGGGTATATAGGAAGTTGGGTAAAAGAAGGAGAAGTGGGAAGAGAGAGGTTGGACAGTTCCGGACTATTCAGATTTTGTTAATAAAAATAAGTTTGACGGCCGGCGTAGTCCAGTTGTAAGGCTCTTGACTCGCATTCCGAAGGTCGCAGGATCGAATCCCGGCGAGGCAAATAAATTTTAGTGTAAGGTGTAAGACCACCGTTCAGAATGGAAACGTTTTTTCACAACATCCCCAATTGGGGTATATTGTGAGGCTGAAGGTAGTGAGGAGGGGAAGGAGATGGGGAGAGGAAGGTGGAAAGTACCTGGCTATTCAGATCTGGTCACCAAACACGGCCAAAGCCATTTCAAGCAACGTTTCAATTCTGAATGGTGGTCTTACACCAGGGCGATACTGAGAGTGTCTTCCACTCTGGAACGTGCCGCAAATATACTATATATTATTTTTAATGAATAAATTGTGAAATAACACAAATTAATCAAATAAAATTTATTTGCCACGCCGGGATTCGATCCCGCGACCTTCGGAATGCGAGTCAAGAGCCTTGTGGCTGGACTACGCCGGCCGTCGTTATGGGCTACTTTAAGGTTTTTTTCTTAATGTAACTTTTAATGATTTTTCAAAGAGGTGTTGAGTTGACTTTATTTTCAGATGGCACGAAACCGTTGCTAGCACAATGCTGGATGATTCAATTAGCAGAAGAATTGAACCCACGACGCCTGGATAGGAACCCAACGCATTTGTCAATTAACCTTCTAACCGGTCAAAAAAAGTTTGTTATATTGTTAAAATCATTTAAAGTTAAAGCAACGTTTCAATAATAATAATTACAGTGTCTCACCCGGACGATTTTGCAAGCTTAGTATCTTCCACTTTCCTTAACATAATGGTTCTTCCTGTAGGTTATCACTTATCAGTTATCTTATCAATCACTGCTATCAGACATCAGGCGGGTTTTTTTTGTAACTATTTTTTGACACCGTTACACATAATACCTACAACAGACAAGATACCCCCGATTTATTTTGTCGTTCACGTTAATCTTGATAGTCCATTCGGTGTCGTTAGTCTTATCTACGTCGAGTAGGTATCTATTCCCAGTCCTCGAACACCGATAGACTCTTGGTTAGAAAATTGGTAAATTTAGTTAAGCTGTAATAAACCCAATAGATTAGATAAGGTAAGGAAATATTGGGCCCACGATGAATCAAATATTGACAGAATTTTAAATATAGGGTTTTCCAATAAGAGGTGTTATTTTGATATTCAAAGAAAATTTTTTAATATAAATGATCGGATGTTTATTTCATTATAAAGAGGAAGGTATGCCGTTAATAGTGGAAAATAACATCAGGCAAATGACCACCACGACCACGCTTATAGGACCATATCCTTTTCATGAAATTTTCCATAACCAAATCGCAAAGTGGCTGCCCTATGTCCTCGATAGCCTCACGAATTCCATCTGTGAGGTCTTGAATCGACGCTGGGCTGTTGGCGTAGACCTTCTCTTTCACGTGGCACCATAGGAAGAAGTCGCAAGGTGTTAAATCACAAGATCTCGGCAGCCAATTGTGATCACCTCTTCGAGAGATAACACGGTCCGGAAACTTTTCCTGTAAAAGATCAATGGTTTCGTTGCTTGTGTGGCACGTAGCGCCGTCTTGTTGAAAGTAAACGTTGTCCAGATCAATACCATCCAATTCCGGCCATAAAAAATCATTAATCATCTCTAATTAATAGCGGGCTATTCAAAATAACACCTCTTATTGGAAATCCCTATATTTGGTCGAAATTCTATGTAGAATGTACATTACAGACTTATCAGCGAAGTAACTTGTAATTGATATGATATTTAAATTTATTTTGAAAGCAATCATTTTACATCAGCATACAGCCTTTTTCAGAGCCAAATCTGGGAACATGATTGATAAAAAATCGTGTTTTCTCGTAAAAAAAACTACGTATTGAGTGGATTCTTATGTTACAGGGCTTTTTAAAATTTAATTAAATTATTTATACAGAGTACGTAATTGAAGCTTTCTTCATTTCAATTACTTTCATTTAATTTAATAAATGTTCCACCAAACCTTCTTATATTAACTCTTCCGAAAGTTGATGCAGAAACTACCAAAGTGTTAGTTTATCTCTGTCCTGGCAAAGGCCACAATTGTACCAAAACCTTTTGGCATGTTCGTATAAATGTATGATGTACAGTGCTTGAAGTTTCAGTGTTTCAAACAATATTTTTCCGGCATCAACTCAACAACAAGTCGGCAAAGTTGTAATTCAATCAGAATAGAAATCCCCGGAGTACAGAAGTGCACCAGGGTAGAGCTGCAGCTGCACCGTGAAACACAATAAGTTACTCGCCCACATCTAGAATGCACCAGCAGTAGCAGCAGCGGTCTAGTACAAAATACATTCTCATATTACTCCCAGATGCGTTCGTCTTATTTCTAAACTAATTTTACAGTCTGCAACATAATGTTTGTTCAGAATTCTTACGGCTTTCAGGAAGCGTGTAGGAATTTTCATAGCTTTTCAAAATTAACTAGCGGCTTAGTTGCTCGCTGTTTTGTGCTTACCGAGAAAGTGGAAAATGTTTCTCCGGGAAATTTACGTAGCATTAATGTAGTTTCGCTAAGTATTTGGGACGCAGATGGTGAAATAATTAAATTGCGAAGCGTTTAACTTGAGAAATACGAAACTTAAAGCGTGTAATATTTTGAGCAGTAGTTTTGCGAATTATAACGCTTTAGACAAAAATTTGAACACGAGAACTGGTACTTTTTGTATTGGAATTTAGTGTCGTTTTGCGAAATTTTCACATCTTTTTCTGACTGCAATATTTCTGAGAAAAATAAAGGAATGTGTTTGAAAAAAGGATGTTGAAATCTTTGGCGTAGTCGGGTAGTAAAGCTAGGAATTTAAGATTTTTGTATGCTGTGTTTAGAATTTATACAAATTAAGCTTAAGTAGCCAAATTTGAAAGTAAAGACAGATTATTTTCGTTATTTGTTTTTGGGGCGCGCTACCTCCTTCTTTAGCCAACGTTTCGGACAGCGTTATGATGGACACTGTAACGCTGTTCGAAACCTTGGCTAAAGAAGGAGGTAACGCAACACGGCACAACACCCCAAAAACAAATAACGAAAATACTTTTGGCCGTGAAAATCTAAAAACGTATCCAAAGAACGTCTAAATGAGAAAACTAAAAAACAAAATAAAAAATAAATAAAATAAAAACAAAATACTCTACCACGCAAAATGGAAAAACAGTAGACTGGGAAAAGTGCAATACATAGATGAAATATGTCGAAGCAGAGCTTTGTGTTTTTTTTTTAATTAAATTTGAATTGAGTGTGATTTTTATTTGAAATCCCGAATTATCATTTATCCTTTGGGTTCTAACAATGTCATAGGACGAGCTAACCAAATAATTTTTCTGTTTATTAATGACTTTGTATTTATTTTTGTCTTTATTGAAAATCTTTTTATACTTACTGTCCAAGCCTTTACTATCCACGCTTTTTGGATATAAATAACTTAATTAAATCGGTTTTTAATTGAAATAATGCATATATTTTTCATCTGAATAACAATATTATTTATCTGACAAGTAGATTATAAGTTAATAGAATGAATTACCAAGCGCGTGCCATCTGATTCTTCTCATTTCTACTTCTCCACCCCCATCGCATCCCCTACATACAGCAAAACGACCCCTCTCTGCCGGCAGCGGCGGACATTCATAAATGTGTTTAGAAAAAATCACCCCTGAAGAAGAAATTAGATTCTGTTAAGGGAGGAATGATTTCAAGGGGGAATGCGTATTCAAACGTAATGAATGCCCGTTAAATATTTACAAAAATAAACCAGCGAATGAGTGTTGGTACTCAATGCATACGTAGGTTTTCCTTTGCCAAGTTAGCTTTTCAATTCATTATATTTATACTCGAATACCTTTTGAGCCTTTGATGAGTTGTAAGGACCTGCTTGTCGACCAAATATTCTAATACGATTTTAATAATGAAATGTGTAACTCAACAACCTCGGGCATAAGGAGACTGGCTGAAAGCATTTCCTAGAAGCGGCCAGGACTCTTTAGGTCCTAGGGGTAGTTGTAACACTCATAAAATATAACATCAATTAATCATGTTGTTTATATTTTCTGAAATACCTGGCTTAGGACGGGTTGTTTCAAAAAATTTGATGGATTCATCAAATATTTGAAGTTGATTTTCACGTTCTGTGTAAGTTCTATTCAAGTTCTGTGATTATTTCAGTTTTGTGAAGCAACTGTCCTATAACGATGTAATAACAGAACTTGAATAGAACTTACACAGAACGTGAAAATCAACTTGAAATATTTGATGAATCCATCAAATTTTTTGAAACAACCCATCCTTAGTGTTTGCCCTACCGTCATCAGTAAATGAAGCTGAATTCTATCTAATGTAGTATCAAAGTTTTTTCGGGAAAAAATTGAAACCATTCGTGCCTCCACATCTCACGCCCCTCTGCCAATATTCACTATCAATTCTAAAGGAACTTTGTCTTCCTTCAAACCTACAACGCTTGAAGAAGTAAAAAAGATAATTTCATGTTCGCCAAATAAGCAGTGTAGTCTTGATCCTATACCAACTTGGTTATTAAAAAAATGTGTCAATGTCTTAGCTCCATTCCTAGTTCATGTTTTCAATAAATCTCTCAGTACAGGTGATTTCCCTGAACCACTAAAATCAGCTGTAGTTACACCAATACTAAAAAAGTCACAACTAGACTCTGATAACTTGGGTAATTATCGACCCGTATCAAATCTACCTTTCGTGTCAAAAATCCTGGAGAAAATTGCTGCTACCCAAATAACCAGTCACTTGAATTCAAACAAATTATTAACAAATCGACAATCCGCATATAGAAGGTTTCACTCAACAGAAACCGGACTTCTTCGTATGCTGTCAGATATAACTCTAGCCATAGAATCAGGTAAGTTAGCACTTATCTCACTCTTAGACATGAGTGCAGCGTTTGACACGATTGATCACGACTTCCTCATTAAGAGATTAGAGGAAACATTTGGTTTGAGTTCCGATATCAAAAATTGGCTGGCGTCATATTTATCCAATCGCTTACAAGCCGTGAAGGTTGGAAATAAACTCTCAAACTTCGCAACACTTTCTTCAGGAGTGCCCCAGGGTTCCGTTTTAGGTCCACTTCTTTTCATCCTTTTTACAAATGATGTCGCCAAAATAATCGAGTCATTTGGTCTCTTGTCACACTGCTACGCTGACGATCAGCAAGTTTATTTTTACTGCACTCCAAACGAAGTCAACAGTCTGAAAATCCGTGTAGCTGAATGCCTAGAAGCAATAACTCGTTGGATGTCTTCAAACAAGCCAAAGCTGATTCCATCTAAGACTGAGTTTCTCTGGGCGGCCACAAACAAACGCCAACATTTCATAGACGATTCGCCTATTTCCATTTCCGGCAGCGATATTATTCCCAAGACAACCGTCAAACTTCTTGGCGTTAATCTAGATTCAGATTTTTCGCTTAAAAGTCAAATAAATAGGACTGTAAGCACCGGTTTTTTTCACTTAAGACAACTCAAGTCCGTCCGAAGAAATCTTCCTACAGAGGCGACAAAACTACTAATCAACTCTTACGTAGTCTCGCGGCTCGATTATTGTAACGGTATCTATGCTAGCCTTCCAAAATATCAAACTGACAAACTTCAATCCGTTTTTAACGCAGCGGCACGGCTCATAACTGGAGTCTCTAAATATTCACACATTTCAGAACACCTTCGTAACCTTCATTGGCTCAAGTGCCCTGAAAGAATCCAGTACAAATTGTGCTGGATGGTGTTTAAATCAATCAATGAAATGGCCCCACCTTATATCTCTGAACTATGTGTCCCGGAAAATACTGGTCCGAGGCAGTCAACCTTAGATCAGCAACATCATCAGCTATAGGCAGACTAATGGAACCTAAACGCAAGCCAAATACAAAGTTTGGAGATCGCGCTTTTGGAGTATCTGGGCCCAAGGCTTGGAATAAACTCCCTCCGGAACTAAGATGCATAACAAGCCCAACAGAATTTAGGTCCAAATTAAAAACCTACCTTTTTGGGCTCTCATATCCTTAATTTAAATAGACCTATCTGAGAGTATCATACTTTTATTTTCTATGATATGTCTTAATTACACCTTTCTAATTAATTTTCTAATTACTTGAATCTTTGCACATCAATCTGTCTCGTTACGAATCACATTTAGGAAGATCAAATCCTTGTACTACTGTACCGCCCACTATAAATACGTTGCTTTTGATTTCCAAAATACACTCATCAAAGAATGTATTTTATACTAATATTAAAATATATTTCAGGTTTAAAAACATATAACAAGTGTACACAATAATGTCCTCTGCGTGCGAACTATATCTAAATTTCTTAATAGACAATAAACAGTGTTAATTTCAAGCGACCTCCCAGGTAAGTATGGTCCTGTATACATTTTTAAGAAGCATCGCGTTCATTGGTCGAGACATTGTACATATATTTTCTTATGAACCGGTGGATGCAATTTTTAGCCATTAGTTGTTTTAATTGTTTGTCTAGTTTGTAGTTTTTCTAGATTTTAGAAATGTAATGTAAGTTTGTGCAGCGCCCTTGAGGTGATTTTTCACAAAAACGGCGCTATATAAATCATCCAATTATTATTATTATTATTATTATCTCGCTATTTCTCCGCGAGGGTAGGCAGAGAAAATGGAGCTCTACCAAGCTCTATTTTTTCTTTAATCATATTTAATAATAATAATTGGATAATTTGAATAGAGCCGTTTTTGTGAAAAATCACCTCAAGGGCGCTGTACAATTACGAGTTCCTAGGCTTTATTTCATCTTATTATTTACAAATAGACACAGAAAACATTCAACTGGCAGATCCAAACAACTCGGTCTTGGCTCATTCACATCCATACATCGTCTCATTATTATTATTATCACTCTTCTATTATTTTGACCCTTGACATGGCCCGACTCGAGTAGCTGATTCAATTGATCGTACCATGACTTCCTCGGGCGACCCCGACTTTTTCTACCATTCACATTTGCGTCATATATTCTCCTTACACTCCTTTCATCGTTCATTTGCTCTATCATGCCCAAACCATTACTAATTACTCTTACTCGTACATCAGCCTTGCGGATCTCCACATTTCTCACACGACCGCACATGATTTTATACACGTACGCCTTAGGGATTTCATTTCTACAGCATTCAGTCTACTTGCCTCACTTCCATACATCGGTTTTTTTTATCTTGTCTTATGTGTAAAAGACAATATTTGTTTGTTCATATTTTATGTGCTAATAATAATAATTGGACAATTTGTAGAGCGCCGTTTTTGTGAAAAATCACCTCAAGGGCGCTTTACAATTTATTTTGAATTATTAGGATCTATCTACTTTTATTATTTACAAATAGATACAGAAATATACTTACCTGGCAGGTCACTTCCGATAAACACACTTTTTTAGAAAGTTTATGCTTGGGGAAGATACGCCTTTGCACGTGGAGGACATTATATTGAAAACACTGGACATTGCATGACTTAACCTTTGCTACCCTCATCACTGTTGATTTTACATTTAAAAGAAGATTAATGCCAAAATTGAATTAATATTTATTTTGAAAGACTGGTGAATTTAGAGCTCTTTGGGACTGGAAATTTTCAAAAAGCTTTACAAAAGCTTAAAATAAAAATTTGGTTATATTTTACACAATTAGTTATTTACAACGTCGAAGGTGAAAGGTTTTTTAACTTAACTTAACGCTGCTTAAACTTTGGTGATTTGTTGTGCGCACGCCCGCGAACGTTTCTATAATGGTAAGCTCTGGCGTTATGAAATTTGTATAAATAATGTGTGTATTTCTTTAATATGTTCATAATGTAAGTATATATTTTAGCGGCAGGGAGGGAAGGCGGGAGGGGAGGGTTACGAAGGAGGTGGGGTTCGCGGGAGGGGTAACGAGCGAGGGGGAAGGCTGGGAAGGAACGTTGGAGGTGTAGGGGACGCGGTAGGGGAAAGGGAACGCATGGCAAAGGACATGCAGGACATGACTTTGCAACGCGTGCCGGGTACCAACTAGTAAATAATAATAATCCCTCAGATTTTTTACAATGGATTCTGAGCTTAGTATTATCTTTTAATAACTCCGCGCAGCGTTTTCTCTCTTTTATAAGCAAATTGTTATTTTGATACTCAAATTGTGCCTATTCACAGATTTGCAAAAGACGGGAGAGCTCATGTTCAAGGAGTTGTTGAATATTTCCCAGCTGTTAGGGGCGCGCCCACCAGCCCTGGCCAAAGTATCTCAAGAAGTGCGGTTAGTACAGTGTGCCGGGGGAGGGTGACATTGTATAATCCCCGGGGACTGAAAACGAACCACCCTCCCTCTGGGGGTGCGCTCTGAGGGGTGAGATCTCGGGGCTGCTAAGGCGTAGGCCTTTTCACTAAACTCTAGCCTAATCTACCAATGTTTGACGGGGAAAGAATCTGTAAGATCACTAAAAGGATTTGACTTTTCTCGTTGGTATGGTATGAAGATATGTGGATCTACTTGCCAAGATAACTTTAGGTGTTAAACGACAATCAAACTCGCTTTTTCCTTTGAATTTAAGTTTGAACCAATATTCAAAATTGGAACAATATAATAAAGCCATAAATCGATCGGACAACTCAGAATCATGCAACTTCAACACCTTCTTTGAAAAGTCATTAAAAGATAATTTTTTTTTGGTTAAATAGGATACGTTAGGTTAGGTTTGGGCTATTTTTCAATTTTTTTTTCATAACATTTAATGACTTTTTAAAAGAGTGTTGAAGTTGCACGATTCTGCATTGTCAAGGAACCAATATTTTTTTACTGGATTCCTTTTTTGTTGTGTAAAATTCTATTCTACCTATTTAAAGTACCTATCTATAATATTATAATATTTTTTTACCAGAAAAGTACTTAATAATAAAAAAAATTAAAATTTCAATATGTATTTCTTTATTTTAATGAAATCAATTTGTGTACACCACTATTTAATTAACAATATCAACATGTACACAAAGTTATTAAATTAACAATTATTTAATTAACCACTATTTAATTAACAATATCAACATGTACACAAAGTTATTTGTTTTCATTAAATTAATAATGACGCCACAAAGTGAATTTGCGAATTTTGAAGAAAAAATGTATTTCTTTGTTTACATTTCTTAGGGTTTGCTTTCTTGACAAGTAAAGTCACATTTCCTGATTTCTCAAGAGTATGCGCTTTTTCCATTTTCAAGACAGCGTTATTTACTAACTAGATTTACTAATATCCCATGATTTTCCACGGGTCGGCGCTAGTACTCGTAAAATGATATTGGATAATCATGAACTATCACGCATTATCTACGCGTAACTTATTCATCAATAAATTGAATCCGAAAAATTGTACCAAACCATCCATCAACAAAGCCAATTTACCTTTTGCTTTTACCCTCTTCTTCGCGTGCCCTATCAGATCTCCCCGATGTTGGCGATCACTCTGGAAAATGTATCTCTAACTTGCGCTGCCTGGAATAGCTGCTCCACACTTCTAATACCGGTCCACTCTCGTACATTTCGCAGCCAAGACGTTTGTCTCCTACCAGTCCTTCGGCGACCTTCTATCTTGCCTTTTAATATTAATTGGAGCAAGTAATATTTCTCCCCTGTATGTGACCCAGAAATAAAATTTTCCTGTCTTTTACTAATGTGAGCAGTTCTTTTTCTGCTCTATAATTTTATAATAATCAATGTAATTTAATGAAGATTTTCTGTGTTGGTGATCATGTCGGTCCGCGGGACTTTGAGCATTCTCCGGTGAAGCCAATTTACCAAAGCACCTAAAATTTGAATTTTCCTTTGTCGGATGATGGTTTGAATTATACATAATATGGAGTACAGTCGACTAATGAGCATAAATGTTAAATGCATAATAATAATTCAATATAATAACATGATACATTCTTAAATTATTATTCACTTTCAGATGAGTTTTCCACATTCAAACCGCTTATAATATGTTAGCATGATCTTTTCTTGCGGAATGCGAGTTCATCCGGTGCATTTCTTCAAGCAGAAGTACGTTGGTAATAAGTTGTATTTGACTATACAGAATGGTAGTGTGATATTGTGATTTGCCCGTTGTAATCGCGTTATTGAAACTTCAATTATCTTTATTTCAAACTTTAGTTGGGCTCTGAACCGGTCCGAATTAAGTACAGGTCAACAATGGCAGTCTCTAAATTAAATACATAATTATTGGCCATTTCCGACTCGCCTCGAGCACAGAGTGAACTGACCACAGTTCTAACCTTTGATTCATTGGCCATTGTTGGCTATTGTTTATGCGAATTTGCAGTATTTGAATGCAATTAACTTCCGCTGATTCCTACTACATCAAATGTACTTACATGCACAATGAATATTATAGAAACATAGGCAATGTTTTTAAAGCATTGTAATAAAATACTATCCTAAATTTCTACTGGTATATTAATCCCTCAGCTTCATTAGGAACTGATCACAAATTTCTCATCGAAATCTCATCGAACGGTCTTGTCAAAAAGAGAAAACAACACACCTTGTATTCGAATCTAGAAGTTGACCACAGAAAAAATAAAATGTATTACTGAAATTTAAAATGTGTGCTCTTTTTTTTAAGCCAGAAGTAGACAAATTCCTACCTCCTCAGGGCACGTGTTCCACGTCCTAACAAATCGGTGCCCCTCGGTGTACCGGAACTCACCGGGACAGGAGTGCTCCTGTCTGAAGGGTACAATCGTCTCGTATCTTATCGAAACTTTGTGATTTATTTTTATTTTTATGACATGACAAAAAACTGACGTGACAATAATGTTTGTAATACATTTGTCTTTGTTTTGTTTGACTACGTTTTTCTTTTTTTTTTCGTTTTCAGTCATTTTAGACGGCCGACGTGGTCTAGGGGTAAGGCTCCTGTCTCGCAATCTGAAGGTCGCGGGATCGAATCCCGGCGTGGGCAAATAAGTTTTATTTGAATCATTTGTGTTATTTCACAATTATTTCATTAAAAATAATTTATAGTATATTTACGGCACGTTCCAGAGTGGAAGATTCTCTCAGTATCGCCCTGGTGTAAGATCACCTTTCAGAATTGAAAAGTTGCTTAAAATGGCGTTAGCCGTGTTTGGTGACCAAATCTGAATAGCCAGGTACTTCCTCGCCTTCCTCTTCCCCATCTTCTTCCCCTCCCCACTACCTTCAGCCTCACAATATACCCCAATTGGAGATGCCATAGTCTCACTGGCTCAAGGGACTCTTGTGAGGTATTCAAATAAAAAAACTTTTTTTTTTAAAAAGAACGTAAGGTGAGCCATTTTTAAAACTTTTTTATGTTTGCACTGCAAGAAGGGAGACATTCAGAAAGAAAAACAATGCTCTATCAAATCCTTTATTTCAGTCCATCCAAAATTTCAATATCGGTTTCAACCTCCTCCCCGTCCTCAGAGCATGTCTTCCAAGTTCAAACAAATCAATACTTGGACAGGAGTGCTCCTGGCTGTGGTATCATAACGTATCGAATTATGCCGTATTGCGCTTCCTCCTTCTTTAAGGCCGCACTCTTGAAACACACGGCGCTGAAAAAGAAGAAGATGGAGAGATATGTAATTACGAATGTTGGACAGAGCGCGCTAATATTTTAAGTCGTAGAATAACAGCGAAAATTGCGAAAAGCTTAATAAAACTTGACTCGTTTAAAATAGAGCAAAAATCTCGTGGAACGTATCTTAAATATCATTTAAAGAAACATTCTAAATTTTTTCACGAATATAACTTGTAAAATAAAAGAAATAGATTTGTTTAAAATAATTTTCGGAGCATACTTTGCGATTTTTTTCTATCGAGGGAATTTCATATAATTTGCGTTTCGGCGTGGAACGTATCTAGATATTATCTTCAAAAATAACACATATTTTTTTAAGAGCTTAAAAACTTCAAATGTTTAAGGGAGATATGTAAGAAATCGGTCGAAATACGAATAGTAGACCCTTAAACAAATTTTCGGACTGCATTGGAGTGTCCATCATCAAGGCAGATTTGATGATGATGTACACTGCTTCTCTGTCCGAAACTTTGGCTACAGAAGCAGAAAGCGCAACACTCCATAATAACTAGAAAATAATCACGGTAATACGCTTGGCCGCTTAAATGTCAAACAATAACTGTTTAACCGTTTTAATAACCGTTAATAACCGCTTTTTACTGGCAAGTTAAGAGATTCGCGTTAAATTATGTAACGTAGAACAAAAGTTTTATTTTTTATTTTCTGATATTTTTCTATGTATTTGTTCTACTACGAAAGTTGGAGAAGTACTTCAAGAAAGCCGAAGTTTCCAAACTCCCGAACCCCGCACATACTATTCATTATAGACTTCCACATTTCTCAGAACTTCGATAATGGACCTAACTTCAAAACATTTCACAAGTAAAAGAAGTAGACCATAAATGCTGAACTTCAAACTTGTGAAGTAAAATAGGTTTAATTACGACCAAAATTTTTATACAATCGTTTTATGTAAAACTAAAAATGTCAATTTCCTAATAAATGTTGTACTTCCGTGAATTTTAAATTTTATAATCAATAAGCGATTCAAAATATGTATGCTTTTGGAAAGTTTTGCTATTGATAAAAAATAGATAACAGCCTAAGAACTCATAATAAGATTTTTCATGAAACGGTGCTCTACAAATAATCGAATTAATATTATTATGGTTTTGTTAAGAGGGACGACTGTGTCGTCTTGTACGTGAAGTTTGCAAATCCCGCGGGATTGCGGGATAGTATTAAGAAATCCCGCGAAATCCTGTGGGATTGCGGAATTTCTATTAATTTTTTTAAATAATTTCAACATATTTTTTATTATAATATCAATTATCTTTGATACTAGTTTATTTTTAAAAAGACATTGAATAGGTAACATAATTAGTCTTAGGGGGACTTTTCGTATCAATCATCTCTGGTAATAGTTATATTATAAAATGAAAAAAATATAAAACTTGTCTCTCGGTGAACTCTATCCACAATCGTCCGAGGTCAATCATCTTTGATACTAGTAATATTACAAAAAGACATTGAAAACGTAATGCAATAACGTTTTACAATAAGAATTTTAAGAAGACTCGAACAACTAGCGAACACGTGTAAATCAAACCATAATTTTTTTGTGTAAATTTTGTAAAAAAATATAAATCCCGCAAAATACGCAAATCCACTTATGAAAATCCCGCATATCCGCGGGACAAAATATAATTGAAATCCCGCCGTACAGCGGGTTGCGGGATTGCGGAATATTATCAAGTTGAATAAGGTGAATGTAATGGAAGAGTTGATTTTTCACAAAAACGGCGCTATATAAATCATCCAAATATTATTATAATTATTATTAAGAGGAGTGAACGTAAATAAAGCTAGGGGATGGAACACGGTTATATTGCGTCCAATTTTCTCTGCCCACCCCTATGTTATTTATATATTCATTTTTAAGTCAATCATTTGGCTTTCAAACCAAATTTCAACCCTGTTTTTTATTGAACATTTTTGTACGTTTAAATACACGTATTTTTAATAACATTTGTTGAAATGGTATGTTATACATAATCGAAGATACATTTATTCATTGAATAACCGCATGAGATATCTTAGTTATTGGTCATGCTGACATCCGTCTATGACGCACCGGTTTCGGCCGCAGGCGGGTACCAGGTAGGTACCTGGCGCCCCTGTAGGTGAGTGTTAACTACCAGTGAGGCATCGGGCAGCCTAGGAAGGTCACAACCCCCCTTCTCCCCGGCAGGTCACAAGTCCCCCCCCCCCTCCCCAACTTCCAGCAAGCAACCTTCCATCTCTCGTATCTCATGGACCATGAATCTACCTTGCTTACCAAGTTAGGTGTCTGTGTACGTTAAGCTGTCCGTAGTTCATCCTTTTTTTCGAATTACAGAGTAATAGGTACATCAGCACTCTAAAAGTGGCGCATTCAATAACAGGTGACAACATACCATTTTCTGGGAAAAAAAGTTGTAATTATTTGCGGAAAATGCAAACACAAAACCTTATTTTTTCCTCCACCATCGCAACACGTATCTTAAATTAATTAGTTTTGTCTTTTTGGGAAAGTGCATTAGGACATACTGGAAAGGTTAAACATGACCAATGATGACCTTAAATATAATATTTTGTAAAATATGTATGTGTAAATGTAACTCATATTATTTATATAACAATAACAAAATTTAAAAACAAAAAAACAATTTTTGAAGTATGGCGGAATCCATCGAAAAACAGAAACATGTAAAATATATGAAAGATGACTATTGAAACGTTAATAATAACACTTAGTTTTTTATAGGCAGGTATTTAGTGGATAACCAACTCCTTTACTCCTTTGACTTTAGGTCACCACAGATTGTTCGCTACTTTTGGTGATTTAGCAAGGGTAACCGGGCACATGGGGTGAGGTTTGTCCGTGTCTTGGCGGCGGATGCGTCTTACAACAACTGCGTGACAGGCTAGAAAGAGAGAGACCAGTTGAGGGAGACCTTTTGACCTCTCCAGCAGCTTTTAACATCGTTTTGCATCGCAGTGGAAGAGATGGATTCATGCGCCCGTCACTCCTGGACACACTGTTCTTCACCTTCCTACCCACCCCTCATTGTCCTTCCCAGAACTTGTTTTCCTAAAAAGACCCTCCCCACAGCATCCCACATAGGCCTTGATGGAATTATTTTCTCAGGGCCGTTTTCCGTGGAGCTAATGTAAAATAAAATAAAAAATTGTCACTCCGAAGGTCCCATATTCATGCCGTAGTACGGGATCAAAATGGGTTTTCTTTTTACATGAGCTCCACATAGGAAGCCCCGAGGAAAATTATTTCCCTCAGGGCCTATGTCATCTTTGGGGATGCTTTGTGGAGGGTTTTTTAAGGAGAGGAAGGAGAGGAGAGTTCTGGGAAGGAAAAGGGTAAAAGGGGTGGGTAGGAATCTGGGGTTCAGTGCATCCTGGTCATCCGCCTCCAAGACCAAGACAAACCCCACCCCATTAACCCGGGCACCCCTGCTAAGTCTCCAAACGTAGCGAACCACTTGGGGTGACCTATGGCAGAGGTGTTGGTTATCCAATAAAGGTTCCCGGGGCGGCGGTTATACCTAATTAAACTTTTGAGACCTCTGTAAAAATATCTCGACGAAAAGAAACTCCATACATTGGGGGTCCAGCCTAACGTAAGTTTCGCTACACCTCGTTCAACTTTCTTTTTAGTGAGTTATCGATGAGATGAATACTGTGAATTGCTTTACGGTGTTCAGTTTTGCTTCGAGATCGGTCATTCTTTTTGTGGTAATTCATTTCCAGCTAAAAGAAATTTGCTATAAAAAATTGCAAATTCTTACAATAATCAATTAGTTACAGGCTGCGCGTAGCTAGCCGTCGCGCGTCGTGAATGATAAAAATTATATTAATCATAAATCATAATGGACGTTCGAAGTGTCTGCGTGTAAAACCTGTTTTTTTATGTAGATAACATTTCATACTAGATGAGCAGATCGCAAATAACCTACTTCACACGCTTCGCTTTTTAGATGGTCAATATTGATCTGTACAACGACAGTTGTACAAGAAATTGTACAATAGTTCTACAAAAAATTGATCAGGGACGATCCTGTATCTTTATAATCCTTCAATCTTTAAAATATTTTTACCTACAAGTCCCAATGATACGGTGAAATTTAATGTTATTTCTGAATGCTTCCAAGGTATTTTAAATGAGTTATATATTTCTTATTTTTGAAGTCGTCGTAAAAAGAAATAAGATTTTAGAAACTGGATACAATTATCTTTGCGATGTTTGTATTTGAAATAAAAATTGCCATTTCTAAATAATATAATTTTAACATCGAACATGAAAATGTTTTAAAAAAACTTATCGAAATATTTCAATTAGAAAAGTCCATAATTTTGAATGAATTGTATATAAAAAAAAACACTTTTTTTTAAGGAATTAGTAAGAAAAACTTCGCTTTAGTTTTTAGGCCCTTTAAATGATAAAAAAATTACTTTCAACTGTCTGTAAGTAAATCTCGCCAATTTGTAATCATTTTGTTTTTTTTTGTTTTTATCCGTGGAATCAAGTCTAAATATTTGAGACAAACTGAGAAGAGTAATCATTTCTCTTTCCAACGACGAACAAATCACTAACCTGCGCATTATAAAAAAAAGATAAAAATACTTTTATAATGTATGGATGCCCCGGTTAGATCTGTCCTTCAGGGGCTGTAATAGAATACGATGTTAGTTGCTCTCCGAGGCTTGAGGGGTTAAATTGGGTCAATATACTCCCGGTGTATTTTTTACAGACAATGGCCGCCCCAAAAGAGTATCATCAATTGCCGTAGTTTATTATTATCACATAGTTGTCATTGACTAGAAAAAGAATTTGACTAAAAAAAACTGTTTAAACATAATCAGGGCAAATTAGTTATTCGAGATGCATCTAATTTTAGAACGTTAAACGTTAGGTTGATTTAGGATTTTAATAACAAATCAAAATGTGCATGTAATGGTCCTTTAGAAGAAATGGCATTATTCTTTCAAAGAAAATAATAAAACAACAAAAAGATCGTTGACTCTATACCGAAAATAAAGCGCTAAAACGCAAGAAAGCCAACTAAATGTTCTTATTGAAGTCGACGCTAGCCAAAAGTGTCAGTACGGCGCCAACTCAAACGACGCGACGTCCACACCATGTAGTACTTACATAAAACGTGTACATCGAATTTAGAACTTCGTTCGATTAAACTGTAAAGTTAGTTAACTTTGTAGACAGGGTTCCCATTTATCATTTTTGCTTCTACTGCCATTCTGTCATGCATAGTAGGTCAACAATCGTTTGATCTAGAATTATTTAATTGTGCCATTTTACTAATTTAACACCACGCTGTTTCGGAGATTGAATGAAATATATGAATGAACATTTCGAAAGTCAGAATAGATAGTCACACCACTCATCTTCAGAACACATCGTCTTTTTTGCTTTACCGACACTTGACATGAACCGACTCAAATATTTGATTCGTTTGATCGTGTCTTTCGGGGCCTTCTTTAGACGTCTTCTTCCATTAATTTATTGTTACATATTCTCTTGATACTACTCCTTTCTCTCTCCCTCCACTCTACATGTCCAAATTTTTAATTATCCAACTTTATTTTCTAATCTCTACTTTCGTAATACGATCGTACATAGTTTTACAACACATACGCCTCATTGGTGACATTTAAGGCGTCACAATATTGTTATGGATTCTATGAATAAAAAACACTTTAACACTTTTTGTTATATTTATTTGTAAGTCTTCACAATTACATTGAATACATTCTTATATACTAGAGTTTTAACAGAATTAAATGTCTCTAAGTGAATGTTTCCAAACTGAAATCTAAAATGAATCTAAATCTGAAACTGAGCGTAATGTATTTTATAGCAATCTTATATTTAAATAGTGTGATAAATAAAGTTAATTAATAATAAACATGGAAATGAACAATAGACAAGAGATATGGCGACAATCATAAAGCTAACTTTGATACATATTGGTGCGACGGACAAATAATAGATAGTGAACGAAGCATAATAGGTTCAAAGGTTGTAGCAATATTAGAAAGGTACATAACACCTTCCTCGTTAAGATGAGATAATATGGCGTCCATCATTATCTCACATCAGTTCGAAGTCTTGTACTTCGTCTGAGCGTTAGGGATTCATCAGTGGACCCGGTAACGTTTTCTTCCATTTCTACGTTTGTTTCTCTTTTGTCTTTTGTTTTACAAATGTTCAAGTAATTTATTAATCTTAAACGAGAATCACCTTTAAAATGATTTTTTTTAGATATGTAACACTTATATAGTTTATATAAAATGTAAATGATTATTAAACTTAAAAATACATAGGAAAAATAGTTATTTTTTATAATTCTAATTACAATATGGTCTTCGGGGATATTTTCTAAGTCATCGTACATTTTATTTAGCTTATGGCTTGCTAAAATTAAATCATCCTTATCTAGAGTAAATATTTTTTGGTATTATTAATGGAATATTAATTTTGACATTTTGTGTTTGGTTTATATTGCAACAATTATCATCAGTTATATTGAACAAAGGAATTATTGATTTTGAAGCTGTTTGGTTAGATATATTATAATATCGGTCTTCTACATTAACAATCACTGTTGAACTAGTGTAAAGTTTGCAGTTTGGCTTTATAATTAATATTCCTGTATTCTGTAATTTAACATCGGTTGGTTCAGAATTCTTACATTTAATTGTAACCAATGTTGGTCTAGGGAGCACAAAAATCCATTTCGTTCCTTTATTTGTAGTATGCCAAATTTCGTTAATCGTATTCATAATTCTGGTTTCACAATTCGGAGGCATATGAGAAGGTTCAATTAGTAATTCTATTTCACAAATAGATCTTTCATGTAGATTATAATAAATGTTTGTGGTTTTACAAATCGCTTTATCTAAAACGGTCTGTTTACACGAATCTATATTATCAAGAGTAACATAATTTGTTTTACTCTCGGCGATAGCTAAATATTTAACATTAGGCATAATAAAAACATATAAATCGTCTTGTCTTTTCATAGGCAAGGGTATTAACTTGTATAAATTATAGCTTACATAACTACACAAGGGGTTTGATATAACAAAAATGATTCTTCTATTTACATATGCAATATCAATTTTTACCATTGACATTAAAATATTAACATTTTTTATATTTGGTGGGACAGGATAAGATACGGAATTCGGTAAATAAGGCAAGGATTTACTTATTTCTTCAATATATTGCTGAGGTGTGATAATAAATGGGTGTATTATATTATTTTTGGAAAGCAATAATGCGTTTATGATAAGTGTATATTCGTTTTGTAATTCTGTTGTGATTAAATTCAATAGGGTAAGATGTTTTTCTATTTCTTGCTTCAATTCTAAATTAAATATAACATCGCTAATGTTTGTAGTAAACGATTTTAATTTTTCGAAATTTTGATTAAATATTTCTTCATTTCTTTCAAGATTAGTTATTGTATTATTAAAATTTGTTATTGTTGTTTTCACTATTTGAGTTTGCTGTTTTAACATATTATATAAGTCTTTATCGCCTGTGTTTAGAGAATCAATTGCTTCATCATAATAAAGCGCGTCATCATTATCTAAGGTTCCAAATACAGTTTTAAATACTGTACCTACCATATCTATCCAACCACGTTTTACTCTTATTTTTGGTTGTCCTATAAATTGTTTTAGCGTCTTATCCTTTTGCTTTAATACTATTATTAGTTGATGTAAAATATTTAAATGCGGTTCGCAAGGAGAAAAACTTTTATGCATGATTTTATCGTCATTACATAATAGTTGTATATTGCTATATGTTTTATCAATTAATATTAACTTATTATCAAAATATATGTCTAAATCAATATATGTCACTACATTCCAATAACTCTCTATAAAATTAATCATATTAACGTGTTCATAGTATATCCCTGCGGATGAAGATATTTGCGTCCAGTTGAATCCATTGCCGTAAGGCAACCATGTCATCAATCTGAAACAATGGCCTTTTTTAAACGATTGAAGTGTACTTTAACATATTTTTTCTTTACTTGTATAGTACAGTTTACTTTTGAATTAATTTTAACAATTCTATAGGGGCCTTGATAATTAGGTGACAATTTTTTGGAATGATTACTTTTTGTAGTTTCGTTTCTTAAATAGACTAAATCGTTAACGTTATAAAGTTCATTACTAGAAATGTTCTTATCAAAGTTCTCTTTTGCTTTTATCTTTTGGACTTGAACATGTTCGCGTGCAATTTCTTGTGATTTGTTTAGTTTCAACTTTAAATTGTCAACATAATTATCATATGTATATTTGAATTGAGGTTTTTGTGTTAATGACGTTGGAAGTTCTGGTTTTAAACCGAAAATTAATTCGTATGGCGTATACCTAGTACTGGTATGAGGCGTTGTATTATACGAAAACATTGCTAAATTTATCCATTCGTCCCAATCTGTTTGCTTTTCTGAAATGTAATGTTTTAAGTAATCTGCTAAGGTCGCATGAGACCTTTCCAATGCACCGTTGGACTGAGGGTGATAAGCTGTTGTTTGGATTTGTTTAATTTTAAATAGTTTCGCGACTTCTTTTAAAATATTTGACGTGAAATCTTTTCCTTGATCTGTAAGTATTCGATTTGGTATTCCGAATTTACAAATGAAGTTATTGACTAACTCCTTTGCAATAGTAATTGCTTCATGATTTGGAATTGGAAATGCTTGCGAAAATTTTGTTAGATCGTCTTGTAACGTGAGAATATATTTATTTCCATTTTCGGATAAGGGTAATGGACCTACAATATCTAAAGCTATCCTTTCGAAAGGTTTCTCGGAAGTTGTAGTTATTTCCATTGGATGAATAAATCTTTTACGAGAAATTTTATTTTTTTGACATGATTCACATTTTTTTATGTAATTTCTTATGTCTTTTTTCATATTTTTCCAAGTATATCTCTCTTTAATTCTATTATACGTTCGGTGAAACCCTGAGTGTCCTGATTGTGGAGAATCGTGATTCTCCTCTATTAATTTAGTTATATCCTTGGGATCTGGATGACTTATTTTATTTTTACAAATAGTTACCATGATTCCGGAGTTTGCAAAGACGTAATAAACAAGAGTTTTTATTTTATTCCAATTTAAATTATTATCACGAGCTAGTTCGGGAATTGAAAACGATTTCTTTTCTTGTGAAATTAATACATCTTTTAATTTAAGAAAACAATAGAAAATATCTTCGTATGTTGGTTTATCCCAAAAATGTTCCATTGTTATAAGATGGTAAACGTTAAATATGTTATTTAGTTCTGAATATAATATATCTCTTACATTCGTTTTACTTTTCTTTATGTTATCGTGATTATTGATTAAATTCCTTATCTCCATAGACAAACCTTCGGACATTTCCTTATCGTTGGAAATAAAGTTACATAAATTATCTTTCCGTGTTAGAAGACTTTCGTCTATTTCAACAATATTTTTGCAGTCAATAATGGTTTTATCTTTAAAATGAGACTTTATAAATTCTTCGTAAGAATTTGGTTCTGGGTTTATTCTAAAGTGTAATATTTGAGAATGATCAATTCTAGATAACGCATCGGCATTAGAATTTAGTTTTCCGGGTTTGTATATTATATTATATTGATATTCTTCCAATTTTAAACGCCAACGAAGTAAGCGAGAGCCAGGGTCTTTTGTATTAAACAACCAAACTAAAGGTCTATGATCCGTTATTATATTGAACTTTACACCATACAAATAAGGTCTAAAATGTTTAACTGCGTAAATTATAGCTAAAAGTTCACGTTCTGTTGTTGAATAATTTGATTCGGCTTTATTTAGAGTTCTGGAAGCAAAGGATATTGGTAAATCCTTAGAAATCTCGCCTTGAGATAATACTGCACCGATAGCGAAATTACTTGCATCTGTGGTGACATTAAATGTTTTACTGAAATCGGGGAACTGTAGTATTGGTTCACGAATTAAATGATCTCGAAGTATATCAAACGATTCTTGTTGTTTTTCCTTCCAAATGAATGGAACATCCTTCTTTAATAATTGGGAGAGAGGTTGAGCATTTTTGCTAAAATCTTTAATAAAACGTCTGTAATATCCAGCCAGTCCTAAAAATGACTTAATATCTTTTGGATTTTTTGGAATAGGGTAATTTTTTATGATTTGAATTTTATCTGGGTTTGGTTTAACTCCATTTTCTGATATAACGTGACCTAAATACATGACCTCATTACGCATAAATTCACATTTATCCGGCTGTAGTTTTAAATTGTGTAATCTTAATTTTTGGAATACTTCTTTTAACCTAATCTCGTGAGTCTCTATTGTATCGGCATAAATAACTATATCATCTAGATATGCAAAACATCTTAATCCTTGAATACCAGCTAAAACGTTATTCATAACCCTTTGAAAGGTTGCTGGACCGTTTTTTAATCCAAATGGCATCCTTAAAAACTCGTAATGTCCTAGAGGGGTGGAAAATGCTGTTTTATGTGAATCTTCCGGTTTCATTGGGATTTGGTGAAATCCTGATGCAAGATCTAAAGTTGTGAAGTACTTTGAGTGTCCTAATTGATCTAATATCTCTGTGATGTTGGGTAAGTTGTAAGCATCGCCTATAGTGACCTCATTTAATTTACGGTAATCAATCACCACTCTATATTTGACTTGACCTTTTGCATCTTTCTTCTTGGGCACTACCCACAAAGGAGATGACCATGCTGAATTTGAATCTTTAATTATTCCTTGGTCTAACATTTTTTTTATTTGATCATTTACTTCCCTTTTGTGTACCTCGGGGTATCTATATGTTTTTGCGTGTATTGGAGTCTGTGTTGTAGTATTTATTTCATGCCTAATTGAATTGGTTTGACTCAATATATCTCCTTCTAAGTGAAAAATATCATTATACTCTCGACAAATTGAAAAAAGTGATCGTTCTTCTTCTTTATTTAAATGTTCAGTCCGTAATGATGCTTTTAAAAGTTCGTACCTATTATCAATATTTTCTGTTATCTTGTTGAATTGAAATGCGTTTTTATTTTTGCATTTAACTTTCCTTTTTATTGTTCTATCATCGCAATCATCTTCTAACATTTTGCTATCTTTTTCATTAAATTTTTCTAATATCAATTCCATTTTCTTAACTTTTACTTCTTTTTCTGTCGTATTTAAAATAGACGTAATTGCTTTTGACTTTGAATTAACCTTTGTTATACTTCTGCAAAGATAAACTCCTTCCATAATTTCTATTTCGGGGACGAGTCCCTCTCCTATTTCAGGATTCAAAACATCGAATTCAACTAAGGTCTCTGTGCGAGCCTGTACAATAATAACCGAATTATTGTTTTTAACATCCGAACCTTTGGTTTTAAAATGGATTGGCATAGCACTATTACCTATACACAATGTATTATTACTGTAATTAATTTTGGCATTTACTTTTCTTAGGAAATCATTTCCGATAAGTCCATCGAGTGGAACATTTGTTGCTCGAGGCAATAAATGCATCTTATTAGAAATTGGGATACCGTTGAATAATAAGTTCAATTTGACAGATCCTAACGTTAGAGTCGATTTTTCAGCGTTAATTCCTCTAATTTTAACTATTTCTTTATCGTTATATTCTGTTTCGCCATCTAAAACCATGGGGTTTATTAGTGATATATCTGCGCCACTGTCTAATAATAGTTTGACATATTTGTTTTTACATTCTTTAATAGGAATTTTGATGTACGCTGTAATATTTTCGAGGTTATTTAATATTCTACCTGTAACGTATTGACCTTCTTCGTTTCGGTAGGGAACGAAGGGTCTTGGAAGTTTTCCGAAGCTTTCTTTTCTAAGAGATTTTTATATTTCCAACAATCTTTTTTGTAGTGTCCACGTTTTTGACAAAAGAAACACGTTATTGTGATGTTTCGATGTGCGTTTGCACAGTTATTAATTTTACACTGAGAATTTTTTGAAGCGAAGTTACTAAATGATTTTACTTGGTTGACCCGTTTATCTTTATTGTGGAAGCAATTAATAGATATATGTCCTGATTTTTTACAAATAGAGCAGAATTTTTGGTTTGAATTACTCTGTTCTGTAAAATTGAGCATTTTTTCTTCGTTTATTGCAAATGTTGAAGCTTCTTCAAAGGTTTTTGGGTTTCTAGCCCTCAAAATAATGCTATACTGCGGTAATGCGCCCATTAAAAATGCTTGAAGAGCCATTTGTTTAATCATAGAATTTTTTCCTATTAATTCAGTGACATCTACAGTTTCTGCTTTGGTAGCTCTCAATAAATTTGAATAACACCTTTCAATTCTTTGGGTAAAATTGAGAACACTCTCATTTCTATTTTGTTTACATGTCTGCAATTCTAATAATAGTTGTGGAAAACTTTTCGAATCAGCAAAATTTTCTTCAAGAAAACTTTTATACTCTTCCCAATTACGCAAATTTCTACATGATGTTATTAAATCAGCTTTTCCAGTAACTTTGGTTTGAATAAATTTAAAAATAATATCTTTTTGAGCTTTAGATGCTAGTTTATAAGCATAATCACAATTTTTAATGAATGTGTGAAGATTATTTGTATTACCATCAAATGTACTAATGAATTGGGTTAAAAATTGAAGAGATACATCTTGTTCAGTCATTTTTAACAAAGTGATAAATTTAAATTAATAATAAAAAGATTTGAATGCTACAAATTTACAACTTTTAAAAATATTATATGAGATTCTTTAGAATTCATGAAACAAAAATCAGACTTACAACAATATGAAATACCACTCCATCTTCAGCAAGGCAGGTCCGCGACGTGAAGGTGAAGTTTCTTCCTGATATTCGGCTACTTGCACAGCAAAGGGCAACAACGTACTTTATCAAAAATACTCAGCAAGGCAGGTCCGCGACGTGAAGCTGAAGGTGAATTATCTTCTGATATTCGGCTATTTGCACAGCAAAGGGCAACAACGTACTTTATCAAAAATACTCAGCAAGGCAGGTCCGCGACGTGAAGCTGAAGGTGAATTATCTTCTGATATTCGGCTATTTGCACAGCAAAGGGCAACAACGTACTTTATCAAAAATACTCAGCAAGGCAGGTCCGCGACGTGAAGCTGAAGGTGAATTATCTTCTGATATTCGGCTATTTGCACAGCAAAGGGCAACAACGTACTTTATCAAAAATACTCAGCAAGGCAGGTCCGCGACGTGAAGCTGAAGGTGAATTATCTTCTGATATTCGGCTATTTGCACAGCAAAGGGCAACAACGTCAACAGTCACAAATAATTATAAGTTACTCATAGAATCCAGAGCTCTTTAGTTACAGTCAAGAATACCACAATATTATCGAAATAATGTTTCCATGTAGTATTTACTTAGACCATATCCCACTTCTGACACCAATTTTTTGTTATGGATTCTATGAATAAAAAACACTTTAACACTTTTTGTTATATTTATTTGTAAGTCTTCACAATTACATTGAATACATTCTTATATACTAGAGTTTTAACAGAATTAAATGTCTCTAAGTGAATGTTTCCAAACTGAAATCTAAAATGAATCTAAATCTGAAACTGAGCGTAATGTATTTTATAGCAATCTTATATTTAAATAGTGTGATAAATAAAGTTAATTAATAATAAACATGGAAATGAACAATAGACAAGAGATATGGCGACAATCATAAAGCTAACTTTGATACATATTGGTGCGACGGACAAATAATAGATAGTGAACGAAGCATAATAGGTTCAAAGGTTGTAGCAATATTAGAAAGGTACATAACAATATCCTAATAATACAAATCAGCTCAAGGCTCACATTTTAATTAATTTTGACGAATTCTTAACTACAATATTTTTTTTTTCAAACCGATACCTGGGGATATAAATTATTTATATTTTTAAGATCAATAAAAACAATACCTTACCATTAATATATTTTACTTACAACGATTTGAAAATTTTATAACCCTTTTTCCAACTATAAATTTTGCGGTAATCGTCAGATTTTATTTTTCTAGACGATGAATTAATACCTATTCGTTTAGAAACATCTGATATATTAGTAACACATTCATCAGCATTAATTATAATAAACTCGGCAGAAAGATCAGATTTCCAGGGCGAATTCGACCGTAGTCCGTCCAATACGCCGGGCCGCACGCGTATACTACTTGTGTACACGATTTCTTCACTTACGTCGTTAAGATGAAGTTATACGTGAAATCCTATTTAGATTCATCTTTACGACGAATCGGTTTACAGTGTGAACATCGAAAATATACTTCAGATAAATTGAAGCTTTTACTAGCTTTTCTATGCATTGGAATTACAATAAAATTATTATTAACATAACAAAAAATATAAGCGTAAACCACAAAAAAAAAATTGTTTTTTCATGACGTAACTACGAAGTAATATAAGAAACTTTTTTTTTAAATACCCCTTTATAGATAAGACTATTTTTGAGGTTTTGTATGTTCTAACTTTTTTCATTCTTATTAAATTATTCACAAAATAAATAAAAACCACTTTTTCTCTTACTTGCCCCGTGTAAATAAGACCCTCGATTCTAAATATTGAAGGCGTTAGAATCGAAATATTTCTAGCGTTTATATTCATCTTAGTGAAATTTGCTCAACTAGCCCCGCCCTACCCCACTTGAAATTTCTCAATAATATACTTACTGGTGCTCTCATAAACCAAAGTAATATTTCCTCTGCCTGCTCATTTTTTTAAATAAATGTATAAAATTCCCATTAAAACTGTTTTACGAGCCCATTTGTTATAAGTCGATTTTTATACTTCGTTATTATTTCACGCAAGCGTTCCCGGTTACAAATTCTCAAAAAGTTATCTTCTCCCTAAAAGTTTTTCCTCCCAACTGGCCTTTTTATATTTCTGACTTATTTCCGTGTTATTTAACTCCGGTCAAAATCAGTGAAGCCTGAATTTAGGGCACAAATGTTTCGCATTTTTTTAACGTTGTCCCTTTGTTTACCATATTTTTCGCATAAGTTGAGAGTGTATGATTTTGACTCAAGAAAAGGTCGGTCCCTTTGGACCTAGACTTAAGTAAATGTACTCAGTGAATATTTTTACACTTTCATCAATTTAAAACTAGCAGTTCTGTGAACAGTTGACACCGGGTCCAAAAAGTATTTCTATTTTTCTCACAATAAACCAAAACCGAAACTTTCTTGAAATTATAAGATTTGTAAGTAGGTACTTGAATACCTGCTTAACCCTTTGATTAGTTATTTTTTATCATTTACATTGTGAGTCAGTTAATTTTCAAGTTTTTCTTAATTAAGTATTCGATTTAATTAATTATTTTCTTTCCTTTTTTACTACACAAGTTAATTTCGGAGCTTTTTATTTCTATAACCTTTTCTTATTGCATTATAAATTATATTTGGACAAACTCAGTGGCTCTTAACATTTTACAAATAGAAAAAGTGAATTAAAAATTTACGGCCGCACGTATGCGGCGATACTCGAAATAGATTGTTCGAGTGCCACCGCATACGTGCGGCGATACTCCTCAAAGGGTTAATATTATAAACCATACATTTTTTGTAATGTAAGTAAGTATGTATCATGTAAGTAGGTACTTGAATACCTGCTTAATTATAAACCATATATTTTTTGCAAAGTTCTTTGTTTCAAATAAGGAATTATACAATTTATCTCAACAACAATTATTTTTTCAAACTTACTTCATGCAGGTAGGTACCATAATATTGAAAAAATGCGAATAAGAAAGTCCTTACAAACAATCCGATTTCGTAAATTGAAAAAATAATCTTTTCTGAACCATAATCAAAGTTAGCCGTCTAGACAAACTAAGCTTGCTTGAATAATAAAGTAGATGCAACAGATTATCTGAAAACAGAAACGGTCACGCAAAAAAAATTTACAGACAGATGAAATGCAAAACGGGCGAGTTAAACAGGACTTCGTTATGCTCTGTCAAAAATTCGCCGGTGAAATTTTACGGAAACCAACTTTATACACTTATTTCGGACTCAATTCATGACAATTTTTTTAAATTTATTGTAATATAAAAAATATGGATTATATACACATATATATATATATTTTACAAAATATATATTATATGTTAAGTAAGCGTCTACGATTCCCGACAAAATCCAAATATATCGGAAATATTTTTTTATTTGATTTTTTCGTCTGAAAAGATTTCGATCTGGGATGCGTTATCGCCAAATCCGCAATTTATAGAAGGTATCAAAATTCTGGGGAGACCTTCATCCACCATGGATGTCTGATACAGAAGGTGCGTCTTGATTCGTCGCTTCTAACCATGAGTCATATCTGTACTGTACCTCAAACACTTTTTGTAATGTCCGCCAGTTAAGTTGACTTACTGATATCATTAAATTGACATGTTTGGATATTTGTGACTGCAATACGAAGAATCCGTTGCAATAAGAAACGCATTATTTAATCTATATGAGATAAGTTCATCGATTGATTGTAGGTAGGTACTCTGCTACTATCTGAAAAATGATATCCAACCAATGAACAGTTAATCCCTAGAACAATCTCCAGCGTACCCAGTTGACCATTATCCGGTCAGTCGTTGAGTGGGCATCGTGTTTGGGTCCCACCCGGGTGTCATGTGTTCGATTCCTCGGCTGGTTAAGTCCTCCATCACGACTCAAGCAACATTTTCAGCTTACTGTGGTGGTAATAGGAGATTGTCAAACATTTTTGGGTTATTTGTAACCCAGGAATGTTTGTCTTTTTTTTAAAATTAAGTATAAATATATTATATATGTTTGACCTTGTCATGTGAGAATGGGTCGTTTGGACGACTCGTTCTTGAGTTCAACGGCTCGGCTGTGGAATGGTATGCCGGTCTCTTAAAGATCCAGATTCACTCTTTTCTTTCCTCAAAGAGACCCTCCACACAGCATCCCCAAATTTGACATGGGCGCTGAGGAAAGCGCTATCATATTGTTTTCCTAAATAAAATAAAATAAAATCACTCCTATCGTTTTATTTTCAACCTTTTTATTTCTCATGTACATTTGTTACTTATCTGCTTATTAAGGCTTTAATCGTATCTGATTAAAGCCTTAATTTGATTAAAAAAATATCAAAGCACAATATTTATTTTGCACTGTTTATGTGAGTGCTATCAAAGTACCATTGCTAATTGTAATAGGTTTTGAATAGTCGTATGAACGACTAAAAATAGTGTACCTACCAGCATCAATCTAAAATAAAATGTAAGTAGATTTATGAATATTTATAATAAATATGGTTCTGCCACTAGGAACTCCACTATAACTACTCTTTTCAATACACGCGTCGTCAATGAGAAAAAATGGGAGGCTACAAGGTAGCTATTAGCGGTATGCCAGCCCTTTCATATCCATGCATGTCATAATCTCATAAAACACTGTAGGAAACTTTTACCTTTGGCAGTATGTATTTTTAGCAACACTAATATCCGGTGTAATTTGCGAAACTGTAAAAGGGAACCCAAAAATCAGGACATGCAACATTTAGTAAAATATCCCCATGACTGTTCCGTCTACCGTGTGTTTTTTATGGTGGAATACCTTTGTTCAGATTGGTGGAAATTTGGGATCGGCCCTACATCAAGCTTGCTTCACCATGACGAGTATAATAAAATTGTTATAGTTTCCATTATGACTGAATTAGAGACAATAACTGCAAGGTTAGTGTCGCTTGTATGGTCGTTTTGTTTTAAGAGTCGACAAACCCAAATACCCAAAAACCTTTAATACCTACCTACAGAGGTTTCTTTATTAATAAAATAATTTGTGAAAAGGAAAATTGTGTTATTTTTTCTCAGGTGGTAAAGTATTCAGTTGCCGAAGAAAATCTCAGAACATAATATTTTTTATTTTGTTTTTAAGTGTTCGAAACCGCGCGCCCAGGTAGTGCAAGACTAGAATATTATTTTTTTTAAATGCTGTTAAACCTCCTCTCATGCCTTCCACTTTTGTAATAACATCACTTAGTATAGACGTATCGCCGTAGGAACGTTTTAAGTGTCGTCCATTAATTCAGTTCGAAAAAAAATCACGAAATATCACAAGGAGGGGAGGAGGGGGAGATATAATGAGATATCAAGTGCATTTATTTTTTGTTGAACGCATGATTTCTAAACCAAACAGCGGCGCGTGGCCTTGACTCACCGTCGCAGGCAACGATTTCCCCGCGCGTTGCGACAACCGCTCGGCTCACCAATCGCCAGTAAGTCTGTGATTTTGACGCCGAATACATGCGTAAATCGTTGCCGCGTATGTTTTGCCTTAAAACAATGGAACAATGTCTAAACTAGGAGATCTGTATAAAGACCTATTTGCAGAGCATAAAAAGGAAAAAAAACGTAGTGTAATTCAGAAAGAATTTAATGAGTTGTGGGCTGATCTGAAACACAGATATATACCTCAAAAGAAGAAGAAAAATATTTGTTTTTTTTACACCTTCCTTTATTACTTTTATGCCAGTCAAAAACAACCTGCAACCTTAATGTCTGTCTGGACAGTTTTATCACGATGTTTAATTTTCCAAAATTTTATCATATTATGTATATAAACTTTATACATAAAAAATACACGTGATTTTGGGTATGGGGGGGGAAGGTAGTTTAAAACCTCACCACATATCACCAGGGGGGGAGGGGATTAAAAAGTTGCTAAAAAACATCACGTGATTAATGGACGACCCCTAATCTCAAGGCATGTAACAGAAGGAGAGTTTATAAAAGCGCTCTCAGTGGCACAACCACAGCAAGGGAAGGGTCTTCTTCTGGTTTTACATTTAACCGTATTCTGGTTGCTGAGGATCGTGGTCCCATCTCCAATCAATTAAAACAAGGTTCTAATTCTACATTCCTGCGTTGTCGCGTGTAGAGCCGCGGACACCGACGCACGTTCCAGACGCTTGTGGCCCCTGATCTTACCGGCTGCGCCAATGTGGCGTTCGTAGATTCTTTGAAATAACTAGAGGGTATAACTATTATAACGCTTACTGGGTGAAAGCCGAATGCCAAAATAGCAGTGCACGTTTATAGAACTCTGCAAGCATTCTTTCTCGCTTGCACCCATCAATCTATCAAAAACATTACTGTTCAACGCCTCGGCGATCTTCTACTACTTTTTCAACTTTACCGGTGACGATGAATTACTTCGTATTAGTGGATTAATTGGTTATTTTTATTGCTTGTTTCAGAGATGCATGGCACGCGCCCTGTACGACAATATGGCAGACACCCCGGACGAATTGGCCTTCCGCAAAGGGGACATGCTGACCGTGCTGGAGCAGAACACGGCGGGCACTGAGGGCTGGTGGTTGTGCGCGCTCAGAGGGAGACAGGTACCTACCTACCAACATCTACTTACTTAATCCTTACTCTTGACAAGGTTTCATTGACAGCCCGTTTTAATATTGACTACTCGAACAGGCCAAAGCTCACCAGCAACTCCGATATGAAAATATGGCTGACCGGACAACACAACAATGTATAAATATTTTTTTACACGTGTCTGTTATACATTTTAAATATGCTACACAGTAACACCGGTCCGGTACATTTTATGTATATGACATTTTGAAATATCCTGCTGTTAACCCCAGAAAACAATATTTTGTTTACTTCAACAAGATTTGGTGATGTTTATGAGTAATCTGAGTATTGTACCAGACAGAGGGTAAAATTTTACATATAACTGCGTACTCAACTCAAATTTCGATTTTTCAGAGATGTCTGACTAATCAACTTTGACTGGTCAGTGGTTGAGTGGGCATCGCGTTTGGGTTCCACCCGGGCGTCCCGTGTTCGATTCCTCGGCTAGCTAAGTCCTCCATCACAACACAAGCAACATTTTCGGCTTTCTGTGGTGGTAGTAGGAGATTTTCAAACATTGTTGGGTTATTCGTACCCCGGGAATGTTTGTCTTTCTTTAAAAAAAAAAAAAAAATGGACGATCGATTTTTTTTTTTAACATTACCTCCACACAGGAGGCCCTGAGGAAAATAATTTCCCTCAGGGCCTATGTCATTTTAGGGGATGCTGTGTGGAGGTTTTTTTTAAGGAAAGGAATAAGAGGAAGTTCTGGGAAGAAAATAGGTAAGAGGGGTGAGTAGGAATCTGGGGGTCAGTGTGTCTAGGAGTGAAGAACGTATGAATCCATCTCTTCAACTTGCGGTACAGGATTTCTGACTGGAGAGGTCAAAGACCTCTTCAACCAGTCTCCCTTGATCCAGCCCGCCACGCAGCAAGTGGGCAGACACATCAGTCGCCAAGATCTTGACATACCTCACCCCATGAACCCGGGCACCCCTGCTAAGCCACCAAACGTAGCGTACCACTTGGGGTGACCTATGGCAGAGGTGTTGTTTATCCAATAAAAGGTTCCGAAGGAAACTCAGAAAAAAACTCTGGAAAATCAGAAGGAAGGTACAATCTGGTCCTTTTCTGAAGATTAATATCGAGCTGGTTGGCAGGCATTAGCCATAATCGCGAAATTCTCGGATATTTCATCCCCGAAGGTATTTCGGCTCGGGTCACCCTAACACCGCCCGGGAACACAACTTGGGGTTGATTAAATACTCTTTGAATTCCATGAATCTTACTTTCCGCAACTTTATGGGGAGTATTTTATCCATCAATTATTCGAACGTGCCTTAAATGTAATTATAATTAATATTGTTTTGAACACCATTGAGAAATACCTCCACGCCGGGAATTATTAATTAACTAACTAATCATCACGCCACCAACCTGCCTCCGTGGCAGAGCTGTAAGCTTTTTGGGTCTTGACCCCGAACATCGCGAGTTCAAAGTTCAAAACCTGGCGAAGACAATTAAATTTATTTATTTATACTGAGTTTTACAGATATGTTCGCACTTACTTGAGAACAATCCAGTTCTAAAAACTTATTTATTTCAAAACTACCTATTTTTTGTTCGGTCTCACCGGGACGGGAGTGCTCCTGGCTGGGGTAGCTGAAGAATGAAACAATAAAAAACATAAAATTGTCGAATTGAATCGCGAGGCTAAAACTTTGAAATTGATAAACTTCACCCAGTATCCTTTGGTTTGCGGGTTTAGGTTTTACTATTTGCGGGGTAAGAGAGGACTGCAGGCGGAGGTTCCAAACTGGTTAAATGATTGGTATCTCCCGTTTTCTCGTCGACACCTGCTTATTTCAGCTACAATTTTCCGTGACTCATTTCTGAAAATTGAGTTTCACTGGCGTTGAGACTTTTGGCATGTCGTCCTTTGATGTCCACGACTCCCGTCATTTATTTCTCCATCATAAAATATATCTGACACCCCTTCATTCCGTTTTGACCTAATGATATAAGTGTTCGTTTCGATTATTGACAATAATTGTCAATTATTGTTTACAGCGCCCTTGGGTGATTTTTTTACTAAAACAACCCTACTGCTGCTTTGTAATTCAATCATGAATTATTTCACACTCACAGAGTAAAAATACGTCATTATTTTTTTTATTTATTTGCAAAATAACAATCATTTAGGCTAATATCAATATTATTCACATCTTATTTGTATTCGTATTGTATGTGTGGTCTCGTTTTGTTCCTGATAGAGCAAGCGCCTGAATTTGTACGCTACGCAACCTACATAGCATCACTGTCGTGCGAAGTGAAATGGACTCATTTGCTAAAGTTAAACTCCGAGTTCACCTTCTAACTTTATAAATGTCACAGTTCTTATAAAATATGTCAACCGCTGACATTTAACCAAACTGTTTTCATATGGGGACATAAATAATAAACTTTGTTTTATATTTATCGCGGTAACTACGAAAAGAAAATTTATTTATTTATTTGAACAAAAATACATACACATTATAAGATAGCTTTGACTGTCCAACTGGGAGATTTCCCGTTTTAGGACAGTTATATTGCATAGTTTAGTTCACTTTAGATAGCTCGTAGTAATCGTAATCATTTTAAATTTCACAATAATAACCAGATATATTTGCATAATGCTTTCATGCACAAAAACAATACTAAAAAATAAATTATCTTTATTAGTTATTTTCATGTAACTTTTCTTTATTTAATTTACACATAATTTATTTATTTTTCCTTGTTTCCGTCTGTTACTTTTTAATTGTATTAAACACAATATTATTAAAACATATCAGTGATACAAATCGTAATTTAAAATAATGTACACAATTCTATGTATAAAAAGTAAATGAATATAATAATAAATAATTGAACGATTGCTGATTAGTATTTTTCTAATACTAAGTGAACAATGTAATCTAGGTACATGATAACACATGAGAGAAATTACATTTACAAGATTTACAATATAATATATACAGGTAAATTAGGTGCCTATACAAATATCTTAATTATTCGTTGTTTCTATGTGTAATAATATAAGTACAAATTTGTTTTTTTAAAGACTTGTTTTGATTTATTTTAGACCTGTTTACAATACATATTATGTGAATTTTAGGAAGGGTGGTAGGAATTTGCTTTTATTTAGTAAATAACATTATCGGTTGTACATATTATTGTTTATACTTATTTATTTATGTCCAAAAACAGTATTAAAAACCAGTACATTGCAAAAACGATAAAGAAAATTACAAAAAAATTATATTTGGCATAAGACATACATTTACATGTGGGACAAAAATGTTTACTTGTAGGTGCATACAGTTAAGCCGCCGCTACCTGAATTTCTATCGATTTCTTACAAACCTCCCTTAAACATTTGAAGTTTTTAAGCTCTTAAAAATATATATGTTATTTTTGAAGATAATATCTAGATACGTTCCACGCCGAAACGCAAATTATATGAAATTCCCACGATAGAAAAAAATCGCAAAGTATGCTCCGAAAATTATTTAAAACAAGTCTATTTCTATTATTTTACAAGTTATATTTGTGAAAAAATTCACTATGTTTCTTTAAGTGATACTTAAGATACGTTCCACGAGATTTTTGCTCTATTTTAAACAAGTCATGTTTTATTAAGCATTTTCTCAATTTTCGCATCAATTTTATCATTGAAAATATTAGCGCCGAGAATCAAAAGTCTGTTGGCGGTCTCGCGTGAACCTATTTTAAAAAAATTAACAAATAAACGTTTTGTAAATAATATTCTTCCTTCCTTCCAATTTTAATGAACTTTCACAAATGTGATAATATTATTGCAAGGTGTATTAAACATACATTTTTTTTGTATGCAGTTAGTTAAACAATAGCTTAACTAAACGTTTTTATGCCTTCTCTTGTATTATGGTCTCTCTCTCTCTCTCTCTCTCTCTCTCTCTCTCTCTCTCTCTCTCTCTCTCTCTCTCTCGCGCAATTTATAAAATAATCCTTCATACTCCGAACCACCACTTTTTCCTTTCATTTTTCCTTCACCAATCATATCCCATGCCTTTGAAGTGTGCCCTCTCAAACAACCACCTTCAAATCAAAATGAAGTAACCCTTTTTTTCCTACTGATTATAAACTTCTACCCGCCTTTTCAATTCTATCACCAATTCACCAATTGTATGGCTTTCCCTACCTTATTATTCCCCGGCTTGATGAGAGTATTTTTTTAAAGTATTCATTAAACAATTTTCCAAGTGATTTCTAAAGTCCAGTGATAAAAGCATCTGCTTTGAATGCACGTGATACTAAACATCCCCACAAAATCTGTTAAAACGAAGAAGGGTATTATTACTGATCAGATATATTTTTATCGTCGTATTGCTTATTGCGTGACAGTTGTTTGACACATTATCAACAAGAAAAAAACATCATGCCTGTTTTTTCACCAATTACTGTAACAAAGATCTTGCTTCCTCCAGGGAATCTGCCCAGGAAACCGCTTGCGTCTACTGGCCGGCGTGTACGACACGGGCGGGTGTCCGCCTTCGCCGCCGCCCACCCCCGCCCCCCTGGCCGCCCCCGCCCAACACGCACGCCCACTGCCGTTGCCCCCGCACTCGGCCAGTCAGCACACCCTGTACAAGGGGCACAGCCGGAGGCGCTCGCTCAACACACAGCCCAATAAGGTAAAAAAAAGATGATAGGGGCTATTGAACATTCATTTAAAATTAAACAACCGCCTTACCCCAGTTGTTTCGCAGAAATTCACGTGTGACAAAGTCATCAAATGGACATTTAGCGCCATTTTGTTTTTTTAACAGTTAAACAGTTCCTGTTAAATGCCGACTCTAAGTCTGCTTCAGCTTTTGAACAAATTGTGATCAGCATTTTTTTTTACATTATCTTATTTTTTTAAGAAAAGGAAGGAGAGGAAATTCTGAGAAGGAAATTTATATGAGGGGTGGTGAAGGTATCTCGGGGTCAGTGTGTTCAGGAGTGACGGACGTGTGAATTCATCCCTCCAACTGCGGTGCAAGGCGATGTGTCGAGAGATTCTGGCTGGAAAGGTCAAAATACCACTCTTAACCAGTCTCTCTCGATTCGGCCCGCCACGCAGCAGGTGGGCCATCGGCCGCCAAGTCCTGGACAAACCTCACCCCATGAACCCGGCCACCTCTGCCAAGTCACCAAACGTAGCGAACCACTTAGGGCGACCTACCGCAGAGGTATTGGTCGTCCAATAAATGGTTCCCAGGGCGGCGGTACCCATACCCGCCTCCCAAAATGATTTTGTTGTTAAGCTTTTCAGCTTATCGCAATTTGATAGAAAGTTGAAAATCAACTAGAATAGGAACTTTCAAATGTCAAAAAAAAAACAAAATGGCGCCGTGATGATGATGGTAGTGTTTGTTTGTTTTACAAAAAATACAAGGGGTAATAAATTTTGCAACGTGGAGCCGGTTTTATTAATCCAATTTTTTTTTTTGTGAAATATATTTATTCAGGGGCGTCGCCAGCTTCCAAACTGGAGGGGGTGGGTCGTCTTAAGCCGTCAAGCCGCCCATAGGCATACAGAGTTTGGGGGGCCCCTTTGAATGCCGTAAACCTACGGGAAAACAACAAACCACATTTTTTTCTACAATTTTATTGAAGCATCTGAATAGCCCACCCCCTGCCTATTCTCGTATGAAAATAGTATATAACATTCTCTCAAAACATGTAAATGGCCGGGTGTGCGCCGGCACACACGCCACTTCAATTATTTTTATATTTAAATGTGATTTTAACCCTCATGTATAAAGAAAATGTATGAAGGACAAGGTCAGAATCGCTTGGGGCATTCTTGTTCTTGACGTAAGAGGCATCCGAAATACGCCTAGCCTCTCGGAATAATTTTTATTAAATTTATCTATGACATCGGACCTTCATTTTTCCCGCGATTTGAGCTGTCGAACTACGAGCGTCGTCGGTCGCGAAATGATCGAAAAACCTATCAATTTATCAAATAAACGCAAGTAATGTTGTTTTTATGCATAGTTTATTTATTATTCAAGGAATGTGTTTCGGTAAATATAATATACGATAGCACAAAATAAACCCACAAAATATTACTTCAAAGTCAAAACATTGCGAAATTTACGTGGTTTCCTCCTTGGCCCTTTACAGTATTGGGTCATTATTAAATATCATTAACAAGTCAGTATTCGTAAGCATTTTAAATTTTACT
The DNA here is from genome assembly GCA_936435175.1 of Glyphotaelius pellucidus. Classification (NCBI taxonomy): domain Eukaryota; kingdom Metazoa; phylum Arthropoda; class Insecta; order Trichoptera; family Limnephilidae; genus Glyphotaelius; species Glyphotaelius pellucidus. The sequence goes on from OW386544.1 coordinate 31,586,786, forward strand.
GAAGGTAGGTAAGTCAACGTGCTTTTGTACTGTTAAACGTCGCGCATTTTCTACGGAAATTAAGCAAAACAATTATTTACACCTGCCATTTTAAATGCCGCTTTAGTAGCAAATATTTTATCACAGAAAGTAAAATAAAGTTAATTGTTGCGGTACGATTTAAATTTTTGATAATTTTGAAAATTCTTTTACCCTTTTCTCTTTTTCGCTTTTCTCTTCCTCATCTCCTTATTCCACTACAATTCAGAACTGAAACGTTTGCTGTGCCCTTTTCCTCATTTCTATTTCGTACCCACTACATTCAGCTTTGCGTCATACCCTATTTGAGCATGGCATAGTCTCACTGATTCCAGGCGGTAGGTAGTAGTAGGGACCCTTGGCGATATTCATTTAAAATAAAAGCCAGAAAAATATCTCAGAAACTTTTATTTAACTTTATTAGAAGTCTGTAGGTATCAAATCATATGAGCAACGTATAAAAAAGCTTGAATCGCCTACACCTACTTTTCCAGTGAATCGAGTGACCCGAAGACGTGTAAGAATGCCTCTCGTCTTGAGTAGGGTTTGCAATCCCGCAAGCCGCGGGGTTTCATCTATGTTTGATCCCGCGGATTTGCGGGATTCAAAAAATAAGAAATTTACACCAAAAAACTTGCTGTTTTAATTTGCATGTGCTTGCGAGTTGCAAATCACGTGTGATCCGTTCACGCATGGGTGACCGGACTCTCCATAGTCTATGTTTTTTACGATATTATTTTTATCAAAGTATTCTTAATACTTATTACCTTGGCTTTCACTGCCTATTGTAATGTTACTAGTGCCATACACCGATATTTTTTTACATTAGCTCCCCACAGAAGGCCCTGAGGAAAAGAATTCCCCTCAATTCTGAGAAGGAGAAAGATACAGGGATGGGTAGGAATCTGGGGGGTCAGTGTGTCCAGGAATGACGGATACATGAATCTGCCGCCAAGATCCGAACAAACCTCACCCCATGAACCTGGGAAACCCTGCTAAATCACCAAACGTAGCGAACTAAATCACCAAACGTAGGTCACTTGGAGTGACCTTTGGCAGAGGTGTTGATTATCCAATAAATGGTTCCCGGGACGGTGGTACCCACACCTTGGTGATCTCAAATGACTTAATTTTAACGATTTTTTTTATACATCAAAGTATTTTTTAAATACTTTTATATTACCTGTTCAATATCTTACCATTGGTTCAAAAAGTCGCCTTTGTTACTCTTTCAATCCATTTTTATATCATATTAATGGTACCAAATAATATAAATATAAATAGTACTAATAGTACCAAATATAATATAAATAAATAGTATTTGATAATAGGACCAAATTACAAAAAAATGTTGGCATTATATCAATTTAATTAATACCCCTTAATAAAATATCTCCGAATCCCGCGGATTTTTAAATCCAGCGGGATTTCTAAATCCTGCAATCCAGCGGGATTTGAAAGATGTGCGGGATTTGCAAACCCTAGTCTCGAGTAACGTTCGCAGCCTCTCCCGGTCCAGTAGGCTGCAGAGAGCGGTCAGTAGCGACTAGCATCACATCTCCCAGTTTGGAAGTAGTCCTGTCCTAAAGCAACCTGCCCCTGCCTTAATAAACGGCCGGTTAAATGGCACGACGCGAGCGGCACAATTCAAACTTTTAACTGTGCTGAATATTTATTTGATGGCTTTGTGTAAATGTGGAAAATGGACCGCTGAATATTCGACAAGATTTTCAAAAATATATTTTTAATTTTATTTTTGATTGAAAACTTCTTTAGCACCGTTTTGATATGAAACTCGATGAAACGAAAAAGCGACGCAAAAAAGAGACGAATACATCTATAGGATTTAGCCTGCGAGAAAATGAGAATAATCGGTCTCCTCTTTGTGCGCTGCTTCGTGGTATAAATGTAACCTTCGAATAGAAATTGTACAAAGAATAATTATTAAAATTATATTTAAAAGAATTCTTGGACTACCCAACAGAACGCTTGTTTGAAGAATTTCAAGTACCTGCATATAAAGATTTGTATATTAAAAATTCATTTATTCAAATTATAAAAGAAAGAGGCAAATATCAATTTTTGACTGAAAACCGAACTCGACTTAAATATGTTTTTCTATGCCCAAAATGGATCTGCGGTCAAAATTGAAAAAAAAGCTCACGTAATTAATAGATGCCCCCAGTAGGGCCACACTGATGATTTTCAAAACGACGCGACGCGACAGTGTTTCAAAATTTTTGTTTGAATATTTTTAATTTGATTAATATAAGTTTAGTATTGAGTATTTAATTTAGGATTCCAAATGACAGATGGATATTCGGGAAAAGATCTTACGTACGCCATGTATATAGTTCAAGTGTAAAAGGTTTATTTAACGGTTTTGTAATGCGTAGAATGAACCCCCTGTTTGTAGGCTTTTTCTAAAATGTGTTCAATATGATCTTTAAATAGTAATAATTGAGGTCTCTGATTTTTTCTACTCGCTGAAGAGGAACGTGGTTCAGATCGTAAGTTTGGATGGGTGATTTTTACAATACTCTATTTTTTTATAGACATATTCAATAATTTTAATAATATATTTTTGTTATTGAACATTTTTGTACACGTCAAATTTACAGTAATAGGACACAATATTCTTCATTTTAGGGATGGTATGACCTGATAAGCAATTTTTAGCACAATGTTTACTTCCAAAGTTGAAATAGTTCGGACCAGTAACTGGAATTTAACCAAAAGAGTAAATACTTCTGCACGTACTCGAGAGAAGTAGTTAATGTTGTGGCGTGCCATAAGCGCCCTTGAGGTGATAAGCGCCCTTGAGGTGATTTTCTCACAAAAATGGCGCTATAGAAATCATCCAAAAATTATTATTATTATTATAAGATTAAATTGAACAAATAATTTGTTTTCAATACTACATTTTTATCTGAACTTCTTACTGTCCTCGGAAAAACCTTTCCATCACCAGTCTTGATGTATGTATTTAAGGTTTTTAATTTAAAGAAATTTTATTTATAAGGAAATCAACCTAATCTAATAATTAATGTACCTGCTATTGATCCGTATATTTTTGAATGATTCGTGCTTTTTGAAAGCTTTGTTTTTCCTTCCCTTTGAACTGACGTCGTCGTTTGAATGAAAATGGAGCAAACTTTTCAATTATCCGTTCGACTGTTTTAATCCGGGTAATTTGGAAGCAGTCGCTACCTGTTCGGTCTTTGTCTAACTACCTTAGAGATTATGTGAAGTCTTCCCCAGAGTATTCTTATACGCATTGGGTTCCATTTATTACAAAGCCTTTTACTTTCATTGTTTCTGTTTCTCCTCGCTTCCTCCTCTCTTACTCTCATCGCTCTGCGCTTTTTCTACTGCGACTTAGCCCCCCTTTCTGGGGATTATTACGGAAAAAGAAAATGGCGCAATGTCTGGAGCTCAAAGAAGTCATTATTCTCCATAAAAGTAATCTCTTACACTCTACCCAAATTGATACAGGCAAAAATCTACCAACGTACGACACGCGACATGTGACTAGCGCTATTTATTTATTTGTGGCAGATCTTGCCATTTTCTTTTGTGCAGAAACCGTATAAAAAAACAATTGGGTCTTAGTTAAAACACCATTTTTAAATTTTCACGATTTCAATTTTGTGAACCATCACGAAAATAAATCACTAATACATCACTATTTAGTCAATGGATAGACCGTTTCTCTGTAGGAAACCCGCTTGCACAGCGTGGAAATTTAGATTTAACGGAATTCAATACTTCGTTTCTGTGAAAGCACTTTTTATAACATCAATTTCATTTGAAAATAATTTCCCTCAGGGCCTATGTCATCTGAGATGCTGTGTGGAGGCTAAACAATACATGATTTAATTACTAAAGCCAGATATATCAATAGCAATAATCGAGGTGTTTCGAAACCAATGTTTTCTACGTCAGGATAAGAAACTGATGTCGATTATTTTGATTAAATAGTGGTATATATATATATGTGTGTATTTAAAGAGAATGTGCGATTATTAAAGAAGTTCTTATATTTCTTTTCTGATACCTGCTACGTACTTATTTATATCTACTGTATTAATACTACATAATCCTTTACCACTACCTAACAGCAGCAACTATCGTCAAAAATAATTATAATATATGCAATGAGTTTAATATTGTTTGCAATACGACTCATTATTCATATTATAAAACAACACATAACGTTACGACCTAGCAGACTATTTTAAATAAAATAAAAATGCAATGTATGTCTTAAAATGTAACATAATACAACATCACAAGGAATAAATTTGATGAAGACAGAATTTTGTGCATAATACAGATGATTAGATAGTATTGCACGTTGCGCGTGCTTGAGGATGATAATATACAATAAAGGTTAGACGTCTGAGATTTCAATATCTCTTGTTCTCCAGGGAAATTTCAAATTATCTTTTCTATATCCTCATCTGGATTTATTTTAAAAAGAATACCATTTTCCATCTATTTTCATTCTCTATTTCCCCCGGGCTGTTCCGACTTCGCGAATTTTCTAGGAAATGGCGGTTTAAAGGGCTTTATTCAGTTTTATTGAAGAACTTAAGGATTCTGCGAAGAATAACATCCCACTGTTGTCCTTTGTGCCTTCTTAATTAAACCACGTAATGGCGGCCAGCTTCCCGCGAGGAATGGCAAAGTGGCGTCTTGGCATTTGGTACTCTTAAACCTAATGAAACTATTTCGTAGATAACGCAATGCTTAAAGTGTTAAAGAATCTAGAATAGTGTGATTTTTGAAGCTTCCTAAATAATTTATTTAATAAAATACTTTCAATTAAAGTCATGTAATAAAATACTGCCTGTAAAACACATCTTATACTAAATTTAGATCGAGTAAATTGTTTTATATATTACATTTTCAAAAGCCTGGAGAAAATGACCCTTTAAAATTTCATTAAATTGTCGTATCTTCTATCTGTACTTCTATCTAATCTTATAAATGCGAAAGTGAGTGTGTTTGTTTGTAACGCTTTCACGCCTAAACCACTAAACCGGTTTTAAAAATTCTCTCACCGATAGAAAGCTACATTATCAGCGAGTTTAGGCTGTATATAATGGTAACCTCTGGCGTTATGAAATTTGTATAAACGAAAATGTGTGTATTTCATATATTTTAGCGGCAGGGAGGAAAGGCAGGGTGAAGGTGGAGTTCGCGGAGGAAGAGACGAGGGAGGGAGAAGGCGGGGAAGGGGGAAGGCGGGGAAGGTGGAAGAGAACGGGAATGCACGGGAAAGGACATGCAGGGAAAATCAATTTATTTCTTTGAATGGCATTGCAACGCATGCCGGGGACCAGCTATAAGTGATAAGGTGCAAGCGCTACAATAATTTCCCCCTAATATTATGCGAGCGAAGCCGCGGGTAAAAACCAGTTGGTTTTAAACTTGTCAAATTTAGTTCTTTCTATTCTGATCGGAAGTTTTTTTAAATTTCGTCCTGAGTTTCTCAAAATAAAATAAAATACGCGTTTTGCCAATTTCCTCCTCGATTTTGAATATATATAATAATTTGATGTGATGGATGGATGTTATGTGTTATTTCAATAAGTTTTCCCCGTAATATCACTTCATTACAACTTTAGATAATTTACAGAACGCTTCGCGAAATTCAATTTGTCTCAAATTTTGTCGCTCGAGATAAAGTCACAAGTTCAGTATTGAACTTATCTGAACTTAATTAGTTTGTGTAGAGTATTAATTGTGTTAGATAAGGTGCCAACAAGTAACGGCGGCGTTCTGGTTCTAATTATCTCACTTGGCACTAACTTGGCACTTCTTGGCACCCTCACTGCCTTGTCATTCTCTTCACGTTCCGTCAACATGATGCTTTCAGGCCTTGCAGTACATATGGTGCTGATACTGAGAGGTCCAACGGAACCTCTCTTTCCTCATACGTATGTCGTTTATGCGGAAAGAGGGAGGTGTTACCACGGTGCTATCAGCGGAATGCCTATACCCTATTATCTGGTGTGAAGTTGATGGTGGGTAGGTAAAATACTGTTTACCTGTGCTAGGAGGAGGCGCCTACTATGCAAGACTGCACCACACTGGCACTGATTACCCATCAGCTGTGTTTACATGTCCCTTCGGTTAATAGGGATGGCATGCAAATGAGCGAAACCCGTGTAATGTTTATTTATCGTGGACGATTTTACCATATTAATAATATATGATGCATCACGTCGTGTAAAATTCGGGATCAGGCCTCTATTAATTACACCCTTATTTAAATGAAGATAAGGTTTAAATTCCCTTCTAATACAAGATGCCAAAAAAACATCGCCAAAAATCGCGTTTTATTCTATTTTGTGAAGTTCAGGCACAGTCCATTAAAATGTATTCCGATCATTTTCTGAAGAAGTTGATTTGTCACATTAAACAATAAAATTACAACCGAAAAGGGGTTCGCAAGTAGGAGATTTTGCACTTTAAAGTAGTTTTTAGTAGGCCTGATATTTTATTATTTCTGGGCTTGTAAAAAGACCTACAAAAATATTCGATTGTTTCGAAAACCAAGATGTGTTCTACTCGCAATATTTAATTAATGTATCCATACTAATATTATAAATGCGAAACTGCTCGAGTTTATTTATGACCTTTTCACGCATAACACAATATAAAGACTTTAATAATTCTTTCACCAATATAAAGCTAAATTATATGTGCAGACTGCAAGTTGTATATGATGGTAAGCTCTGGCGTTATGAAATTATAAATTAGTCGCTAACAAAAGCGAGTTTTTGCTAACGTCAGAAAAAATCTTTTCCGTGGAAACAATGTTGATATATTTTTGGGCTCTATGCTGGTAGGTACTCAGTCTACTGGTCAGCTACTACTGCAAAAAATTCAAATATTAGAATTCGTTTTTTTTTTGGACAAGCTTGGAATAAATGTCAGATGAGAGTTCCTATATTAAAAATATAATTCGTAACGATTATAAAGACTGAATGATAAAAAGAGTATTTTTTTATTATATTAACGAACTTCCAAATATTTAAATAAAAATAAACATCCGAAATGTTTGTAAGCGCATAAATTCCGAACGAATGAACAAAATTGGATAAGTAATTCTTTTTTTCTTTGAGCTATAGAATTATGAAATTTAGGTGGTAGGCGAGATGTTTGAAAACTGAATGTAAGGGAATGAATATATGGAATGCGGGAGGGGATGGGGGTGGGGTGGGGTGGGGAGATAATTGATAAGTGCAAGCGCTACAGTAATTTCCCGTAATACCATGCGAGCGAAGCCGCGGTGAAAAGCTAGTCTAAAATATTTCTAAGCGATCAGATTTTCAAAGCACGTAATTCTGCATTACTTCGTAGTGCTTCGTCTTAAATCCCTCAAATCCCTTTTCTCTCACAGTCTTACAATCAGCCACATATAACTAAGAAATTACTGAATAATGCTTAACCACAGAGACTTCTTGACTAACTTTACTGCCCGCTTTCACCTGAATTCAAAAATGTTGATCAAACAATGTGGCTTGTCTTAGCCGATAGTGCTGATCTAGAAATTTCAGATTTTAAAGTCAATATAAATTACAAACACCAGAAATGTACAAACACCAAAACTCACTCTTCAAGAGTTCTTGCTCTTTCAGCACGCGGATTTTCTGCTTTTTAGGTAACGTAACGATTTTTTTATGATTATATTACAACAATGTAAGTAAATATATCATGGCTTCTTTTTTCTCTTCCATTAAAATAACATCAGTAAATAAAGATAACATTTCTTTGAAAAACTCGCATAAAAGACGACGTTAATCCAGTTGGTACCTACATATATGTAATAAGATTTGAGATCAAAGGATTTTGAACACGGAAAGAATAAATAAGGAAATATCTGGGAATCCTAAGTAAACTATGTAGATTTGTAAATGGGCTTTTTTCAGTTCCCAGGAATCCACGAACTTCTAGTCCGTGGGCGGACGCGGGAGAGTTTTGGGGTGTCTTGAGAGTTTTATTTTTTCACTACGAAATACTACAGAAATATTGATGTAGTTAAATAACGCACCTTCAAGCCATTCTCCCAAAGGGGTTGCTGGGAAGATAGACCGCCACACAACTATGTATTGGCCTTGCTTTATTCAAATTCTTGCATACTCTTCTGCAGTCCTGGTTTGTTTGTTTGTGGCATTTGTTAATAGGCCATATAGGTCGCGGCTTAGGTGCGACAGATTTCAGGGGGCGGTGCTAAGCCTATAAGTGAGTGATTATGATAGGTGGCAACTTCTAAGAAGGAGGAAGAGGCGGCGTAAATGAAGTGGCCTTTACTTATGAAAAGTATAAATCCGCCACTGCTCTTCAGTAATTCTGACTCTTGACACGACTCGACTCGAATATGTGATTCTCTTGATCATGCATGTCTTCCTTGGGCGTCCCCGACTTCTTACTCGTATATAATTTTTTATTTTTTTATTTTATTTATTTATTTCTATTCTTGTACATACACTTTACAAATAATTACATAGTTTACATAGATAATAGGTTAGTAATAAGAAAAGAACATGTTAAAGATCCGTAACTGTATGTAAATAGGTTAGTCGTAGTGTTTTGTGAACACCTCACTAGGCGAACCTGTGCTGAGGTGTTCCCATGTTTGGGATTAAGTGCTATTCTGTCGACCTAATTCCTTGAGGAATTACCTAAAATTTGTTTAAAAAAATCGTCCCTTAAAGATATTTTTTTTACTACAATACATCTATTTTCTAATGTCTTTTAATACTTTAAAATAAAATTTGGTTTGACTTAGGATTGAACCTTCCTACCCAGGAACTGGGATCAACCACCCTCCCAACTGAGCTCGGGTTATACCGACGTTTATTTCGTATATTATGTGCTATAATGTCTGAATTGAATTTCAGATAAATGCGTGTATATCCGCGTGTGTAGGTATACGTGAATGAAAACTTTATAGAATACATTGTCATCGACAACGAGCCTATCTGCCGTTTCAGTTCGATCGAATGTCGGGAGGTGGGTTCATTTCCACTTCCAAGATTCATTCATCCGTTCATTCAATCAAGAAATCAAAATCGAATAGATGTATCAATTTAAAAAGGGAAACAATCGTATTGTCTGATTTTCAAAATCTCCATCAAAATTTGTATTTGTGTGTTTTTTTTAACATAAATACCACACAAGAATCCCAACTGCTCCCAACCGTGCGGAGCCAGTGAAACTGTGGCATGAAATGATTGGGGTATGTTGTGAGGCTGAAGGTAATGAGGAGGAGAAGAATATGGAAAGAGGAATGTGGAAAAGTGTCCGGCTATACGGATCTGGTCACCAAACACGGCTAAAGCCATTTCCAGCTAAGTTGCAGTTTTGTATGGCGGTCTCTCGCCAGGACGATGAGTATGTGATATATTGATATTGTACGTGCTTTCTCGACGTTCATTTCTTTCAAAGAGGTTACCTATACGTAATATTCTCCAAGATTTACTTCTCTTTTCGTATTTTTTATGCCGTATTAATTTTTTTATTGTTTTTTCACGTTATCGTATCGTATCGTTTCTTCACGTGGTATTATCGTTTATATTTCAATTTTTAATAAAAAGACTAGTCTGTGTTGAGATCAATAATTTCATATAATGATAAAATAAACACAAAATAATATATTGAGAAAACAACACTGCAAATAATGACTATATTGATAAACTGAAGGAAGCCAATTCATCATAATTATAATGTTGTAAACTTAGGACTATGTGTTGATATTTGATTTGAAATTATGCTATTGATAATCAATAAAGAGGCTTGATTTTTTTATTATTATTATTCAACAAAGATAATTCGGAAAAGTCACCAAGGTACCTACTCCAGAATATTTAACATTCAGAGTATCCCGTTACCCGTTAGTCATGTACCTACCTTACGTGCTGTGTATACAATGTGGATGTACGTGATTTACCGTAGTCCCACAGTGATCCATTCTGCCCTGAAGTGGCAACTTGATTGGCGTCCCTTAGCCCAACCCAACTAGGTCAGGTGTATCACGTATCGGGCTATCTCCATGAAATATAAAATACCTTCCACCTACCAAACTGCCAGCCTCCCATACTCGGGGGACACGGAACATATTGAATATAATATATGCCCTGTGCCCAAATGGCCGCACCCAGCCGACCCGGCTTATCGAAGGGTAAGAACTGTTCCAGATAAGTAGGGATGTAAGTGCGCCCTTAAAAGCTGACAACAGTTTAGGATTAATATTGCTAATAACTTTCCGAGTGCCTAGTTTCAGACTTTGATGAAGGGTTTTGTAATTACATCGTTTAAACCCCGGACTTGCGTAGGTACCACACAAATTGCCACACATTACTTTCAAACTGTTGGGGCTGCGTCTAGATCAATGAGCGCCCTCGTGCAAATATGAATATCTTGTGCCTTCAAGTTACACCTAAGAGGGGTAATAATATTCTGTGGGATCCAGTGTACGTCTGGGCTCAGGGTACCTACCCATATATGGTGTAACAGCATGTACCCGAAGGATTTTAACCGGCTATTCCTGAGCGTATTCGAAGTAAAAATGCAGATGTCTTCTGCTGTCCGATGATATTTTTTTCATTTAAAACAAATTAAATGTTGTTCCATCAATCGTCGCAATTGAGTACTTGAGTACAGTCTGCATGGGGTACGTGATGCGCACTGCTACTCGTTCCAGCAGCGCGGTAACAGAGGAGAGAGAGCCAGAAGACAGCTACGTTTTTGGCTTCAAATATGCCCAGGAATCACTGGTTAAAATACTTCGGGTCCGTGCTGTTACGTTGTTTAACGATTTCTAATTGATATTGAATATCTAACCTGATGATGATGATGACAATGCGTCCGAAACTTTGGCTCACGAAGGGGGGGACGCGCAATATAGCTGTACACCTATCTACAATTTTTTTTCAAAACTCTGTACGTTTGAAAATTATTGCGAAACATAGCAAATATGTAGATCATTATATTTGTTTTCAAAAATGCGATTCTTCAACTTGCAAACTTATCTGCACGACTTACAAATAATGTTGGAAAATGATTTCATTAATTTATTTTGTTTAATCCGTTCCATCTCTTCGTCTAATGCTGGACAGAATGCTTTTACATATTTAGTAATATTGAGGCGTAAGTCTTGTGTTTTGTGTCTGGCCCCTCCTGGGAAACTTAACTGTTTTTCTTTTCTTCATTTTCGACTGTCTGTAGTTAATTAGGTATTATATTAATGATATAGAGAAAAAAGGCAGAAGTTTGTCATGCCGCAATGCTTGATTAGCATATTAATTATCTACAGGAAATTCCATTTTATATTTTAAATTTATATTTTAAATCATTTCCATTTTAAATCATTTTCGCCGCTCGCCACAGTCTAACTAAAGTTTTTAACCTTAACTTACGGTTTCGAATTTATAGCTATTAAATTTCGTCAAATGCCAGGAAGGAATCGACATAGAACCGCAATGTTTTGACTTTGACGCAATATTTTGTGGGTTTATTTTGTGCTATCGTATATTATATTTACAGAAACACATTCCTTGAACAATAACCTATGCATAAAAATAACATTACTTGCTTTTATTTGATGAATTTATATGTTTTACGATCTTTTCACGAGAACGACGCTAACCAACATATATATACCAAACCACCCACCGACCACCTAACCAATTTGACAGACCAAATACCGGGAAAAATCTCAGCCAGATGCCATAGAGAATTTAATATAAATTATTCCGATTGGCTAGGTGTGTTCGCGGTATTTTAATCCTTAAAAACAAGAATGCCCCAAGCGATTCTGACCTTGTTCTTCATACGTTTTCTTTACACATAAGGGTTAAAATCGCATCCCAAAATATATTTTTTAACATTTTGGCGTGTGCGCCGGCGCACGAGCGGCAAATAACGAGTTTGAAATAGGTCGGCACTTATTTTTTTGAAAAATTAGGGGATTCGTAAACCAAATGATAATATTGATAAATCTATACGAAATTCAATAATAAAATTGCTCAAATCATGTACATCCGATTTTGTGGAAATCCAAAGGTACAAAACGGACGAAAAAACTGCAAACAAATGTTTATTTTTTTAAATGTATGGAAAAATAATGAGGAAAAAAAAGGTTTTTATCTGCAAGTAAAGTATATAATTTACTTGCAGATAAAAACTTTATGGTTTATTCTATTTTCGGCACGTATGTTCATCAAATAAACGTTACTAAAATAAACGAATGCAAAATAAATACAAATTCCACAGAACTGCCGGTAGAAAAATGAAAAGGAGCTTTGTATTTACGAGTGGAATAAAAAAAACTCTGGAATAGCGAAACGGCCTAGAATTTATTCATGCCTCGCGGCCACGAGTCGAACACGCTACGACCGTAGTAGCTACTCATCTAGTAGAGGTGGAGCTAGGCGTACTACAGAAGTTTGGTACGAGAGGCTACACCTCACGCTACGTTTCGTAGTATTTGGATAGTAGCGTCCACTGCCGAGTAGGTACTGACCCAGAACGATTCAAATAGAAACTGCACTGAATGGCCACAACGCGGGAATGCTGGCAATTGCTTTTTTAATTGATAAACGAGAAAAAATGGTGGAATTGCATTTGAACAAAAAAGTTTTCAGTTATTTTTAAATAAGTGATAACTCCACTTATAAAAGTACGCGTTTCCAATGGTACGAAACTGTCTTGTATTTTAATTGTAATATTGTGTTGTTATTATTTGTATTTCTGATATAATCTGATCATGTTAGCCTGTTCTCAACACGGGAGTTCCTAGTGAGACAGACATAACACAACATAAAGATGAATAAAGAGAAAAAAAATAAACTGCAATAGTTTTTTTAAACAGAAACATTTCTATTATGGTTTTGTTTTTTTAGAGGACTTTTAACCTGCGGTTGATATAGATTGATTATGCAGACATTATTATTTCACTACAATTTTTTTTTTTCTTCTTTTTCAGGTCTTGTTGCCTCACCGAGTGGGAGACTTGTACATCTACGAGCAACCTCAAAATCTCTGTCCTTCCCCCTCCCCTTCACAGACCCACATATCCCTGCACCAGTCACACCTAACTTCACCCCGGACACAAACACCCCCGCATCTTTCCCTTCACTCTCCCCACCCCAATATTAACTCAATCCACAACAACCAATCACATCTCCCTCCTCATATGCAAGGAGGAATGGAAACATACGATGTGCCACGATCTATACCAGTTTCTACTACTTATGATGCCCCGAGATCCCTGATGCCGAGGTTCCAGGGTCAGGGGCATGGAGCTGCTCCACCGGGCTCCGTGTCGGCTAATCCTGGCTCTGGGGACTGGTACGATGTGCCCAGGGCCCCCGCCAGCCTGACCCTGTTTCACCAACAGCAATTGACACCTTCAAGCAGTGCCAGCTCACTTACAATGGATTCTATGTCTTCTAGTAACAGGTATTCATTTTTTTCAAATTTAATTTATATTTTTTAGTGTAATGTAGATTTTAATCCACCCTTTATTTGGTAAAGGGTGAAATGGATCATAAGAGGGGTTTATGAAAAAAAAAATCATGAAGATATAGTTCGCTTGGAAAAAATTAGTTTTCCACTTTTTAATTCACCGGAGGTTGGAACATTTGATAATACCAGAGACATCGTCAGTGGCGGTTCGTGACTTCTCAGTGAGCTAGAGTGGTAAGATTGAAAAATACGACATTATTATTGAAGTTGTTGTGGCTTCTATTCATATCTATTTCAATTTTTTCTTTCTTCAATCTCCGGGAATCATTTATTGGATAACCAACACCCCTGCCGTAGGTCACCCCAAGGGGTGACTTAGAAAGGGTGCCCGGGTTCATGGGGTGAGGTTTGTCTAGGTCTTGGCGGTGAATGATTTTGCCCACCTACTGCGTGGCGGACCAGATCGGGAGAGGCTGGTGGAGGGAGACCTTTTGACCTCTCCAGCCAGACTCTCAACTCATCGCCTTGCAGTGCAATAGGAGGGATGGATTGATCCCCAGATTGCTACCCATCCCTCTTAACTTTTTCTTTCCCAGAACTTCCTCTCCTTCCTAAAAATACCCCTCACACAGCATCCCTAAAGTTGATATAGGTTGTGAGGGAATTTTTTTCTAATAATGTAAAAAAAAATAAAACTAAAAATTTATTTTTTCCAAAAATTTTAATTTTTGTATGAAGATTTTTTAGTTTATGCAGCCCCAATATTTTACTGAAAATTGATACTAATATTGCCAGAATTAGTTTTGCTTTATGACAACACTGTAGAGGAATTAAAAAAATTTAATTTTTTAATTACTTCATATGAGGAGTCATATGAGACCGAATCAAATGTATGATATAAAATTAAATAATGGGGGAGTTTTTTAAAACTTAAATTTTTTCCAGGTCTTCCCTGGCCAACATGCCAGATTACGACATCCCCAAGTCACGGGGCTCCAACTACACATCCAACACGCTGCGCAACCAGAGTCCTGGCCCTGGTCAGACCTACGATGTGCCGCCCCCCAACCCGCTGCCCAAGGAGCTGCCCCTGGAGTGGGCAGAGGCCCTCCACATGCTGGAGAGGCTGCAAATGGAGGCCACAGACTCCATTTCTAGGTTATTAGGTACGGATCCAGTACTAATTTTAATGGTCAATGTGAAATTGAAGAAATATCAAGACAATATTCTAGAACTGTAATTTTAGTTATTTTCCAAATTTATAGCTAAATCAAAACAATTTAATGAAAACAAATAACTTTGTGTACACCACTATTTAATTAATTCACTATTTAAGTGAATTTACGAATTTTGAAGAAATAAATCAAAACAAGTTTAAATCAAACATAAATCAAACCTCTCACCCAGTTTAAAGAACACACACATCCGCTCAGCTGAAATGCTTTCGCGACGCTATTTGCATCACGTTTTTACAACACGCAATTAGTTGAATACCATTAGTGGTGCCGTAATTTCACGCTAGCACGATTCTAATTTTGTGGCATGCAACTAATGCATGGTGAACTTATGTGATCATACGTGAAAGTAGCTAAGAAATACTTGTGGCATAGCGTAAATTAGTGTAAAATTATTTGGAAAATGCATTTTAATGGAAATGCTTGCAAGCAACTAGTTGTTTAAACTCAGCTTTAGTTTCAAGCTAAAGAAATTTTTTCGATTCCTTGAAAACTGAATTTAGAAACCACGTGTTATAAATTCGTCTCAATAAGTTTATTTTTCTATTGTTGTGGAGATTGTAAGATTATAAGAGAATTTCACTGTAATTTGATAATTTGAATTTGATCTTGCCTGCTTCTTTATTACAGTAATATCTGTAGCAAATCTAAATTTGGGAGCCCTATGCTATAACTGAAATACACACCAGCTGTTTTTGCTCCTATTGCCTTTTTGATATTGCCATTCCCTTCTTTATCTTGTTAGCTTTGTAAATATTACTTCTGCAGGTTATATTCAGATGACGCTTGAAGAGATGACGCATTCAGTTTGAACACCAGTTACCGGTTATAAGTTTAGGGAAAACTACACATTTCAAAAAACTTTAAACGCATTTTACTAGAAACTGCAATTTTCATCATAATATTAAGTTGTTATTGCATCCGGCTCCTCAAATGTTAGCATTATGTTTAATTTGTGATTACTTGTTCAGGTTTTGTTCGACCTGGATGGCGTTCTCACGCTGCCATGAGCAATCAACTGCTGGACGTGAGACTGGGCTCCACCCGGCTGAGGGCAGCCCTACACGATCTTGCACAGTTCACCGAAGGCACCCTGGGGAACGCTGCCAATGCACACGATAAAGGTATTACTTATTTATCAAACCGTTAATAATAATCAATTTCCTTTTTTTAACAAACTAGTTCTGACTTAACATTCAGATTGAAAAACCTAAAACAATGCGATGATTAATTTTGTATTTAATTTGTTTCAGGTTTGACTATTAAACTTCGTCCCCTCGTTAAGGCACTGAGAGATGCCGATAGACTTGTAAATAATGTTATTGAAAATTTGGACGCCTTGAATTGGTCCATAGAGCTCCTCTGCAGGCCAGACGATGAGAATCACGACACTTCCAGCCCTGATGCTCTGGACCAGCTGATAGCCTGCGCCCGAGCTCTCACCGAGGATGTTCGGCAGACCGCATCCTTCATTCAAGGAAACTCCACTTTACTCTTCAAAAAATCCAAAACCAACGGCGTAGGAGAATGGGTCGAGGAATACGACTATGTTAAACTAGAATCCAGAGAGTCTGTAGACAAAAAACACGCAGAAATAAAAGATTCTCTGCCAAACGAACTTAAAAAATCTTTCGACACTGTTATAAAGGATGCCGATTATTCAACGACAAATGTACAATTGAATGAAAATAACATGGCCCCCAATGATAAACAATTGATTTTATATTACGCCAAACAGACAATGACGTATTTTGAATATCTAACGACCGCTATCGATGCTTTCTTGCAGTCGGTTGAACGCAATCAACCTCCTGCCGCCTTTTTGGCTCACGGAAAGTTTGTTGTGCTGCACGCGCATAGACTCGTCTACATCGGCGATACGGTGCATAAAAACATTGAAAATACCGAGTTTAAGTCTAAAGTTCTCGCTTGTTCGGACGGGCTATCGAATGGCCTGGCAATGACGGTTTCCAAAGCGAAGAATGCCGCCTTAAACTTCCCCAGTGTGTCTGCCGTACAGGAGATGGTGGATTCGGTGGTGGATGTATGCAACTCTGCCCGGGACTTGAGGAACTGTATGATACAAGCGACTAGTCAACCGTAGCTCTTATTGTTCCTGCTGGTGAGGTTCTGCAAATCTGTCAGCGTGGTTTGGGTCATCGCCATCATTTGCACTTTATTTGGGTACATTTACTATTTCATGTATTGATTTGAAGATTAGTGGGACGAACCATTGCTGGCAGCGATAGGCAATGTAGTGGATTATTGCAATCTGTATAAATGAGAGATGTAAAAAGATGGTATTGTAATGATAATAAAGTTATTAAAATATGTCGACAAATCTAGGAAAACGTTTCCTATTTCTGAAAACATGATAACATTGTAAGATTGAATACACCAGTTTAAGAATATAATAATTGATAAAGGATAATATTACGCAAAACAATGCTAAATTACTTATTAACTATGTATGCTCAATTTTATTATAAAATATGTTAACTTTTGTGTAGGTGTTAGATGATAAATTAGCTCCCTCATAATAATTAATAATGCCAAAGTACTAATTTAAGTCAACGAAAATATTAAATAATAATAATAAATTATAAAACACCAATATTAAATGCATTTAAGTGACTTATTTTAAATTGAAAACATCTGGGCCGACATTATAATATATATCCATATACACTTGCCTATAGACAAAAACATTAAATACGTAGTGTAATCTTCAGTTTGTCTAATAACATGCCGATATTGTTATCCGTCTGATAACATGGTGCTACAAACTTTTCCAACCACCCCATCGGTATTCTTATTAATTATATCTGGGATTGTGGCAATCTTCTACACAATATGCAAACACTTCTATTTGTTTACTATTTTTTTTATTACGAACAAAAACAAAAATTGGATCGTCTTAAACCATAGTGAACTAACTCATTGTTTGTAATTTCTGAGTTAGAGCTTGAAATGTGGGCTCCAAATCATAATCTAGTTCTGCCAGAGAGAACCAATCAGAGAAATGCTGTCTTGGCTAATCATAGATAGTTTTTCTTTGATTGGTTCTTCTTTCTGACGGAGCTAGATTTTCATTTGGAGCCCTCATTTCAAGCTCTAACTCAAAAATTGCGAAGTGAGTTGGTTCACTATGGTTTAAGACGATCCAATTGTAACTCGATATTTTACAGCTGTCGAATCACACTAGCCAGTAACTGTCTGTTGTCTGATAATGTTTATATTACAAATATTAGCTTATCTTACAGATAGAGACCTACCAGCCAACAGCCATCGCTTGCATTTATTTCTCCATTATAATACTGGCCCTTAGAAATCTATGCAGTATTATCATAATTACTTTGTGATTGAAATGAAATTGTTAAACTGTTTAGTTCACATATTATATGCTTTCTTTCAGAAGGCGACTAGATTTTTTCTTGTATCTATCGTCGATTGATAAGATTAATATAATGTGTTATATTTATGCGTACAATATTATTATGGTTACTGTTATAAGTAAACTTAATACGGTGGAGATATGTAATAAAGTCTGAACATCAATTCATGACTCTATACAAAGCGCATTCAATCATGAATTGGATATTTAACTATTGAAGCCATAACTCTATACAGTAATTATTATCTGTGGAGATCAATGCGAAAAGACGTACAGCAATTAGCTATAGCTATGGGTTTTTCCCAAAGCGTCAGATTATTTATACAATTATTATGATAAAATGAATAAAGGGTTGTATGTAGTACATACCCCCTAATACTTATGAATCGTATGAAATAACATGCTTTACATTATGCTTTATGTCTGTGTATCGTCTGTAAAAACATATTATATTACATATAACTTGTAGTATAGATTGAGAATGTGCTTAACATAATATTTGTGTTAATGATTAAAGTTGTCTAGATTAGGTGATAATATGCAAAATAGGTAGTTGCTTTTTGTATAATAATTACTGTCAAAAGTGGTACATATTCGATGAATTTGTAATCAGGTAGCATTACACATATTATTATATCATAATCGGCCTTATTTTAAAATGTACATACAGTAAAAGAGCTCACCAGTTCCTGCAAAAGTTTGGTATGGATTTACTGTTAGTTTATACATTCGCACTGAGATATTGGCATTTCCAGTTCTGTGTAATGTTTAGGAGTATGTTTTGTATATAGATAGTGTAGAGCGAGACGTTTTATAATAATTTTGTTAAGTTGTTAATTTATCTAAGTAATATTTCATACATTGAGACAGACTACCTAAAATCACAGAGTTTAATAATATATAAAATGTACATAAGAATTTTGTTTTACACAATTTTTAACAGTTTTGTCGGAAATTAATTCAAGAAAAATGATTGTTGCTCCTGTGTCACACTGATAAGCATTAAAAATGTTTCATTCATTTTTATGTTAAGTAGGTTATGTATGATGGAAATGTAGCGCAAGAGTGTGTCATCAATTAGAAGTGATACACCGTGTGAGTTTAGCACCGTCATTCAGCTACATCAAGTGTTTGTGCTACTTGTATACAACCCATGTTAGCACAGTGCATTCATTATATTATACCACATATTTAGGAGTGTAAAATATACTACATATTACTAATTGAAAAGCCTTTTTTTTACAATGACTCTTTCCTAATAAAGAAAGTAAATATTTCTACGAAAATGATTGATGATGATTTGAGATTTTCACAGCCAAAAGTATTATGTATCTTGATGTTTTACAATTCCTTCATTAGCCATTTAACGTTTCGGACAGTGTCAGAAATGTCGACTAAGTAAGGAAGAAACACAACATGGCATAATAACCCAAAAATTAATCACGATAAGAAGGGAAGAATTTACAACAAAACACGCTAAATATTCCAATAATCGCCGCACTTTTATGAGGCACAGATTTTGGAAATTACACTACATTTCAACATAATTAAGAAACAACTAATTACGTTTGGATATTTGGTAAAAGATCAAAGATATTGAAATATAAGAGATGTGCTGTCCGCAGTTTTTACTGGGTAGGACTGTGTTTCCTGGCGTCGCCGATATTGTCAACCAATACTACTGCACACTTTAATTAATTTCCGTATTCAAACTATTCCCATTAGGTAGTAGTCCACCGACAGTCAGGCGGACATCATTGCATATCTCTGTGTATTTCAATATATTTGTAAAAGATGCATTAAAATGCCATTTTTATTCAAAGTTCAAAATTTTATGTGTAAAACAATTCGTTTGCCGCCATTTAAATTTGTTTTTAAATGATATTTGCGTGAGTTTCGTTTAAATCTAAATACGCGTGAATTACTTAGTTAACCCAAACTAAGAACCTAATAAACTCTTTTGTACATGTAAATATGTAGTTGTTTCTTATAGTAATTGTCAAAACGAAGTGTAATTTCCATAATCTGTGCCTTAAGGTTGAGCGATTAGTGGAATAATTACCCAAAACACTAATGGACATTCTACTGCCAGGGCCAACCAGTAACGTGGTAAATAATTACATATTACACACGTTTTTCCTTCTTCATATAAAGCAGGCCTTTTCAGGATCTGCATTAATAAATCCCTTCCTTCAGCCCTTCGCTTAACCCACCTCAAAACTCTGCCGTAGTTCCCCTGCCTTCACACCGTACAAACAGGGATGATCTTTTGTGATGTCACATAAAAAATACATAAGTGAAATTAAAGACCAAAATATACAGTATTTTTATAAATAATTCTCTCACTTTTTGACATCTTTATGTAAACTTTCAGTAAAGGGCAGGTGGAGTTAACCAACCATCATGCCGTTTATCCACTGGGATAGGCAGAGAGGACGGACCGTCAAACAACTCGGTCTTGGCCAGTCCTGGATTTGTCAATAGACCTTATAGGGTGCGGCCTAGGGGCGGCAGAGTTCAGGGGGCGGTGCTCGCTCGCTTTGGTAAGCCGTTAAGTTTGTGTGCGATTATAAACAAAAACACTGTGGATAAATAGAGTATTCTATCTTTTACTTATCTTTTAAAGTCGCTAATTCCCAGTATTCATTCCTGTTACATCCCATGTTAGATAGTTGCTTATGTTTATCCTACTGCGCGGGCGGTAATGCCTAGATCACACGTACCGAGTAGATGGGCGAGACAGCAAAATTATACTAGGCCGAGAGGACGAGTAGGTGCTTATACGAATTTTTTCAAATCGGCACCGAGTAATTAGTCAGTTCAGTTTCGGCACCGGTTTATGAAATAAGAAGAGGAAAGACACAATAGAGTAAACCTCACGCAATGGTCAGCAAGGGTAGATGCCTGTAAAAGTCTAAGAGATTCCTGGTATGAAGTAATTGCGGTTCTAAAAATGATTGAAAATGACGCTACAAAGAAACCTATCCCGCGAATTGAAGCAAAGGGTATTCGTCTCAAATTGGAAAAACTTGAAACTCCATTGGTGATCGTATTTTGGAATGCTATTTTGGAAAGACTAAATAAAGTGAGTGCTCAGATTCCGAGCTCATCTGTTGATGTACTGACGGTAACTGAACTTTATGAATCTCTTCTCGAGTTTATTATAGCAGAGCGAGAAAACTCTGATTATTTCGAAGAATGGACAATTGAAATGAGCGCATTTAAGCAATATCAGTACACTAAGAGTAGGAGGAACCCTAAGAGAAGAAACTTTACAGACGTAACATAAAATGAGGAAATTGAAACAATCTCCGGAAGTTCTTTCAGGGTAAACAACCTTTAGAGAGAAGGCATAATGCATGTGTAAACTTCTGAGAAATTTTTTGATTTTTAACAAGAATGGGCGAATTTTCAACACAAAGAGTTTCAGAAAAAGCTCAGTCTCTTATGCAATATTATTAAAATGATTTAGAAGACGATTTAGTTCAGGAATGCATAAACTTTCGCGGTCACATTTCCTCTAATAAGACGGAAGAGAAACCTGAATCTACATCATTACTGAATCTTTTGAAGTTTTTGAGGAAACAATCTGTGTTGCAACATTTACCCGAATTTGGATATAGTTCTCCGCGTCGCACTTTACACTGTGGCCACAAATTGTTCTGGAGAAAGCTTTTCCTGTTTAAAGCGAATGGAGAATTACCAAAGAAAATATAAAAACTAAACTATTTGGCTCTTCTTTGTATAGAAAATATAAACTATGAAGATATTATAGATGATTTTGTCAATAAAAAATTGTGATTCTTGTTTCATGTTACTCTTTTACTTTATGACTAATTCATTCGTTTATTTCATATTTAAATACCTACGTAACCTATATTTGAATATTTATTTTGAAAATTGTGTCACCTAATAAAAGCTTACAAGTGAGTGATTATGAAAGATGGCAGCTTTTAAGGAGGAAGGGGCGGCTCAAATAAAGGGGCCTATACACGTATAAATCCGGCCCTGGTCTTGGCACACAGTCTTAGCCTCATCCACATTCATACGTCGTCTCATACATACTATTCTATTATTCTGACTCTTGACATGGCCCGACTATTCTCTTTACACTCCTTTCTTTGTTAACTCGCTCTACATGCCCAAACCATCTGAGCGTCCCTTTCTTAATCTTACTCATCACGCTTACATCAGTCTTGCATTCTTTGCGGATCTTCATATTTCCCACACGATCATACATGATTTTACACACACACCTCAGGGATCTCATTTCTACAGCATTTAGTCTACTTCATCCTTCATTTCCTCACTGCCATACATTAGAGTAGGTACCAACACTCCATTGTGAATTGCTAGCTTCGCTTCTTTGGACAATTATCCTTCACTTCTTAGCGCCAACGGCATTCAGTCCTCCATTGGGAGTTACCTGCATTCATCCTTCTTTCAACATCTTTATCAGCCTTCCCATCTCTCGTAAACATACTTCCCATATATACAAACCCATCCACCTGCTCCAAATATTCATCATCCACAACTATGTTGCACACTGTTTTCGTACTCTCTTTCAAACACCTTAGACACACTTACATTCATCATTAACTCATTCTTCATACCTGGTGGAGTTGATTTTCGATTTACTTCGCCGCACACACATAAATTCAATGCTTCGCCGGTATTTTTGGCAGGTGTGATAACATTGTTATTGACAATATTGACATTGACAGAAGTTGATGGTTGCGAGGTCGAGGTTTGTGGTTGTTTGTGGTATTGCTAGATTGCCAGGACACATAAATGAACCATCAGGACAGCTGTTTACAATTTCTTGTGATCCATGATACTGACACACATGCTCAAAGCCGGCTTATGAGCATGCTCATCAACTCGCACCCGGGGATAACAATGGCACAACTCAAAAAACTACTTTTTTCAGGAGAGCAGTTTGAATATTTCGTTTTAGTGTATTGAATCAGTTTTTTAACCAATAAAATACATTATTTCACAAAAGTTGAAAAGCAGTATATTTAAATTTATCAGGTTTGATATTTTAATAGTGATACAATGATCATTGTGCCACTATTTTTGCTGAAATTCGAGTAAAATATATTATATAACAAAGGCGTATTCGCTTTTAAGGCCACAGTAACATTATTTTAAATTGTGCCTTTTTTATCGAAGATAGAATATGTATTCAGGAACATTTCTGCATACTTAACTCAAAAATGTATTTTTTTGACTTGTGCTACTATTATCCCTCAGGTGCGAACTGTACACATTTGCTCATAAATGAGCAGGCTTGGTTTGAGCTTCCTCATGAATGAGCTTGCTCAAAGCCAATATTTGAACACACACGTTATTTAATGAGCATGCTCATGTCAAATAAATTTCAAATGGAGTGAGTTTCATTTGCCCAGAACCATTCAAGAATCTTCTGACGAAAAAAATAAAACTGTTGATCTAGATCCAAGATGTCAACAAATCCGAAAATGACTAAAAAAAATGCTAATTTCAATAGAATGTGGTTTCATTTTGGAAGTTAAGGAACTTTTGGGGAATTTTAAATTCTATTATGGGTAATTTAGTGATCTTGTATTCCAAATATTTTCGTGATCCCATAAGAAATCACGAAAAACAAGGGTTTTTCGTCTCCCCAGCGGACTATTTTGCAAAGAATGCGCAGGCGCGAACTGAGATCGGATCGAAATGAGTATGCTCATAAGCTAGCCCGTTCTCACATGCCTAGAGGCTCCCCTTCCACCCGATAATCCAATGAGCACGCTCATAAGTCAAACGGCTATTGATTTGTGAACATGCTCATTTGGCTTCAAATGAGCGTGTTCAATACTCGTCAAGCAACGTCACTGGCACACATGCATGCTACTAGGTAGCATGCTCTTTGGCTTCAAATGAGCAAGTGTGTCCGTAGCATTAACCATAGACTTTAGTTTTAGTTTTCTTCACTTCTAGTACCTACCTACAATGATATTCTCTGTGCAGTTTTTGCACAAGTGTCAGATTCGCGTCAATTCGTATCCTGGTTTAGTCTTTTTCGGATATTCTTACACCGCTATGGCTTTTAATCAGCGCCTAATGCACTCATGTTTCTGTAAAATTTATAAAAACAGTTCTCGTTACACTATGACTTATTAACTCGCCTGCAAAAATACACGTTTACGCGGAAAACTTGCAAATAAACGGTATCCCATCCGTGGCGTGTTAAAATAATAGGCAATTACAGCATGATACCAGAAGTTTTACTGTTTTCTTTTGCCTTGTTAGACAACGGCGCTTTGCTGTTCATATTGGTGTATTACGTTATTACTTTATCCGACTTGGAGTGTGATTATTTGAACCCTCTCGAGTGCTGTTCCAAGTTAAACTTTTTCGTGCCTACTAAATTGATCGCCCACGGCTTGCTCTCCGTCCTCCTCCTGCTCAACGGTCAGTGGGTGCTCACCGCCCTTTCTCTGCCACTGCTGATATATCTGTTGTACGAGTACCTGTGCGTTCGCCAAGGAAATCTGGGAGTCTATGATCCCACGGAAATCCATAACAAAGATCAACTGTGGCGGCACATGCGAGACGTGCTCGTCTACCTTCTATACTATCTCATCTCCTTCTTCATCTACCTGTACTGTCTGATCATCGCCCTGCTTAAAGGAGATCCGATTCAGCGGCACCACGAAGATAAGATCATCACTGAATTGTAAACGCAGATCTAGTATTATTTTTTATTATTTAAAATGGCAACCGATTCTTTCAATGTATATTTAAGAAAAAAGAAACTTTTATGTCCACTTATGAATGTACCAAAACATTACGAAAAGGTATGGAACAGCAATGCCAGTGAAATATCCAGGAGTGCTCTGGATGAGCAGGAAGATACCCTGAGCGAGCAAGATGCGGCCAGCAGGGACCTGGCCATGTCAAACTACGTCATTTTGAAGGAGATATTGGGGCATCTGGTGTCCTGGCAGGACCTGAAGCTGGTGTCCTATGTGTGCCAGGCGTGGGCGGATGTGGTGAAGAACATAACGAAACATTGCATTAAATCTCAAGTGTTCTGTTTGTACTGGATCGAGGGAGTGACGTTTGAAAAGGAATATCTCCGGGCCGAGCCGGAGCCGCTGCTGATCCTGGCTTTTGCCAACTCCAAGTCGCTGCAGTTCCAGTACTCTTGCAATGAATACCCCGATTCCCCGTGCGACCCAGACTGTAAAGCCAAACACAAAAGCGAGTATTTTTTGTTACGTATTTCTATTTTAGCATCTGTGGTTAGAAGTTTATTTAGAATTTATTAGTTAAACTCTTTGTAAACCTTTATTAGCTGCTGTAGTACATTTTCCTTTTTTTAAATAATTACCAACACTTCCTTTGCTTATCCAGTCTCCTCCTTGAACCCTAGATCACTAACCTTATTTTTCGACGCTTATCACAAACCTTCGTCGTTTCGACTATGGTACTTAATAAAAGGGGTTTAAGGGTTTTATTAAAACAAAATATGTCCACATGTCTTTTTATTATTAATGAACAGTGTTTATTAATATTATTTCTTATATTTAGATTAACAAAAATATTATTAATCAACAGCCTTATGAATGAGATCGTAGTTTTCATGCAAAATCAACAATTGTAACATTTTTAAAGTTGGTATTTGAATTAGTTTTAACTAACCTTTGAATAAAAAACAATTTTAATATTAAAAACAAAGACTTGAATTAACCAAAATAAAAATTTTGGTTAAAATCTAGCAACTATTACACATTTGGTGAAAATCTGGCAAAAATAAAAAGTCACGTTATCACTAACCTTTGTCGATGCGACGAGCCATGGTTGCTGAATTGGCGCTCGTGGGCTCCCCACACCTTACGTTCTACCGTCTTTCACAGAGGCAACGGGCGGACTGAGATTAGCCAGAGTATGATAGAATTACGGTCGCGCGCGCAAAAGTTATCGTGGTTTTTTTAATCCTGATTCGACGAAGGTTTGTTATCTAGGGTTAAGTCGTTAAGCTTTTTTTCTTAGACTGCCCTCATTTATAAGACTTGTTTGATTTTACTATAACATTTTATAAATGTAATATTATATGACTATGTATGTATGTTGTTGAAGTGATGGACTACGTGCACGCAGCTCTGTCCTACCCGAGCCCCTCCCTGATGGTACTGTCCTGTGAGAGAGTCCTCTACTACCCACCCTCTGTTAAGGACAACCGTGAGAACAGGGCCAGCTTCAATGAGGCCATTGCCAGTAAAGGTGAGTCAAACAACCTAACCTAATCACATACATATTTGTTAAAGGGAATGTCTGTCTTCAACAATATTTACTGATACTCGCCTCCCACTCGAGAGAAGTCCTGATTTGTATGTGTTTAATGACCATCTATTAATTTAGGAGCTGGATATAATACCAGCTCAAATGCGTATGTGGTGTACTGTTGTTTTCTCTGGTGAAAAATACAACTGATGATTGGGGGTTCTTCTTCTTTCGTATGGTGGGGGATCAGAGGGGGTCATCTAGGTCTGCGAGCCAATCTAGGGCCTCAGAGGTTGCCCTGTGGACCTCATCAATCCCGCTGGGGAATGAATGGAGCGGGCATTCGTTGACCTCATGTCCGGTGGTTTGCACCGCACCTCTTCACACATCACCTACTCTTTAAAACCCCATCTTTACATCATATGGGCGCAACGGCTATGGGAGCACCTTATCCTTTTGATGGCGGACCAGAGTTTGCGAGGCGATGAGAACCCAGGCTGTCTTTCAGTGAAGTCTTGTACAAGATGGGCATTTTTCACGTTGGCCGATTGCCACTCAAGCTTCCACTTATCTTCTGGGGTGAGATGTGATCGGAGGAGCCTTTCTTTTTCTGTCCAGGAGGGTTTTCGGGACCTCAAGCGGCATGCCGGGTGAGAGACGACATCATCGTGCAAAGGTATAAAGATCGCGAGTTTCAATGATTCTTCAAGGTTCGTCAGGTTACGAGTCATGTTTATTATTGTCTTATTTACAATGAATATTTTATTGGACTTAACATCCATTCTAAAGGAACTGGTCCCTGAAGGTGCCCACCTGTCGATCAGATATCATTGGCTATCTTCGTAACCGTTCGGGTATTGAAGAAATTCTCTCTTAACTCCAATAATGTATTTTCTACATTTTACAGTAGTTAATGTAGCTACCTAATTAAAGTTACATGATTTTATATTCATTTAATTTTATTGGTGTATTCATATTAGGTATTTATTGATAAAGACAACTAATAGATAAAGAGATATTGTGAACATGTGAACCCATACTGAAATTTAAGAACTAAGTAGTTCCTGAATTTGGGATGCTAAAAAATTGTGTCTCATTCAAAAAGTACAGTTTTTCAGTACAGTAAAAAAGCTAAATATCTAAAATGATGATTTGTTTTTCAGGTTCCTGCACATGCGGTGTCATCCTGCCCAAGATTCCCGGAGTCCACGTTCACTCCGTGGACAGCAAGCTGGAATGCGAGGCAGAAATACAATTGATTAGAAAAATCTGCAAAATAATGGAAACAGAGATTATCAAGTGCATCCTGGTGTTTGTTGGAAACCAGTACGAGCGCTTGGAAAACAACTTCCTTACGGTCATCCAGACCATAAGGCACAGGTATTACATTTTTTATTTTAGTTTGACTTAGCTCTTGAGTGGTGAGTTTTAGGATCGTGATTATTAGCACAGCTTTTTGCTGCGCCATTATTATCATGTACACGGGAAGCTTTAAAATACCCATTTAATTGTATAAAAATAAGGAAGATGCCATAATATTGGTTGCTCCCTAATTTGCAATCTTATCTATTGTTTAGATAGATAGCCTATACCTTCAAGATAGATAGATGGTTTGTATCCACGAAAAAATCAATTGCATCCATAGAAAAAAGAATAGAGAGAAAGCCTGGATTGAAATAGTTATTCGGCATGTATACATTAACATTTTTTATACATACATCTCATTCCAACTATAGTTTGCATTCTCCAATACAGTCTTTACATACAGCATTTACATAGTCTTGGTAACAAATATTTAAACAATATGGATGTATTTGACAATAAATTAAATTTGTCAAACTTCACTGGACTTATGTGCCAACTATTTCTTTCTACTTCATAAACTATCTTTATCTCTATTTTTTCTTAACTTATATTCTATGTTACCTTTTTTTTTTTTTTACATTAACTCCACACAGGAGGCCCTGAGGAAAATAATTCCCCTCAGGGCCTATGTCATCTGGGATGCTGGGTGGAGGGTCTTTTTGAGGAGAGGAAGGAATGAACATTGGTCTTGAAGAGACCCATGTTGTAGGAGGGAGGAAACACAGATGCCGGCAAATCGTTCCATAGCCGAGCTGTTGAACTCAAGAACGAGTCGAAAAAACGACCCGTTCTCATGTGACAAATGTCAACCGTGTACATATGTTGGGCGCGCGTTTGGCGTGTCTCCCGACTATGCACCGGTGCCGAAGGGATCAATGACGCTAGTTCCTCAGAGCATCTTTCATTGAAATACCGGTAGAACATGGATAGCATTCCCACCCGACGCCTGTGCTCTAAAGATTGCAACCCGTTCGTTAAGATGGGAGAATCTATCAAACGGACCGCCCGTTTCTGCACAGAGTCGAGGGTATTTCTCAAGTATTTTGGAGCTCCAGACCAGAGGTGGCTGCCAAATTCAACCGTGGGGCGCACTTGCGATTTGTACAGGGTAAGCAGTTGTGTACTATTAAAGTATCTGCGGGCCCTGTACAGTACGCCCAGTTTTTGAGAAGCTAACTTTACTCTGGCTTCGATGGAGCCCCCATACCTGAGCTGGTCACTTATAGTTACACCAAGCATATCAATGGAAGGTCTGTTCGGAAGATTGCTTCCGTTGAAGGAGACTATATTTTGTTTCTTATATTTTATGTTATTTACTGTATTTTGTCAAAAACATGTACTGCACTATTTGTAAAAGCCCCACGGGCGTTTAAATAAATAGATAATCAATAATATATAGGTAATTTTGCCTTTGCGATGCATTTTCATATTTGCATTATTCAGACCTCAAGTCCAGTAAATTACTGGTTATAAATTGTCAGTAAATTGATAAGAAGGCTGTGAAATATGTATGCAGGGTGTCCGGGGGTAAAGTGCACAAACTTCGGGAAGTGATTGTACATGAAGGTGGAAGTAAAAAATATAAATAATTTTTTTTTAAATTTCAGTGTTTTTTTTTCCCGTACAAAAATATTTTTCCATAGAAGAATATAATTTCTTCCATACAGACAAGTCAAGTTTTTGTAGTGCCCTTGTGGTGATTTTATTTATAGTTTATAATTTAGTTATAATAATGGAATGATGATTGCAGCCAGCCCTGCACTCCGGTGGCAGTGGGCGGGTGCCGGGTGAACACGTCCTACCACAAGAACTTCAACTTGACAGCCAAGCGAGACGGCGAGCCCTTCAGCGTGCTCATCTTCTCTGTGGACAAGGACACGGAGGAGGAGGTGGACTTCCACTGCTACTCCGCCGTATTCCTGGAGGATCACGACATAGAATCCAAAATGAAACAGGTTACATTATTTTTATTTATTTTTGTTTTATCAATTGATTCCAAAAATAGGCATGTAAATTAGAATCATTTTAAAGAGATTCTTGCTTTGCAGTGTGTACTGTATCATAGGACCACTGCGGGGTAAGAGGGGACTGTGGGCAGGTGTTTCAAACTATTCAAACCAGTTTGAACCACTACCGGTGTGCACAAATACATTCAACCAACGATTTGCATGTACGTACAAATCATTTTAAAGAGTGCATGTAATTTTAAAGAGGACACTTCAAATGTATATGTGGCATTTACGCATACTGTTAGTGTTGAAAGTTTCAAAAAAGTTTTTCCAACTACTTTGTAACACCCGCCAGCAGCTCCCTCTTATCCTGAAAATGCCCAAAGATAATGGCTGCTATAAAGATATATAATCAACCAGCTTTCCATCCGGCTGGTGGGCAGACGCATCCGCTACCAAGACCCAGACAAACCTCACCCCATGAACTCAGGCACCCCTGCTAAGTCACCAAACGTAGCGAACCACGGGGTTACCTATGGCAGAGGTGTTATCAACCGCTCATCTTTAAAACGTTAATTCCAGCTGTCAGAATTTCCCCGCCGGGAGTCGAGCGCCGCCTTGAAGCTGAGCTGCGTGGGGCGCACCGACCTGGACCAGCAGGAGCACCAGCTCTTCAGCAAGTACTTCCCCGCCACCTCGCTCACCGGCTGCTACGGCCAGCAGGAGATAGGCCTGGACTGCTACCCCTCCGCGCCCCCCTTGCCTGCGCTTGCCCGCGCTAGTCTGCCCACCCGGCGCCACTCCAAGCCGGGGCAAGACAGCCTGTTCCACTCCTACTCCACCATCATGGTGGTCTTCTCCTGGGGGAAACTGCTGTAAACAAACCAAAGTGACTAACCTAAGTAACAACTAGTTTAATAATACTATAGGTTAATGAAAGTTCGGTCAAATCGTTGTAAGAATACGTTAATTTTTTTTAGCAAGTTTTTATTAAAATGTGTTATTATTACTCCACCGATGATCGTGCAGCTCTTTTTTGTATGTGGTGTCGCACAGTTATTTCAAATGCCTGGAACTATTGGAATTACGGCGCCCCCATTTGTTGGGGAATATTGTGAGGCTAATGATAGTGAGAGGGGAATAGAAAGGTTGTATTTTTTCTTTTAAAGCATAAGCAATTTAGTTTGGTAGTTGAAAGCTGGATTTTAGGATAACTTTGCTGGAATCAAAGTATATTGAGGGCACCGCATTTATTGAACAATTTAAGAAGGTAACATTAATAGATTTAAACGAAACATGAAACAGAACATAAACAGGTACAAATTAGTCGTAACTGGGGATCGAACCCAGGACTCTATCTTACAGAGACAACCACTAAGCTATTGGACCTCATTATATTCTGTTATTTTTGTCAATTTAAGAATTGCTACCAATATTATCCTCAATTAATTTTCTTGTTTTTTGGCTATTAACTTTGTATCACAGCGGCCAAATACATTGTCTTTTATAACCTTCAAAAGCTGTATCCGAGAAGCATATGGATGCAAGTCCAAAAAGGTAAATGTTCAGGAGAGTCAAAAACTATTTTGTCTGTAATCATGGTCTCGTAACTTCTTTGGATATCCATGCTGATAGATAACAAAAAAAAATTATTAAACCAATTAGTTTTGTTTTAAAAACAAGCTAATAAAACTAAATATTTTATATGTAAAGCCTTTAAAAATATTGTTTAAAAAAAACGACTTGAGTCAAACAAAAACACGGACTTGAGTCCTTCTGCTTCAAAATGAAATGGAATATTTTATTATGACATGTGGTCAAAACCAGCCGATTGCCGGCGCACAAGCCAAAATGTTGAAAATTTAAAAAAAACCCTTATGTATGAAGAAAACGTATGAAGAACAAGGTCAGAATCGCTTGGGGCATTCTTGTTCTTAAGGTATAAAATACCATGAACGCACCTAGGGAAGCGGAATAATTTCTGTGGAATTGTTTATGCCCTCCGGCTGAGATTTTTCCCGGCATTTGAGCTGTCAGATTGGCTTGCGTCATTCTCGCGTCGTTCTCGTGAAAAAGATCGTAAAACATATAAATTCATCAAATAATGTTGTTTTTATGCATAGTTTATTGTTCAAGGAATGTGTTTCAGTAAATATGATTCACAATAGCACAAAATAAACCCACAAAATATTACATCAAAGTCAAAACATTGCGATTTTACATTGTTTCTTCCATGGCACTTGACGAGTGAAAGGATCAATGTTTGAAAATTGTTTACTTCCGTGGAAAGCGTAGTAATGTTAGAGGCAGAAGGATGCAAATGGATTTGAGTCGTAATACTCAAAACGCAACTAAATCATAAAGATGCAAGTCCACGTACATCTTTCTGCTTCTAAGATAGTTGTTGCAACAAAGGTAGTTTGCATTTGTATACATTTTTGAAAATCCTATTTTTCTTCATGATAGGACCTGTATCTTTCTACCACTGATGAACACGATAATCTACTTCAAGTCTGCATCAAAAACTCATTTCTTCAAATTTTGGACTTGCATCCGTATGCTTCTCGGGTACAGCGAGTTATTTCACTAAATAGAATTATTTAAAAATTCTGCAATATCCAATTGAAAAACTTTTATTAATGTTTGAAAAAACTTTTATTTTGGTTGCGTTTTGAAAGATCTAATTTTCACAGACTTTATTTTATATGTTTAATTTCTTTTTTTGAATTTTTAAAAATTGTTTAAAGTTTGGCCGAATATTAGTTTACAACATAGTCCTAAGTTTAGTTTAATTTTAGCAGGTACATAATTTAATAAGCAAAAGTGCTTTGCGTTCGAATGATTGGTGGTTGATGAAGACCTTTTGAAGTGGTGTGCGAAAGTCTGAAGGATTTTGAATCTCAAAGATCCTCTTTGAGATTACTTTTTATAAATCAATGAGTAATTTTATGATACATAATTGTTAAACATACATATTTGCACTGTGTAGAAAACTATAATATTCAATCCCAAACACGATAATATTATATCGAGGCCTACATTGTTTGAATTTTTAAACCGAGAAAATGTTGCATCTTGTTTTTTATGAAACTGCATTTGTTGTATAATATAGAAATGAGATACAAATCTGTGGTCCAATTAATTTGATAAGTGCAAAATTGGTAATTTTATGATATGTTTTTATGTATTTCATCATCTTTTGCTTGATAAAACTATGATAACTTTTTTGTGTTCAGACGGCGATGTAAATGTGAAGTGAACTTATTATTTTCGCCTAACAGGTTGACAACAAACCATTATTCTCCTGGGAACTGCTTCTTTTGCACTTAAACAAACAGTTGTTCTCCTGGGAACTGCTTGTCTTACACTTAAACAAACTGTTCTCCTGGGAACTGCCTCTTTTGCACTTAAACAAACTGTTGTTTGCCTCTTTTGCACTTTTCATATTTTGACCTAAGGCCATAGACTAGTTACTTTCAAATCCTGTTTGTCTCGCATAAAGCGTTTTTTTTTCAATTTATTTGGAATAATGTGCCAAATATCACAAATTTCTTTCATGGAGAGTCGAAATATTATCTATCGTGGCGTTACTCCCAAAAGTTGGTAATTACAAATTTTAAATGATTTTGTGATGAATTATGCTACTCTACATGAATGTTCGTAAGAATTTAGCTGGTAGGACCGTCTCAAAAACTAATGTAGCAATCTGATTAATTGGCTGTAATTGTTTTCAGTATGTCTGTTTTTGACCTGGAACAAACTCCATAACACGTTTACAAACTTACAAACTTTTGGAACCCTGCAATATTTTTATGCAAAAAATATTATTGCCACATTTGGTACCTACCTACTACACCGATATTGCAATCTCTACTAGCTTTTAATTTAAGAGAAGACTGTTAAAAAGACACGGTTAGCTCTTGAAACGTGTAATAGTATCTATTCACTAAATGTGAATAAACTTTTCGATCAACATAGTATTATGTAATTTTTGATTATTTATTGTTTCAATGACAGAAGAATAGATTGGTATGATGAGCAGAAAGATATTGAATTATAAGAGATGTGCTATCAGCAGTTTTTACCGGGTGGGACTGTGTTTCCTGACGTCGCCAATATTATTAACCAATACTACTGCACCTTAAAAAAATCAACTAAATGAATAAATTCTTTCCATATTCAAACTATATTGTTAACCAATACTACTGCACACCTTCAAAAAATCAACTAAATGAACAAATTCTTTCCGTATTCAAACTACGCCCATTAGACGGTAGTCCGCCGACGGTCGGGCGGCCATCTCTTGTATTTCAATATCTTTGGATGAGCCTGTATAATTAAGTATTGTTAATGTATTAATTATTTTATCAATGTTGTCACTAGTGATGTGCACCCGGGAATATTCCCCGACCTAATATAAATTCCCCAGAGTCAGGAATGTTTTAATTTAAAAAAATAATTCTAAATGAGGTTGTCTCCTAATCTTAATATTTTGATGAAAATATGTTATATTTAAAGAGTTAATTACAAAAGTAAAATTAGTATTTTTCAAAGCGAACTTGGGTAAAACGTGTGCAATTGTGTCTCTTAATGTCAAGTAAGACACAATTCAATATATGTGCAGTATAAAAGTGCTCTAATTAATAAGTTACATTTAATTAATATGATACATTCTAATTAACATGAAATTTCGTCGTAGGAGACAACTTCATCGGTTGTTCTGGGGATTTCACCACTTAGATGAAAATTTCCACAATATTCCGTTTTTGGAATTTTGCCCAAATATAAATTCCAAGATTTACCCATCACTAGCTGTTACTGCTTGGGGGTTATTCTATTGTCTATGTAAACTGAAATGCCTGCTCTACAATGCAAACTGCGCTGAGGGCTGCCTCCCATATTGTAGTTGTTGCTTGGATTATTATTTCGTTGCGTAGTGGCTGCATTCTCCTTTTACTTCCATTTGTTCTCCCTCCACGGTGATGGTTAAATTGATGGTCATCTGTTTTAAGCCAATCACCGAATAGTTAGCTTCTTTGGGAACAGGTTTGTCTGTACTGAAACGAAGAGCTTTCTATATTTGCTGAATTTTAAAATGAAAATAATAAAATCACTCTTTGAATTCTCAATTAGTGAAATGGTGAGCATCACCGATGTCCCCTCAAAGTAATTTATTTATAATGTATCTCGAAAATCTCTCTCTCTGACTGAAATCAATTTAAGAATCCTAACTTTTATGTAAAACAACATTTAAATTGATAAGTTTTATACCAAATTCATAAGTATGTAATTTACATTATGTATAAAATCGTAATTCAGGTCTAAGTTGAATCATTAACAGTGTATTATTTATATACATAGCATTATATCCGAACATTGTTGTGTAAAATAATGAATGTTCTGATTTTTATAGAATATACCTACCTTTTAACTAAATAATGATTTATTCATAGGCAAAGCTTTTGTGACACTATACTAGTTGCGTAATCATTTTTTGTCAAATCAATTCAATGACAGAAGGTACGTTAAATGAAGTAATTATTTATTCAAATTCGTTTATCTGATAGAAGTACATGTAAATCAAAATAATGTTAAATAAAGATAATTGCTATTATTTTTTTTTAGTATGCCTTTTAGAATGCGTTTAATTTAATCAATTAACATTTTTTGTAGTCCTGTAAGGGTAAGGGCCTTCGCTCATGGAGAAACTGAAAAAAAAACCAGTTCTCGATGCAATCGCAATCAACCTCATTAACAAAATTGATATTTTTCTGATCTGACATGTCAAAACATGACAGCACTGCTGGTCGCCGCGGCAGTCGCGTTTCAGTTGCATTGTTGACAGGTTGCCATGGTTGCAGCTCACAAACTGTCAAGTTTTCGAGTAATGATTAAAGACACAGGACTATAATATAGTCCTGTATATCAAATTTTCCATGGACCCCAAATTCTGAGGGTGCTAAAATGATACACATTGCGGACATTGGACTCGGAAAAAAATATTTCACTTTTTTATGTAAGCGGAAAATGTTACTTGTGCAATGATGGAGGACTTAGCCAGCAGTGGTTTGAATTTGCAACACTGCAGTGGGAATCGTCTGATTATTGTTGGTATACTGACTACGAAAAATAAAAAAAATAAAGCATTTATTGGTGTTTGCGCTTCGACCTAGACATTTTATGTTTTTTCTGTTGTAAATGTGGAGTCATACACAAAGATATTGAAATATAAGGAGATGGGCTATCGGCAGTTTTTACTGGATGGGACTGTACTTCCTGGTGTCGTCAATATTTTTAACCAATGCACACGTTAAAAGAATCAACTAAATGAACAAATTATTTCCGTATTCAAACTACATTACAAAACCAATACTATTGCACAACTTCGAACAATCAACTAAATTCCGTATTCAAACTACGTATTCCCATTAGGTAGTAGTTCCGGTGACAGTCATCATAGCATACATCCTTATATTTCAATATCTTTGGTCATACATATTCCACTCCATTCACCCAAATCACTTACCTATCTCAACTGAAGATACCGTGGAAAAAATTTCATCTGTGGCGCTTTTCAATGTGTTTGTTTGAGAAAGGTATAACTAATTTTCCACTCCGAGCGATGCCATAATTCCAAAGGCTCAGAGGTTAAGGAATTGGGACTAATTTGCTATTCGCAATTTTATTTATATCCATGTAGGTAATCTGCGCATTAAAAAAAATATTATACAGAGTGTTAAGGGACGTACTCGACTTGCTTTAACCAGTGATTATTTGAAGTAAAAAATGTAATGAAATTTGGTCTCCTTTCTACAAAAACTTAAAAAAAGAGTAGTTGTTGGATAGTTGGGGGTGGGGTAAGAGGTTGAGTTTTGGCTGAGTGATCAGTGACGACATGCGGAAGAAATTTTTTTTGTTTGATTTTGAAGAAAATAAACTCATCGGAGGCCTAAATTTTATTTACATTTTTTTACTCCTAATAATGTCAGGAATCACTGGTTAAAGTCAAGTACGTTCCTTAACACTCCGTATATTGTAAATTTTATTTGACCTTTCCAAAAGCAAAAGAATATTTTCGTACTTAAATAATACATACTTGTAATACACAATTCAAAATGGTAGGCGGTGTAGAGAATTTATTCAAACACTTTAAAAAATGCTCGTATATCTCCTGAAATCCAGGCGATTAGGTGACTTGCACAAACCTCATCCTGTAGGTTTGACTTAAAGGGGCTCCCAAACACAGTACGCCCATGGGTCCCTTCACTGCTTAAGATGTCCGTGGTATATTACTTCTTCAACTTCCGTCTTTGTACTGAGGTGGGTAACCTCGCCCCTCCTGCATATCTGTACGCTCACCCTGGCTGTTTGAATACACACTATTTTCCCGCAGCTGATCCTCTTCCACACAGATTCCGCCGTGTCTAAACTAGCCCTGACTGAACTTCCAGTTTTGTGTTTATAGATAATCCTTCCAGCTTTGTATTTATGCCAAAAGTCCAAGCTTGAATAGGGTAGCCAAGTTTTTCCAGATGTAAGGCAAGGATAATCATTGAAAAATCTGATACCATTAACTTTTTTTTAACTTTGTAGATAACTGCTGCCATCTTTACGCTCTTTTGTAGTTATGGCTGCGCATTAGCATTACTAGTAATGCTGGCTGCCTGCTAATTAACCTCTGTAGTGCAGCTGGCTACATTTGCAGTTCAGAGAAATAATAACTACCTTTAAGTGCAGCGGGTAGAGCTAGGTTTTATGAGTTTTGATCATATTTAGTCGCTGTAAAAAGTTGATACAGTGAAACCCTCTGAAGAAGTTTTCAAAGGAACCGGAAAAAACAAACTTCTAAAGCAGGAATCAGCATATGTCAGAAAAATTGGCCCAATTTCGGGCCGAGGGACTGTTTAAGAGGGTTTCACTATATTTACTAAATTTTAACCATCCTATAGGAGTTAACGTTGAAACTCCATCACTCTGTTGCTTTTTAAAAAATGGCCACCATTTAGTAGACATGAAACTGATAAGTAGCAAAATCTTCTTCATTTGTTGATTGTTGGTCAAAAACAGTCTGTAACAGAGCGTCTTGCATTATGCTTGCTTTCTGCATAGTTTTGCATTAAATAATGCTTATTTATTTACTATTTATCACTTTTATATATTAACCAGATTTATATTTAACATGTCTACATCAATTTTATAGCATAATAAATTAAGCAAATTCATTATTACACTTGCCTGTTTTTTATAGTTACCACAGTTTTTTTGCTAATTGAATTTTATTATAAGTATGTAAGTATATAAATTTAGTTTGTTGATAGGTTGTTGTTAAAGATTTTGTTTTAGATAAGAACACTTGGTCTCAACATGGAAATTGCCAAATATGACTTGTAAGGAGATGGATTTGCATCAATATGGGAAATTAATAATGAATCGATTCACAACATAAATAACATAAGAAGTATATTATAACCGCGCAATATACACAACATACAATAATATGGTTTATCATACACTGTCGTCAACATCTTCACTAAAATTGTCCAATGCTAAAATTATAATAATCATAATTTTTCCAATAACACATTACAGGAAAGCGATACCACTATAACCACTGGTTTAAAACTCTGCTTACAATGTGATTACCGCGCTAGAGTCAGCCAGTGGATTTGTGAAGGATACAGAAATGAAGGCTGGCTATTCAGATCTGGTCACTAAACACAACTTTGATTCTGAATACTGGTTCTGTCACCATTTATTTGCCTACACCGGGTTTCGAATTTGCGACCTCTGGAGTCAAGAAAGTCGCAGACTGATAAAATAATATTTTTGACTATTACAGCAGTATAGCTTTTCTGTGATGAAATTTGATCACATTTGAAGCGGCGATGGTTTGTTTGGTTCAGCACTGCGATATGATGGCAGACTCGGACTTGATCTCCATGAGATGGTCGTTGCGGACGGCAAAGGAGCTGAGGTCTCGTTGCATGGAGTAGGCGTCTTCCCCGTCTGCGTAGTATTTGGGTTCGATGTCCAAGATCTTGAAGTGAAGGGAGTTGGTGTAGAGATTTAGTGCCGCCCTGTTGCTTTTCCTCACATGGAGAGACACGTATTTTGCCTGGAAAAGAGTAATTGCGTAATTATTGGACATGATTAAAAATAACTTCAGGCTTTGAAAGTTGTCAGTACAATATTGTCACGAGTGATTGCGAAATCGTCTATATCGCTTTCAGCACTGGCTAATACGATCGTTCGGGTCTGTTTATAAAATCAGGGTCAGGATTATTCTTATACATTTCATACCAATTTTGTGAGATAAATATTTGTGTTGTGTTAGTTTTTCTCATATTTTTAAGTTTTCAATGAAGATTATGTCACTCTAATATCACCAGACATTCATTTATCTGAGTTTGAGCACATAATTGTCGTTGTATTTGAGTATTTATGAGCATGTTACTAATTTATTAATATTATTTTTTAAGATGAAGTTCCTGAATTATCACCAAATTATAGAAGTTTCGATAATTTTCTCCTGAATGCTATTGGAGACGGAAACGATTTGGAAATTGAAAAATATTTGAATGAAGATGAGAACCATATTGCTGCATTGTTAGAAGATGGTCGGCGTGGTCTAGCGGTAAGGCTCTTGACTCGCAATCCGAAGGTCGCAGGATCGAATCCCGGCATGGCAAATAAATTTTATTTGATGAATTTGTGTTATTTACATGATTATTTATTCATTTAATGTACGAGTTGTATACCATGGATTTGACATTTCGTCTTCTTATTCTAGTTCTTATTTATCCAACAGACCATTTTATGTTCAATCTCATCTCATGTTCAATCTCCACTTTAAAATTAAATAAATCATAAAAAAATATAGTTAATCGCATTACTAAGAATTATTTAAACTAATGTGACCTTTACCTTTACGGAAATAGCTTTATCTTAAACCCCTATCATAATGTTTCATTGAAATAATGAAAGGTAAACTTCTCCTCCTGTAAAATTTTCCAATGGTCTGTTGGACAAATATGAACTAAGGCGACGATTTGCGAAGTCAGCGATAGCTTACTAGGGTTGCCAATTTGCAGGGAATTTGTTATTTTGTTCTCCCCAATTTGGGGAATTTGAACATTTATTGCCGGTATTTTAGAGCATAAGCATTGGCAACCCTGCAGCTTAAACATCAGCCCGCAAAGAAAAAGCAATTGCAAGCCATAGACAATCACACAGGCGTCAGACATCTGACAGGCGATTACGTATGGAATCGATTCCGTATCCACAAAAGAAACAGAATCACTCTTCTATTAGACAAGATTGAGATTTGATATTTTTAATGTTTGCAAGTTAC
This sequence comes from Glyphotaelius pellucidus, assembly GCA_936435175.1. NCBI lineage: Eukaryota > Metazoa > Arthropoda > Insecta > Trichoptera > Limnephilidae > Glyphotaelius > Glyphotaelius pellucidus. Next base: position 31,626,833 of record OW386544.1, read on the forward strand.
GAAACAGATCGAAAATAACACTGTGCAGGAAGGTAAATAATTAATAAGCAGACATGTAAACTCGTCTGAAGACCCTACACATCAGTGACACATCACAGAGGTCGCTTTATATGCAAAATGCATTTAAGCCCTTGAAATCACCCAATTAAGCGTGGGTTGTTTTTCATTCATGTGAACACCCAGTCCTGGGCCTTCAGTCAAAACCCCAAGGACGCTACTAATGCCAACAGCGCCCTTGAGGTTTTTACTAGCGCCAAATGGCTCAGAACTGGCTCTGCAAGAGGCTCATCTGTTCAAAATTAGTGTGACTGGCATTCCCAATCGGGGTATGTTGTGAGGCTGAAAAGATATGGGGAAAAGGAAGATTGAAATGTATCTGGTGATTCAGTTACGATAACCAAATACAGTTAAAGCCATTGCAAGCAATATTTGGATTCTGAATGGTGATCTCTAACAGGATTTAGCAAGATGGGTAATGAGAGTATGTAGCACTTGTTAGCATTGGTTGGTTGGTTGTTTGGTTTACCTGGAAGCACTCCACCATGGCCTGTGAGGCCTGGTTCATGAGCTTCTGCGCGAGGCCGAGACGGCGATGCGAGCGCTTCACCGCCAGCGACGTGATGTGGCCGTGCTTGTTATCCTCTCCATCTTCTTCCATCTTGGCCAGCACGTAACCTGGTACAAACAGAAGGGCAGATGTAATCTACATTCAATGGCAAGGACTGGACCATCCACTTCCAAGATGGGGATTGACATTTTTTATGTGTATGAAATCTGACTACCCAGAGAATGCATAAATTTTCATGGACAATCTTGCAACCAATCAGATGTCAAAACAAAAAATAAATAAATCTCCATAGGCACACCAATATATGTACATAATATATACTGATAATATGGAGTAAGGTAATACCAATAATGTATTTTGAACCAATTATACATAATGTAACAAAAATAATGCAATATCTTGCAAAATTATCATCGAACTTGATTCCAATACATTCAATTCCCGCCATGTTCAATAATTCATTGCAAGGATATTTAAAAGTTTGTCCAAGTTCTATAAATTCCACATACAAGTGCAATGCCTAGGAAATGTACCCAATGCACTTAAAATACGAATTTCAAGGGAAAGGGCTCAGTTAGGTCCTCTGTCTGCGCACACTGTTAGCACACGGTCTATAGACAGAGCTCGATTAAGGAGGGTCACCCTTCGCGTTAGTTGCTACTAGAAAGTACATGGAGCAGATGTCCATTCGCCCATAGGAACTGTTCAAATTTTCAGCCTAAAAATGATTTGAAATATTTTTTGTTTTAATATATTTCTGCGAATGTTCATTGCTTGTAGGTTTAAAGAATTCATTAATTTTGATGAAGACAAAGCTTCGACTATTTTGTAGGTTTCGGGAATATGTGGTGGGGATCGTACCCGGTGTCCCCCTATGAAGAATCACCTTGACTAGTTGAATTGAGTAATTGTATTCCTTTCTTAGTCCCTTCGTACACGGAGATACTTACAAGCCACTCGAGTTTGATGCGCGTAGCATGCACACCACTCGCGAATACCCCCCGTACTGTTTTGCTAGTGTTTGTACACGTCAGTTGCACGCTACCAACAGTGCTGGTCGCACGCTACGCTAGTTGAGTTCATATCCACTGCTATACGTTTAACAGAAATGGCGATCGATCTTGAATGAAATGTTTTATTTTATTTTATTTTATTTATCAAAAGTATACAATACAGAATATAGTATATTATATAAAGCATTGTACTCCCAGGAGTTAATAAACTCATTGCGGGAATGATACGCATTACATGAAACATATAGCTGTATGTATTAAATGGACATATGATGGGGACATACACAACATTATTATTTCAGATAGTCATTAATAAGATGAAGTTTGAGCATGTTAGTTTGGGTCTTTTTACATTGACTTGCACGTTTGATCTCGTTGGGTAGTTGATTATATTTTGTGTGAGCTATGTATTCTAGGGATCTTAGTCCATATTTTGTTGATTTGATTTTTGGTATATGAAGTTTGTTGTGATTTCTTGTGTTGTGTTGGTGTACGTCGCAATTGTAATAGAGTGTAGTGTTGGAATGTGCCGAGTGTTGAATTACTTGTAATATAGTTTTAGTTATTTCAAAAGTGGGAATGGTATTAAAAGGAAGTATTTGGGTGTTTCTGTAGATGTCTTTGACATGTGTGTCCCAAGGTAGACTGAAAATATTTCGCAGGGCTCTATTTTGGACGACTTGGACTTCTGAAATCATTTTTTTTGTAGCAAATCCCCAGATTCCGGCGAGATATATTAGATGTGAGTGAATCATAGCATGGTAAATCGATTTTAATAGAGAGGGAGGAAGTAACCCGCGAAGTCTATATAAAACACCAGTTATAGGAGTAATTTTGGATAGAACATGTTTAAATTGGTGATTCCATGTGAGTTGTGAATCAATGAAAAGGCCAAGATATTTTGTAACATCAGCCCTTTCAAGGCGGTTATTATCAAGACTTATATTAAGACTTACATTTTTTTTATTTGCAAACAGTATGTAATGTGTTTTTTTTATGTTTAGGCTAAGTTTGTTTAGTCGCAGCCAGTTTGCCAGGCAAGCTATATCCCTTTCCATTTCCTTTTCAAGTTCGTTTAAATCATTATTGTGATAAAGAATCACTGTATCATCTGCATAGAGTTGTATTGTACCCTTAACCTGTCAAATGCCTCACATATTTCGAAAAACTGCGCGGAAATTACCTTCCTGACTTTTGCTCAAATATCCGTATAAAAACAAAGAAATTGTTTTTTTTTAGATTGTTTTCTGTTTGACAGATAATGTTTCTTATTATTCATATATATTACATAATTATTTCTTTGCAAGTTTTCCCAGAATATCTAACTTTAAAAAAAAATGTATAAAAATTTTCCTACAAAAAAAAAAAAATATATCCATACAAAAATGAACTAATTATTTTATTTCTACACAAACCTGAATAGACACCCTACGTGAAAAAAAACAATCCGAAGGTGTTTTTGAAGATATAATGACATTGATACTTCTTTGAAAATGTAAAATATTTTCATTTTATCAAAAAAAATTCAAACGCCAAGTGTGCACTTTAGAATTTTTTTGTGACGCATTTCATAAGTTTATTATAACAATTCTTTCAGATTTTGGTAGTTTATACAACTGTTGTTTTTAATAATATTATTTTGTAATAGAAACCCGTAAATAGATAATGCTAAAAATATAATTGTTCATTATGACGTAAAAAATTTGACATTTCTACGACAATCTTACGAAGCTAACTTTAGTAACTTTTCTTTTGTGAAATGTTATAAAAATTACATCAAAATGATGTAAATAAAACTATCTTTCTGATGATATCTCAAATCTATTCTTTCCATAATGAATTTATATAAAAAACAATGAAAGTATGTACAGTTTACCTTACCAAATTCTGCCACTTTGTGGCATCGATATGAACTGACTTCATCCAAGATGGCCGCCGTGGCCTTATACAGATAAGGTCCATAGTACAGGGTGACACAATCATGACAATATAAATAAAATTTGCTTATATTTTTAATTATATTTATTTTAATTTTATGTACAATGAAAATACGTGAAATACATTTTTTTAAATTCAGATACTGTGTGGTTCAGTAAAAATAAAAGTTCAAGATATTTTTTTCATCATACTGTTTTCAGTTTTATAATACATGAAACACGTTTTTCAAACTTTGGTCGAGAGGTAAGGCTCCGGACTACGAGAAAAATCATTTTACACATACATAAATTTATTATTATAATATTCAAATTTTTAGACATTGTTTCTGTCCTCAACAAAAGTGGAAGATACAATGAATGGACACGAAACTTCAAAGATGCACAATGCACTTGTTTCAGTAAACATTTTTATTCAATAAATAATAAAAACCATAAATGACAACAACCAGTATCAAATTACAATCACAGATAACAAAATCCAAGTAACGAACGCAATACCCATTCAACAAATAACAAAAAGTAAGCCTCCGGACTATGAAAAAAATCATTTTACACATACATAAATTTATTATTATAATATGTATTCAAATTTTTAGATATTGTTTCTGTCCTCCACAAAAGTGGAAGATAAAATGAATGGACACGAAACTTCAACCGATGCAAAGACGCACTTGTTTCAGTAAACATTTGTATTCAAATGATGCACAAATACCCATGCAATAAATAATAAAAACCATAAATGACAACAACCAGTATCAAATTACAATCACAAATAACAAAATCCAAGTAACGAATGCAACACCCATTCAACAAATAACAAAAACCATAAATAACAAAACCCATAAAACCATAAAACCCAAAATAACATGATAACGAACAACATAAAAAAACACCGATCCAACAAATAGCGGCACGCTCCCTGAACTGTAATTGTGGGACTGCCACTATTAGGTATAATGAATTTCCTCTTCATGGCAATTTTTTAGGTTTTGTAACAAAAAATAAAAAAAGGTAATCTAAATTGTAAAAAAAACGATTTGAAAATAAAAAAAAAATGGAAAAAAAATTATAAATGTTCTAATTTGTGGTAATCCATAAAACACCCAATGCAAAGGAAAACTTTGCACTGGTAGCACACCGTACTAACATCCTTTCGTTTTTTACGTATTGTGCACAGTACGCACCTTTTGCGAATGCGTCGATTCCCACTGTTCATGTCAATGGATTCTTTTGGATAATGGTCAAGTGCATGATTTAATCTTGGATCCACGGGAAGAGCGTGTTCGGCAGAGTAAGTCCACGGTCTGGGTACAGTCAAAGAGGGATAGTGACGCGCTAAAATCTCAGATGCCAATTGCTTCCTGAATACACGATGAAGAATTGGCTTACCTGGGTCTTCTTGGTGAAGGTGCCTAAAAATCACCATGCTATTCAAGACGCTGACATTGAGCAGGCGACGAAATACCTTAATGTACCATTTGTTACCCCGCGTCCTCTCCATGCGGTAAGAGGATAACAGCGAATCTTTGTTATCCACTCCCCCCATGAAGCGATTGTATTGGACCACAGATAGAGGCATTTGGTATTTCTCTAACCCTCTTTGACCTTCGACCGTGTCGGTGTTGTGGTAGGTAGACACCATGGTGACAATTTTAATGTCATTCCAAGCAACGACTGACATGTCACCACAGTGTCTGCCAATAATGGTATGCCGTGGCACTCTCTTCTTCATGTCCTTAACAATATCAGGTACCATCTTTCGGTTGCGATTGAGGGTACCGATAAGATCGGTATTCCTCTGTTTCAGGTACCTAGTCAATGGCATGCTATTATAAAAATTGTCCATGTAGAGGCAGTACCCTTTGTCAAAGAGCCCCTCCATGAGTTTGAGTACAACTTTAGAAGTTTTACTAGAAAACCCAAGATGGTTCTCTTCGACTTCTGTATTCTTCCCTGCATACATTATAAAGCGGTACAAATACCCTGTTGCCGATTCGCACAGCTCGTAGGTCTTAATGCCGAACCGAGCCGCCTTAGTTCGGATGCACTGCTTGAACCCTAGGCGACCCTTCCAGAGCAACAGGGACTCGTCTATGCTAATGTCTTCATGGGGAGTATACAGACTGGAAAACTTTTCATTCATCATATCCAATAGTGGTTTAACTTTTGCAAGCTTGTTTTGGTAACCGACTCTAGAAATTTTATCACTATCAACAAAGTGTAGGAACCGAATTATCAGAAGAAACCTATTACGAGACATTATAGATCTGAATTTAGGCATCTCTAAAATGTCTGTTGTCCAGTATTCTGATAAGCAGGCTCTGTAACATATGGACATGTACATAAACAAAGCGAAAACTACGTACAGTTCAGGGACCGTAACATCCTGCCACCCCTTCAACCTGGAGTGGGTGGACAGATTCAAAAGACCATCCTCGGTATTCACTTCGTCCAGTGCGCTCCATGCATACTTATTCGTCTGCTCCACGATATAGGTCATGGTTTCCATGTCCCATATTTTGGAGAAGACATCATATGGAGATGTAGCGACTGACGGAGGGAACACCTCTGCTGATGGGCCAGGCTGAAGGACGGCAAAATGCTCACGCTGGCCCGGGAATGTGGAGAAATCTTCGGACCAGGCGAAGACCTGCTCCTCCGGGTTTTCCTCTTCCTCCTCCTCCAACGGCTCCAACTCGTCCTCAGGTACCCCTGCTTCCACCAACGGTGGAAGCTCATCGCCTTCGAGCCAGTCGTCTTCAGTAAAATCAATATACTCGAACTCGATGCCGGGTGCCTATGGACAGAAAGAAAATAAAAAATTTATATAGCTATGTAAAGCGCCCTTGAGATAATGCAAGACAAAAATGGCACTGTAGAAGTTAGCCAAGTGTTATTATAATTACCTGAGTCGTCGGAGCCAGATACGTGGAGGATGTTGAGGGTGTCAGATCGGGCTCTGCATTATCCACGTGGATGGTCCTCGCCCGCCTCCCCCCAGGAAGCTGAAACTATAAACATTAATTGTTACACTAATTTCTCTCAATTTTGGAATTTCTCTCAATTTTTCTCTCAACGGCGTACAACCATCCTAATAGAACTATTACTAATACACAACATACCGTAGCGAGGACCCCACACCCTTCCGTCACCTTTCCTTTTTTGACAATTCGTCGGTCTGCCATTCTATAAAAATAGAAACAATCATGTATATCACATCATATAATCATCAATACGCTTGTATTTATAAATATTTTACAATTTTTGAAGAAAGTTCTTCGAAAGAAAAACTTCGTAATTTTTCTTTTCTTCATAATATAATATAAACAAAAAAAAAATTTTAACATACCTAACTGATATTATTTTGTGATATTTATTACTATTTATGAATAATTGAAAAATTTATAAACATTGAAAAATTAATTATAAAAAACAATTATTATAATTATAACGTATTATCGTATCCACCCAGTATGATCTTGTAAAAACGTTCATGAATAATTCAAATTCGACACATTACCACGAGAGGGCAGCACAGGTGTTCATAATTCCAAGAATCGTCCGTTCACGCATACATTCAAAGAACAACCAATACACGTGAGCGATCGGCCGGCGTGGTTCATTTATTTATTTAGAATATTTTTACTAAATATTGATGAAACAAAGGCTTTGATACATAATCTAAATAGATTTCTCTACATAATGATGTACAAATCTTTATAACATTACGCTATTTACACGTAAACATCAACCTACAAAGTCAAAAATTTTTATTTAGCCGTATTTGAAGTGCCTGTGGCCCGGAATTTCATTTTTCGTAAAATAAAAACTAAATATGAACAGATCAAAGGCGTTGATATATTATCTCAATTGATTTTTCTACCAAATGAAAGACAAAACATTGCAAACTATACGAAATATCACACACAAAACTGAAGACAAAACTAAAAACTTTGTCGAACAAAAAATGGCATTTACTTTGACGTAATATATTGTCGGTATATTTTCACTTACCGTATTTTATATTTACTGTAACACATTCTATAGACAATAAACTATACGTATAAACAACTTTACTTACGTTTATTTGTTGAATTTGATTAATTTCGGAGCTTTTTCTGTAGCTGTTGCGCACTGTATTCACTTTATCGTCGGCGGTTGAAAAGGACGCTTCAAGAAGCCATAGAAAAATTCAAAACAATTATTTGGAAGGGACTAGACGTACTGTAGGTTCTGGCATCGTGAAGTAAGAGAATAGCGCAAGCGATTCTGACCTTGTCTTTCATACGTTTTCTTTATAATAAAGGGTGAAAATCGCATCTCAAAATTTTTACTTTTAATTTTATTATTCGGCTGTAGAGTGCGCACATGTGCGCGAACGGCACACGACTTGTTAAGTCCCCATTTAGCAATATCATTTATATATATTAAAAATAGTAATGGTCCAAGTACGGAGCCCTGAGGCACGCCACATTTTATCGTTCCCATGCTGCTTGTCCCTTTTCCAACAAAGGTCTGACAGTGTCGGTTAGAGAGGTAGCTACACAGTAACTTCAGGGGAGTGCCTACTATGCCTAGGTGTTCTAGCTTCTTTAGTAGTATCCCATGGTCAACCGTATCGAAAGCCTTTTTTAAATCTATAAATAAGCCTGCAGCGTGCTTACCCTGGTCTATATGCTTTTGGAGGGCTTTTGTTAAATTTGTTATGGAAATGGAAAAAAAATGCATGTTCATATAACTATACGTATTCTGGTAAGAATACTAATCCTGAGGGCGTGCTGCGCCCTCGGATACATTCCCATATCATGGAGGAAAACGAGGGTAGTGTTCATACCTAAACCTGGGAGAACCGACTACGACAAACCAGGCTCATTCCGTCCAATTAGTCTCACCTCCTTCCTTCTGAAGACAATGGAGAGGCTAATGGATAGACATAAGGGACGGGGCACTGAGGAAAAAACCCCTCCATGAGCTACAATTTGCGTACCAACCAGGCAAGTCGGTTGATGCGGCACTGCACAGGTTGGTGTACAAACTGGAGCAGGCGCAGGCGACTGGGGAACTGGCGGTAGGACTCTTCCTGGATATAGAGGGAGCATTCAATTGCACCACTATTAAATCCATCGATGAAGCGGCAGAAAGACATGGACTCGACAAAACCACCAGAAGGTGGCTGAAGAACATGCTTTCGGGCCGGATACTTACGGTAACAAGGGGTGAGGTGAACATCAGAGTACTGGTGACACGAGGGTGTCCACAGGGAGGGGTCTTGTTACCCTTGCTGTGGAGCCTAGTGGTGGACAACCTCATCCGGAAACTCAATAACAGGGGCCTCTATACACAAGGGTATGCGGATGACATTGCAACCATAATAAGGTGTTGGGATGCAGACACAACCAGAGGCCTCTTACAATCAACACTGGCGACAGTGGAAGAATGGTGTGAAGAAACAGGGCTGTCGGTCAATCCAGACAAGACAGAACTAGTAATCTTCACACGCAAAAGAAAACTAGAGGGATGGAACAATCCAACCTTCTATGGAAAGGAGTTAAAACCCTCGGACACGGTCAAGTACCTCGGAGTCATCATAGATGCCAAACTGAGCTGGAAAAACCATGTGGAAATTATGGGCAGAAAGGCATGCGCACTAATGTGGGCAACCAGGCGGATCTGCGGCAGAACGTGGGGACTCAACCCTAAAATGATGCAATGGCTGTACACAGCCGTTGTAAAACCGAGGATCATGCATGCAGCCCTGGTCTGGTGGAGGAGAACAACACTGAAAACAGTGATGGTCACACTCAACCACATACAGGGACTCGCATGCAGAGGAATCACGGGAGCTATGCGAACCACTCCGATACTAGCCATGGGAGTGCTGCTGAACCTACCCCCACTAAACCTAGAAATAGAGGGGGCAGCGATGGCGGCAGCCTACAGGTTACAATGTAAAGGTCAATGGAGAGGTGAGCTGCCCAAAAACAGTCATACAGAGATCGGAACAAGACTGAGGGCAATTAGCCCGACAGCTGGAATGAAGCAGGACGGCAAACAAGCCGACTATTTCTTTAAACAGCAGTTCGGGGTGATCGACCCCACAAGGGAGGAATGGGACACGGTTCCAGGTCCAACCTCCAAACAGGAACTAATCTGGTTCACAGATGGATCCAAGATGGAGGAAGGAACAGGGGCCGGGGTCTGTCTGCAGGGATCCAAGAGGGAACTCAGTATACCTCTAGGAACATACTGTACTGTGTTTCAAGCTGAGATGAAAGCCATCTTGGCCTGCGCACATGAGAATATACGTATCGGGTACAGGAATAAGAACATAAGCATATGTTCTGATAGCCAGGCTGCCCTAATGGCACTGGAAAGTAACCAATGCGACTCTAGACTGGTGATGGAATGCAGGACTATTCTTACAGAACTTGCTACCATCAATAAAATAACCCTGATCTGGGTACCAGGACATAAAGGTATTGAGGGCAACGAGCGGGCTGATGAACTAGCAAGGAAAGGGGCGAAAGCACCACTTGTGGGATCCGAGCCGGCTGTAGGAGTAGCAGCTTGCCACACAAAACTACATATTGATAGGTGGGTCGAATCCCAGCACTGCAAAGAATGGGAGAGGGCACCTGGAATGAGACAATCTAAAGTACTCATAAAAGGACCAGACCCTAGACGAACCAGGAAACTACTCAATATGGACAGAAACTCGCTGAGGGAACTGGTAGGACTACTAACGGGACACAGCCATCTCAGGAGACACATGCAGATATTGGGAGTGGAAAACACCAATAGATGCAGGAAATGTGAAGAGGACGAAGAAACTCCAATTCACTTATGGTGCCAATGTCCTGCCTTGGTGGGAACTAAGCTCAGATACCTGGGGAGACACACAGTAGAACCAGAAGACATAGCCACATATCCGGTGACAACCCTGGTGAACTTTATTAAAGGGACTGGGTTGTTACTAAATGATTGAGGTAAAATGGGAGATAGCACAATGGGCTTATGGCCTAAGTGCTCACGGGAACATATACTTGTAAACCGTCTCCGCCTTTTATAAAAAAAAAAAAAAAATAACTATACGTTATACGTATTCTGGTAAGAATACTGTATGTATTCTGGGAAGAATACGTAAAATGGATGTAGTGGAGAAGGCAAGGATTGATGTTAGAAAAAAAGTGTATTTTTGTTATGAATTCTAGTTAACAAGTGCACCAAATTTAAATAAGAATCCTTTGACATTCTGTAGAAAGAATAAACTTGTTGTCATCATCTCATGCAGTTCCCTGGCGGCAACGAATGCCCCACAGTTAATATTTCTTTCCATATAGGGGTGAACGTAAAATCTCCTATTAGATCATTTTTAATTCTTATAATAAAGATAAATGAGAGCATTGTCTTCATCGCTAGAGTCACTTGACATCGTTTTAACTCCACGTGAAAAATAGTTAAGTTCACTTCAGTTTCAGTACATTTCGGGTAGCGAGCGCCATGTACGGAAACCAGCATTAGAGAGTAGTATATCTGTGGGCTACTTGTGGTTGCGTCACGACGTTGTAAGTATCTCCATGCAAGAAGGGTCTTAGATGATTTGTAAGGTTCCTTGTCAACCTTGACAACCTTGCTGTTCTCATTATCAGAGTAGGTGCTCACATCTCGTCAATAAATCAACGGTTCCGAAGAACAATGTCAGAAGTGAGATTTTGTAATTTTGTAGCATAGCTGTTTAAAGCTGCGTTTCTACATTTTTTTTCTGTTTTTGAGATCAATAAATATATTTGATTATACAAGAAAAAAAAAATATATATATTTGATTTCATTTCAAAACTTCGAAAAAACAGACTTTTAAAATCATCAAAGGAAAATCAAAATAAGCCAACAAAACGATTTTCAATTATTAGCAGATCCAACATTGTTTTTCGGGACCATTGACATGTCTGGCTGGGAAAATCTTAAATCATATCCAATCCTGAAATGTCAAGGGATTACAGTCGGCTTAACGGCTCTAGGGTTAACAACCAGAAGCTTGCTTGCATCTTACCTACGATGTGTCCCTTCTCATCCTCAGCTACGTAGCTGAGCTGCGGCCAGGACAGGCCGTGGTAGAAGTAATACTTCATCTGGTAGTTCTCCGGCAGACACAGCAGGTTGCAGTGCTGCATGTTCATCAGGTCCCCGGGGCGCGCACAGCGGATGTTCATGGTGATCTAAAACACATGTACAGCAATATGAATCTCGCTATATTGTACTATTAACATTCATTAGTCAGAAACAAAGAAGCAATTGGTTGGAAAATAAATACCAATAATTTAATTCAAATAAGATAAGAAAAATAGATGCAAAATGCTCGATGATTTATTGACAAACAGTCAGGACTCCGGTGAAAAACTGCATTTATGTAATTTGATGACCTTCTTTGTCTACATTTGATATGAATTAAACATCAAATAAAGACTTGGAGTTCTCTTTGTTACAGAATTCAATAAATTAACCTACGATTGATGACCATCTAATTTGGTAAACTAACAACCCTATTTGATAATATACCAGGATCGCTTATCAAACTTATTTGTAGGAATTCGAGGCATTGCCAAAAAAGTTTGGCAAACAATGTCAATAAATGTCTTTCAGAATCTCTTTCAGTTTGTTGATCATTTTGACAGATAATTATGTACCTACTTACTTCTTGTGTTAACAGGGAGGTGTTTCTTGTTCCGTTTTATTCCTTTCGGACCTTTTTCATGCGGCTCCGACTTTCCTTGAGATCAGCTGCAGCTGCCGAAGATTCTGACGATCCACCCAGCAGTTCCCGTACAAATCGGAAGCGGGAAAGAAAACACTTCCAAACCAGGAACCAGCCTATGAACACGTAAAATCAGATTAAAATTTGACCGATCAAATCAGTTTATGTATTTTTCTGAGTCCAATATCGTAAAATTAAGATTTACACGCTTACCCAATGAAACTAACAAAATCAACACAAACAGAAAAGCGACGATTGAAAACACGGTCAGAACAAGCTCCTGCATTTTTCATAAATATACGGTGATGACTATTAAGAGAGCGTCATGCAAACTACATGTTACAAAGCGTATATTTGGCAAATGCAAACGGAATAATGTCATTCGAACTGTTGCCAACTCAGTCTACGCCATGTTGCGGAGATATGAGATCCGGGGCAAAGGGCTCAAAGATAACCTTATATTTATGAACGTAACTCACCCTAAGGTAATTTATCTGGTTTTTCTAAATTAATAAGTTCATTTGAAAAGTATATTTCGTCACCCTTAATAACTGAGGGCAATATCAAGGTATTTAATCAAATTTTACAAGGTCGGAAAATATATTTTTATTTGAAGTTAGAAAAGCGGCATGCGAATTGTGTTGCTATTCAAATAAAAAATAAAATTTCTTCCATGGAATAAAGAATAAAAGTTCTTATCTGCAAATTGTTCGCTCAAGGGTCCTTTCTTTCTATCCCTATACTAGAAAAGCGATAAAATAATTATGTTGAACGACGCAAAATATTCAAATAAAAAAATGTATCGCTTGTATACGGACGGCACCACACATTTAGTGCATCTAAAAAAACATGGGATAATAAGGAACGATGCTTCCAAAAGAAAATACTGTGGTAAGGGATGCATATATTTTTTAAAAGGGATGCATTTGTTTTTATGCGATTAAAACGGCAGATGAGAGGAATTCCTTATTTATTTTTAACAATGAGTAAAAAAAAATTAATATTTAATTACAACCCACAAGTGCTCGCGGTTCAATAAATAAGTGCTTGCGCTTTTAACACTATGTGTGACTTATGCTTAACAGTGTTAGAAAGAAAAAAAACACCTTTATATTCAAATATAAAAACTAACCACAAAATAAGTACAATGAACACCTTTATTAAACCAAAGTTTCCGACCGCAATTTGACAAAAAAAAATGAAACTTTAGGAATGTTTTATTAATGTAGGTGTCACACGCACAATAAAAGCTGGTTCACACACAGCTATCAAATATAAAAGATCATAGCACGCCAAGTAATGCTCTCCATACCGTTCACAGGTTCACACCTAAGCGTTTTTAAGCGCAGATAATTATAGACAATACACATCTTACGACGGAACCGCTCCAGACGCGATATTCCAGAAGATAAAAGCTGGTTCACATTGAGCTATAAATCTGCGAGCAGATATCTGTTGATTCGCGAGCGCTTATCTTTCGTCCTTTCACACGAGGCTATCAAATATTTCTTCCTGTGGTAGGAGAGGGGGTCAGTCGAATTAGGGAGCGGCAACGGAATGCATATTTTTTGTACTGAAATCTGTTAACTTGACATCTGTCATCCACGGGTCTAGGCAGCTCCGTAATTACAATGACCCCCTCTCCTGTTTTAGTCGGAGAAGGGGAGAGCTATATTCTGACGTATCGCCTCTGGAGCGGTTACATCTGAGATGTGTATTGTCTATGATTGATCTGCGCTTAAAAACGCTTAGGTGTGAACGGTCTGAAGGGATTGTATGGAGAGCGTTATTTGGCGTGCTATGATCTTTTATATTTGATAGCTCAATGTGAACCAGCTTTTGGTCTCCTCCTCTCCGACTAAAACAGGAGAGGGGGTCATTGTAATTACGGAGCTGCCTAGACCCGTGGATGACAGATGTCAAGTTGACAGATTTCAGTACAAAAAAATGCGCATTCCGTTGCCGCTCCCTAATTCAACTGACCCCCTCTCCTACCACAGGAAGAAATATTTGATAGCCTCGTGTGAAACACATAAAAGATAAGCGTTCGCGATTCAACAGATATCTGCTCGCAGATTTATAGCTCTGTGTGAACCAGCTTTCAACAGGTAAGTGCTCACGCTTTTAACGCTATGTGTGACACTAGCTTTATTTTTTTACATGAAACGAAACGAGAAAAAAAGTGAAGTGACGATAATGTTTACCATACGTTTGTCTAATAAAATATATGTGTTTTTTTTTTCGTTATCAGTAATTTTAGTTAGAAAAAACGTAAGGAGAGCCATTTTCAAAACTTTTTTATGTTTGCAATAAAAAATTTTATATGCATTTCAAAAATTATTTTTAATTCAAAATATAAAAGCGTTATCACCTTTCAAAAACCTTTTGGGTTTCGAATATGTTCATAAATATTCCATTTATTAATATAAAATATGCCTGAGGCCTGGTGGGTGAGGAAAGGGGATTCCAATTTGTTGGAATTGGGTTGGTTTACCTACAAGAAATTAATAATCTTATCACTTTATTTACCACAAAGGTTTACCTTAAAAACCAAGTTTAAAGGGTTATTATTACAATATATTTAAAAATTATTGATATGTATAGTGAAGCCGTTAGATCTTAGGTTCTCAACCTTATTTTGCCTACCGGCCCACTTTGGAATTTTTTTTTTTCTAGCGCCCCCCAATTGTTTTTACTTACCACCTATTGCGAATCTGAAACAGCTATTGCTTCCTCCTTCCTTCTTGTATTCATGATATAGTCATTTCTTAATAATAATAATAAACCTAGATTATAGGTATGTGATAAGCGTGTTTTTTTAATCTTTTTTAGACCATATTTTTTTACCTGCCCACGCCCTCATGCCATTTCCTTTTTCCTTTATTTCATTTCTATGCCATTTCAACGCCCCCAAGTTTTCCTCAATGCACCCTAGTTTTCCTTTGCCCCCTATTTTTCTCTGGGTCTTCTACCACCCCCCTGAAGTCTCAAACGTCCACAAGGGGGCGTTATCGCCCATGTTGAGAACCTAAGCGTTGGATTTATCCGATGAAAAAACAACAGCTGTAACGAAGCTAATGATAACTGAGCTATAATGATAACTGAGGATGAAAGCACAACTAAATACTGAGACACTAATGTTAGTAAACAATATAAACACAAGTCCTACTTGGAAATACATGTGCTTTCTTGGATTGCAAACCACATTTGAAAAATATTCAATCGCTTGTCAAAGTAAATTTCATTAGTAAATTAGCGTAAAAAAATATTTTGTACCACTAACCAGCGTAAGATAGCCCCTTAGAGTAACAGTATCGTTACTACAAGGATAGCCCTCACTCGAGGTCGTAAAAAAATGTTTATGGTTTAACAGATTGGTCTCGTTAATAAATTATCATGTACCTAGTAGACCAACCCGACTCAAAACACCTTTTCACTGCAACAATACTGAGACCAATGAAGAACAAAAATCAATAATAAATCGCTTTCACACTTTAGGCAATGAATATGCTTATATCAATTACGCCGGTAATCTGGCCTCATACAAAAGATGCATTAAACAAAATTTATTTGCTAGTACCACGTAAACATACGTCTACCAGTACTTTTGCACATTAAAATTAATTAATGCATTAGAAATCACAGGTCCTTCTAATTTATCATATCGGTTGACGTAATCTATAATACCTATCTATTATTTTATTTTTATTATTTTTTTATTCCTCCTGAGAAGATTTCTTATTTGTAATAACTTCTTATATTTTATATTAAAAAATTTGTAACTTTTAAAGATAACTTACATCTACATTTTGCTTTTATTATTTTATTTCTTATTTTTAACTATTTTATTAATTTTTACTTAACACATTGTGATCGGGCAGTTTTCGGCCGCGTATCGTGCTGGTAACGGGTGATTTTTCGCGTAATTTCGCGCTAACGTAGACCTCTAGAAAAATTGCGATAACTTCAAAAATATTTGTTTGATTTCAATAATTCTTTTTGCAAATTATTTATTTTAATTCATTTTATTTTATTATATTTAGAAATGTATTCTTTATCGTTAAACTAGTGCAGAATTTCACATAAAGCAGGAAAGTTATGAAAAAATTTATATTTACACTACCTCGGTACCTACCGTACACCCCATCTATTGTTCTCAAAAGGTTTTTACCTGCATGGCTACAACCCTACAGAGGCTATATAGCGAAAACTCAAGTATATTGGAACCCGCATTTTAACGTGACCCGCGCTCCACTAACAATCTATCAAAAACGTATAAATACGTGTTCCGCTCTCTAGCATTAATTTGCTAAACACGTATTAATACGTGATCAGATTACAATGTGTTAATACTTTGTACATGGAACTTTATATTTTATACTCAACACTTTATACTTATACATCTAACTTTTTATTTACTACTTATTGCCTTACTTACTTCTTACTTTCTATATTTACACAATAAACAAAAATAAATTAAGTCTCTCTTCATGCTCCTTAACAAAATGTTTTTTCACTCTCCCAGTGGTATTACATGCCCAGCTAGATATTTGTACCTATGTACTATACTAGTAGTTGATAAATAATTTTTTCTGTAAATAAATATTTTTTCAAAAATTTAACAGATTTTAAAAACATATTCGAGAGAATTCGAATAAATGTAATAATACGTACTTATAAATATATAAATATTTTTAATATGGATACCGCACAAGAGTCCCAACTGCTCCAGTCTGGAGCCAGTGAGACTATGGCATCCCCAATCGGGGTATGTTGTGAGGCTGAAGGTAGTGGGGAGGGAAATGAGATGGGAAAGAGGAAGGTGGGGAAATACCCGGCTATTCAGATGTGGTTACCAAACATGGCTATAGCCATTTCAAGCAACGTTTCAATTCTGAATGGTGGTCTTATACCAGGGCGATACTGAGAGTATCTTCCACTCTGGAACGTGCCGCAAATATACTTTATATTATTTTAAATGAATTAATTGTGAAATACCTAGCGTAGGGAGTGTGGCGAACCCATCGCTCAGGGAGTGGAAACACAAACCTGCAATAGCCATCCCAAGCCAAGGTGTGAGCTACCGTGCTCAGGCTGAATGTCCTGGGGAACAGTGTCAAGAACGGTGCCTCCGAGAAACAAGGTCGCATCTCGGAGTATTTAGACCTTACTCCAACATTCGGGGCTCTGCTGGAGTGGACCTTCTATTTCCCTGGTCACTCGTGGGACAAAAAAAAAATTGGACCATTCGAAAACTAGGGGCCTTTTGGGAACCTAGGAGTGCTGAGGCCACCTCCGTGGACTTTCTTCCTGGGGCCCTTAGGAGGAACCAAGAGGAGAAGCCGTGGAGAGGAGAGCTGAGGCCACCTCCATGAACCCTTCCCTTGTGGGGCCTTCACGGAACCAAGGGGAAGGGCACTCTTCCGGCACGGGGCCTTTGAGGAACCAAGGAGGAGTGAAGTGGAGATATGATGTCCTCTTCCCATGTGGGGCCTTCAGGGAATCATGTAGGAGTGAAGAGGAGAAATGAGGCCATCTCCGTGAACTCTTTCTTATGGGGCCTTTAGGGAACCAAGGAGGAGTGAAGAGGAGAGATAAGTCCTCTTCCCTCCTGGGGCCCTCGGGGAGCCAAGGTGGAGTGGGCTCTTCTCTTGTGGGGCCTTTAAGGAACCAAGGGGAGGTGAACTCTCCGTCGTGGAGCCTTCAGGGAACTAAGGAGTGGAGAGGAGAGATGAAGCCCTCTTCCCTCGTGGGGCCTTCAGGGAACCGCGGAGGAGTGAAGAGGAGAAATGAGACCTGGGAAGACACATTGTCGAACCAGAAGACATAGCTTCATTTCCAATGACAATCCTGGTGAACTTTGTAAAAGGGACTGGATTACTGTCAAAGGAATGAGGTAAAATGGGAGATAGCACAATGGGCCTACGGTCTAAGTGCTCACGGGAACTTTATTTATGTAAACCGTCTCCGCTCTTGAAAAAAAAAAAAAAAATTGTGAAATAACACAAATTAGTCAAGTAAAATTTATTTGCTATACCGGGATTTGATCCCGCGACCTTCGGATTGCAAATCAAGAGTTTTACTGCTAGACCACACCGGCCATCAAGCTAAATAAATATATTTTTTTACCTTCCTTACTTCACTTATTTGGGACAAAACTTTGGACAGCACAATGTGTCCCAGTTAATCGGAATCAACTGTATTAGGATTTCCACAGCATCAGCGTTTTAGGTTCTTGGTTATCGTTGGTAACATTACAATGGAATATAATACACAAATTTATTATGGGAAAAGTTTTATAGTAAACTTTCATAAAGTAAAATACATAGTAATAACTAAGCTTAGAATAAATATACAGTTCTTTTGAGTTTTAACTAATCACTTTCGTTGCCATCGTCGAGCAAATGATCAAGCCGCAATTGAGTCAATTTAGCTTTTTCTGTTTTTGGTTTATCCTTTTTAACGCGTACTTCCTTTTCCTTTTGGCCGACCACATGTTCAGGATAAATAACTGTGGTTGTATTTTTGAACGAAATAGCTTTAGATTCGCTTGATCTTGTTTTAGGTTTTGGTACAAACATTGGTGTCCTAAAGGTGACTTTGGAGGCAGAGGTGTCTATTATATTATCATCACTGATTAATGTTTCTTCATCTTGGTTTAATACTTCTTTGAGGCAAATGGCGGCTGCTGCAGTGTTACTCCTGTCTGATATGTCTACGTTTTCCAAGTTGTAACAGACCCATTTGTCGGGGTTCTTCCTGAATCCGGGCACTTTTCTAGCTGCGACACACTGAGCGAGCGGAGCTTCTGGTCTTTTGAAGATGCTCTCTTTTCCCCTGAACTGCTTCATCTCCGCCCTCGTTTGACGCACTTGCTGCCGAACGACACTTCGGTCTGCAAAATTGGTGGAAGCATTGCTCGGAGTTTGCGTTACGAAATTCGCCTGCTTTTCTGCTTCATTCAGTTGGTTGAAGAGATGTCTTTGCCTGTCTTCAAACGTCGTCATTTCTGGTATTGAGATATAATCACGGTAATTTTAAAATTAAGACTTTATTTACGCAATTACATCAACTAAAATAAAACGAACTATGACAGATAAGCGCTTTGCAGTTGCAGTTTTGCAAAATACAAAATTTGACAGTTCTTTGTTTTCATATTTATAATTTTTAAGGCTGATGAATCTGCTAATTTTTTTGATTGCCAGTATGTCGACACATTCACGAACACAAATTTTTTTATTCAGTACGTGAAGCAAAAACTTTGTACTCCTTATTACGAAAATTGCGCGGACGGAGGAGTATGAAATTTCGCACACTTATAGTTTATATAGAGGGGGAGTGCAGAATGCGGAATGCTAAAGTTTTTTTTAAATTATGCATAAAAAAATACATTAAATTTAAATTAATTATGGTCGAATTTCGACTGCTGGGCGACCACTAGTTATAATAATTGTTCAAAAAAGGAGCTTCCTTGGTACAAAGTTTGTCAAACATGGGAGGGCGCCACTGTTGTTCAAATGGCAATATTTAAAATTATAATCATGGTGGCAATCTAAAGCTGTGTAACCCACATTTTTATTAAAAATTAAAAAGGCATAAAAGTAGAAAAAAAAATTCATTGAAATACACTGATCTCAAAATTAAAATTGCACGTAGGTATATTATTATTATACCTTTGCAATTTTGTGTTAATATAATGAAGAATAACGATATTGTAATTAAATATTAAGCACATTTTAGAAATTGCTCAAATTTATTTAATAATAGCTTAAGTACCTAGCATCGCCCGGGCTTTATTAGATCATGTCTCTAATTTTAGATCTGAATACATTTAACTCATTCAGATCTAAAAGTAGTGTAATTAAATTCACCATTAGTGATCCTTCCTTTCTACCTACTGTTAATTTCAAATTTATGTTAAATTTAATGAGCCAATCACTTTGTAAAACACCATTTAATCAAATTTATGTCATTAAGTAGGTACCTTAACAACAGTGTTTCAACGATTTTAATTTTTTTTCTTTAAGAACAAAAATTGTTTTTTAAAATATGATTTACAGTGTTCTACGCATTCAGTGTCACTGCACTTAAAAATAATTTTAACAGGTAAATTGGTGTTGCCAGCCTACAAATTTTGGAATTCAATTTTTTTAGTCTTCTATTCTTATTTGACAGACAATAATTTTTGACGCAGCGCTAATTTTTTTCACTGGCGTCCTCTTTGTTTTAGATGGTAATTCAATTGTTATATCAATTAATTCATCTGAAGAATCGTCCAATGATAATACATTATGTTGTAT
The DNA here is from genome assembly GCA_936435175.1 of Glyphotaelius pellucidus. NCBI lineage: Eukaryota > Metazoa > Arthropoda > Insecta > Trichoptera > Limnephilidae > Glyphotaelius > Glyphotaelius pellucidus. The sequence continues at coordinate 31,647,403 of OW386544.1, forward strand.
CACCATCTACAAAGAGGAAGCCAGTGAAAAAAAGTAGTGCTGCATCAAAAGTTACCAAGGGAATAATAAACTTTCCATTGAACTGGACACGCTTAGTAAAAATATTTTTTAGAAAAACCTTCAGATTCACTATAAAAGATTTACACTTTAGATTACTATAAAAGACAAGTTCTTGCATTCGGGGCGATGGACTTATTAGACTTAGCTAAGCTCACTAAAAAAAATCTATGTACTTACCCTTTTTTAATTGTAATTTTTTTACATTAGTTCTACTCAGGGGACCGGAGGAAAATAACTTCCTTCAGGGCCTGTGTCATCTTTGGGGATGCTGTATGGAAGGTATTTTTAAGGAAAAGAAGGAGAGGAGGTTCTGGGAAGGAAAAGGTTAAGAGGGGGGGTATGAATCTGGGGATCCAGAAACGATGGAATTATGAATCCATTCTTCCCACTGCGGAGAAAGGCAATGGGTCGAGAGAGTTCTGCTGGAGGGGTCAAACGACTCTCCGCCGCCAAGACCTAGACAAACTTCACCCCATCAACCTAGTCTGCAAAATTACACATTTATATTGATTATGCTTGCGTCGTGTAGTAAGTATAGTTTAACATAGGTAGATTTATAGTTGACGGCGTCACTAGTGTAGACTTTGTGGATAAAAAATTTGAAGGATTTAAAAAAAAATTGTTTTTGTTAGATTCACCTTTGTCAAGTAGTAAGTCAGTTACCGACTATGAGTATCAAATTTGATTCAGCAAGTAAACCCATTGTTCGGTCAAGTAAGTTTCCTGTAAAGAAAAACTTACTAAGGTTTGCTAAGATATTTTTAGGTACCTACATTTTTGTTTGCATGCCCATCAAATGTACAAGTATTTAAGTAGAGCTGGAGATAAACAAAATAAAACAGGGAATAATTTAAGGAAATATATAATTTTCTTTATCTTTCAATTAAATTTTAATGATAAATAATTAGCTACAAAGCACATCTAATACTTCTGATAAACTTTAGAAATAGTTCTGATTTCCAGTTTAGATATTATAAACTCACGAGTGGTAACATTTTATGGCAAAATACATTTATCACAATCATAATAATATTCTAAAAGAAGAACAACCAAACGCATTAGATTGCCAAAGCAATTTTTGTCAAATGGTTTGAAAGACTTCTCCATTTATTTGGTTTAACCAACTTAACATACACAACGACTAGTTTGCTTTTCAAGTGAAATAAATCTTACAAAAATTACAATAAAAATGTCCTTTTTTCATCAATTCTACTTCACACTCTCTTATCTATGGTTTGATTAAATATTGTCAACCAGTTGGATCCTCACATTCATAGTTTTATTTCAAAATAATGGAATCATGTGGCGACACCATAATCAATGGTACTGAAACTAATATTTTTTTTCAGCAGAGAAAATAGAAAAGAACATTAGCATGGCAATCATTATAATCATAGATACACTTCCTCTTTAAAAGCAATTACAAATATGTATATTTAAAAGGGTAAAATATTCATTATACAAATAGTGTGCTGTTAGCAAAAGAGTATTGATTAATTATTTCTACAACATTATAAAAATAGACTTCACATTCACATAGTCATAGATCAACCTAAAAATCTAGAATGAATAAAAAACTGCCTGTAAAATTAAATTTCTGATGGTAATGGGTTTTAAATTAAACAATGTGTAAATAACTTCATACAATAATGTCATGTAATACCTGAGGCTTCCCTGGACGTAATCTTTTTCCCGAGAAATCATTTCAGCACTCTAGCGTTTCTTGCTTTCACTGATTTTTAAATTTTTATTGGAATAACTCTTGAATAACTTTTGAGAGTTATACCCATCAATGTAATTGAAAAAGAAGATAATACTAATAAATCTAAAATTGAGACTCGAACCCAGGATCTCTTGTCTTACCGGGACAAACACCTTTGCCGAGTTGGTTTTGGTGTTCGTCACGGTAAATAAAAGAGGGAATAATTAATAAGATAAGAGATCCTAGAGGTTCAAGACCTAATTGTGACCATTACCCTTTTTCTGTCTCGTTCTTTTTCATATTTTTGATTAGATTTATCAGTGTTATTTTCTTCTCCAATGATTTTTTAATGTTTGTTTCCTATTAAAGAAAATTTAAATTCATTCAAGAGAATGGAAATGCAGTTAAAAAATGTAGTTAAAAAATTTTTCCCATTTAAAAATTTTATAGTACGAAGGTGTTGTTTTCTCTAACCGAAGTTCATAATTATAATGTCCTATAATTGTGATACAAAACACAAAAGTAACAGTCAATACAAAATAAACGAGTAACAACATTAATTACATTATTTATACTTATATTTTATCTATAAACTTAGTTTCAAATAACTACATTTGGTTATATATTTTTACTAAAATGTTATTAACAAAATGCAATAGTTTAATTGATTATAAAATTCTTTTTTAATGTCCAAGAGACAAAAATTCACTATGAAAGCATAAAATGTAAATATTTTTTTAAATAATTTTTTTGAGTTCAATTTCATTGAAGAAGCTATAATAAAGCTAAATATTTTCGACGGTACTTGGAATTTTATTCAATTATTTTTAAAATTATCAATGTACCATCATGTCCCAAATTGCACTTACTGAACAGAAGGTTATAATATAAAAAGATTATGACTGAAAGTATCTTTTATACGCTTTTGAAACGTTTTGTGAGAACTCGAAGTTTGTGTGCCTACAGTAAAGACAACGAATAACATTAAAATATTTAACATACATTTTTTAGTCATAATTCAGTCAAAACAAAAAACAAATACATCTAATAATCCTTGTCCGAAGCAAGAGCAGCTGCAGCCTTTCTTTGTCTTGTCCAACTGCTTCTCTTCCTTTAATTTCTTCTTTAGTTTCTTGGCTTCCTCCTTTTTCTGCTTCTTACTTTTCTTGGAATCAATTTTATCATTGATTGAGTTGTCAACGGCGGGAGAGTTCCTGGGAACCGTTCTGTCGCTGAGGGGAACTGGATGGATGTAAGAAGAAATTCTAGGAGAAGCGAATTTCTTCAACATTTCTTCTTGTTCTGCTGTGAATTTAATGCTTCGATCACCTTTCATTCGCCTCAAGATGAGATCGCACTCGGTGAGATCAAGGAGTTCGCTAGTTTTGGGGCCGGATAAGAATTCTTTTTCTGTCATCAAAAGGTATCTCGGGGAATAGCTCAGTTCTCCCAGGATTTGCCTCCTGTTGGCAGAAGTCAACGTTTTCTTACATCTCTTGCACTCGCTGATGCTCCAGCGGTCCAGAGCACTGAACAGATCCATCTCGCTGTTGACTTTGAGAGTGTCTCTAGGAGCTATCATGGAAATGTCTTCAAAACTGAGTTCTTCCATGGCTTCCTGTTGCAGAACATCAGAAGCATTTTCATCGATGTACAGAAGGCAGTTGAGGAGAAGAGAATCGCAGAGAATAGTGATGGCCTCTCTCTCCTTCTCGGGGTTTTCGAGCAGCGGAGGGGCGGATGGAAGAGCTCCCGGAGTGGGGACTCTACTGCAGAAGAAGCGGAGATTCTGGATGACATCCAGCACCGTGGAGGAGGTGATATGGAGGTCGATGTAGACCACACACTGCCTGACTAGGTCTGGACACAAATACTTGTTGGCTACCTCCAGAGTGGCTCGGGCAGTCGCAACCGAAGATAGGTTCACCGGCTCGTTGTACAAATACCTGCAACATTAAAAAATAGTTCATGATTTCCATTGCATTTTTTATAGAGTATGAAATTGAGGATTGATTAGGCATAGAAGTGATGCATAAATTACGTAATTATTATCATTAATAAGTGAATAATAATTCTGCTCCGAGAACCCTAAAGATAATAGAAATACAAAGAAAACCCTGTGTTCATTTAAAATGAACCAACTTTGGAGTTCAGCTGTGCCTTGTGTTTCAACACTCTTACAAACAATATTGAATTCAATTTTAAAGATCCACAATTCAAGAAGGAAATCATATCAAAAGCTGAAAAAAGCCATGCTGATCTCAAGATTAATTCCGTAATTCATAATTTGAGAGTTTTTTTATGCTTCAGAAAACATTTCTGTTTTATAAGGATAACAGATGCTTAGAATGATTTTATCAAAACAGCAATATTTACCTGAGAAGTTGTTCAAACGCTCTTTTATCAACATCGTTCACCACAATGGGTTTGGACACATCATACTCCGCCATGGGTCCGAGCAGCATGGCGCTGAAGACAGGGTTAGCCGCCGCCAGCACGGCGCGGTGACCGGGGAACCTCCAAGTGTCAGACCCGAAGCCTGCCACAAAGGTCACGTCGCTCTCGTTTTCACTGTTGTACAGCCCATAGGTGATGTTATTCCTGGCGTTGTCTGCCTCAGCCACCAGATCAGTGAAGTCATTACTGATTCGCTGCCTGATGCCTGGTGGCTGGTTGGTCGGAGGCGGGTTGTTTGTTGTTTGGAGGTGTGCGGGGGGTACGTAGTTGGGGTTACCATCGCTGTCGTACAGCCCGTTCTCCGCCGAAGGGTTGCTGATCACAGTCATCTGGATGAGTCACTCGGGTTTTACATGTGTGGTAAAAAGGGTGGTCCCGCCAAGCACTGCTATTTGTCTTATCTGTAAAAACAAAACAAAACTTTTTATTTATTATTCATTTAAAATTATTTTTAAACTAAAAAAAGGGATTGATAAACCGTAAGATCTACAGCACAGATCTTATTAGTCCTGAAAATGTAAGTAAATTTAATTTGAAAAATTTGCATCATTTCACAATTTATTCATTTAAAATAATAAATTCGCACAGGAGGCAGGCACTGAAGCAAATATTTTCTCTAAGGGGCTACATAATCTTTGGGGATGATGTGTGGAGGATCTTTTTATTGAAAAGAAGGAGTGAACTTGGTTCTTGAAGAGAACCATGTTGCAGGAGTGGAACCATGTTGATCGCAAGTGGGGCACACTTGCGATCTGTAAAGGATCAAAAGTTGTATAATATTAATGTATCTGCGGGCCCTGTACAGTGCGCCCAGCTTCTGAGAGGCTAACTTGACTCTGGCTTCAATGGAGCCCCCATCGATGGAATTTGTGGAAGAGGTCAAATTCCACCCTGAAATGTGGCGCTTTGATGAAGATGGTTTATGATGGTAGGCGCCCAGTGAGCCGCCCCAGATACAGTTGGGCGAGACAACTACAGAAACTGTTTGAGGAGAGGCTGGGACTACTATGGACGGAGGCCGAACATTCAGAGGAAGACAGGGGCGTATGGAGGTGCCTTGTCGATGCAGTGGGTCCCCGACTCAAGTAGGGTAAAGGGAAGAAGATGATGATGGTTTATAAATGAGATGAGAACTTGCCTCTTGGGTTCTTTGGTCCAGACGAGGATGTTGTGTGGCCGGGCCTCACTCTGCCAGGAAAGAGCGGCGCTCCTCGACTGCAAAAATTAAAAAACAATTAACATCAATTAAAGTGTTATATTAATCTCAGTGCACAATTTAATCACATTATCTGTCGTTTCGGGCATGGGCCACCTTCGTTGATTAGCAGGCCACCTTTAGTAGGTACAAAATATTGTAATTAAATTAATGCATTTAATTAACTTTTAGAATGATATGTTTAAAAAGTTCTCCTCACATTAATGTCGAAAAAAATATTGTTTGAAATAGGCTCATCTGCATTTTCTTCCAATGTTTAATTATTGCATTTTAAGTGATCTTGACTTCATAAGGTCTAATTTAAGTGAAGAAACATTTTAGAACACTTTGCATATTTCTAATACTTTTTATAAAAATAATTTTAACATTTTTCTTTAACTATGCTTTAATCTAGTTACATTTTTAATTTCACCAGGAAACTTAAGAAGGATTGTCAAATCAATTCTTTGTTTTTGGCTTGTTTGACGTTTTCTTTCTATTTTTTGTATGGTGTGATATTTTATAATTGGTTTGTTGTAATTATTTGTTTTAAAAATTAATATTAAAAAAGCCATTAAATAATACTTTTACAACTTTTAATTCAGTGTTATATAAAAATAGCAACATAAAATAAGGGGCCATCCATAAATTACGTCACACCTTAAGGGGGGGGGGGGGGTGGGGGGGGGGGTAATGGTAATGTAAAATTGCAAAATATGTGACGTCACACTAGGGGTTGATTTTTATTTCTGAATAGTAAACGGATTGTGATTATCTTCGCCCCACGAAAACCGTATTTAAGTTAGATCGCTCTATCTCCGCGAGATGTCGCTAATGTCTCTTTTCGAAGGGACCGCTTGGTTCATTTGCATTTGTTTTCGCTCTCCCGTAAAATTAACTTTTTTGACTTGCGACCCTTTTCTACGGGATGTGAGTTATGCGTATTGTTTCTGGCTATGCGAACCACGGGTTGCTGATGACTGTTTTACATTATATTAGTGACATTGCAATTCGCACAGTTGCTAATCGAAGAGTAAATTTTATCACCTTGTAAATCTAATCACCAAGTAGGCACTGATGCCTGGTGCCTAGTTCCCGCCTAATAAATAAGGCAGATACCCATAATTAGTAATTTATTATCGGTGATTAATGTGATTCTTGTAACACATAGGTATCTATAAATCTACGAATTTATCTGTGCAATCGGCGCTTAGCTACTGTGTTGGATACAAGTAGGTACTACTTATATTACAAATGAATTATTATTATTGTGGGTTCGATATGTTTGTAAATCTGTCCCACGTGTTCAAGAGGTTCGAATTAGGGTTTCTTTCGGAATAAATATAGTAGAACTGCACCTTGCTAAAATTTTGCAAGGTTCTATGTAATTGTGTACAGCGTTCTACTGTTAAAAATGATAAAACAATATATGCTCGTTCGTTAGTTTCCTATTTGATCGCCTGCAAATAAATAAAAGTGTGTTAAATCTGTATGTACCTATGTTCATTATAGAAGGAAGATACTACGAGTGGTTTAATTAATTTTCGTACTAAAAACTCCTCAATTCACATTTTATTTTCCTTCTGTCTTTTTAAGGTTTACTTCTCTGATTGTTGTCAATTCAATTTAAAACTTGTTCTAGAAGCCACCACACCGTCAGTGAATTTAACATTATTTATTATTGTCGCTTAATATGACGGTATCCAAAATGCGTTAAATATTGATATGGCAACATTGGTGTATCAACCACGCAATGGCAATGGCAAATTCTCCTAAAATATTTTTATAAAAAATCATTTCACTTTAATAAGGGGCCATCCATAAATTACGTCACACGAATTTCATGATTTTTTCACCCCCCCCCGTCCCTGTCACACATCGTCACATTTGTGAGACCCCCTCCCCCTAGTGTGATGTCACATATTTTGCAATTTGATGTCTAAAAATAACCAAAACAGTAGTTCAAATTAAATTTTTTATTTTTATTAAAAATATTTAGATTTTTATATGTGACGTCACAGAGTTGATGACCCCCCCATACCCCTTGTCACACAATGTCACACTTCTCTACTCCCCTCCCCCCCATTAAGGTTTGACGTAATATATGGATGGCTCCTAATAACATTTTGATTATTCGTATGTTATTTTTTTTGCCCATTTTAACAATCATTCGTGTACCTAATGTTCCACGAAGGAGCCAATTTGTGAAATGATATTTTGTTTAACAGACATTTTAAATTTATAATGTCTCTTGAAATCTAGAAATCTATGTAACAGCGAAAATCAGACAATAATAACAATGAAATTTCTTAATCAATATTTAAGTTTTAAACGAAAATGGATGGCACTTATTTATTTATTTATAGGTACTAGTTTTTACAGATGTTCTCCCTTGATAACAATCCAGTTAAAAGAACTTAGTTAACCTAACACTAACCTCCTCGTTTAGAGGCTTAAATAAAATCAGCATCATTATCAGATGTTATCTTAACCGTTATAAAGCGCTATCTTAGATTATTTATTTCCTTGAAGCTCCCAATTAAGTTATTTGTGCTTGAATCTTTAATCTTTAAGAGCAGTGTTGATACAAAATGTGTGCAATTATTTGTTTAGAATTAGGTAGGCACCTGAATAAATTGAAAATTCTCCATCTTCCGCAACCCAATTGGGAGATAAACGAGTAGGTAACTCTGCTAATCTTCTGCTTGACAAACAAAGCTTTATCAAATATCAATAGATAGGAAGGTACTGAGCTAATTTATTGACTACGAGGATAGGCAATGGTGAATTTCCAGAAACGCGCAACTTGTTTAAAAAACAGTTCGTATCAGTTTAATTACAACAAGGAACAATTATTTCAATCTCCTAGGAAGCAAAATAATGCAGTTTTCGTTCATATTAATACAGGATAATTTTACGTCTTTTGTTCACGCCATTTTTGTGTATTGTTTATAATTTTGTTTTGTTTGTTTGTAGTATTGTTTGTAATTTCACACAGCTGCCCTGATGATGGACACTGTAACACTGTCCCTGTTGGCTAAAGAAGGAGGTAGCGCAACACGGCATGACATGGCAATTTGGCATAACATGGCAATTTGGCATAACAGGGCATCATGGCAATTTGGGAGGCGGGAATGGGTACTGCCGCCCCAGGAACCTTTATTGGATAACCAACACCTCTGCCGTAGGTCACCCCAAGTGATTCGCTACGTTTGGTGATTTAGCAGGGTTCACGGGGTGAGGTTTGTCTAGGTCTTGGAGGCGGATGACCAGGACACACTGAACCCCAGTTTCCTACCCACCCCTTAAACCATTTTCCTTCCCAGAACTCACCCCTCCTTCCTTTCTTTAAAAAACCCTCCGCACAGCATCTCCAAAGATGACATAGGCCCTAAGGGAAATTATTTTCCTCAGGGCCTCCTGTGTGGAGTATGTAAAAAAAAATAACACCCCAAAAACAAATAACGAAAAAAAAAGTGTTGGGTTACGTTCGAAAACGGTACCTACTGCGCGTTTACCCCGCTACTTTATAAAATATCCCCGACAAAATATCCTACGGACAAAACATCCTCCAACAAAATATCTACTAAAACCTAACTTAACCTAATCTAATCTAGGGGGTATTTCACCACCCTCCTCATAGATTATTCATACGGTAAAGTACATTTTAGATTAATCATACAGGATTTATTTATTTAAAAAGTCGGAGTTTACTATTCGGCACTTCAACCTATGAATAATGGCAACATATAAGATAAGTTAGCCGAGTTTTTTATCAGTTGCAAGTATTTATTTGTTTATTTATTAATATACATTATGTGTATGGATAAGCTATGGGGAGCATGGTGAAATATCCCCCTAACCTAACCTTATTTTACATTTTACTATTTTTTGACAATAATTTATTGTCTTTACAGGATTTAGGTATTATTTTTGTCCCATTTTACTATTTTTTTTAACAAAAATTTTTTGTTACAGGATGTCTATATTATTTTTATCCTATTTTTTGTTAGGTTAGGTTTTAGTAGATATTTTGTTGGGGGATGTTTTGTCCGTAGGATATTTTGTCGGGGATATTTTTTTGCGGGTTGAAAAGTCGCGGAACTGTTCGAAAACAGCGACTCCATTAGAAATTAAATGTCAAGTGAATATTTGACGACATAATATTTTTCCGTTGAGACCCAAGGGTTAAAATCATTTCAATCGTTCAACCATTTCATCGCAACCGTCTCACAAGTCAACTGAAAGAATTTTACATAATTGAGTTTTCGCAGACAATTTAAAGTTACATTGATATTTTAAAGTTAAATTAATATTAACAAGGCTGGCTTTGTTCGGTTTATTATCATCGGGAAGTTAAATTTATTAATAAGTGCGAGGTTACCAGTTAACTACGAGAATTAAAACTGATTATAACTGCCTCTAGAGCCAGTACAGAGTTATATCATTCGTTATACGTTCTCTCCAGCAATTGCTTGGCATGGATGCATTACCTATTTATTTAACTGTTTCAGATAAATAAATCATTAAAGTTCTCTTGAACCATAAACTAAATACCCAATAAATAAGCACTTGCTTTACATGTTATAAAATAATAAAATGGCGACTGATAACTGGTTCTACATTAAAATTTAAAAGGGAAAATTTTAATTAATTGAAAGAATTTTTGTGGGTGATTCTTTTGTCTGGAAAGCCAAAATAACAGGAAAGGGCCTGTCCCCAGAGGGCCGAAGGATTAAGGGCTCGTGAATTTGTCGCAACGCCCCTGGCAAACCTTCGATAGTATGTAAACCTCTCATTTTGATAGGTAATATTTTCGTTGTTTATTTTTGGGTTGTTATGCCGTGTTGCGCTACCTCCTTCTTTAGTCAATATTTCGGACAACTGTTGTCTGCCTTGATTTTCTTCCATACAATTTAAGGGATTTTATGTGACGTATATTTTATGAAAACTTGCATTAGAATTATTCATTTATTTATTTACGATACAGTAATGGAATGGTTTTAACCATGTTACAGCGACTAAAACGAAAGGTTTTTAATTTGGTTCTAACCAAAGATATTGAAATAAAGAGATAAGCCATGATGATCTACCTAATGGCCATAGTTTGAATACGGAAAGAATTCGTTTTTTTAGTTGATTTTTTGAAGGTGGTAGTTTTTTGAAGTATTGGTTAACAATATAGTTTGAGCTCGGAAAAAAATTCGTTCATTTAGTTGATTTTTCGACGGTGTGCAGTAGTATTCGTAATATCGCCGACGCCAGGAAACAGAATCCCATCCAGTAAAAACTGCCGACATCGAATCTCTTATATTTCAATATCTTCGGTTTTAACCGTCTTACAGCGACCTGATACGAACAGCCAGGTTTTTCTCCTCCCACTTCCTTTCCAAATAACACACCCCAAATTGGGGATGCCGCAAACACACTGTCTCCAGGGATTTGGGACTGTGTGCTGTAATTATAATAAGACAGCTGCTATAAACGTATACACGATACCTAACAATAATTATGCGACCACCATTGTTTTACCAATTTACCAATTTTACAAATTTAAAATTATTAAATTAATTTAAAATTTGCGGAAATATTCCGTGTTGCCTACATTAATAATTAGTTATGTATTAATTGCGGAATCCTTGAGATGTTTCGGAAGGAAGCCAATAATAACCATCGAGATATTGCTTCAATAATAATATGCGCATATAAACTAGACTTATACTTCTCAAACTTTTCATTCTTTGACTACCGAAATATGAAATTAGTTAATTCAAGGTTGCCTAACTTTTATAAAACCCAAACAATACATATTATTGACTTGCTCATCGAATAGTTAGGTGTTTACTTAATAATATGATAACCACTGGAGCGACAGCGCAATTTAACCACATTTTTTGGTGATCATTTTGAACATTTTCCGCGCAAATTAAAAAAAATCATACCTCCGAATTTTAATAAGGAGACATACAAACTAATTATAGTTCTATAAAGCCAATGAATTCACCTATCTTTTGTCGATTATCACATATTCGTAGAATTTATAAAAAAAATATTATAAAATCGTAAACATCTACTTAATTACTTACAAATAAGGGAAAATTTGCCAAAATTGGCAGCAAAGCAATCCGAGGTATTTTAAATAGTGCCATATTGTGACAAAAAGCGCTACAACGGTCAGTTATGGGTGAAGTTATGATTTATAATGTGAAGAATCTTACAAGAATTGTTCTTTGGCTGTTTGTTGTCAGAGTATAGAATATACAGTGTTATTTATCTACTAGCTGAAGTCTTCGGCGTTACCCAGGCTTTATACAGAGTTTTAGTAAACAAATGTAGATATTAATTTTACCTCTATTTTGAAAAATTTCAGCATGAAGTATCAACATTCTGATTTAAGTGGTGGGGAGAGGGGTTGGAGGTGGCTTTTGAAAATCTTATCTAGACAGTGACGTTCCCCTTGTTTTGAAGGTCAAGTGTAGAAAATTCAACCAATCTCGGAACAGAACTGAGGATTTGTATAAAAATCAAACCACAGACACTCTCGGCGATTCCTAAGCATATTTGGAATAAAAAATGCAGATGTTATTTTGCTGTCCGATGATATTTTTTTTTCAATTAAAGTAGTCGGATGTAGCCTATCGGGTCATGTGATAAGCACCCTGGCTCGTCCCAGCAGCACGGTGACACATGAAACAGCGCGTGTATCACGTGATCGCGTCGTGACATGTAGCGATCAGTAGTGACGTGTGATTAAAAAAAAATAAACAGAAAAAATATCATCGGACAGCAAAATGACATCTACTTTTTTACTGTAAATATGCCCAGGAATCGATGGTTAAAATTCTTTGAGCACGTTCTGTTATACCCTGTATAAATATAAATACAGACGCATAAATAATTGTGTTGTAGGTACCACTATAAGATAGAGGTGTCACAGACATAAATAATGAGCTGGAGGAACGACAGTTGAGATGGTATGGACACATAAGACGTAGACCACCAGATCATACAGCAAAGCAGGCAATGCCTATGGAGCTTCATCGACAGTCATCCAGGGGAAGACCAAATAACTCCTGGATGACTCAATGCTCTAAAATATTGCAGAGAAAAGGCCTGGATATAGCCTGACAACGAGAAGAGCTGGCCCCAACAGCCTATCTGTACTATCTATACATTGACACATATTTATTTATTTATATATGTAAGTTGTACATTTTATTTATAACAATTACAGGCAATGTAGCCTAAGACGTTATAATTGTACCATTTATGCAGTGTATATGCAATGCCAAAAATCTTACAAATGCGCTACAGGACACAAAAAATAAATCTATTTTTTTATCCACCGCATTCAAAAAGCACGTAGCTCTCGCCAGGGGTGAGTTCATAAATAAATTAGTGCGGCTTGCTCTACTATATAGGAGGTTGTGATGACGTCCTCGAGAGTGAGACTCTGGTACAAAAAATTGGGCCAGTATCTCATTATTAGATAAGTGACCGTTCATTAATTGAAAAAAATATTTAAGCAAAGCAATACCTCTACGTGTCTCTAGGGAGTGGTAATTGGTCATGCCTAATATATAAATGGATGGGTAAAGCCAAGGGTAACGTCCATAGAGCCGCGAGAATAGAAACCTTAAAAATTTCTTATGGACTCTTTCAACGCGTAATGTGTATGTTAATTCATGTGGGGCCCAGATGATCGAATTTGACTCAAGTACACTCAGGACTAGTGTGTTATATAATAACGTCAGTGTTTTTGTGTTACGAAACGGATATGAGTTTCTAATTACGAAGCCGAGAAGCCTGTATGCTTTGCTTATTAAATCATCGATGTGTTGGTGAAAAGTTAGTTTGCTGTCATAAATAACTCCTAGATCTTTGATTTGGTTTAGGTGTTGGAGAATAATTTCATTAATTGTATATTCCAATACATGCGGTTTCTTTGATCTTGTATAAGAGACGATATTGCACTTGGGTGTACTGAAGTTCAAGCCGTTTATTTTGGCCCAGTTTGAGACGCATTCAATGTCACGTTGCAGGAGAATACAGTCAAGAATATTTTTTATTGAGCGATATAGTTTCAAGTCATCTGCAAATAGTAAATACAGCGAATGTGTGATGACTGAACCAATATCGTTAATAAAAATCAAAAACAGAAGTGGTCCAAGGATAGACCCCTGAGGAACTCCAGAAAAAACTACGAATTCAAAAGAACTGGAACCCTTATAATAAACAAACTGTCTACGATTTCGAAAATATGAAGCAAAAAAACAGAGTAGTCTATTGGAAAAACCAAATGAAGCTAGCTTATTTAGAAGAATGTCGATGCCAACCTTGTCGAATGCTTTTTCCAGGTCAAAATAAGCAACATCCACCTGGCCACCATTGTCAAGAGTTTGTGATAAGAAATCTGAGATGCATAAGAGGTTTGATGTTACTGACATCTGGGATCTAAAACCATATTGACGGTCGTCAAGAATTGGATTAACGTGATTAAGTATATATTTATGTAGAATTTTCTCGAATATTTTCATGATGGAACATAGAACGGCAACTGGTCGATAATTCCGGATATCGCGTTTGTCTCCCTTTTTCATATATGATTGTACATATACATAGATTGTTCAGTAAAGGTTCAGTATATAGGTACTAAAAGAACTGAAATCTACTGTGAATCGGAACACATTAGATGGTTTTCTCAAAAGACTTAGCTGCTCCAGTTTGGGAAACAATGGAATAAACAATTTTAACTAGTAGTTGGTAGTTGTAGACGTAACAAGGCTTTATACAGACTTCAGACAAAACCTTGATTTTAACTAATATATTCAAGTAAGTACATCGAAAGCAGAATATTATGCTTAGGCAGTTGTTAGTTCATTGATTTAACTTGTTTTTTATTGCTGCACTCGACTTGCAATGCATTGGGTACGTTTTTTGTTATTTTTAAGACTGCACTAAGAGAGGCTCAGATCATTCTAACATATAAACTCTTTTTGTACTGTGATTACAGCCCAATAATCCCAACCGCTCGGAACAAGTGGGATTATGACATCACCAATAATTATTAGGGTGTGTTTTTTTATTGAAGTGGAAGGGGAGGGGGAGGAATTAGGAAAGAAGAAGGCAGTACTTAAAACTTCGCTATTCAGATTTAATCAAACAGCAGCAAATAACGGCCTCCGTAGTCGAGGGCTAAGGCTCTAAAGTCTCGGGTTTAAATCGCGGCTTGCGCAAATAAATTTTATTACATTAATGTGTTATTTCACAATCAATTCATTACAAATAGCATACAGTATATTTGCGGCACGTTCCAGAGTGCAAGATACTATCAGTATCGCCCTGGTGTAAGATGTAAAACCACCATTCAGAATCGAAACGTTGTTTGAAATTGTTTTAGCCGTGTTTGATAACTAGATCTAAATAGCCAGGTTCTTCCTCTTTCACATCTCCTTCCCCTTCCCACTACCTTCAGCCTCACGATATACCTTAATTAGAGGGATGCCGTAGACTCACTGGCTCCAGACGGAAACAATTGGGACTCTTGTTCGGTATTCACAAAGGTTCAGTTCCGAGTGGAGCTTTTTCTTAACTCAAAAATCTATCTTTCGATATCAGATCTGGGGCAATATAACGCGTAGATATAATTCGATAAGTGATATTATTTGAATGATTAACAAATCAGCAAAATATTTATGTTTCCATTCTATAATAATCTCTCGGACACTGTTTTCCTACTTTTTACCTGTCTTTTGAGCGTGACCTACATTAGGTTGCACGTAAACGTAGGTAGGTGCTATTAACTACGTTACATTATATAACTAGCTGCTAACATGTACCTGCAGGTATATATCCTATTTGAAGCGGTAAACACGAGAAACCTTAAAACGTAATGAAATCGCGGCAATGATTAAAATCAACCAAAAGATAACAGACAATTTGATCGTACGAATTTATCCACTTAAATCATTACAAGTAGTGATAACAGTCAACTTTTATCATCATGAAAAATTAACAACAGGGAAATTTAAAGTATAAAAATCATTAAAAATACACCCCGTTCAATGAACTTGGATTTGACAAGTGCTGTGGTTTGATTGTGGGAAATATCTTTTAAGTTTTTATTCTAGAAAAATTAAAAATTACATTTATATACTATAATATCTATACCACTGGAGCGCTTTTTGCCAGAGAATGGCACTATTTTAAATACCTCCAATTGCTTTGCTGCCAATTTTGGCAAGTTTTCCCTTATTTGTAAGTAATTAAGTAGAAGTTTACGATTTTATAATATTTTTTTTATAAATCCTACAAATATGTGATAATCGACAAAATATAGGTGAATTCATTGGCTATATAGAACTACTAGCTTTTCCCCGCGGCTTCGCTCGCATGGTATTACGGGAAATTACTGTAGCGGTTGAACTTATCAATTATACCCCCTCCTCCCCACCCCCACCCCCTCCCGAATTCCATACATTCATTCCCTTACATTCAGTTTTCAAACATCTCGCCTGCCACCTAAATTTCATAAAGCTATAGCTCAAAGAAAAAAAGAATTATCCAATTTTGTTCATTGGTTCGGAATTTATGCGCTTAAAAACATTTCGGATGTTTATTTTTAATTAAATATTTGGAAGTTCGTTAATATAATAAAAAATACTCTATCATTCAGTCTTTATAATCGTTACGAATTATATTTTCAATACAGGAACTCAAATCTGACATTTATTCCAAGCCTGTCCAAAAAAAAAAAAGTTTGTGAATATAATAAAAAATTACAGTATTTATTCAGTTCATTTATTCAGTCTTTATAATCGTTACGAATTATATTTTTAATGTAGGAACTGACATTTATTCCAAAACAGAAGCTTGTCCAAAAAAATAAAACATATTCTAATATTTGAATTTTCTGAAGCAGTAGCAATCGTTTCCATGGAAACGATTTTTTTCTGACGTTAGCAAAAATTTGCTTTAGTTAGCGACAGAAAACGTATAACAAATATAATATATTAATATTTATAATTTCATTACGCCAGAGCTTACCATCATATACAAAATATAGTCTGCGCATATAATTTAGCTTTCTATTGGTGTTTGAATTTTTAAAGTCTTTATATTGTGTTATGCGTGAAAAGGTCATAAACAAACTCGAGCAGTTTCGCATTTATAATATTAGTATGGATTATCAGTTTGTATGTCCCCATATTAAAATTCGGAGGTATGATTTTTTTAATGTGGGCGGAAAATATTCAAAATGATTTCCGAAAAATCTCGAGCAATCGGAGAAAAAAGTTTTAAATTGCGCTGTCGCTCCAGTGGTCAATCTAAATTAAATGCAATATAGATTAATAATTATTTGTTTTTATTATTTGGGAGGAATACGGGTAAGGGTACCGCCGCCCCGGAAGCCATTTATCGGATAACCAACACCTCTGCTATAGGTCACCCCAAGTGGTTCGATACGTTTGGTGACTTAGCAGGGATGTCCGGGTTCATGAGGTGAGGTTTGTCCGGGTCTTGGCGGCGGATGCGTCTGCCCACCAGCTGCATGGCATTGGGAGATAATGGTTGAGGGAGTCCTTTTGCACCTCAGCGGGATGGATGGATTCATACTTCCGTCACTCACCCCCAGATTCCTACCCACCCCTAAAATACCCTTTTCCTTCCCAGAACTTCCTCTCCTTTCTTTCCTAAAAAAAAAAAACCCTCCACACAGCATCCCCAAAGATGACATGTAAAAAAATGCTAATGTAAAAAAAAAATAAAAACAATTTATTGGTATACATTTTTTAGTATCTAACTAGTACGTCCCTACCAGTAACTCATATGTGGCATTATTTCTTTTGGCAATATCTTATCACTAATATTGAATAATTTTGTTAATTACCAGATTAACGTTTTTTAAAGGGAATCGATAACATACGTTTTGCTATCCAATTTGAAGTTAGATCAACACATTTAAAAGTTGTTTAAATGCATTCAAAGTTATGAAAATGAGTGGTGTTGTACAAAACACAAAGTTGTGGCTTTCTATAAACAATTTTAACGTGTGCTCTGTTAAACAAATGCCTTTAAAATCATGTTAGTTCTCAGGCGGACATCACCGGGTGCCTCGCGTGTTACTTGTTACTTAGACTTCCTCAGGTTTAAATAAAAGGCCGACGCGCGCGACCTCTGTACAGAGAAATACGGGCATTCACCCAACCACGATAATAATAAAACAGCTCTATCAGATTGAGAAGGTGAATTAATTTTTATTAAGGGCAAGGCCTCTCCTCGCACCTCGCACCTTGTCCAATTTCATTCATTTCAGAACCACGTACTGTCACTTCAATAATACCATTTTACGTTTCGCAGTGAGTAATGCAAAACAAAGTACCCAACAACTTGATAATATTAAATGCGTAGATAATTCTCTGGTAGTTAACGTAAATAATAATTTGCACTTATTGTGTTTTCCGATTGACCGTGAAGCGAGTCTTGTAGCGCGGTGGTTCGAAATTAATTTCAATTTCTCAACTTGTTGAAGATCTGAATTGAGTCGTCAGCTGGTCTCTCGCGACCGATCGTCTTGCACTACAGTGGGGGGATGGATTCAAGCGGCCGTCACTCCTGGACCCTCAGATTGCTTTTCTCGTACCTTTTTCCTTCCAGGAACTTAAGCCTCGATTACATTCAGCGAGTTTACAAGCTACTAGCCGGCGTATTCACTATCTGCTAGTGAACTCGCTCAGTGTAATCTTAAGCCTCGATTACATTAAGCGAGTTTAAGCTACTAGCCGGCGTATTCACTATCTGCTAGTAAAATCCTTCAGTGTAAAATTTGCTAGTTTTTTTTTATATGAAATACCGCACAAGAGTCCCAACTGCTCCCCTCTGGAGCCAGTGAGACTATGGCATCCCCAATTGGGGTATGTTGTGTGGCTGAAGGTAGTGGGGAGGGGGAGGAGATAGGGAAGAGGAAGGTGGGGAAGTACCTGGCTATTCAGATCTGGTCACTAAACACGGCTAATGCCATTTCGAGCAACGTTTCAATTCTGAATGGTGGTCTTACACCAGGGCGATACTGATAGTATCTTCCACTCTGGAACGTGCCGCAAATATACTATATATTATTTTAAATGAATAAATTGTGAAATAACACAAATTAATCAAATAAAATTTATTTGCGCACGCCGGGTTCGAACCCGCGACCTTCGGATTGTGAGTCCAGAGTCTTACCTCGGGACCACGGAGGCCGTCAATAGTTAGCTAGGATATATGATTACACTAAGCGAGTTTACTAGCAGATAGTGAATTCGGCCGGAATGAATGTGAATAAATGAAATGCCGGCTTGTAGCTTGTAAACTCGTTCAATGTAATCCAAGCTTTTACAAGCTACAAGCCGGCAAATTCACTATCTGTTAGTAAATAATTAAAATCTGCTAGTTAGTTAGGATATATGATTACACTAAGCGAGTTTACTAGCAGATAGTGAATTCGCCGGCTTGTAGCTTGTAAAATCGCTCAGTGTAATCGAGGCTTTACTCTCCTTTCTTTCCTTAAAAAGGCCCTCCACACAGCAACCCCAAATATGGCGTATGCCATGAGGGAAAATATTTTCCTTATGGGCGTCATGCGTGTGGTTAACGTAAAAAAATCATTTTTTTAAAGTTAGCTCTACACATGGAAGCTCGAAGGAAAATAATTCCCATCAGAGTCTATGTCATCTTTGGGGATGCCGTGTGGAGGGTCTTTTTAGAAAAGGAAGGAATAAGATTGACGGGTGGGTAGGAATCAGTGTGTACAGGAAGTAACGAACATGAATTAATTAAACCCTCCTACTGTGGTGCAAGGCGATGTTTCGAGACAGTTCTGCTGGAGAGGTTAAAAGGTCTCCCTCAACCGGTCTCTCCCGATCCGGCCTGCATGCAGTTGGTGATCAAACGCATCCGCCGTCAAGAACCGGACAAACCTCACCCCACGAACGCGGGCACCCGTGCCAAGTCACCAAACGTAGCGAATCCTTGGGGACCTGTGGCAGAGGTGTTTGGTTTTCAAATAAATGGTTCCTGGGGCGGCGCACCCAAACCCGCCTCACAAATTGAAACTAAGATGTCACTAATGAGAAGTTTTCAAGATTAGACTTTTATCTAAAACAAATTAATTAGTTGAATTATAAATTTTACGCGTTAGTTCCTAATAGCTTGTCTGTATTTACTTCGGGTAATCGGAAATTCCGATGCTATATTTGTAACATTTCACACGTATTACATGTAGAAATTGAGTCGTAAAAGGTCGGTAAAATAATTTCTTGCATAAATACTTATGTACCCACGCTTCAGACATTAGTTATAAATAAATAATGTTATTGTTTTGGTGATAATAATGTTATCACAGATCGAGTCAGCGCTTCCGGAAATCTGAGACTCTCGTCCATGCACAGTCCAGTTGCAAAGCGAGCCCCTACATCATACTTGAAATGTTTCTCCCAAACCATAGAAATATAAGTTAGGACCAAATGTATAAATATGTACTATTTATTATATTAGTACAGAGTATTTTCGTTTCGTTCTATTTATTGTTAATTTTACATTGTATTATTTTTGTCTATACGGCAGGCAGAGCTTTGTACATACCGCTCTATTCCTCTGAGTTAAGATGAAGTTATACGTGAAATCCTAGATACTATTTAGACCGGTCAGTGGTTGAGTGGGCATCGCGTTTGGGTCCCACCCGGGCATCCCGTGTTCGATTCCTCGGCTGGCTAAGTCCTCCATCACAACACAGGCAACATTTTCGGCTTTCTGTGGTGGTAGTAGGAGATTTTCAAACATTGTTGGGTTATTCGTAATCCGGGAATGTTTGTCTTTCTTTAAAAAAAAAAAAAACATAATCTTTACGACGAATTGGTTAACATTATGAACATAAAAAAAATATGCTACGGATAAATTCAAGCTTTTACTAGCTTTTCTATGCATTAGAATTACAATAAAATTATTATTTACATAACAAAAAATATAAGCGTAAATCACTAAAAAATGTTTTTGCATGACTTAACTATGAAGATATGAGAAACAATTTTTTAGAAATACCCCTTTATGGTTTAGACTATTTTTGAGTTTTTGTATGTTTTAACTATTTCATTCTTATAAAATTATGCACAAAATAAATAAAAAACAATTTTTCGCTTACTTGCCTCGTTCAAATAATACGCTCGATTTAAAATGTTGAAGGCACGAGAATCGAAATATTTAAAGCGTTTATATTCCTCTTAAACAATGTTATTAAGTTATTTAGTTGGAAGTCAATATGGGAGGCGGGTATGGGAACCGCCGCCCTGGGAACCATTTATTGTATAACCAACACCTCTGCCACAGGTCACCCCAAGTGGTTTGCTACGTTTGGTGACTTTGGAGGTTTGTCCAAGACTTGGCGGCGAACGCATCTGCCCACCTGCTGCGTGGTGTGCCGCGGTGTGCTCTGGATCGAGAAAGCTGGTTGAGGCCTTTTGACCTTTGCATCCGAACTCTTTCGACCCATTGCCTTGCACCGCAGTTGGAGGGATGGATTCATACGTCCGTCACTCCCGGACGTACTGACCCCCAGAAACTTACCCACACCTTATACCCTTTTCCTTCCCAGAATTTCTAATTATTCCGTTCCTTAAAAATACCCTCCACATAGCATTCCCTAAGATGACATAGGCCCTAAGGGCCTCCTGTGTGGAGCTAATGTAAAAAAAAAAATCGTTTTCAATTTTTATTAAAAACCAGCGCAGCCTTTCAAAAATCATGGGATATTGTGTTAGTAAACCTGGTTATTTAAACCAAATAGGCTTTTTTTAAAATGGAAAATGTACAGACTCTTGAAAAATCACGAAATTTGATTGTAATTCTCAAGAAATTTAAACAAAAGAAATGCAGATTTCAAATATGAAATTGATTAGAAAAATAATTTTCTTGTTAACAAAATATTATATTATTGTAGCTAAACACTTTAAGTAAATACTAAAAAAGCACTAATGAAATTTGTGTCGATTTATCGCTTCATTTCAATTAATGTTGAAAATGACACTTATATTCAAAGTAAATCCGATTGTAAGGTTTAATTAATGGTTGTAAGGGGCTATCCATACATTACGTCACGAATTTCATGATTTTTTAACCCCCACCCCGTCCCTGTCACACATCGTCACATTTGTGAGCCCCCCTCCCCCCCCTAGTGTGACGTCACATATTTTGCAATTTTACATCAATTTTTTTTTGCTTTTTAATAATTTAGATTTTTACATGTGATGTCACAGAACTAATGACCCCCCCACACCCCTCTCACAGAATGACACACTTCTATACTCCCCCCCCCCTTAATGTGTGACGTAATTTATGGATGGCCCCTAATAGTTAAGTTTAGATTCATAAAATAATATAAAAAGTATATATATATTTTCACTAAAAGAACGCTACTGAAATTACATCCATATTTTCATAAACATACATATTATATAGTCTAGTAAGTTAGCTTCAATAAAACTTTACCGTGACAAATAAATTGTTACGTGCAATTCCATAAACATAACAATTATAATTACACTCTTGGGTAAATTGGCCTCAACAAAATGCATGTGTGAAATGGCTCGGAACCAATTACACAGGTCAGAAGTCAAAAGACTCATCCGGCATAACATACTACTCACAGCTCACTTGTTCCATTTTACACTCACTTTTAGACTTCTGTCATCATCGTATTTTTATAACGCACACTTGAAACTATTACATTGTCAAGTGTTAAGTACTGTAATGTGCGGATTGTAGATGATGGGGACATAATCCACTTGAAACAACAATATTCGATAGGAAGCCTCAAGCCAAAAATGTGTATTTACCGAGTGTGCCTTATATCGCCACGAATACAGGTAATAGGTATAAAAATCGCTTGGCAATCGGAGTCTAGAGGTGACGATTTTAAGCGCCAAAGTAGTTTTTATTTATTTTGTGAATAATTTTATTAGAAATGAAAAAGTTAATCAAAGGAAACTGTCACAGATTTTAACCATAATAATGGTTCTGTCTATTAGACTTTACCCATTTAAGGCTCCAAAGACTAAGATGGGCCGGACATGTGCACCGAATGCCAAGCGTACTAGTACCGAAGAAGGTTCTAACAGAATACCCGGGAGGTAATCGAAAGGTGGGCAGACATAGGCTGAGATGGGAGAATGATGTCAGGAAGGATGCAAGAGGACTACTCCGTGTTGCAGATTGGAAGACGACGGCCGAGAACAGAGGGCGGTGGAGGCTTATGCCTCGTCGCTGTGGGTCTACGCGTTCGTCCAAAGTTTAATTTTAAGTAAATCAAGATTTCTTCTTTCGGCGAAAATGCGAAAATCTCCCCTCAGAGATCTCCTCAAAGAGAGCATTCGCCTTCAAGCCTGCCACGAATTGAAAAATCAGCTGGAAGAGGACCCAATTTTTTTTCCAAGGAGATGATTCGCGATGAGTGAATTAAAAAAATATATTCAAGGATTCATACCAAGGCTATTTCTGACAGTACGACAAGTGATAGTAATATAGTACCTATCTACATAATATGTGTATGTATCTATATATGTAGGGTTTTTGTGGTTATGTGATATAGCTGAGCAGAATAGAAATGAACTTTTATTTTGCCTGCAGAGAGAGATATACCAACTACCATTGGATTCGACGCGGAGTGATAACAATATTATTATTGTTTATTCAAAACGATAAAAGAATGGTGATTTTAAAATATTTTAGGCTTTTTCGTAATTTCATTGTCAAAGAATGTAAATAGCTCCCTGTTATTTTGTAACAGGAAAAAATCAGTGTTTGTAATATTGAGTTATAATGAATTCCTCAACGGCTTGAGACAGCCTTGTTTTTGCTAAACCATAACAGAACAGATTAAAAAATTATCTGAGAGTTGTATAGTGGTCTATCCTCTCTGCCTACCCCCAAGGAAGTGGCGTAATGTTTAGTCAGTTTAGTAGGTATGTACTTATTTAAAAAAATATATTATTTTGATTTTTTCGTGTAAGCCATTATTTTCTGATGATATAATCGAAATGCATCGCGTAATATTCCAACCAGCGGAATATTGTGCATTGAATAGGAGAAATTTGATCGCATGACTTCTCACGGACAAAGGGAGATGCGAGATGGGAGATGGGGTGCGGCTGTGGAACTCACTATTTAGTATTAGATTCAGTATGTGGTGCCATACATCATTAAAGCAAGTCAGAGGGGGACCAACATTGCAATAATTGCTCAATTTTTAACTAAATCCTTCAAACATTGTAAGCAGATTGTTAAAACTAAATTTTTTTGTTCATATCTGCACACTTCGAATAATTTATTTATCTCTAGCTGAATCTGTTATAAAGTATGGAATAACAGCTTGGGGATTTTCCTGTAAAACATATATCGAACGTGTTCAATCAGTGCAAAATACACTGGTTAAATTATTAGCTGAAAAAAATTATACAAAGAAAGGCCACACTTTTAAATATTCCATACTTTCATCAGTCTCAAAATTCTTTGAGTGAAAGCAATTCTGTGGTACAAAATTATATTTCAGCACATAAATAACCCTTTATATATAAACAGGCTGGAACACAACCAAAATACTCGCTTTAACTTTAATAAAGGACTAATTGTACCTAAGCATACAAATAAATATGGACAAAGAACGTTAAAATACATGAATCCCAGTTGTTTAAATACGTTTTCTGCTGAAATTAAAAAAAAAACTGTGCCCAAAACAAACAATTGTTAATATACTGAAAACTTGGCTTACTGAAAGAATTAATTTGTATTATCTTAAAATGACATATTATTCTAAAGACTTTAAATTTGTTATTTATGTTTTCATAATTTTTTCTTTTCCCTATATATCTGTAAAATTTTTAATTTTAATTTTATAAAAATGTAACTATTTACTCACTATAATAAATTTTTTGAATGTAAAGGACCCGTTAGACAAACAGCTAAAAAGTAGTTTATCGGGACTTTTTTGTCTTATATTTGTAAAGTGTGTAAAATAAAAAAATTAAATAAAAAAACCTAAAAAAAGTCATTGGCAGTGTGATAAAATGGATAATCATTCTAATTCCTTGAAAGATTGTTACCTACTGTGGATTAAAACTGTACCTAACGATATCGATGACGTTTATTGCGGACTTTTCTAGCTGAACGCATTTATTACGGTACATTTCTACGTCAATTGACGACAATTGACGACAATTGGCCCGCTGACAGTTGTTCCCCCGGACAATTTATCCCTCGCCCAGTTATCCCCTAAAAGATTATTTCTTTAAGTAAGTATGCGAAGAGGATATACGGTCGTACAATCAAAGTCGATAATCTATAATACATCTGCAGGCATCTGAAAGGCCATTCTCTAAAATTTGTGATAAGAGATCGTTCTCCCGCGAGAAGTGCTGTCAGATTTGTGTGATTTTCTACGCAGATTTTTTTCGATCAGATTAAAAGGTAATCATCGCGGTGTACTCTGCATCAGGTATCTTTCTGCTGTCTAAAAGCTTTGAACAGTCGGGTTATTCGGAGTAATATGTAGTTACTACTTACCAGTTCTCCCCTGAATATAAAAAACATCTAAAGATGTAGAGTCGTGTGGTATCTCGGTTCAGTGTTCAGTGACTAATACTGTCCTGTTGTAACAACTACTGTTTATCATTGCGTACAATAATAATAATGTACATGGATAAAGAAAGCCATTAGCGTTTGATAGAGGTGTGTCATATTGACCATTGACCTTGACATCGAAAAATAATTATTTCTGCATTAAATTCTTTCGAATACTAATCTAGTCTACTTCAAAGGAAGCTATCTTCCCAATAAGAAGGTGCATCACAATCTCGGTGAATGCCAGTCTATTGAAATTAGAGTAAAGTTATCCAGTCATATAAGATAGGTAGAAACTACAGCGGAAGTTATTACACTAATCGCACCAACCTAGTTTGGTAGGTATTTCTTCGGGAAAACCATAGATAGGTACTTGAAAATTCTAGAATATTGATTCTATCCCAACCATCTGAGAGATTTGGGTTGCATTCACTGGAAGACAGACCATTATATCAGTATTTTAATTGATGGCACTCTCGAAGGAGCCGAAGGACAAAGGAGCCAATCCACACACTGCTGACATCAATTTAACTTCTATTACCATTAGTTAGAAGCTATGTTAGATGGCTGAAATGCTAGATACTTTTGAAAGAAAAGTGCTGAGAAGAATATGCGGACCCGTGAAAGAGGGGGAACAGTGGCGCATCCGGCACAACAAAGAACTGTACGATATATATCAGGCCCCTAACATCTCAGCCCACATGAGACTCCTCAGGATAAGATGGGCTGGACATGTTCAGAGAATGCCGGATACACGCGTCCCAAAGAGAATTTTGACTGGACACCCAGGTGGAAAGAGAAAAGTGAGAAGACTCAGACTGAGGTGGGAAGACGAGGTGAGAGGGGATGCAGCACACCTTCTCCAGATAACAAACTGGAAGTCAGCCGCTGAGGACAGGAGGAGTTGGAGGCGAATGTTGCGAGAGGCCAAGGCTCGATATGGGCTGTAACGCCATCGGAGAGAGAGAGAAAGAGAGAGAAGCTAGGTATAAGAGAAGTCTCCAATATGTCAACTTTACATCCAAAAAGTTGAAACATGAAGTACATAATTAGATGTAAATCTTAAAATGATATTATTGTAAAACAACCTTGTAACAAGTAGCATATTTTAATTGTAGATAATACTTCGTTATCACGTAAATATTATGCTCTTTATCACTCTCCCAAAACCGCAGACAAAAACTATTCTGAAGTACCCACTGATACAGATATACTTTCAACAAAATATTATGAGTGTGTCGAGTTACTTCAAAAAGAATCTACAATATTAATTTATTGTTGTTATTAAATTAACCTTTAAATATAAAATGCACTAGGTACACTTGGTAACTTATAGTTATTATTACTGTTACTTCATGAAGGTTCAAACTTTAAACGCAAAAATTCAATTTGTAAAGATTATTAGACATAGTTTATTATTATAGTTTAATTGAAACTGTTAAGTTTCGGAAAATAGATTTCCAGCTGCTCTACAATATGCCTTTACACAATTTTTTAGTCTCAAAATCTTATCTTACTGATATTATTATTATCTTTCACGCAAAAACTACCGAATGGATTTTAATGAAACTTTACAATAATATAGCTCATACATCAGAATAACACACAGGCAATATATAATGGTAAGCTCTGGCGTTATGAAATTTATGTAAATGAAAATGTGTGTTTCTTATATTTTAACGGCAGGGGGGAAAGGCGGGGGGAAGGGGAGCTGGGGAGGTGGGGTTCGCGGAGAGAGAAGAGACGAGAGAGAGTGAAGCCGGGGAAGGTGGAAGGGAACGGAGACGCGTGGGAAAGGACATGCAGGGAGAATCAATTTATTTCTTTGAATGGCATTGCACGCATGTCGGAGACCAGCTAGTAACAAATAATTTAGATCCCAAACCGTATTACCTATTAGCATAGAATAAAAAAACCTACTAGGAAGTAAGTATGGCAACAATAATTATTTGATTTTATTTTTGAATAACTTAATAAATAAACCTTCAAATTATAATATTTAATCATTGAAGACAATATTAGCGTCCCTAAAAAAATTTTTGAAACAAAAATATTTAGTCGCATCTCGGAGCTTGTCGAAGCTCTGCTCTAACCACTGAGCTAATTCGACCCTATCCCCTTCGGTCATATTTAAATGTACCATTCTTCGACTGAAAACCGTCAACATTATCTTCACTTTCTTAACACACATTTTTATTGGCTGCTATCTTTATGCATGTTTGCAAGAATCTTCCCGAACTAAATACAATGTAGATACATTGTATCTTGGATAAATGTATCCATTTTAATTTTAATGTGCGACATCTATTGACTTTTCCACAAGTCTAGGATGAATATTTTATTTTATTTTTAGAATAATTTAACGAGTTAAACCTCAAATTATAATCTTTTATCACTGATAATAAAATAAGAAAAAGGTTTGATGATTAGAAATTTCTAAATGTGACCGTTCTGTTGCAAATTCGCTAAAAAAAGACAACTAATAATATAAACGAAAATATGAAAGAGAACAAGAAACAGAAAAATAAAAAGATATCGGTCGCGACTGGAACACGAACTCAGAACCCCTCGTCTTACCGGGACAAAATTGGCCTATTTTTTTTGTCGCGGTAAGATCGCTATCTTTTTATTTTTCTTTATCTTGTTCTCATTCATATTTTCGTTTAGATTATTAGCGTTATCTTCTTCAATGATAAAATAATTACTTTTTTAAAATGTCCGATTTTCATAACCACACCTTTAGTTTAAATTCTATTAACCTTAAGATAAGACTTCGGAAATGTTTATTGCCATCCGAAATGTATTAAATTAATAAAAATGGTGAATAATTATTTATACAACGGTAATTATTGTGCGTTTACTTGTATTGGAATTGGCAGCATTAGTGGAATAAAACTGCTCCGAATTGTTCAATTAGTCAAATAGAAATATTTAAAGGTCAAACAATAAGCATCTATTACATTTTCAAGTAGGTACTATTTTAATGCGTTATTAAATTAAAGAATTCTATGGTAATTAATGAATATCAGCTTTGTATCGTATAGCTGCAAATGAAAGCTAATAATTTATGGAAGTTTTTTTTTTTTTTTTAAGTTTCTTTATTCTTTGAATTGTTTGTTACATGAATCGGAGATTTTTCGACCACCATACTAGGCACATGCCCGTGTTGTGGTGGTCGATTAACTAACTAATTTAGATACTCGCTTGTGCCTAGATTGCACGCAGTTGGCAATGCTTTCTCAGAAGTAGTAGATGTGTTCAACTGCACGGAATATAGTTAAAATTTACAAGAAGGCTGTAATAACAATCGATTTACCATAATACTTTTCTTTTGTATGGATTCTATATAATTTAAATGGCATATTTTACTTCACGCTTACTGTTCTACAACTTGGTCTTTGGGCATTTTGCCCCTATTTCCCACGTATTTTATTCAAGGCACAACCGAGGAACTGGCTAAGGGGCGCGGAAGCTTGTCTCGTTAAGGTTTGACCACAAACATTCTTGCTGGTACTGCCAGACGACGAGAGAGGGAACCCTTTAAAATGTTTGTCTCTTCCCTTTCTTGTAGGTGCTTGCAGCATTCGCAAGATACAATCCCCCGCGAGCGTCCTTCGTCTTGTTTTTTTGTCATCTTTCCATGCCCTTATATAATATGTTTTACTAACACCGTTGTATTAAGTTTATTATGTAAGCACTTGCATACTGCTTACTAACACTGTATGTAGGGAGATTGGAGCTAGATTCGTTATAAACTAAATGTAGCTTCGTTCTTTCGAAAAAATTAGAGTCCTTGCGAGAGCCTTGAAGGAGTAACCATCTGTTACTTATACCAGGGCGGGTAAGTGGTGGATAACCTCCAATGTTCTACAACTTTATTGTGTGTATTACATTGATGGCCCAGTATTAAATAGAAACTTATCCTAAAAACCATAAAATACGATTCGCCAAAAGAGGCTATTCTCAGTTTCAAGCAGCATCAAAATTAATAAAAAAATGTTTGACTCCTTGTTAAAAAACCTGTTTTGAAAATATCCAAATATTCAGATGTACCCTGTTTTACACTAACTATTCATTCCGAATTGGTTTAATTTAAAACTGACGAGTTTGTTTTAAAAACAAAGGTCTGCATTTGAAGTGATGAAGAGAATTCCGTGAAACCATTGTAATTTCACATTTTTGCATGCGCAAAAACAAAATATGAATTATCTCAGAAAAACAGATTTGGACTTGTTGCTAATACTGGGCCATCGCCATGTCTGTAAAAGCCCGTGTAGGCATAAAATATATCCATACTAATATTATAAATGCGAAACTGCTCGAGTTTGTTTATGACCTTTTCACGCATAACACAATATAAAGACTTTAATAATTCTTTCACCAATATAAAGCTAAATTATATGCGCAGACTACAGGTTGTATATGATGGTAAGCTCTGGCGTTATGAAATTATAAATATTAATATATTATATTTGTTATACGTTTTCTGTCGCTAACAAAAGCGAGTTTTTGCTAACGTCAGAAAAAAATCTTTTCCATGGAAACAATGTTGATATATTTTTGGGCTCTATGCTGGTAGGCACTCAGTCTACTGGTCAGCTACTACTGCAGAAAATTTAAATATTAGAATTCGTTTTTTTTTTTTTTGGACAAGCTTGGAATAAATGTCAGATTTGAGTTCCTGTATTAAAAATACAATTCGTAACGATTATAAAGACTGAATGATAAATATAGTATTTTTTATTATATTAACGAACTTCCAAATATTTAAATAAAAAATAAATAAACATCCGGAATGTTTGTAAGCGCATAAATTCCGAACGATTGAACAAAATTGGATAAGTAATTCCTTTTTTCTTTGAGCTATAGCATTATGAAATTTAGGTGGTAGGCGAGATGTTTGTAAACTGAATGTAAGGGAATGAATACATGGAATGCGGGAGGGGATGGGGGTGGGGTGGGGGGGGGGAGATAATTGATAAGTGCAAGCTCTACAGTAATTTCCCCTAATACCATGCGAGCGAAGCCGCGGGGAAAAGCTAGTAAATAAATATATTGGGAATAGTAAGAATACTGTTTATTAAATATGAATTTGTATAAATTATTAAATTCGTGGCTACCACCTCTCAGGGCGTGCCGTGACATTTTTTGACGTGATAACGTCTTATAAATCGATGAACGCCGGCTGCACTCCGAAAAAGCATGACTCATTGTCACGTTCCACGCAAGCCGAGCGTGCAAGCGAGAGCACGGAACAAGCGTTCGGCTTGTGACGCGTCTATCTCTCTTCCACTCAATCGTTATTATATGACGTTATCAAGTAAAATTATCGTCCGTAAACCGACTTTAAAGACAACCAATTTTTTTTGTAATTGAAAATTGCCTATAAATAATTAAAGCTAATTTTATCTAGGCTTACAAAATAATATATATAAAATAGTTCGGTGTTGTAAAACTGGTTGGTGACACTAATTTTAGATTTTACCTGCTTGCTCACAGCTATTTATTATGCGTTTCTATATATATATATATATTTTTTTTTACATGAGCTCCACACAGGAGGCCCTGAGGAAAAAATTTCCCTCAGGGCCTATGTCATCTTTAGGGATGCTGTGTGGAGGGTTTTTAAGGAAAGGAGGGGGGAGAGTTCTGGGAAGTAAAAGGGTTTAAGGGGTGGGTAGGAATCTGGGGTTCAGTGTGTCCTGATGGTCATCCGCCTCCAAACCTAGACAAACCTCACCCCATGAACCCGGGCACCCCTGCTAAATCACCAAACGTAGCGAACCACTTGGGGTGACCTGTGGCAGAGGTGTTGGTTATCCAATAAAGGTTCCCGGGGCGGCGGTACCCATTCCAGCCTCCCAAATTGAAAATATATATACCTAATATTGTCAATTAGTGTCACACACCGGGTCCATAAAGAGAATTTTCCACTCTAAAACAACGCGTAAATACACAATATTTTAATTTATATTCTTTGTATGAAAAGCAAGTAAAAAAATATTTCCCCTCTTCGTGGTTTCAATTATAAGATAATGTCAAAAATATTGATAGCTTATGGCACGCTTTTGATTGCTGATAGATTACAAAGATATTTCACATCAGCATTATTTTGGTAGATAGCTAAGATAACATTAAACAAGCTACCTTAAAACAACATCACCAATTATTACGCCCAACTTATGTAGCTGATAATATTAGTGACACTTTAATAAACAAGCGGGAAACTAGTGAATCTATCTCACATAGAACCCCTAAAAACTTATTTTTCGATCCGGGCATGTAGATTTAAAATAAAAGCATTAAGCGCGGTTACTTTGTCACCGGGACAAAGTAACCGCGACAGACTATGAAGTCATATGTAATATGTAGACGCGTGATACTATTATTCACAACACAAGTATTACCGTCAATCTTTCATTATCCTGAAAGGTACTCAAATTCACAAATCGTAATCCTGCCAGGAGCACGTCCTCATGCGATCTGCTAACGTAAGTGGTGCCATCCTTTCTTCTAAGAATTCAAAACCGAATTACAACTTTGTTTGAAACTTCACGTACATAGATGTTTATGTGGCGCGGCGCGTACGGCGCGGCGTCAGACATGCACTCGGGTTCTTAAATTTCAACCGCACAGAGCAAGGCTGTTAATAATGGTGATGATTATGATTATGTCTACCCGATTTCGAAAATCTCTACGTGAAGCCCTGACAACGCCGGAGATTTCAACTAGTCTATCTATTTTTGTAAAGAAGATTGTATGTGGCGGGCAGGTGGACGGGAGGCGTGTATATGTTTAATATTCAAATCTACAGTTTTATTCCGAAATTTTTCATTGAACTTCCTTTTATTTTGAAGGTTATCGTCTGCATTAGACTTTTAAAAACTCTATGTAAAGCCCGGGCGACATCGGGGACTAGTAATAATTAATAATTGAAAGTACAGAACAGGATTACATAAATAACACTGAAGCATGCGGGACTCTCGACTATGGTCCTGCCGCTGAGAGTTACGCTCAAAGCTCTCTTTCTATTACTTGCGTCATTTACGAGGGTGAGGGAGAGATTAGAGCGGAATTATGATCGGCATGCCTTGGTACGATTTTAGTAGGGAACAAATAATTTAATTTGTGGGGGAGAACGTGTAGATTCTTAATAAACTGGGCCCTAAATACAAATTATAATTGATCAAGGGCTTGAATCACCAATTAAAGCTGAAGAGTCTATACAGATACGTTATAGTATTTAGAATTTAGTGAGTATAAAAAAAATTTGATCGTAAAAATTGCAGTTTGTTGGTGTATTTAGAAATAAGGCCGAGCAAAAATAAGTACAGGTAAATCATTTCAAAAAGGTTCTTTTGTATTGGATGGATTTATTTAATAATAATTCTGTTCTTATTAGGAAGCTGAAGAACATTGTCTAATTCAATCCGAGTCTAAATTTAAGACAAAACAAAAATGTCTGTATTCTTAGTGTCTTATATCCTCACGAGTAAAGGTAATAAAAAAATAATTTTCCTATATTTATCATAGAAATATAATGAAATATAAAATAAATCATAAAAATTAAGAAAAAAAAGTTACTACCCAAAAAATGCATTTTGTAGCAATGTTTTATTTTTTATTTTTTTTTCATTGTATTTGTAGAATATACGTAGTAAAATTATTTTTTTAATGTTTTTCATTTACTCACCAATAATTGCCCAAGTTGCAAATAAAATCATAAAATACTAAAACCTTTAATGGCCTGTATCTTATAATTTAAAGCAAAAATAAATAAAGTAGCTTACATCCGTACAAGTAATTTGATATACCTTTTGATTACAAAAATAATTTTTGTGTTTGGTTACGTATTTGAACTCAAATCCAGAATTAAGATCTGTATGAAACGGTCCGAAACGGGCCGCGCTTAGGTTCCACTTAATGGCTACAAACAATCACTTTAAATAAATATGATTTTGAAATTTAAATTTGATTATTCAAAAAGAAAATACTTTATTTTAATTACCTTCCCAAAATTAATTCTATTAAAGCGAATTAAATTTTTTTTGCTAAATTTAAAAAAATTAAAAATAAGGAATATTCAGAATGAAAACTTCAAAAAAAAAATCATGAGTGAATAATTTCACAATATTATCAGACATGAAAAATAATGTAGGAAATAGGTACATACATCGAAATAGATGCATATTAAATTTAAAAAATGAAAATATTATATTTTACCTGAATTTTCAGAATTCTCAACCGTGCGGTAAGATAAATAAGCTGCTTTCTATCCATGAAAATGCACAATTTTGGTTTTAGACTCAATTATCTCACTTTATTTTACGGAATAGAAAAAACTGACTTTATTTTAGTTGAAGAAGCAAAATAATTAATTTTATTAAAAAATTATTCTTAACAAGTTCTCGCTTAGGAGATAATATATCGAGTAGTGTCGGCTGACAAAGCTGCAATACGAATAAAAACATCAGATTTGTTTTTATATTTATGCTAAAATTATCTAATAATTACAATCAACATATCGCTTATCGAAAATTCTGAGTAATTACTCGTAAGCAGGTGCGGTATGTCAAAAGGTCTTATCTCGTCTTATTTTCAATAATTCCCAAATTTATTTAAAACTACCAAAAAAAATACATTTTAGATAGCAATAAAACTTTCCCCAATATTGTTGGGCTTTGAATTTTATTATTACAAGTATTATTGATGGGCTAGGTTTACACTCGTAAGTAAAATTAACGACTTAACGGAAGTTTTTGACAAGTTACTCACAGGAGCGTTTATACATGCATTCAACTTGTGATAATTAATGCTCACGGAAGTTGTTCGGAAGTTCGAGCTGTGTAAATGCTTATGCGACCGTTTACATCCGTAAATTTATTTGCAGTAAGATGGCTTCCTGTCAACAACAATCTGCTACTGTCAAATTTTCGCGATTTTTTCAATAAAGACGAAAAAGGAAAAAGCCCAAATAAAGTGTTGAAATAGAATTTGGCTTTAATTAAAGAATTATCCACGTGCTTTTGTGCCGTCAAAGGCAGAAATTAATGGAGTTCTTTCATTTTATCCGAATGACAGCAACCTAAATCGAATTCAAACACGTAATGTTAAAAACAAAAACATCGAGAATAGAAAACATTGGACTGATAATTGAAAAGAAGGATGCCCATTTTCAGAAAACTTAAATAAGTGTAAACAAACACTAGTTTTATACGAAAAAAACTCCTACGAAAACAACTGTCTTTCAATTTTTGACATCTATCAAACGGCGCATTTTGGTACCATTTCTTGCGGAAAGTCTCTCAGCTTATCAAACTGATTTTATAAGCTGTAAGAAGGCTGGAAGTTCGCGCGGACGCGATTAGATCTTCATTAGATTCAACTTGCTATAAATTACGTCAAGTGACTTTTGATGAAGTTTACATTGGTAATTTAGCCATAAATCGCTTACACAGGCGAATTACGACAAAAAGCTTACGAATGTAAAGCCAGCCTTACGGAGACTGCATGGTCCACTCATTTTACTTGCGCGGCAACATCCCCTTTTCCTTTCCTTTCCCGTCCCAACCTCAATACCTATTTTCCAGTCTAAATTAATATAGTATAATCACAAATATGTTGTTTCATAATCCATTATGTAACTGTAGGTTTATTATGTTCAGTGGCGTAGCTAGAGAAGGCGGGGGTCGGGAAGGGGGGAGGGGGTCACCCGACAGTGGAAAAAAATTAAGAAGGATATTGCCACAAAAATATTGAACAGGGTCTGTTATTTTTGTAGCACTATGGCTCCCTGTGGAGTGCTCGGGGAGAATTTTGTGTCTGACGGTATTGATAGGCGAAAATAGTCTATATTTATGGAGAAATTTTTATCCCTGAAATTCTCTAGCCTTTCTTCTTTTCCTTAGGTTAGGTTAGGTTATAAATAAATAGGTCATTTTTAACATAAAAAAAACAGTACTTTTTATAAAATTAATCAACTTGAATCTGAAACTTTAAGTATCGATATATCGAAAACTAAGCAAGATATCGAAAATTTTTATTCTTCATTTTCGTCTTATTTTGGGCTGTTCTACCTAAATACGTCAAATTGCGGCGTCACGGAAATCATACCCACCCCATTACATCTGAACAGAACAATAATGTTAGGAATCCCCAATCCCCACTCGGATGAGGCAGATTATGCCTATGGTTTTCGTGGTAAAACATATTTGAAATCGCGGCGCCACGGAAATCGTACTGGTGCCGAAGTAATAGTAATATTATGTTGTTATCTCGAATATGCCAAGCCAGTTCTTTGCAATATTAAGGACTAGACCGACTATACGCGGTCGCACCAAATAACACTCGTCCTCCTAACTCAAGGAGTATTTTCACAAACATTGCAATATATTGTGCAATAGGTATTGTGACTTAATCGATTATCGTGATGTTAAACTTTACCTACACTAGTTATTAATTGTAATATGAGTCAGTAGTATTTATGTATGTAAACTGTCTTATCACAGATTAAAAAATACTCTTTGAGTCATGTCTAAAAATGGCGAGTAG
Organism: Glyphotaelius pellucidus; assembly: GCA_936435175.1. Lineage (NCBI taxonomy): Eukaryota > Metazoa > Arthropoda > Insecta > Trichoptera > Limnephilidae > Glyphotaelius > Glyphotaelius pellucidus. The sequence continues at coordinate 31,683,015 of OW386544.1, forward strand.
ATATAAAATAATATCAGTCAGAAGCTGAGTTGGCGTGCGTGTTGGAAGGGGAACTTCATAAATTTTTTTTTTTCTTGGGTTTTTAAATTTAATTAATATTTTTTTTTTTTACGATAAAGCCTTTGTTGTTAGTTGTTTGTTGTTATTGATGCTCATGATGGTAAACGGGAAGTCACCGTGCATATTTTATTGAAAAAAGTAGCTATTATTACTACCAACAGGACAAAATATGGTGTACTAGCTACTACCCGCGGCTTCGCTCGCATGGTATTTGGGGGAAATTACTGTAGCAAGTAGCAATACATAATGTCCTTTCTCGTGCGTCCCCGCCCCTGCCTTCCCCCTCCCTCGTCTCTTCCCTCTCCGTCAACCCCACCTTCCTCCTGCCATTGCTCCCTGCCGCTAAAATATATGATATACAAACATTTTTATTCATACAAATTTCATAACGCCGGAGCTTACTATTATATACAGCCCATGTTACTCGCTGATAATGTAGCTTTCTATTGGTGAAAGAATTTTTAAAATCGATTTATTGATTTAGGCGCGAAAGCATAACAAACAAAATCACTCAGTTTCGCATTTGCGCAATAAAAAATCGAAATTTCGCACTATCAATGCCAAAATATATGTTTAAATCATACGACAAAGAAATCTGAAGGAAAGTAAACAGGTTCCAAAAAATAAATCTTTCTGTGGAGTAGCCGACGAAATTGAAAGCAATCTCTACTAAAATCACTACTATTTTTTAATAATAATAAAAAAGAAATATCGAAATTTTCAATTTGATATTTTGAAGAACATAAGTGCTGAAATAGGTAAAAATAAGGAATTTCAAACCTATTTCAAGTGCTGAAATAGGTAAAAATAAGGAATTTCAAACCTATTTCAAGTGCTGAAATAGGTAAAAATAAGTAAAAATAAAAATAAATACGTACTGAAGACCGTAAAGGCTAAAATATGCATAATAAATATTATCCCCGCTCGTTTTCTCCCTTTGTTATCTACATGCGTCACAGAAAAAACGTAGAGGTTACCACTGATCTATCAGCGGTATACCTGCATTGCATATGCACGAATATTACTATACATAAAAATATATAAAAAATATATTACACATATATCTAACCATCGGAACCATCGCGGGCATGCGCACATCAAATCCCCAAAGTTTCATCGCCATCGGATGAACGGTTAGCAATGCATAATTTCATGATGCCAGAACTCACTACTGTATACAGAAACCATCGCGGGCATTCGCACATCAAATCCCCAAAGTTTCATCGCAATCGTATGAACGGTTAGCAATGCATAATTTCATGATGCCAGAACTCACTACTGTATACAGAAACCATCGCGGGCATTCGCACATCAAATCCCCAAAGTTTCATCGCAATCGTATGAACGGTTAGCAATGCATAATTTCATGATGCCAGAACTCACTGTTGTATATAGAAAGAATCTCGGGCATGCGCACATCAAATCCCCACAGTTTCATCGCAATCGGATGAATGGTTTAGCTGCGCGTAACATCTCGCCCACATACATATAAACCCAGAAGCAAACATATTTTTACTTTTATATACCTACAATAGTGAGTTCTGGCATCGTGAAACTATGCGTTGCTAACCGTTCATCCGATTGCGATGAAACTTTGGGGATTTGATGTGTGCATGCCGGCGATGGTTTATATATAGATAGAGAGCTCTGGCGTCATGAAGGAGGACTTGGAAATAAAATAGACTACGTTTTATCTCTGAAAAAAACATGTCATTCCCGTGGGAAAACTCTTTATACAGAAATTTCCCCCCAATACCATGCGTGCGAAGCCACGGGTAAAGCTAGTACATAATAAAACAAGAACGTTCCAGTAAGATTTAGAAAGGCCTGTGTAAATATGGATTTGTATGCCCATTTATTTAAATTTAATTTAATTTACTTATTTGTTAACATTCAAACCTGTTAAACTATTTAAGTTTGTCAGCAGGTACATAATGACAACATTTTATACAATAACGTGGTACAATTAATTGTAGACAAAAAGTATGCATAATGTTGATGATAAATTAACAATAAAGAAAAGTTGGTTAAATTACAGTATGAGCCTTATGTAATAAACAAGTAAAAATTAATGTAAATGAACAAATGAATATAATCAACAAGTTTAATACACCTACATTTTAACTATTTTTTTATGTATACCTCACAAGAGTCCCAACTGCTCCCGTCTGGAGCCAGTGAGAGTATGGCATTCACAATTGGGGCATGTTGTGAGGCTGAAGGTAGTGGGGAGGGGATGGAGATGGGGAAGAGGAAGGTGGGAAGTACCTGGCTATTCAGATCGGGTCACCAAACACGGTTGAAGCCATTTCAAGCAACGTTTAAATTCTGAATGGTGGTCTTACATCAGGGAGATACTGAGAGTATCTTCCACATAAGGTAATACAAAATTATAATGATTTTCCATTTCCTTAGAATGTGAATTCCAATCAGGAAAACAAGGGCTTCAGTGGGGCATCAATATAAATCGTCAGTATCTAATAGCCATTTCCTTAGAATGAAGCAATGCATATGTTTCAAGACAGAAGAGTACGTCGATACATCTCCTCTGCCTACCCCTATCCAAACGGCTAAATAATAATACGTAAGTCAAATAAATAAGCACTCGATTCAGTTCATTTTTTAATCATCAACCATTTAATTATGGATAAGAAATAATAACACATCTTCTAATTGTTCTTCAGTGATTTTTTTATCAAATTTTGAGAAATGCGTTGTTTGTATGTATAAAGTCATTTTTTATGTAGATTAAAAAAACTTTATCTTTAATCTTAATCACCTAAATCTAATTAGTATAATAATCTAAAAATAGATACTCGTTCATTCCAGTTTGATTAATGAATGAATGTAAATAGTTTTGGTGACTAACGTAGGGTATTTTTATATTTTTGGGATTCATCTATCACATAAAATGATTCAGTTTGCTATGATTACACATGCAGAAATTATTGATTCATGTTTAAATTAACAAGATAAAAATTTTTAGTACTTACTATTTTTGTACAAGAGCGTAAGGTAATGGGCATACAAATTGCTTGGCAAACTGAGTCTAGAAAAGTTCGATTTCAACCGCAAAAGTGGTTTTTATGTATTTTGTTAATAATTTTAAAATAAAGAAAAAATATTAATCAAGCGAAACTATCACAGATAATTTGAGCCGTATATTGTATTTTTTTAAAGTTGATTCTTGTATGCATTCATACATTTCTGATGAAAAAATGATTTTTTAGTAGTTTCCAAATGCGAAACTGAGTGTGTTTGTTTGAGAAGCTTTCACGCCTAAGCCAATATACCGATTTTAAAATTTCTTTCACCAATAGAAATCTACATTATCAGCGAGTAACATAGGCTGTATATAATGGTAAGCTCTGGCGTTATGAAATTTGTATAAAAAATTGCAACAGGTGGAATGCGAGCTGTTCAAACTGAATGTATCGGGAATGAATGCATGGAATGCGGGAGAGGGGAGGGGGGTTTGCTGGACGGGGGAAGAGGGCGAGGGGAGTGGAAGAGGGAAGGCGGAGTGGGAACGCGAGAGGGGAAGGGGACGCGGGAGAGGAAGGAAAGCCGGAAGGGGACGAATGGGAAAGAACACGCAGGGAGAAACAATTTTTTTATTAAGTGGCATAGCAATGCATGCCGGGAACTCGCTAGTTGATTATTAAAATATTGGTAATCATTTAAATTTAATTTATGTTGAATGTGTTATTTCACGTAATATAAATTCATAGTATCGTAATAAAATTGTATAAATGCGGTAGGTTTCAGAGTGGCAGATACTCTCAGTATCGCCCTGGTGAAATACAAACATTTAGAGTCGAAACTTTGCTTGAAACGACTTTACCTGTTCTAGGTGACCAGATCTGAATTCACAGATCCAAACTTCTCATTCTTCCCATTTTCTAACCATCTTCACTTCCTTACATTATACTCTAAAAATTATTGGGGATGCCGTAGACCCACTCTTTGGCTAGTCACGTTGTGTGGAAGAAGAAAACTCCAGTTGCGTGCAAATATAAGGAATCTGTTATCTGCTTGGGTGCGCAACGACTGTGAGATATATCGAAACAAAATATTGAACGGGTATACTAGGTCAATGATTGAACGCAATAATATTGTTTCCGTAAATATCATATTTAAGGTTGTGATTAAAATAAGTTTATTACTGAAGATGTGAATTTTCATATTAAAAACGAACAGATTCTTAGGTGAGTTGTAAATTGATTAACAACTTTTTATAATCGATGGCGTTATTTTGATTAGTCAAAGGCTCAGGCGTTATATTTTTTGTCGTGATAACGTCTTATAAATCGATGAACGCCGGCAGCACTCACGAAAAAGTATGACTCGTTGTCAGGTTGTCACGTTGTCACGTTCCGCCTGAGCCGAGCATGCAAGCGAGATTGCGGAACAAGTGATAGAGAGGCACGATCGGCCTAAGCGTTCGGCTTGTGACTGTATAATTTTATGTAAAAGTTTTCTTATGACGTTATCACGTAAAATGATCATCATCCGTAAACCAACCTTACAGACAACCAAGTTTTTTTTATAGGTCATTAATTTTTTCTTTTTTTATAGGTCACTAATTCTTTAGCTAGGTTGTTAATCTCTGGTGATATGATATAAAAAAAGTGAAAAATATATATTAAATAGTAATTAATAAACAGGATTGGTCCGGTAGTAAGCGTTCAAAAAAAGCAGAAGATTGGTTGAAAGGTAGATATATAAATACGAATGTTAGAGGGAGCGCACTGATGTTAAAAAACGATTATAATTAAGCAAAAATTGTGAAAATATTTAATACAACACGGCTCGTTTAAAATAGAGCAAAAATCTCGGAGGTACGAGTAGCATTGAAAAAAACTCGTAACTAGTAAAATAAAAGAAAAAAATGTTTTTATAATAATTTTCGGAGCATACTGTGCGATTTTTTTTCTTTGGAAGGAATTTAATAAAATTACCGTTTCGGCGCGGAAAATGTATAGATATTATCTTCAAAAATAACATATATATTTTTTAAGAGCTTAAGAATTTAAAGTGTTCAAGGAAAGTATGTAAGTTATAACAAGGTAGAAATTCGGGCTGCCGGGTCTTAATAAATAAGTTTTTTTTTCTTCATTTTTAATCTCCGATTAATCACCAAAGGGATTTGGGCCACGAACCGCCACTGGTCCGCCAGTGACAGATTCCTATGTGCAAGCGGTAATAACACGTTTTGGCTGAAAAAAGAAGTCGAGGACGCTCCAATGAACAAATTACTTGAGTCGGGTCATGCCAAGAGTCAGAATAACAGAAAAGGGTGTATGAAAATAAATTATGCAAGAAGCGTTGCTAATTCAGACTTATGGGACTTACCGTCGACCTAATTTTCTTTAAATACTTAAAAACTGGATTATTCTGGACTTAAGGTATTTTGTTTACAAAAACAGTAAGATAATAATTTATCGTTACTAAAAATGTTGTAAATAATAATTATTCATTGATAAAGAGATTAAAAAAGCATCAAATGATTTTATTTCATACCTTGTTACGTTGTATATTGGAGAATCGACCTCCAATACGCAGGCGCGCGCATTACCCTCTCCCGCGACAGGAGTGATAGTTCCACGCCCGGGCTCGCGTCCGGCATCCAAATCAGTCGCCCGCTGGCTCGCTACGGCTGCACACATCCCGCGCGAACATGTCCGAAATGATAGTTTCACCGCAGTGATAGTTTCCCCCGCGGGCCCTCTTCTGTGTGTGTGTCCAGCATCGGACGCCGCTTTCACCAGGAATAATATAGCCCGTAAAAAACGTGAGTCAGTACAATGTTTTATCTTGTGTGTGCAAATGGTGATTAAATTCCCCTATAAAAGCGTGTAGAGAGAGAGATTCCGACGTTCAAACTAACTTTTAGCTAGGATTGTTCATCCCCTGTCTCCGATGGCCGAGGCTGGTCCGACTATGTAACATTGTGAATCTTAGAATTGAATAAACTATTTATGCTATAAAATACAGTGTTTTGTTTGTCGAGAGAGGCCCGGGATGGTGGAAGAGAAGAAACCCGAACCATAGGCACTCGCCTTGGGTTTAAGAGGAAACATGCTTGTGCCCGAAACCCTGAGCTAGTTTATTTGGGACAAAACCCGTATCTAATTGTTATAAATATGTGGGAGCTTTCTTCTGGAGGTCATGGCCTCGCCTGCATGTCGCCAACTCAGACGCTAACAACCTTATAGCGAAATAATCTCAAAAAGAACCTAATATTTACCTACCCATTTTTGATAAACTCTAACAACCTTGACAAAAAAACGTCGTGAATATTTTATTCAAACGACCGTGTAACTGAAAACCTTACTAATTAGAAACTGACAAAAAATAGTTCATTTAAAAAATAAAAATAGTTCATATATAACATTAGTTGTAATACATGACAAATGAAAATTTAAATTAACAAATTGTCATAGGTGGCACGCGAGCTGTAAACTGAAATGTACTGGAACTGAATATATGTGGAAATGTTTGAAAACTGAATGTACTGGGACTAAATATGCGTGGAATGCGGGAGGGAGGTTGGCGGGACGGGGGAGCAGGAGAGGGGAGAGGGAAAGCGGGTAATGTGGAAATGCAGGAAGAAATAATTTCTTCTTTTTAGTGGCATTGCAACGCATGCCGGGAAATCGCTAGTGACCTATATATTTCTTATTTTTAAAGACGTAAAGTCAAATACCCTTTTAGAAACTAGATAAAATTACCTTTCAGATTTTTTATTTATATTCAAAATATACTTTAGTGTTTAAAAATGTTTTTGAATCTGAAATATACTGCATATACTGTATAAATATTGCAATATTTTAAGCTTTAAATAAGAAAGAAGTTTAAAAAATTTACATAAATATTTTGAATTAAAACATTGAAAAATTTCTGAAAAAAATACTGCCCTTTTATTTAAAGAATTTGCAACAAAACTGTAATTTCACTTTTTATCTCGTTCATACAAAAAAAATAATTCCCCGAGAATACCCAAAAAAAAAATTGGTTGTCTGTAAAGTCGGTTTACGGACGATAATTTTACGTGATAACGTCATATAATAACGATGGAGGGGAAGAGAGATAGATGTGTCACAAGCCGAACGATTAGGCCGAACGCTTGTTCCGTGCTCTCGCTTGCACGCTCGTCTCAGGCGGAACGTGACAATGAGTCATGCTTTTTCGTGAGTGCAGCCGGTGTTTATCGATTTATAAGACGTTATCACGTCAGATTTGACGTCTGAGACTATAATGATAATATCTATCTTTACGGTTTCATTGATGCACAGTTTCAACATTGTTTACTCGAATTTGTATTTATTTACACATTGAGATTGAGGAAGGATTCTTGGCCTCTCCATCCAGACTCTCTCGATAGTTGCCTTGCACCGTAGTTAGAGGGTTGGATTCATACATCCATCACTCCTGGACACGCTTACCCTCAGATTTCTAACCGTTCTTCGTACCTTTTTCCTTCCCAGAACTTACTTTCCTTTCCTTAAAAATACCCTTCACACACCATCCCCTTAGATGGCGTAGGCCCTAAAGTACCCTTTACACACAGAGTTCGGAGCGGGATGTGCCCCGCGCAATGTAAAAAAAACATTAATTCGTCTTCAAATCTTTATCTTTTGGAAACACAATGACATGTCCACCTCTATTACAGACTGGAACAACAAAGTTGACGGCATCACTAAACAGTATTAAAAGCTTAGAGAGTGTACGGTTGAAATTTAAGGATCAGACTAAGAATAAAGTTCTGACGCTGCGCCTTACGCAAAACCGTTTGCGAACGTGGAGTTTGTATATAAATCTACTTTTGTAATAGAACCGAAGTAAAGCAACGCCAAAAGATGGCGCTACGTACGTTAACAGTTAGCGTGAGGAGCATTGCCTTGCGTGCGTAAGAACTATTAGATTTGTAATTTCGTGAATCTCTCCGGATACGGAGAGATTGTTATTGCAACTGGCAGTTGTGAATAATACCACGCGTCTATATATTATATAAGGCGTCATTGCCTGTCGCAATTACTTTGCCCCGGTGACTAGCTTTCAATGGATCCCAGTGGATCTGAGAAACCGGCTATTTTTGGAACCAGTTTCTATTGGATTTATAAAATGGTCACCCACACTTAAACTGGGCGAAGCCGAACCAAAAGCCGCCCGCAGGGCCTAGCAGCAAAAACCTGCAGAGCGGGTTTTTAACTGCTTTTAATGATATTATGACACAAACTTAAAATTGTGTTAAATGGCGTAGAAAAAGGATGTGATTTGACAGTTCTTCGGGTCTAATAGCACCCCCCACACGGACAGTTGGAGCGACCGTGCTACGCGCGCCTCTTCAGGCCGCCGCGCAGAAAAGTCTCACAGTGAACTGCGCTCTGAACAGTTTTCTTACTTTCGATCTTTACTTTTCTGCGCGCGGCTTAAAATGGCGCGTGGCACGGTCGCTCCGAAGTGTCCTCGTGAGGGGTGTTAATGGGATCGTCTTTTTGATGCTGACACTTAGCGCCAAAAATAGTGGTAGGTACCTAGTTCAAGACGTTTTCGATGTTTTGTAAAGATTAGAAACTGGCATATCTGACAACGATTATATATATTATTATGTTTGATTGATATAAACAATTATAAACATGATTGATGGAAGTGTTTATTATACATAAACATCTTCCGATATAAGAATTTATCGCATGATATTGAAATGTAGACATTCCATTATTTTACTTTTTTGATGTCCCGACAGGATTAGTATTTAAGACACATTGAAGTAATTGAAAGAAAAATCAATAATTGATGGATTTTTGCAAATAAAATGATCACATTTCAAATTGATTGCCATTGTTACGGGCAACTTATGTGGTTGATTTTAAAGTGCTGGGGCGCCAGCCATCCTGCCTTTTTTAGCAGAAACAAAAGGAAACAACGAGAACTGCTTACCTCAGGTCGTGCACCCAATGTACAGGCAATTTGGGAATGAAGGTGTTACAAATTCAAGATTCAATTCAAAGGTTATATTGTAAGATAAACATGTTACACATAGAAAACCCTCCATCTTAATCTGTATCGCTTTACCAAGGGGGCTTTTCTCGTCACTTGTAGCAAACAGTATCATTTTTTTTTTTTTTTTTTTTTTTTTTTTTTTTTTTTTTTTTTTTTTTTTTTAACAGTTTATAAATAAACTGTTTTTATAAATTGAATAATAATATTATTAAATATATAAAAGAAATAAAAAAATTAAAATGGAGTTCTACAAATTAAACTTGATAACAATAAATAAACAGTATCAGTTCAACGATCCTTCGGGATCCAATTGATTCTTGTTAAAAATATGTCAAAATCCACAATTCATACGGTCCTTACAACACTTGGCAATCCATGTTTCCATATGATAGTGTTGTAAGGACCTTGGGTGAGACCTGCAACTCTCCTCCAAGTATGGTGCATTCACACCAGGCAGCAAAACAGCTCACAATCCAATTCAATTTTCAGTTGAGGTTGAAAGGAATTCAAAATACGTCCTTTGTGTTGAATTTGTGAGATTGTCACCACAATCTGAGAGAAAATTGCCTAGTCAGGCTTCCGATTACTCCGGATTAAAATTCTCCTCTCGTTTATAAAAATCACATCTCGTACTCAGATTGATTCGTCGTCAAAAACACAGCCGAGAGCTCCGATCGTTCTTTGCTTTTTCCAAGGAATGATGTTTTTCTTCTGTCTCACTGACATCTTCATAGACAAATGGTGATACCAGTGCGTAGTAACACAAAGACAATTTACTGCCTGTGAATGTAGCCAGCCTTTTCATGGTTGCATAATTTATATGTAACACCACCATCCTTCGCCCCTTTATCCCAATCCTATGGTTAGAGATAAACTTAAAACTCACTTTTTCAGACAGTCGTATCCATAAAGTAAAAAAACCTTCCTCCTTCACCACTGCCCGCGACGTCGTAAATAACTACCTAATTGTGTAAAAATTCTTTGTAAAAATGTGTACGCTTTTATAAACGTCATTATTTCATAAAAGATCTCCACCCCCTAAAGAGTCAAAAATTCTCCAGTCTTTCAAAATATCAATATAGTTATTATAGGTATCAACTCTGATTTTGCCATTAATCTTCTCATAAATGTAATACTAATAGTGATGGGGGTAGCAATTGTAAAATCATGCAATGTCCCGTGATTTAAATAAGTATGAAATCTCCTCCGCGTGCAAAGCTGTATCTTCTCCAAGCATAAACATTCTAATTAAAGTTTGTTTATCGGAAGTGACCTGCCAGATAAGTTATCTTTTCTGTATCTATTTGTAAAAAATAAAATTAGGCAGAGCCTTAGAATTCATAATAAATTGTACAGCGCTCTGGAGGTGATTTTTCACAAAAACGGAGCTCTATAAACCATCCAATTATGATTATTTTATTAATATTATTAGGACTTAGCCGAGTCGGGGAGAGTCCCATCACAATAAAATGACTTTACGTAGAGGCTCTCCAAAGGTATAATAAGGAACTCCAGTCCAATTTTTTAAATTTTTTTAAATGAATAATGACCTTCTTACTTAAATAACTGCATATTTATTTTCATTTTTATAGTTAGTTTTAATACTTAAAATAAATGTCAAAGTTTTAATTTTTCAAGATCCCCCGAAAACCACCGTATCTAGTGTGACGTCATCTGGCCAAAAGTTTTAGTTATTTTCAACAGATGTTGTCATTTGTATGGAAGAAGCTATGAAACTATTCAATAAGTAAAACGTTATTTAGGTGGAATTATTTATTTATTATATTATATTATTATATTTTTCAATATTATTAAGGGAGAGTGGTATAAAAATTGTTTGAAATTATAATTTTTTTAGCTTTACGAATCGAAATCAATATTATGGAAACCGAAGCATTTTTTGTAGGCAACTGAAATCAGCTGTTCGTCGCCGGCCATTTTGAAAATCAGAATTGGAGCACTGCGACAGGCGTTACAGGATGTTTTTAGACAGTTAAAGTTTTTGAATATTTTAAATAAAATAGATAAACTAATTGAGATACTCTATTTTTGATACTGAATTATTTGGGCCTAAATAATGTTTCAATTAAAACAATAATTATTATATGTCTAAACCTCTATAAACCAATAACACGGAATGTTGAACGGCTTGCCATTTTTCAATACAAATTTACCCAGGTGACTGGAGAATTATGAACGCGGTGACGTCACGCCTCACTAATTCAATAATACCACCTTGACAGAGTTTTTTTAATGACGCCTTTTAATGGACTTTTTAATATTTTTTTTAAAACTCTACGCTAACTATTATTTAATTACACTTATATATTCAGAATCAGTGTTTATAGGTCTATATGAACATATTTTTTTAAAGCCATAATATTTTTCACTGGAGTTCCTTATTAAAAAAAACTTTCTTGTAGTAAATGTAAGTTGACGATCTTTGATGGTTATTAATTTATTAATTATTTATTAAAGATTTAGTGCGACCTCCGCGGATCCACTTATATAGGCTACTAGTGAGTTCCCGGCATGCGTTGCCACTTAAGTACGAAATTGTTTCTCCCTGCGTGTCCTTTCCCATTCGTCCCGTTCCCCTTTCACCTCCCCTTCGTCTCCTGCGTCCCCTCCCCCTCATGCGTTCCAACTCCGCCTTCTTCGCTTTCCCTCTCCCCTCTCCCGCCAACCCCTCTCCCGCGATCACCTCCCCTCTTCCGCCTTCAATATATTCAGTCCCGGTACATTCAGATTTTGTGCCACCTATTGCAATATTTTTTACAATTTTTCTTTCAAATTTGGTACCTAACATAAACTTCAAAGTACATATTTCATCTTGGTTAAACCTAACATAGGTGAGAATAAATTCATTAATTTAAAAATTCGAAAATTGAATTTTAATTTAACAGTCGATGGTTTGCAAAATGTCATTCTCAAATTTGACAGTTTTGTAAGAGTTTTTGTAACGATTGAAAAAACTTTTCAGATGTATTGTCATGTGGTTGACATAATCCAGAAAACTTCACGAGGACGGAAATAAGGTATTTTGATACCACAAATCGTCCACATCAAATCCCCAAAGTTTCATCGCAATCGGACGAACTGTTAGCAACGCATAATTTCATAATGCCAGAGCTCACCATTGTATGTAGTAAGAATCGCGGGCATGCGCACATCAAATCCCCAAAGTTTCATTGCAATCGGGTGAAAGGTTTAGCAACGCATAGCATACATACATAGACATAGACAGAAACAAACGTATATTCATTTTTAACAAGGTCGAACGATATACTAATTCGAGAAGTAAAAACATTTTATTGGATTCATCTATGAATAAATGCATAATTCTTACAGCAATATTCTTATAATATTAAAATTTATTAAGGATACAAAAAAACGTTGATAGACTTGATAGATATCTTTCTGTTACAGTGGCGTGGTGATATATTGCGAGCCCCCCGGGCAAGTGTGTTACGAATGTTACCAGGTTAGACGATGTACAAGTACACATATTTTAAAGACTTCGTCTTTCCAACTTAACTGTTCTCAATACTTGAGAACATGTAGCTATTTCAAATGAATGAAAAAAAGTCCTGCGAGGACGGACTGATTCCAAACTGCAATAGATAAAAGGTGACCGAAGCACCGCAAGATTTTGCGGTGCTTCGGTCACCTTAGCGTACGCACCTAAGCGTTTTGTTGAAACAATGGGTCTATAACCCAACTAGGAATAAAATAATGATGATATTATTATTTTTGAAAATATGAATAACACATACGAAAGGTAAAATACTAAAAATATATTTTCATCCATTTACCAATATTGTATTTGAAAAATACACCCCCCAGGTGCGAATCGTTTCTTCACACTTAATGCCTATGATTTCTTGTTTGAAAAAAATACATCAAGAAATAAATATTTTTCCAGGGTTTATTAAATTCCACTCAAATAAATGTATGTAAAGACTTAATTACATTGAGCGAATTTGCAAGCTACTAGCCGGTAAGTTTAAAAGCGGGTGAATCAGCGAGTGAGATCGTCATGATGACACATGAAACTAGCTACACGTTCAGTAGTGGCAGTAGCAGCTAAAGTAACGACTCTTGCGCGAACCAATTCTATCGACATTTTGTAGAATACTTGAGCTCGCAGCTAGCGCCACACGCTAGCCAGTAGCGAGAATAGTGACTCCCGCGAGAATTAATTCTGACAGTTACAAAATCAGCTGTTTGTGGGCCGCCATCTTGAGACAGATGCTGGCGAGTAGTGAGCAAAGTTGACCACCTTTCAACTTTTTTCTTAGAATATCCACAATCAGTTAGTTAGTTAGTAATTCGATGAAACTGAGCGAGTTTACTGACAGATAGTGATTTTCCCAGATAGTAGCTTGTAAACTCGCTCAATTTCATCGACGCTTAACCGTAATATTTTTTAAACAGCCTTCAAAATTTCAAAAGGAAATCATAAGTCTTGACGCTTTTTGTAGGATATGTGCTGAATAAGTGAAAAAAAAATTGTGGTTTAGTTCATTTTACAGCAATATCAATTTATATTTATTTCTTACACTGTATTTTTGCTGGTGCTTCTTGAAATGTCTTTTCGAACTAGATGCATGAAAACTTTTTGCATTCATCTAAATAATCATTCAATAATAAAACCTTTTATAAACATTATGAAAATTGAAACAAATCCCCGAGAAAATGACCTACTTATAAAGTTATCCGGGGGTTAAGCCAATGTCCTACACCTGTCTAGAGAAAATATGCGCTGCAGAATTGCCCTATTAAGAAAACATATACGGGTCTTGTATGTTTTCAGGTTGTCACGGCCAAAAGTATTTTTGGGGTGTTACGCCGTGTTGCGCTACCTTCTTCATTAGCCAACGTTTCGGACAGCGTTACAGTGTCCATCATCAGATGAGCTCATCACGGCATAACACCCCAAAAATAAATAACAAATATACGGGTCTTTCTTCTTTTTAACCCAAATAAAATTGACTCAACCAGTTAGTGGAGAAAAATTCAACAGAATTACCAATATTATTATTTCACATTAACTTTAAAATCTAATGCACTAAAGACATAACGACTGCGTGCGTTTTAAAAAAAAAACATGTGTTTATATTTTTGTAGTAAAAATTATGTTTCAGAGTTGTAACTCCTCGTGCTAGAACTGTACAAATCATAGTTCATACAATAAATGACAGTTGCCTTCTGCCACCTCGACTTGCGTATATTCTATAATGTTACAAAAAAATTATATGACGACATAAAATATAAAACTATTTTTAAACTCCAAAAGGTAAAACCTATCTAGTAAGAGCGATTATTATTTTTAATGATGTGTAATAAAATATTTTAAATATCTTAAAAACTTGTCTCGTACAACTTTTATGTCGTACGTTAATTCTGTCACGTGGGTTGTCATTCGAAATAGGTATACACGCAGCTCGTGTTTGTTAACCCCAATAGGCATTTTAGGCCTCCTTCCCTTCTTGCTGCAATTTTCCCTCTGAGATCCAGAGAGAATTCATTTATTGTAAAAATAAAATGTGACAGAGTGGTAAAAGTTATGTAGGTTAAAAATAAGAACAACCCATATTCTATTAGGCACTGACTCGGACAAGAAATACCATATTATTCGAATCAGGCAAAGTGGATATTTGAATGCCTTGCACGGTCGGTGAGGCCTGGGCCCGTGCGGCTGCCCAGTTCGCGCGGGCGGTTTTTACGCCAATGGTAGGTTATGCGAGTTCTTTATATAGCTAGTTGCTTCCGACGCTTTGTTAAATTTATGTCGACGATATATGTATTTTCAGCGATAGAACAGGAAAAAATCAACATAACGATATTTCGTCAGTTCATTATCGCGGTATTCGAAAAAAGGAAGGAAACGTAAGAATGTTACCAACATAAAAACGTTCACAAAACGTTTTGAAAAACGTGGATTGGTCTTTTAATTAAAATAAATTCACGTGGGGGGTCCCTGCTAAATCACCAAGTGCAGCAATCTACTTGGGGTAACATACGGCGGGGGTATAGGCTATCCAAATTGATATTTTTAAATAGAGGAAGAAGTGAACACGGTTCTTAAAAAGATCCACGCTCCAGTGGTAAATTGGTAAATACTACCCGTTCTCATGCTGTAGGTGGTCGTAAAAAGGTTTTGGGCAAGTGTGTGTTAATCAAGTGCTTTAAGATCTAATCAAACCCATCTGCAGATTTGCAAAAATTAAAAAGGAATACCATTATTTAATTTTAAAAATCCGTAGTTAATGGAAACAGCTGGTAAAATATCTGGGTCATTATTAGAATTTTTAATTTGGCACATTTTTATATAACTATATTATAATATGTAGTAAACAAACAAAGATGTCAAATAGATTTCTGCGTCGTCAAATAACTCACATCGCGGCCCATTTCGGCTCGTTTCATACAAATCTCAATTCTGGATTTGAGATCAAAATACCCAACCAAACTGAAAAATCATATTTGTAATCAAAAGGTATATCAAATATCTAGTACGGATGTGAGCTACTTTATTTATTTTTGCTTTAAATTATAAGATAAAGACCATTAAAGATTTCAATATTTCATGAATTTTGGGCAATTTTGAGGCAATTTTGGCAATTATTGTGAAAATGAAAAACAAAAAAAAAATAATTTTATTTTATACATATTTAAAATATGATGAAATATCGAATAAATAATAAAAATTGATAAAAAAAATATCATTTTGATGGGTGTAAAGTTAAAATACAAATTGCCATTTACGGCGGAACAAAAACTTGTCGTTTATATAATTTAAATTACTACAAAAAAGAATTTTTAACGGTGTTTTATTTTATTTTTCGTTGTATTTTAAAATAAATATAGTAGAAGTATTTTTTATTGTTTTTATTTACTCACAAATTTTCTTCATTTGTTCACATAAAGTTCTTCATTTATGCCCAAGTTGCCTCTAAAATCATGAAACACTAAAATCTTTAAAGGCTCTTTTAAAAATCTTTCTTGTAATTTAAATCAAATATTAATAGAGTAGTTCACACCCGTACAGATATTTGATACACCTTTTGATTACAAAAATAATTTTTCATTTTGGTTGGGTATTCTGATCTCAAATCCAGGATTAAGATTTGTATGAAACGGGGCGAAATGGGCCGCGCATACATTCCTCGGTTAAAACAGGTGAATTGACCCTTTGGTTAAAAACTTTGTGTATTACTGGTCTAAATATACTGTTATAAATATTGGGACGTCTTATTGCTGCGATAAAAAACCTTTCAAAAGGGTTAAATTTTCATTTTACTAATAATTTGTTGGCCACAAAGGTCAAATTTTCTTTATTGAATTTGTGTTGAATATGCTTAATTACGGCAGTGTCATAGTAGATATTAATTTACATGAAGCAGGAAGTGCCCTCAAGGTTTAGAGTCACTGAACTACGGAAGGATTTCATTACAACTGTTGCACTTGCACCCGATAGTGATTTGATAACAAAAGTGGTTATATTTTCAGTGTCGCTTTAATTGCAATTATGTCTTGTTTTCTGACATCCTTTGCCTTGTATTTGTTAATTAATTAATTAATATTAACCTGCATTTTTGGGGCTTGTCAACAATCAACGCCACTCTGACAGATAAAGCAAGTATTTTTATTGCCCAGAAATAGGTCTAAGTGGGCAGGTATTTCCTTCGAAATTTTTTTTCAAAATTATTAGAAAATGTTGAGTTTTTGAATACCTATTGTTGTGACCTCCTGCAATTAATAAATCTTCATGTACGAGTACCTACACGAAGAACTACACATTTTATACACATACATTTCGTTCCAACTAAAGTTTGCATTTCCCAATACAACGTTTACACAGTCTTGGTAACAAATACATAAACCATATATTTTTTTTTACATGAGCTCCACACAGGAGGCCCTGAGGAAAATAATCTCGGTCAGGGGCTATGTCATCTTTGGGGATGATGTGTGGAGGGTTTTTTTAAGGAAAGGAAGTGGAGGAGAATTCTGGGAAGGAAAGGCCCTTGAGGTGATTTTTCACAAAAACGGCGCTCTACAAATTGTCCAATTATTATTATTATTATTAAAAGGGGTTTAAGGGGTGGGTAGGAATCTGGGGTTCAGTGTGTCCTGATCATCCGCCTCCAAGACCTAGACCTAAACCTCACCCCACGAACCCGGGCACCCCTGCTAAATCACCAAATGTACGAACCACTATGGCAGAGGTGTTGGTTATCCAAAATAGGTTCCCGGGGCGGCGGTACCCATTCCCGCCTCCCAAATTGAAATATATATATAATATATTATGGATGTATTTGACAACAATTTGATCTTGGCAAACTTCAAACGCCGTTTGTGCCAACTATTTATACCTATTTCACGAACTATTGTGAATACCAATTTTAAAGATATTTCGTTATTTGTTTTTGGGTGTTATGCCGTGTTGCGCTACCGCCTTCTTTAGCCAACGTTTCGAACAGCGTTACACAAATACACATCTGCCCTGACGATGGACATTGTAACGCTGTTCGAAATGTTGTCTAAAGAAGGAGGTAGCGCAACACGGCATAACACCCCAAAAAAAAAAAACGAAAAAACCAATTTTAAACATTTTTAAAAATATATTATTGTTGATTTGGAGGATGGTGGCAGGATATTTATTTCATCTGCCCTGATGATGGGCACTGTAACGCTGTCCGAAACGTTGGCTAAAGAAGGAGGTAGCGAAACACGGCATAACACCCCAAAAACAATAACAAAAAAAAAGTTCTAGTAAATTTATCACATTTATATTTTATTTTGTGAAATTAGAAATTTCTTGTTATTAGACCACGGACATTACGTATTTATTGAAAAGTGCCAGGTGCACTTGAATAGTGCTAGGAATTTATTTTCGCAATCAGTTTCGGCTAGAATATTTTTTCCGCACTTTTCTCGGAAGATCGAATGCAACTGACTTGATTTTCGGTATAAGTGGAGGGTGAGTGCAAAGGACACACATAGGAGCGAGCAAGCCGGTTAAACACGTGTCATTGTTTTTATTTATAACGCGCCAAGGGCAAACAAGTGGAATAAAATATTAATAGTTCATCTCCTTAAAATTATAATGATTGTTTATAACATCATTTACAATGTCAGTTTGCGTCTTCTGGCATTAAAGGTATTCATATGATTATAAATATCTTAATAGTTCTAATCGCAAGAAATTTTTCTATTAGCATTTCGTGAACTTTCAACGAAAACAATACTGTTACACGCATATATAGAAATAATTAAGAAGATATATATATTAAATTATTTAGTAATTATCTGAATCTTCAACAAAGGTTATATTTTTAATGGTAACCGGACAACTAGGAATGAAACCAACTCAGAACCATCTCAGATAAGTCATTTAGAATGATAAAATATATATATAAAAAATTGGTTAAATAGGTTACGTTAGGTTAGGGCTATCGGCTAATTTAAAATATTTTTTTTCATAGCTTTCACTGACTTTTCAAGGAGGTGTTGAGTTGACTTATTCTCAGTTGGCATGGAACCATTTTTAACAGATTGATAATTTGCACTTTATACACCGCTGGTAGAAATATATGTCTAAACTCAGCATTCTATATTTAATAGAAAAGTTTTTCTATAATTTTGCTTTGTTGGCCGTACTCGCCGATGTTCCCAAATTATATTACCTGTAAATTCAATAAAATCCGTAAATCCCACAATTACCCCTACCCCCTCGCTTACCTCCCACCCACACACCTAAAATTTGTATGTCTGACAATATTCTCCTGACGAAGGAAGGGCGTTTCCGAAACCGGTAGAGTGTAATAAAATAAAAGTGGTCTACAACAAATTTATGTGTTTTTATTGTAAATTATGGCGAGCCACAAAGTTAATGCTTTTTACAAATATAGAACTTTAGTAAGGACGGGTTGTTTCAAAAAATTTGATGGATTCATCAAATATTTGAAGTTAATTTTCACGTTTTGTGTAAGTTCTATTCAATTTCTGTGATTGTTTCAGTTTTGTGAAGCAACTGTCCTATAACGATGTAATAACAGAACTTGAATAGAACTTACACAGAACGTGAAAATCAACTTCAAATATTTGATGAATCCATCAATTTTTTTGAAACAACCCATCCTAAAAATGTCCAAATATTTTTGAATGTCCGTCTCTTGAGAAGGTTCCTTATTAAGTAAATAGTATCGTCACAAGTATTTTACGACAAGAACTGCTCTCCTGATCATATTAATTTAACGACCGAAGTAGGAAGAAATTTTTTTAATTTACCGATATTATTAAATTTGTTATGAACTCGTCCAAATCAGAAATTGCCCGGAGTTTCACAATAATTGCAAATTTGGACACCGACTTGACGGTAATATCCGCCATTTAGCGGTATTCATGGACGGATCTAGCGTTCAGCATTTCAGAAAATGCTGACTGCCCCTCCCCCCACCTATGGCCCACCTAAGCTCGGTAGTTTTTGAATTGAAACTTCTGACAAAAATTACACTAAAAAGAGCCCGCGACGGCATGAGATAGAATGAAACCTTACCTACAAACAGTATCTACGAAGCGTCACGCTGGTCGCATTGGCCGCATTGGCCGCTTTGATTATGAGCTCACTTTTCAAGGCCCCTATTGGTTGAGATTGTGTGGGTGAAGTTTCACTTCTATCGCGTGTGTACTGCACTCGATTTTTTATTTGACCCACTAAACTCCCCTCCCAATTAAGGAGGCGGGAATGGGTACCGCCGCTCCGGGAACCTTTATTGGATAACCAACACCTCTGCCATAGGTCACCCCAAGTGGTTCGCTATGTTCGGTGATTTAGCAGGGGTGCCCGGGTTCATGGGGTGAGGTTTGTCTAGGACTTGGAGGCGGATGACCAGGACACACTGAACCCCAGATTCCTACCCACCCCTTAAACCCCTTTCCTTCCCAGAATTCTTCTTCATTTCCTTTCCTTAAAAAACCCTCCACACAGCATCCCCAAAGATGACATAGGCCGTGAGGGAGATTATTTTCCTCAGGGCCTTCTGTGTGGAGCTCGTGTGAAAAAAAAACGATTTGGATTGGACGCTCGTGGTATAGAGACATTGAAAAGATATTTCAAAATGATTTCTATTTAGAAAATCACACTACAAAATGAGTCTTTCCTGCAACCGGGATCTTCCACTGTTCCTTCATAAGCGGGCAATAAACTATGTGTATTTTTTAAGAACACAGCGGGTTTGAAGGTTGTTACATTTATTAACCTAGTATCGACTTGATCCCTAATGAACCACAGATGAGTCACAGGCAGTAACTTTTTCCTTTTGGTTTTTCGAAAGCTTAAATGAAATAACAGATTTTTGGATTGAAAACTTCTTTAGCACCGTTGTGATTTGAAACTCGATGAAACGGAAACGAGCGACACTAAAAAGACGCAAACATATACATCTACACGACCTAGCCTGCGAGTGAACGAGGTATCAATAAAATGTTTATGGAATTCACAGGTACTCGGTTCCAATATAATACGATAAATTCACAGTCCCACATAAGTCTCCTTTGGTGTTGTGGTATAAAGCATCTAACGAACCTTTGCATACATTTAGCGGACCAAGAATCGAATCCTACGAAATTAAAAAAAAAAATTGGAAAATCAATATCCAATCTTCAAACCGATCCAAAATGAACAGGCAAAAGAAAACACAAAAGAAAGCAACATCTAGCGACTCCGAAGAAAAAACCACAAAAAATACTAATAAGGTGATCAAATGTATAAGAAAAGGTGCACTGGTTGACAGGTTGACGGCCGGCGTAGTCGAGCGGTGGGCAGGCTCTTGACTCGCAATCCGAAGGTCGCGGGATCGAATCCCAGCGTGGCAAATAAATTTTATTTGATTGTTTTGTGTTATTTCACAATTAATTCATTTAAAATAATATGTAGTATATTTGCGGCACGTTCCAGAGTGGATTCTCTCAGTATCGCTCTGGTGTAAGACCACCATTCAGAATTGAAACTTTGCTCGATATTGCTTTGGCCGTGTTTGGTGACCAAAACTGAATAGCCAGGTAACTCCCCACTTTCCACTTCCCTCTACCTTCAGCCTCACAACATACCCCAATCGGGGATGCTGTAGTCTCACTGGCTCCAGACGGGAGCAGCTGGGACTCTTGTGCGGTATTCATATAAAAAAGCTGGAATTTGACAACAAAAAAATATGGAAAAAATCATCCTTCAAATTGATAATAAAAGTGTTTCGTAGTCTCCCCACTCTTGTCTACTTAAGTTGTCTGAAGGTTTGACTTCTACCGCGTGTGAATCGCACACTCTAATTTTATAATGCAAGATATATTTTTACGACGTTGTATCCGAGAGTCACTTGGAATAATTATAATCAATGTTTATCTGGAAATGTTGCCAGTGTGTGTGAAGTAACTACTCGGAGTTCACCGCATCATGTGATCACACATAACACCTCCGCTTTATATAAATAAGTTCATTAATGATGAAATTGTAACGAAAGACTTAATAATAATTTCTAAAAATCACGTGAACAGGAAACATAGATAAAGCTAGAGATAGTCTGGCCAGAGTTTCGTTTTTCCCGTTGACATCATCCGTGAGCTCACTAAATGTCAAAGTTGAAGCAAATAGTTTCTATCGGCGCAATTACTGCCCGATATGTGGCATTCCCATCATTGGGGAATATTGCGAGGGTTAGGAAGTAGGGAGGACGGTCGGGACCTACCAGGTTTATCCCTTGCCTTTCAAAATTTCTTATACTTAACCAATTTTTAGGTTAGGTAATTTTTTTACTAATTTATATTATAATTTACCTTACAAAACGTGTGTATTTTTTTTCGTCCGCAATTTCATGTTCAATTTATGTTTTCTTTCCATGTGTTTTTTTATTTATTTTCTTATATGAATACTGCACAAGAGTCCCAACTGCTCCTGTCTGGAGCCAGCGAGACTATGGCATCCCCAATTGGGGCACGTTGTGAGGCTGAAGATAGTGAGGAGGGAAAGGAGTTGGGGAAGAGGAAGGTGTGAAGTACCTGGCTATTCAGATCTCAGAGCACCAGGGCGCTACTGAGAGTATCTTTCACTCCGGAACGTGCCGCAAATATACTGTATATTATTTTAAATTAATACATTGTGAAATAACACAAATTGATCAAATAAAATTTATTTGCCACGCCGGGATTCGATTCCGCCATCTTCGGAATGCGAGTCAAGAGCCTTATCGCTGGACTACGCCGGCCGTCATAATTGTGTAATTTATTCATTGTATATTTTTGTCGCTGTGTACTTTATTCCTAAGTAAATTTATCGTGACACGATTTTGAGCGTATTTGGCAATATTCTATGGTTTTTATTATTTTTTCTTAGTTTGGTAAATTTGAATATGGCGTAAAGTTTTTAAAATATTGAGAATTGAGATATTGTCTGCTACAGACGGAGGGAAGTAATTAAAATTGATCTTTCGGTGAGGAAAACCTACTATTTTATTGTGAAAGAATAAATACTTCTTATGAATCTCAGACGTTCTAAATCATATTCTCTATAAGGAATCTTATGATGCCTGTTACAATTCAGGGCCGAATCCAAATAAAGATCTTATTTTAATTTATTTAAAATCTTCCTAAATCAGTAATGTCCGACCCTTTTAGCCGGATGACCAATTTTTCCGTTTTCAGCTCGTTCGCGGACCGCAGGACGTAGGATACCTACTGCATGACATTATTATATTCGCAGTGGGTGATGTCGCAAGCCTATTTGTATTTTCTACAAGGTAATTTTATTTATTTAATATCAACGGTATAAATATACCACAAACACACATGTCACAAAATCACATGGAACATATTACAAATAGTAAAAAAGAGTATAACAGAAA
This sequence comes from Glyphotaelius pellucidus, assembly GCA_936435175.1. Taxonomy (NCBI): domain Eukaryota; kingdom Metazoa; phylum Arthropoda; class Insecta; order Trichoptera; family Limnephilidae; genus Glyphotaelius; species Glyphotaelius pellucidus. The sequence continues at coordinate 31,705,988 of OW386544.1, forward strand.
ATTGTGGTGTTTGAAAGAGGAATGACACAAGAGATACAATTACATACAAAAATCTATAGTACAATCAAAATTAATATTGATTGAAAAGATTTGTTAGTCTAGCCTTCTTGTACCAACCTTCCGTGCAGTTAAATAGATCTGCCACATCTGCATATCCATTAGTAACTTATGTAACCCAGGTACAAGCGAGTGTTTTGTATACTCAGTCCTGTTATAGTTGTATTTAAACAGAATTTTAGAACGAGTGGCCCTCTCGGGTGGCTCTCTCGAGTGGGTTTATGAAATTCAATGAGGTTAGTTAAATCAGGACTGTCCATTCTACCATTTACATTTATAAACATAAATATTAAGTCGGATATAATTCTTGGATCTGAGAGTCCGAATAAATTTAGTTCTTTCATTAATTAATTATAGTTTACGTTTACAATGGGAATACCGAATTTTGCTATAAAATAATTGTAGGATGCAAAAAAAGCGCCGCAGGCGAATATTTTATAAATTTTTATCCAAGGCCAAACCAAAAAAATTAATGCTGTCAATTTTTATCGTTTAACTCAGCGGTCAGGGAACTTTTTTAACCGTTACCCCCAAAATATTTTTGCGTAAGTCGATATTACCCCTTCCCCCCATTTTGAAAAGAAGACAATCAATGTTTTTTGCAAACACACACAACGCTTACTTACAACGTCTCTTACTTCTCACGCCCACACCTGAATTGATTGATTTTGTAAAAATACTAACACGTTTATGAAATAGCAAACTAGAAAAATTTCCTTATTACCCAAAATAAAAACATTTTTATCCCATTTGGGGTAATTTACCCCGGTTCCCCGACCGCTGTTTTAACATATATAAAATACTACTCTCAATTTTGGGTAATTTGGGTGCTGTGATTTTTTTCGTTCGGAAAGATGCCAAAATTAGCCAAGAAAACTTTTGGTAATTTAAAAAACGGAAATGCATGAAACACAATTCAAAACTTTGAAAAAGACTGAAGTTTTCCGCTAAATCCTTTGGCAAAGCAACAGAAACGGTTAAATATTTTTTACCACAAATTTTTAAAAATATTTAATTATTTATAAGTCAAGTGGGAAGTTTGAAAAGGCTCGCAGGCTACACGAAATGAGTTCGCGGTCCGCGGGTTGCTCATCACTGATCTAAATCATTTTAAAGTTACCCATAACACGAGATAATTTGTTTTTATTCTATTATTCATTCAAAATCTTTGTTTTACATCCTCATCCTCGACATTATCAAATTATTCATAACCTTTAGCTTGTTATTTGAACACGAATATAACATGAATCATTTTCAGTTTGGGAGGCGGGAATGGGTGCCGCCGCCCCGGGAACCTTTATTGGTTAACCAAAACCTCTGCCTTAGGTCGCCCCAAGTAGTTCGCTACGTTTGGTGATTTAGCAGGGGTGCCCGGGTTCAAGGGGTGACGTTTGTCTAGGTCTTGGAGGCAGATGACCAGGACACATTGAACCCCAGATTCCCATCCACCCCTTAAATCCTATTCCTTTCCAGAACTCTCCTCCCCTTCTTTTTCTTAAAAAACCCTCCACACAGCATCCCCAAAGATGACACGGGTCCTGAGGGAAATTATTTTTCTCAGGGTCTCCTTTGTGGAGCTCATGTAAAAAAAATACCTCTCTGTGGACTTATGTGGCGCCATTCCTTATATGACGGCCTCCGTGATCGAGGGGTAAGGCTCTCGACTACAAATCCGGAGGTCACGGGTTCAGATCCCGGAATGCGCAAGTAAATTTTATTTGGTTGATTTGTGTTACTTCACAAATTATTTATTTATTAATAAACGCCCTTTTTCGGGGCTATTACAAATATAGCATAGTAAGAAAAATACATATTTATTGTACATAACTGAACTGCCTCAATAACAATATTTTATATTTGTTTAAAGATAAATTGAAGATGTCCACTGACTTGGTATAATTGTTTCCCTCCATTAGTATTCTGGGCAAAGAGGAATACATATGGTAGTTAGTCGCAGAATTTCTGCACTGAAATAAATCCTGACTATTACAAAATGGAATTCGGAATTATCATTATCAGCTTAGCTCGTTATTCCAACACGAATATATTTAGCTTTTTATTCCAATACGAATATATCATTGCTATCGCTATCTGATTAAAAATGATATCTTTCCTTGCATTCCTTCGGCTAAGCTAATTGATGTTTTTTTATTAATTCTTAATTCCGTACCGTTGTACTTAACTGCACCGGGCGCGCGATTGTGTGGAATCGGCCCTGGTTACAATAGTCAAATATTTAATGCCGGCGACAGGTTATGAACCTGCATACTTTAGGAATGACACTAGTGGCTTAATGCTTTCATTGTTACAAAGTAATGGACCTAAGGCAGCCTATTAGCATGCCGTTAAAGATTGGCCGGTCATTAGATCGTTATTAATTCATGCCAAATATTCGTCCGAAGACGTAGATCCTGTCTTCTAAATAAATCTATTCACGTTATACTAAATGCCGTCGTGTCATCTGGGACTGTCGCAGACATGTTATTGGGTTGGTTTATAATAAACATGGTAATATAATCAATAATATTATAAACAATAATAACCATAGTAACCCAAAAGTCTAAACCATAACATTCACATTGCATTATATGTTTATCAGATCTGCAACACGTTTTGATAATTTCAATCTAATGTGATAAACCATATTTTGATTCAATTTTTGAAGTAAAACTTCATTACGCACGCTTGACTTTGGGAGTAAGCTGGTGAATGCGTGACGAGAGCGTTACGAAAGGTGTGATCGGGCGGGGCGAATGAAACATCGCTTGACTTGGGGAGAAAACTGGTGAATGCGTGACGAGAGCGTTACGAAAAGTGTGATCGGGCGAGGCAAACGAAGCGTAAAGAAGTTTTACTTCAGTCGTGTGGTCTAAAGCAGTGTTCCGCAAACTTTTTGTGTTCAAGGTACACCTACCAAATCAAGAAATTTCAGAGGTACACCAAAGAAAAAAAACAATGTTTTTTTAAATATTTATTATTAAAGTCAATAAAATACGAACATATATTATGTTTCAGAGCCCAAGAGGGATTTTTCAACATGTTATGAATGTTTTTTTGTTTTTTTTTTTTTTCATGCATGTTTTCAAAGTCACCTTTGCACATAACAGCGCATTAAAAAAAATATTTGTCATAATTTTTTTTACATGCATGTATGTTATATCTCACCAGTTAAATCTAAAAATTAACAAATAGGCAATCAGTTATAGTTATAGGGTTTTGAGTAACAATATACTATATCACCACGTTTCAAGGTTTTGAGTAACAATATACAATAACTTTTGGTGGAATCGACTTAAAAATTCGATGAGGGCAACGCAAGCGGCAAAAATTTTAACTATTTTGAAATGCCCTGCTTAGAAATGTGAACCCGCTCAACTGAGCACATGAGATCAAAATTTGGTGCAATCTTTGATAATGTTGCTTCTTCGTCGATCGTCTTAAGGCTTCTCTTTTTTTAATGTAATCGGTGTTTTAGTATGAATTAAAACACCAATTTGCACAAGTAAGAGAATTTCAACAGCATTGAAAGCACTGGATACCCATTTTTTTATATGCAGCCAATAATGTGCTTACTCTGTTTCGGAAAATTTTAGTTTTATTGCCCGATCAGTTTTTGGCTCCATGAATTCTTCCTGCTTGTTTCAAGTAAGTGTTCAAGGGAAACGCTGTCTGAGAATGGCTTTCGTACCCAGTCCATGTCCATAGGTTGTAGGTCACATTTACTACATTTGAGAACATTTCATTACCACCGTTGGTATCGTGGATGATCCATAACACCAACTTAGCGCGAAAGCTTTCAATCTTGTCCGATGATGTTAAAATATCAAAATTCCCGCCTTGCATTTTTTTGTTGAGTTCATTTAAATGAGCAATACGAGATATGCAAGTTTTGCTATCCATTCCCCTTTTTTAAACAGAGAAGCAAATCTGAATCCTGGGTCTCTGAAAATGTCTGGGTCTCATTTTTTAGCTCGCTTGCGGTAAGGCACACCAACTAACGACCACGGTACACTAGTGTGCCGCGGCACACGCTTTGCGGAACACTGGTCTAAAGCACACTCGTAATTTTTTTTATAAAAAAAACTCTCTTTTTATAACTTTTGAAGGTTTACTCCCTTCAATGTAATATATCATTGAAAAAGAAGATAACACTACTAATCTAAACGAAAATATGAAGGAGAAAAAGGCACAGAAAAACAGAAAAAGATAATGGTCGCAACTGGGACTCGAACGCTGAACCGGGTCTATCCGGGACGTGCGTTTATCAATTTCGCCATTGCCACCTTCTGTCAAACCGTCATATTATTCAATCTCATATTTCAAATTTTAGAATTAACAATTTTATCTCCAACTAATTTTTTACATATTGTAGGCAGCTACCCTTTTTATTGGAAACAATCATTCTAAGAATTGGTTTGTGACCTAGATAGCGTCACGGATAAATATATCCGATTTTATTTACATATACTATATTTTCTGTTTTTCTGAGTCTTGTTCTCTTTTACATTTTCGTTTAGATTATTATTGTTACCTTCTTCTTCAATGGCATATTTTGGTTGTCTGGATTCTGTCCTTATATTCTGAAACCATAATTTTTTTTAATACGTATATCGCACAGGAGTCCCAACAGCATCCGTCTGGAGCCAGTGAGACTACGGCATCCCCAATTGAGATACGTTGTGAGCTTACCTTCAATTCTGAATGATGGTCTTACATCAAGGCGATACTGAGAGTATCTTCTGAAACATGCCGCAAATAATACACCATTTATAATTTTTAATGAATTAATTGTGAATAACACGAATCAATAAAATAAAATCGCCGGGATGCGAACCTGCGACTTGGATTGCTAGTCGAGAGCCTTACCCCCCGACCACGGAGACCGCCATGCAAGAAAAAGCTCCACATTAGTTGTCGATGCCAGGTAACTTACATAGGAACTCATAAAACTGTTTCCAATTAAAATAAAAACCTGATACATTTTTTACAGGCAGGCTTAAGGGTCTACTATTCGTATTTCGACCGATTTCTTACATATCTCCCTTAAACATTTGAAGTTTTTAAGCTCTTAAAAAAATATATGTTATTTTTGAAGATAATATCTAGATACGTTCCACGCCGAAACGCAAATTATATGAAATTCCCTAGATAGAAAAAAAATCGCAAAGTATGCTCCGGAAATTATTTTAAACAAGTCTATTTCTTTTATTTTACAAGTTATATTTGTGAAAAAATTCACAATGTTTCTTTAAATGATACTTAAGATACGTTCCACGCGATTTTTGCTCTATTTTAAACGAGTCATGTTTTATGAAGCTATTTCGCAATTTTCGCTGCTATTTTACGACTTAAAATATAAGCGCGCTCTGTCCAACATTCGTAATTACATATCTCTCCATCTTCTTCTTTTTCAGCGCCGTGCGTTTCAAGAGTGCCGCCTTAAGGAAAATACGAAATTGCGTATCAGTCACGAAAAGCTCAAAATAACACTAAAAATGAATTAATTTGATTATCAATGATTAAATATTTGCAGTAATCCTTTGCGATTATAAGTTGGTGAGTAAGTAGTTGGGATTATAAGTTGGTGAGTAAGTAGTGTGAGTAGTTAGTTACCTTACAAATTGAAATGATATTAACACAGAGAACAATTCATAAACTTTATAGCGATAATCACTGATTACGCTGGGCAGCCCGGTGTGACGTGTCACAACACGCATAAGTAAGAATGTCAGTCAAAAAGTAGTGCCGCCTATTTTTTTCTACTTTAAATAAGTGAAAATTTTGAATTTGGTGCTATTCCTCAAACCTTCTTCTACAATCTACTGCAATCTTTGCGTCAAAAGGTGGCAGCACTGCAGTCGCTTGCAAAATGGCCGACATCGATGTTCGTAATAGAAAGCGTTCTGTGATTGATTCTTGACTGTAGAAGGTGAAACGCCCATTCGCATTCATGAAAGACTGAAAAATGTGTATCATGATGCAACAGTCAGCACTGCTAGATGATGGGTTGCTGAAAGACAAACGCAGCCGGCTGACAAAAAGCGGAACGGCGCAGGCCGTTGATTGCAGTGACTGCACGCGAGTTGAAGACATCATTCGCGGTGAAGATAACTACAGATGTCGCATTCTCTCCCTCAGTAAAGTCTGTGTGATGATGATTATTGGACAACTGATTATTCAACAAAAGTTGGTGCAAGGTGGATACCAAGAAAGTTAACCGGCCAGAATAAAGAAAGAAGAAAAACAGTTGTAGCGCTTGATTTCCGGAAAAAATTGTGACAGGAGACGAAATATGGGTTAATTTTTTTTTAACCTGAATCAAAGAGGCAGTCAATGGAATGACATCACACAAACTCAACAAGAAAAATTCAAAACTGTGTGATCGGCGGGGAAAGTTATGGCGATGGTGTTCTGTGATCGTGCTTTTTACAACACTGTGAGTCATGCCCTTATTAAAAGGTGGACCAAAGCTGTGGAAATGGACGGATATTATATTGAAAAGTAACAAATTAATCATCAATAGTGTGGTTTTCAACCCATGTAATTGCATTTTTTATTTATTGACAATTAAAGGAGAAAAAAATAGGAGGCATTACTTTTTGACTGCCCCTAGTATATAAGTAATGTACCGGCCGAGTTCGACCACCTTTTCCAATAAAACAAACGGATCTAAAGGTTTTATTCCTTCATTTAGGGTTTTTTGTATTATGTAATGTGTTAAGGGGCGTACTTTAACCAGTAATTCCTGACATTATTTGGAGTAATAAATGTAAATGAAATTTTGATATCCGATAAATGGCGAAGAAAAATCATTATTTTTACATCGGAACGAAATTACGTAAGCCCAGTTTTTTTCGCAGAAACTCACGTGTGTCGAAGTCATCAAATTGCCTTTCAGCGCCATTTTGTTTTTTTTTGACAGTTGAAAGGTTCCCATTAATCTGTTTCAATTTTTGAAAGAATTAGCTGAAGAGGATAACCATCATGTTGAGGCATCACAAGGCAATCACAAGGCCCAAAGGCGTTTAACGGAGACCTTCCGAATGAAAAAATATCACCTATAATATAATATTTTTAACACAAATTAATTTTCGTTATTTGTTTTTGGGATGTTATGCCGTGTTGCGCTACCTCCTTCTTTACAGTGTCCGTTTCGTTACAGTGTCCATCATCAGGACAGATGATGGACACTGTAACGCTGTCCGAAACGTTGGCTAAAGAAGGAGGTAGCGCAACACGGCCAAAAACAAATAACGAAAATACTTTTGGCCGTGAAAATCTAAAAACGTATATGAAAATTAATTTTGTTGTTTTCATAATTGGAATTGATTCGTCAAAAATTCAGACTTTCCCGTGATTTTTTACGAGTGTGTGTTAGTAGGTAAAAAGTGTAATTAAAAACACGAAGAAAGCATGCATGCGCTGACTGATTTTTTTCAATTTGATGGAATAATCCTATTTTAATTCCATTTTATCCATTTTTTACAGAGCTTTAGCCATTTTTATGTTATCCTTATAACTTTTATGACATCACGAATTTCACAATTTTCAAATTAGTTGTAAAACGCAACGTTATTATTTTTATCGTATAAACACATTTCACGCCAAACCGCAACGTGATTGCTTTCGATGAAAATATAATATTGTTTATTATTTTTATAATATCATAAACAAAGTTATAATTTTTATTAAACTGTGAATGCATCTAAGGCTCTTTGACAGTTGAATAATTAGCCTTGATCCAAGCATCATATAGATTGAATTTTAAATTTATCAATCGTATAGTTTTATCAAGGAAAACGGCCGCAAGAATGAAAAAAAACGGGAAATATTATGAGATATATAGTTGGGGTATATCTGATATATATCAGATATATAGTTGGGGTCACACGAAGCAGGCCCCCCAGGGAACTGGCAAGAATTGATCGCCAGTTCACCCTCTCTGCTGGGTCGTTAGTTTCCTACTTAGTAGGTACTTACTTTACTTACTCTACGTGCTGAGCAAAAAGATCACGCGATCAAACTATCAAACGTTAGTCATTGTTTAGTTAAAACAGCGATGAATAATCGGTATAATAATGTTTGAAAAATAACAGCAACTAGAGGTGGGTAAGTTCTGCATTTTGCCGGAGGCCTCCGAGGAGTGCTTCGTTTTAAAAGCACTCGAGTTCTAGGAGCGGGTCCCGGGTTCGAGTTCTTGGTTGCGGACTGGCGCTGGGAAGGCGCACCGAGGCGGGACGCACGAGTTCGAACAAGAACTCGGAGGCGGCCCCAGATAGAGCCCGCAGAAGAACTCGGACCCGGGACCTGCGCAGGAACCGACAGCGCGCAAGGACCCAGACGGACTGAGTAGGTACTGGGCGCTGTTGCGGCGCACCGAGGTGGGTTTCAGTTTAATAAACAATTTCATAATGCCAGAGCTCCTCACTATATATAGGAATCATCGTGGGCGTGCGCACAACAACTCACCAAAGATTGATCGCAATCGGATAAACAGTTTAAGAAACAATTTCATAACGCCAGAGCTCACCACTTATATAGAAAACATCACGGGCGAGCGCACAACAACTCACTAAAACTCATCGCAATCGGATGAACGGTGCAGAAATAATTTCATGACGCCAGCGTTAACTATTATATATAGAAAACATCAAATCCCCAAAGTCATCGCAATCGGATGAATGGTTCAGCAACGCATAATGGACAAACAAGCAAACAAACAAACAAACATACATTCATTTTTATATGTATAGATTATAATCGACTTTCCGACAACTTTTACACCGAAACCTGTTAGCTTCAACGAAAAAGAATTAGTTAGAGTAAACGAACCGAATAAATGAAATAAAATGTCTGAGTGCCTGTTTTTTCCTTAAAATGAAGTAATTATTACCCATTTTTACTACCAATCAATTACATTATGAAAACCAAAAATTGAAGTTTTCTCATCGCTTCGCTTATAAAAATATATAAACGTAAACTACTAAAAATGTATTTTTCATCATAAAATGTATGCGTCATAAGAAACAACTAAAAAAATAAATTTTATGTTTAAGGTTATCTGCGACAGTTTCCATTGATTCAATTTTATTTTTCTAAGAAAATTATTCACAAAATGAATATAAACCACTTTTGCGCGTAAATTGATCGTTTTTAGACTTCGTTTGCCAAGCGATTTTTCATATCGGCTTCCTATTTTCGTGGTGATATAAGGCAGACTAAGAATATACACATTTTGGCTTGTATTTACAAATGTTATAAACACGAAAGTTTGTATGGATGTAAGTGTGTTTGTTACTCTTTCACGCAAAAACTACTTGATGGATTTTAATGAAAATTTACTATAATATATCTCATACATCATAATAACGTAGAGGTCATATATAATGTTCAGCTCTGGCGTTATGAAATTTGTATAAATAAAAATGTGTGTATTTAATATATTTTAGCGGCAGGGAGGAAAGGCAGGGGGAAGGTGGGGTCCGTGGTGAGGGAAGGCGGGGAAGGTGGGAGGGAACGGGACGCACGAGAAAGGACATGCAGGGAGAATCAATTTATTTCTTTGAATGGCATTGCAACGCGTGCCGGGGATTATCTAGTATCTCTATATAATCTGCAATAATTTATATAATTTTAAAAAACGTTTCTGTTTGGCGGGTAGTCCAATTATTTTATAGAATCTTGTTACGAAAGGTCCCTAGATCTAGGTAGGTAGGTACTGTTTTTAGAAAACAATAATTATATAATAATAATATTTATAATAATATATGCTTAAATAATGCTTGAAACACGGTCGGCGAGAATTTTGAATAATAGATATTTTACTAAACTGTTGCTGTCACTGTCTAGTGTTCGTTTTGCTTTTTAAAATAAAACATGGTCTAGTTTGTATAGTAAAAGTCTATTGATGGAGTTCATCCAACCAATTTTAACGATTTTTGGAGGGTCCTACCTAACTCCTACATGAAGTACTTCTAAAACAACAAAACATTCCGACACGCAGGTGGTCGGTATCTATATTATTTAAAAAAATAATTCCACTAGTATCAAAATCCTTCCGATTCGTCTTAATACATCCTACAACTCTTTGTTCGTTCGTAGTTCTATTTGATTTGAATAACAATAAGCAAGAAAAGAAAGAAAAAGAAGGGAGAAGAAAAAGAGGCAAGTGAACTAAGAAGAAAAAAGAAGAGACATGTAATAGCAAGATTTAAGAAGAGGCAATGAGGGACAAGAAGAGTCAAGAAAAGCCACGAAGAGCCAAGGAGATTCATGAGGCAAGAAGATTCAAAAAGAGGCGAGAAGAGCGAAGAACAGCCAGTTATAAATAAGAAGATCTAAGAAGAGCCGAGAAGAGACAAGAATAAAGAAAGGAAAAACAATAATGCTCTATCCATTCCTTCATTCCTGCCCGTCCCATATTGGCTTATTAGGTTGCCGTGTTTACCGGTCGATTAAATTCCAACCTCCATCCCATGCTCAGAGCACGTGTTCCAAGTCCTAACAAATCAGTGGCCCTAGTTTACCGATCTCACCGGGACAGGAGTGCTCCTGGACAGGGGTTGTACAATCGTATCGTATCGTATCGTATCGTATAGTGTCAAAATCAGAGAGAATCGGGGAATACGTTTGCATGGACAAAACGCCGCCCGATTTGATTCGATTTGATCTGGGTCTTCAATCTCTCCCTTTTTAGAGCACAGGTTTTCAATAAAACCTTGATGGCTTTCCCGCGATATTAAAACTTTCATAATAATACCCATATGCAATGTATTCCTAGTTTATGTAACTATTAAAAATCTAATTTATGTTATGTGTTTCATAACGCTACTTTGAATCTCGATGGGTTTGTTCTGTTTCACTTAGAAAAGGCCCGAATTTAAACCTATTGGTGAATTCGCACGGGGTACTAACACAGGCTGATAGCTGCCCGGTGGACAGCCGTCGTCAAGGAGACAAAAGTGTGTTGTTTTGGGAGTCCATATCGTAACGCTACTGTCAACACATACCGTTTTTATCGTGACACAAATCGAGACTCGCAAGGTGATAATACCGCCGTATTTCCCTTAATCGCTACAAAACTGACCATCGTGACTACCTGTGGTTCATCCAGACGCAGAATAGCTAAATACCGACCACGAGGGACCTCAATCCGGGCAAGATCGCCGAGCTATCGTGAGTACCCTTGTGATTTACCTTTTGCTATTTGATTCAGAAGACATACAATATCGAGATCCACAGGCGTAGTTCTCGCGTAGAGTGAACACCAGCTTCACTCTAACCCTAATAAGGTGGTGCCATCATCGCGCCTGCCTTATTCATTATGGTTTGTCTGTGTATGGTTTAACAAAATATTTTTGTTAAGAATTTTGAAATTTAAGGACTAATTAATACCAATAGATTAGAACGCATAATGATCATTATATGATCGGCTATAAAAATATTTTATCGGGATTAATTTTTTGATTTTGCGAAGCACATTTTGTGATTGTAATTATGAATGTATAAGATATATCAGTCCCATTGATTATCGAATATAATCTGTCAGTTATGTCCATCGCGCCACCTAAATAACAATTCAAGTACTTAGTCCTGAAAGTTTAAATGATAAGATATTGGAATTGCGAAATCAATTGTTTTTAAATTGTTTTCAGAAGGTACTTGATAAATAACTAAAAAAAACACGTAGACTTAGATTGTGAATAACCTTGGAAGTGTTTACGCAAAAATAAGAACCTCAAATGCTCGGAGCAAGAGGGATTGAAGGCATCTTCTATTTGTGCAGTGCTTTTTCCTTACGTTAGCTCCGCAGGAGACCCTGAGGACCCTGGTTAACAATTTCCCTCCTACGTCATCTTTGGGGATGCTGTGTGGAGGGTCTTTTTAGAGAAAGGAAAGAGAGGAAGTTTTGGGAGGGAAACAGGTATGAGAGGTGATTAGGAATCGGGCAGTCAATGTGTCTAGGAGTGACGGACGTATGAATCTATCTCTCCTACTGCGGTACAAGGCGATGGGTCGAGAGCAAAGATATTAAAATGTAAGGAGATATGCTGTGATGTCCGCCCGACTGTCGGCGGATTACGGTCTAATGGTGCTAGTTTGAATACGGAATTCAGTTGATTTTTCGAAAGTGTGCAGTAGTTTTGGTTAAAATATAGTTTGAATACGGAAATAATTCGTTCATTTAGTTTATTTTTTGAAACTGTGCAGTAGTATTGGTTAACAATATCAGCGACACCAGGAAGCACGGACCCACCCAGTAAAAACTGCCGATAGTACATCTCCTTATATTTCAATATCTTTGGTCGAGAGAGTCCGGCTGGAGAGGTAAAATATCTCCATCAATCAGTCTCTCCCGATCCGGCCCGCCACGCAGTAGGTGGGCAAACGCATATGCCGCCAAAACCTGGACAAATCTCACCCCATGAACCCTGGGCACCCCCGTTAAGTCACCAAACGTAACAAACCAGTTGGGGCGACTCATGGCAGGGGTGTTGGTAATCCAATAAATGGGGTACCCATACCCGCCTCCCAAATTGAAGTTTGACTGAAGGAAATGGAGACCGCTTAGGTCAAGGAAGGTGGAATCTGCCTATTTAAATATGTAAACTTAATATAGCTGTACTACTGTACTGCTGTAGTCTATCTTAACCAACTGATTGTAATGCTTAGAGTACAGGTGTCAAGCGGGATTGCTGTCCTTGCTCCGGGTAATGGTATTTCTATGGAAGATGCTAGCGTCATTCATCTCTTCGACACAGGTGAATCGTCGGGAAACCCGCCAAACGCGCGTCCAAGGTTGACATTTTTTGTCACGTGAGAACGGGTCGTTTATACACATGACTCGTTCTTGAGTTCAACGACTCGACTATGGAACGATTTGCCGGCCGGTCTCTTCAAGATTTCTTGACTTCTTTCGCTCCTTAAAAAGACCCTTTACACAGCAACCTAAAAGATGACATGGCCCTGAGAGAAGTTATTCTCCTCATTTTTCTCTTTCTCTATTATTTGAAGTTACTCAAATCCACAACATAGCCAGTCATCGTGAAGTCATAATTTTTAATCAGGGTCTGGAGGTCGGTTTAACCATACGTACTCTGTGGTGATAAGTCAAGCTTTTCACTATTCCTAACTTCCTAACTTAGTCGCCGCATTATTATTATTATTTTTTTTTTTTTTACATTGTTTTATAAAAAAATGTGTCCTTACTGAGATAGCCCGTTCTAAGGTCACATTGTACATGTTTTTATGTCTGAATTATAAGTTAATACCTATTTTAAAATATTACAAGAGGAAAATTATAAAGTTTTATCTTAAAAAGAAAGTACAATGCAAGCATTATTCTTTATTTGGTTGCAAAATTTTTATTTATTTATTTTTATTTGGTAAAATATTGTACATACATTATTAATGAATTGTTTTGACTGTCCAACTAGGATGATTCCCGTTTTAGGACAGTCAAATTAAGATTAGTGTGAATATATGGACCATTATTTGTACAAAAAGAGGGAAAATTGAGGAAATAAAAAGAAGAGAAAGAATAAAAAATAAAATTGGAAAATTTAAAACATATTAACTGTTTTTTTGTTTAGCCTAGTTATTAGAATTGAATCCTAGTTATTAAATTATATCTATGTTCTTCCTTCCCATGTCCATAATCCATATATTAATTCTTCTTTTGAAGTCGTTTATTTTTTGACGGTTTTTATTGCAAGAGGGAGTATATTAAGTAATTTTATAGAGAAATATTACATATTTATATTTGTCCAAAAGTCGTTTTTGTTGTTGGTTAGTGAAATAAATGTTGTAATGTGGATCTTGTGAATCAGCCCGAGTTTGTCTGTGCAAAGTTATCCTGGTTTTTGAATGCTTATATTATATTTACACCGTGTTTGTAAGTAAGGGGAACTGCGTATTTCCTATGAGTTGACTAGTCGATCTTATGTACAACAAGGATTACTCTTTTTTTTAATGTTTCTTTATTCTTTGAATTGTTTGTTACATAAATTGTGGATTTTTCGACCACCATACTAGGCACATGCCTGAATGTGGTAGTCTTATTTAACAGTAGTAGAATGTGCTTGAATTTATTTAAAAAAATTGCATTTTGTATTATTGTTTTATGAAATCCTTTTAACGCCCACGGTGCGTGGGCGGTAAAAGTGTTTCGTAATTATTTTCAAGAAAACGATAAATAGAATTTTTTATTAAAACTCATAGTCAAATATACACATATAGAAGACTGTATACAAATTTTTGTACACGAATCTAAAGTATGGTTTGCGGTGTACGCCGCTTTCAACAGGACAAGCTCTGAAAAAAATATATGTTATTTTTGAAGATAATACAATCCCCACGCCGAAATGCAAATTATATGAAATACCCTCGATAGAAAAATATCGCAAAGTATGCTCCGAAAATTTTTATTTTCAAGCCTGTCTCTATTATTTAACAAGTTATTTGTATGAAAAAATTTACAGTGTTTCTTTGAACGTTGTTTTAGACAACCCCTACGAGATTTTTGCTCTATATAAACGAGTCGTGTTTTATTAAACATTTTCACAATTTTCGCTTCAATTTTATCGTCTAAAGTATTAGTGCGCTCTCTCCAACATTCGTAATTACATGTCTCTTCATCTTCTTTTCGTGCTCAGGTACGGGGTCTTAAATAATTAGGAAGAAAAATATTTGATGCTGGAGACATTGCGCATTGGCAATCTACCCGAAGCTTGGAAATAAATCTACAGTGATATTATTATCAATTATTTAGTGATTAATTTTGTCGGGATAAATTGGTGGGTTTTGGGCAGCTACTTTTCAGGAATTCAGTAAACATCCTGGAGCGTGATTTTATGATTTAGACAGTTCACGACTGTTAACAGGCAAATGCCTTGTGTCTTGTGAATCACAGGCTTATTTCGCGCATTCTCTAATAGTAATAATATTAACGCTGAAAGATGAATATTGGCGACGTTCCAATGTTTTTTTTATTATCAGAATCCAACGACATTGCGTGGGATTCAAGTTTGACGCTTGTTCAGCATAAAACGAAGAAAAATCGTAAACCGACATGTTTCACAAATAACATAAACACTGGAATATTTACCCCAAAAAACAGAGACTGATCAAGAAGAAGAGATATATCAGGCGGATTCTTACCACAGTTTCCGGAATTGGAAAATAATGCATTTTAGTAGATATTTAATTAAAAAAACAGACAATTTAACATATTTTCTTCACGCCATGTTTTGACAAAATAATATTAAAATAGTTTTTTTCCTTTATTAATTAAACCTAAACTAAGAACCTTAGAACATATTTTAGGATCATGTGTTAATATTTTGGATTAAAGAAGAGAAGAAAATAAAACTAACCTTAAAACTTTGACATCAATGACAATGGCCGCCAAGCGAGTAATCGTTTTTAATTTTAACGAAATAACAATTAAAATTAATTTATTTTTCAATTCCGGAAACTGAAATAATTACTTCCCATTATTATCTAACTGATGTTAAGTGTTTTTTTTTTTTAATAAAAAGTACATATTAAGCGTGTCCCTATTAGGTAAATATTACCCAATTTAACAATATTATTTGCACCATCTCTTTTATCAATGTGACGTAAATAATAAGTTTTCCACCCCTCCTTTTCTCCATTGCCACCTCCAGGATCGACCCCCCCCCCCCCCTCCTTAGGGTCGAACCGCCCCCCCCCATTGCATGCTATAGCTGCACCCTTGGTTTACAAAGCGTATTTAAGCCCAAGCGCATATCAGTGAAAGGTCCAACGATTGAAGAAGGCAGGCAAGGCAATGCTGCAAAATTAAATTTTAGTAGTGACGTGTGGTCCACAAAGGCGAAAAATAAATAACTAACAATGGCAAATAATTAAAATTAATTTACTCGGATTTTTTCCCTCTTTTTGGAGCTGCAGTCTCTACGAGTTACATGCCCAAGCATAACATACATAATTCAAGGTGTCCGGAGGAAAGTGCATTAGCTTCGGAAGGAGAATCTACATGATATTACAAGTAAAAAAGTTCTTTATCTTTTTTTTTTTTTTTTATAAAAGGCGGAGACGGTTTACAAGTATATGTTCCCGTGAGCACTTAGGCCATAGGCCCATTGTGCTATCTCCCATTTTACCTCAATCATTTAGTAACAACCCAGTCCCTTTAATAAAGTTCACCAGGGTTGTCACCGGATATGTGGCTATGTCTTCTGGTTCTACTGTGTGTCTGTATCTGAGCCTAGTTCCCACCAGGGCAGGACATTGGCACCATAAGTGAATTGGAGTTTCTTCGTCCTCTTCACATTTCCTGCATCTATTGGTGTTTTCCACTCCCAATATCTGCATGTGTCTCCTGAGATGGCAGTGTCCCGTTAGTAGTCCTACCAGTTCCCTCAGCGAGTTTCTGTCCATATTGAGTAGTTTCATGGTTCGCCTAGGGTCTGGTCCTTTTATGAGTACTTTAGATTGTCTCATTCCAGGTGCCCTCTCC
Source organism: Glyphotaelius pellucidus (assembly GCA_936435175.1). Classification (NCBI taxonomy): domain Eukaryota; kingdom Metazoa; phylum Arthropoda; class Insecta; order Trichoptera; family Limnephilidae; genus Glyphotaelius; species Glyphotaelius pellucidus. Next base: position 31,722,546 of record OW386544.1, read on the forward strand.
CATTCTTTGCAGTGCTGGGATTCGATCCACCTATCAATATGTAGTTTTGTGTGGCAAGCTGCTACTCCTACAGCCGGCTCGGATCCCACAAGTGGTGCTTTCGCCCCTTTCCTTGCTAGTTCATCAGCCCGCTCGTTGCCCTCAATACCTTTATGTCCTGGTACCCAGATCAGGGTTATTTTATTGATGGTAACAAGTTTTGTAAGAATAGTCCTGCATTCCATCACCAGTCTAGAGTCGCATCGGTTACTTTCCAGTGCCATTAAGGCAGCCTGGCTATCAGAACATATGCTTATGTTCTTATTCCTGTACCCGATACGTATATTCTCCTGTGCGCAGGCCAAGATGGCTTCCATCTCAGCTTGAAACACAGTACAGTATTTCTAGAGGTATACTGAGTTCCCTCTTGGATCCCTGCAGACAGACCCCGGCCCCTGTTCCTTCCTCCATTTTGGATCCATCTGTGAACCAGATTAGTTCCTGTTTGGAGGTTGGACCTGGAACCGTGTCCCATTCCTCCCTTGTGGGGTAGATCACCCCGAACTGCTGTTTAAAGAAATAGTCGGCTTGTTTGCCGTCCTGCTTCATTCCAGCTGTCGGGCTAATTGCCCTCAGTCTTGTTCCGATCTCTGTATGACTGTTTTTGGGCAGCTCACCTCTCCATTGACCTTTATCTTTTTACTTCGTTACTTCTACCATTTTACTTCTACCACTCTTTTTGGAGCTGCAGTCTCCACGAATTGTATGTCCCTGAATAACTACACTGAATAAATATATTTCAAGGTGTCCGGGGGTAAAGTGCATTAACTTCTGAAGGAGAATCTACATACATGAAATTACAAGTAAAATAGTTATTTATCTTTTTTTTACTTCTACCATCATGTAATTACCCCACGAAGTTAATACAACTTTCTCCCGGACTTCCTGTATAACATGCGTCTATAACTGATTTTTAAAATATTGGCACTGTGCTATAAGTGTGAAAATGCTGTTTAACTAGTTTCTAGTTTATAAAGAAAGTTAAAAGTTAAAAGCGAAACTAGTAATCTAAATCTTTTATTTTATGTAATTTTTGGTTTCATGTTCCTTTATTACAAATTTTATTATATCGAATTTTTTATTATGCTGTTTAATCAGAGGTTAAGTCACAAGGAGGAAATCCTTAATTGGTTTTATTTTGGCTATACAAACAAGTACAAACTGTAAAAATGTAAACTGTCGATTTCCAGAAAATAAATAAATGAACACCAAATAAGTAACTTTGATTTTAATAAAATGTTAAATGGGCACTCCCTTGCTTCCCTTTTGACCGATACTAAAAAGTACCATGGACTCTACCAACACATTGTGCAGGCTTGACCAGAATATTTTCTCTAATTTGCATATTATATGTTCCATTATTAGCTCTTATGTTTTCTCATTTCGATATCATTTTACACGTATACTTATCCCGTTTTGTACGATATATTTATATAATAATTGTTGGTATATATAAATACGGTGTGCCACAAGGAATATAGAGTAGGAGTATGATTCCGAAAACTGTTACCTCAACGTAACACAAAATAATATAAATAACAAGATATTTAAACTATGAACAAAGCCTAAAACCACAAAAATTTAGTCAGACTATAAACTTTTCAGATCAATAAAGGACATTCGTGGGATGCAAACCGCAGAAAAAACCGCAAAAATCCGGAATACAATTTCCTTTAACATTTAGTATAAGTTTCAAGTGAATAATATGTTCGCTTGCAATAAATTCAGCAACTGAGAGAACTAGAAATTATTAACATTTTACAACAGAGTTGGCGATACTTTCAACATCACTATTAAAAGACTACTGTTCAGAATCCAAAGTTTGCTTCAGATGGCTTTAGCCGTGTTAGGTAAGTGACCAGATATGAATCGCAGTTACTCTCCAACCCTTTTATTAACATCTCTTTCTCCTCCCCACTCTTTTTCAGTTGGGTATGCCATAGTCCAATGGATCCGGGCAGTTGGAACTTTTGTGCATAAAACGAAAAAATAAAATAATAGTATAGGTTGATAGAGGTATTTTTTGCTTATTGTCTGCTGGAAATTTCTTCTCATCAGATTTTTAGTGGAGAAAAAAATGGTGTTAATGTTATAATAATAGTTATAAATTGTAGTGAGTAGAAATAAATATGTTGTTTCAACGCCCTTCAATAGATGTCGTTAGTTCAGGTAGTTAAATGTAGTTTTGAGGTGTCTCAAAAGATGTCAGTAAAGTAGTACTATAGGAGAGTGTCAACTGTCGCCGTTCGTGTCTAATACTCAAACGTTTACGGAAATAGCCGATGATATCCGATCAACAGCTAGGCACCTTCAGTGACGAGATCCCTTGCTTCATAATTACACGGAGCATCCATTAGAACGGACGTTTGGTCCAGTTACATATTCGTTGTAAACACACGATAATGTAAATAAACAATACTTACTTCAAGTCATCCCAATCATTTGGACTAAAGAGCATTATACACATGAATATCTCTATCTCGATAATACATATCTTCTTATTCAATATCTTTAGAGCATCCATTAGAACGGACGTTTGGTCCAGTTACATATTCGTTGTAAACCACTTGATAATGTAAGTAAAGACTTACATCAAGTCATCCCAATCATTTGGACTGAAGAACATTACATAAATGAATATAATATCTATCTCGAATAATACATATCTTTTTATTCAATATCTTTGTAATTAATATTTATTTTAGTTTATTAGGGGTAAAAACAGTTATACGTTTTTCTTATCAATCTTCTATCTACTCATATATGTATGTATAACAAAATTTTGATTTATCAAATAAGAGGAAAATTACTGTAAAACCAGAGCAACGCCGGGGTTGTTTTCATAATATAAAATATTTATTACATCCCAGGAAGACATGGCCCGACCAATCGAACAAAACACTGGTCGTAAAAATGTGGCAAATATAAATAATATGAAAATTGCGTGTTAGTAAAGTGAAAACTTTGTTAGAACCGTTGTGATTTAAAACTCGACGAAACAAAAAATAGTGAAACTAAAAAGAGGCAAACACATATATGCAGTTAAGTTAGCCTTTCAGAAACTGGGCGTACTGTACAGGGCCCGCAGATACTTTAATAGTAACAACTGTTAACCCTGTACAAATCGCAAGTGCGCCCCACGGTTGAATTTGGCAGCCACCTCTGGTCTGGAGTCCCAAAATTCTTAAAAAAACACTCGACTCTGTGCAAAAATGGGCGGTCCGTTTGATTAGATTCTCGTAACTTAACAAATGGCAATCTTTAGAGCACAGGCGTCAGCAGGGAATGCTGTCCTTTTTCTACCGGTTTTACAATGGAAGATGCTCCGAGGAACTAGCGTCATTGATTCCCTCGGCACCGGTGCATAGTCGGGAAACATGCCAAACACGCGCCCAACATTTGTACACGGTTGACATTAGTCACTTGGGAACGGGTCGTTTCTTCTTGTTCCTGAGTTCAACAGCTCGGCTGTGGAACGATTTGCAGGCCTCTGTGTTTCCTCCCTCCTACAACACGGGTCTCTTCAAGACCTATGTTCACTCCTTCCTTTCCTCAAAAACACCCTCCACAGAGCATCTTCAAAGATGACATAGGCCCTGAGGGAAATTATTTTCCTCAGGGCCTCCTAGGTGGAGTTAAAGTAAAAAAAATCTAAAGGATTTAGCCTGCGAAAGAATGAAATGGTGTAATCGGTCTTCTTTTTGTGCGGTTTCGTAGCCTAACGGTCTCCTCTTTATGCGGTGTTTCGTAGCTTCCCCACTCTTGTCTACTTTAGTTGTGTGAAGGTTTTACTTTTACCGCGTGTGAATTGCACACTATGATATTTTTTTGAAAATCATTTTTGTTAATATTTTCGGGTTAATTTTAGAACACCGGATTAGATTCCTGAAAGATTTATGATAAACCGAAAGGAAAACAAACCACAAACGGAGGTACCCACGTTCGTTTCTTTTTCAGTAAAGAACGAATAATTTATTAGGAAGCACCGATTTAGTATTTTAGACGTAAACAGCAATTTTACCTCCGCGGTGCCGCGCCGCGACGCCAAGGTCTATCTGTTTATATATGTGAAGGAGCGCTGCTTCTCGTAAATGGTAGATTTCTTCGCTATAATATTTTGCTTTGAATCGATACAAGTCTAAGACGAGAATATTGGCGCGAGGTAATTCTCACTATGTTGATTTAGTGTGGAGGGCGCATAAAAGTCTTATTAACTTATTTGTTGTTATTGTGTTTAAGAGGAATATAAACGCTAGAAATATTTCGATTTTCATGCTTTCAAAATTTAAAATCGAATTATTTTCACGAGGCAAGTAAGCGAAAAAGTGGTTTTTATTTATTTTGTGCATAATTTTATAAGAACGAAAAAAGTTAGAAAATACAAAACCTCAAAAATTGTCTTAGCCATAAAGGGGTATTTAAAAAAAATTGTTTCTTAAGTTTTTCACAGTTAAGTCATGCAAAAACATTTTTTTTGTGGTTTACGCTTTATATTTTTTGTTTTGTAAATAATAATGTTATTTTAATTCCAATGCATAGAAAAGCTACGAAAAGTTTCAATTTATCCTGGGGATTTATCCTATTATTATAGTTCGTTTAACTCCGTTATCATATCATAATATCATAATAAGCCAGTTATTTCGCATAACTAAATAAACGCGTATATTGACAGTTTTTTTTTTTTAGCGACTATAAAATAATTGTACATACAAAATATAATGGTGAATTTAAGTAAGTATAGATATTGTATTTCTTAGTCCTCCTCACTAGGGGGTCCTGTGCCGAGGTGGGCTAAAGTTATTTAAATGTAGTTTATTTGTCTTCTGTGTCATTTTTAGTGTCTTCATTAGGGTTTTTTCATTGACCTCTTTCAGCCATATTTTTATTCTTGATTTGTACTCATTAGAATTTTTTATTAATTTTATGTCTTGGGGAAGGATGCTATGGAGTTTTGTTACAAAGTATGAGTAATTTCTTTGCCCGAATGTGGTTTTATAACTTGGAATATTTTTTATGTCATTTTTATTCGATCTAGTGTTATGCATACACGGTCTAGTAGAGGATTCAGTATTTTTGAATAGCTTCAATAATATATTTTTGGCATATATTTGTTATATATTTGGTACGTCAAAGCTATAGAAAGTTTCAAGTGAAGGCGTTTTAATGGGTTAACCGCAACTTACCTGATACTATGAGGTTCGAAAAATTTATCAATCGTCGGTCGGAATATCTCTTACCAATTGTTGACCGTGATCGCAAATATTGATAACTGACATATGGTTGACGGATTTGGTTAATATCGTATTGACACAGGATTTTATCAACCGATCGTACTAGACCTCTAGATATTTACACGAGTAGACCATCACAGCATTATTAGATAAATTATAATTAATTATACATCAATTCATTATATGCGATAAATTGCAAGTAATTAGGCAAAATTCAAAAGAAAAGCCATATTTTTTATCGGGAGAGATTACTGATAGATATAGTTAAGACCTACAAATAACCTTTTGATAATAGTTGTATGCAGATTAATCAATTATATGTAAATTAGATAATCAATAAATTATTCACAGAAAAAGTACCTAATCTAAAAACTGTGTGTTAATAATATTATAAAAACCCTCGATATGAAGGAATTATATCGATTATTTTCGATCTGCGTTAAGGGAACAGTCTTCATACTGATTGGAATGATATTTTGCTGATCAAAAAACCAATTCAAAACACCTAAGGCATATAAATCTACCTTAATTCTAATTAAAATTACCTTCTATAAAAAATAAAAACATATACATTTTTTATAAGTCAAATGTATAATAAATGTTATCAATACTTCACTTTTTGTCGTTTCCTGTAAAAATAACTAATAAAAAATTCGGACACTTGTAGAATTTTTTTACAAATTGCGGTCGGAAATCATAGAGGGTATATTTTATTTTTTGTATTTCTTGGGCATTAACTACGTAACAATTTCTAGACATTTGTTTTGAAAAGTCTTATTTTCTATGTACATTTGTTACTTAATTTTTTTACCGGATTCGACACATCCGTGTCATTCACTAGCAAACTTAAAACTAACTTATTAATATTTGATTTTATTTTTTTGTTTATTAAAAATTAATTTAGCCGATAAAATAATAGGTTCCAAGCCAACTGAGAATAAAGTCAACTCCACACCTCTTTGAAAATTCTTTAAAAGCTGTGAAAAAAATCATTTTAAAATAGCCCATATTCCTAACCTAACGTAACATACTTGACCATTTTTTATATATATTTTTCATCACTCTTAATGACTTTTCTGAGATGGTTCTAAGTTGGTTTCATTCTCAGTTGTACGGTCACCAAAATAATATCACCCTGCAAATCGCCCTTATTAACAATGCTCCCACGTAATTTTGACTCCTCCCACCTTTCTTCCCCTCCCCCAAAATCATTTTTCTTTTTTGTACAGAATAACACCGAAAATAAAACCTTTGAAAATAATGTGTACATTTTAATTTTTCTGTGGTTAATTTTTTGATTGCATTAAAATGCAATGCATTTGAATACAAATCGCAAGTGCGCCCCACGGTTGAATTTGGCAGCCACCTCTGGTCTGGAGCTCCAAAATACTTGAAAAATACCCTCGACTCTGTGCAGAAACGGGCGGTCCGTTTGATAGATTCTCCCATCTTAACGAATGGATTGCAACCTTTAGAGCACAGGCGTCGGGTGGGAATGCTATCCATGTTCTACCGGTATTTCAATGGCAGGTGCTCCGAGGAACTAGCGTCATTGATCCCTTCGGCACCGGTGCATAGTCGGGAGAGACGCCAAACGCGCGCCCAACATATGCACATGGTTGACATTTGTCACATGAGAACGGGTCGTTTTTTCGACTCGTTCTTGAGTTCAACAGCTCGGATATGGAACGATTTGCCCGCATCTGTGTTTCCTCCCTCCTACAACATGGGTCTCTTCAAGACCAATGTTTATTCCTTCCTCCCCTCAAAAAGACCCTCCACACAGCATCCCAGATGACACAGGCCCTGAGGGAAATTATTTTCCTCGGGGCCTTCTGTGTGGAGATAATGTAAAAAAAAAAAATTCAAATCAGAAAATAAAACTTTTCGAAACAAAGTGTACATTTTAATTTTTCTGTGGTTAATTTTTTGTTTTGAATACAAAGCGTGGTGTTTTCTCTTTCTAACACCGTTTAGATCATATTTCTCACCATGACACTAAGGGAGACAAAACGATGTCTATGAGACCTATACGAGCAGTTCCCGAAAGCGAACGAATTAGCTTGAGGGATTCATGAGTATTAGTTGAAAATTAAGGATATTAAGGGTAAGAGTAGGGTGAGAGAGGCCAATGGAAAAACTCTAGAAACGACTTAGATGACGCACCTAATTAATGAAAATAAATAACATTAGACTGCCTTAACAGAGGGCCCCTAGCAAGGAAGACCAAAAACCATTGTTATATTGATCTACACCAGAGGTTCCCAAACTTTTTTTTCTCGTAGACCACTTTCAAAATTTTACTGGTAACGGTGGACCCCCTGGTACATTTCTACCATATTCCCATAACTCGACACGCTTTGTACAGAATATTGAATGGCCAGGTGTGGTCTGTTACAACGGAGCAGTACCGGATCTTCAACTTTTTCAAACGGGGGCAAAATGGACCAGTAAATCTCGACGGATGGGGCGTAATGGGATATGGGTATGTTCCTATCCCAATACAGTACACCCATATCCCAACGCCCCCCCCCCCTCCTTTCGCCCTTGCCTAACTGGGCGTTTTAAGATCTCATGCATAACCGGTACAACAACGTGCGCTGTACGCCAGTCGCTTAAAATAGAGCCACAATCTTGCGGGGTTTGCCTTCATTTACTTTAACTCAACACAGGAAGCCCTGAGGAAAACAATTTCCCTCAGGGCCTATGTCAACTGAGATGCTGTATGGAGGGTCTTTTTGAGGAGAGGAAGGAATGGACATTGGTCTTGAAGAGACCCATGCTGTAGGAAGGAGGAAACGCAGAGACCGGCAAATCGTTCCACAGCCGAGCAGTTGAACACAAGAACGAGTCAAATTTCTCATGTGACAAACCGTGCGCATATGTTGGGCATGCATTTGGCGTGTTTCCCGACTATGCACCGATGCCGAAGGGATCAATGACGCTAGTTCCTCGGAGCATCTTCCATTGAAATACCGGTAGAACAAGGATAGCATTCCCACCCGACGCCTGTGCTCTAAAGATTGCAATCCGTTTGTTAAGTTAGGAGAGTCTATCAAAGGGACCGCCCGTTTCTGCACAGAGTCGAGGTTTTTTTTTTAGGTATTTTGGGGCTCCAAACCAGAGTTGGCTGCCAAATTCAACCGTGTGGCGCACTTGCGGATTTGTACAGTGTTAGCAGTATTGTGGAGTTAATGTAAAAAAAAAACTTTAACTAAAATTGTCAAATAGATTACGAAAATTCGTCTTTGGAAACTTAGAAACCTTAGAAAATGGTAAGGCGTAGTTAGAACCCTATCCAAATGAAGTGATCAACCATAATGCGCCTCGTTTTTCAGATCAACTGTCAGATACAAACAAAATCGAGAGTGTAAGTGTACGGAAATAATATACAATGTTACTGCCCCGTCATCGAAAAAACACAAAATATAAAATATCTCGGAGTAATAATTGATGAAAATCTTAGATGGGACCTACACATCAAAGAAATTACCGAAAAACTCATATGCCTTATATATTTCTTTAAAAATCTAAGAAGCGTGGTAGATAAAAAGGATATGAGAAAGGTCTACTACGCGTTGTGTCATTTTCGAATTGAATGTGGAATCATAGGATGGGGATCTGCTACACTTAAGTACATACACAACCTGAATACGATTCAAAAAGGAATCATAAAGACCATATTGAAAGTGCCCATTAGAACGCCTTCAATTGATATTTTCAAAAGCTTTGACGTACCAAATGTGCAACAAATATAATATTATTATTATAATAAAAAAATATATTATTAAAGCTTTTCAAAAATACTGAATCCTCTACTAGAGCGTGTATGCATAACACTAGGTTGAATAAAAATGATATAAAAAACATTCCAAGTTACAAAACCACATTCGGACAAAGAAACTACACATACTTTGCAACAAAACTTCATAACATCCTTCCACAAGACATAAAACTTATAAAAAATTCTAATGTATTCAAATCAAGAATAAAAATATGGCTGAAAGAGGTCAATGAAAAAACCCTAATGGAGACATTAAAAACGACATAGAAGACAAATAAAATATATTTAAATAATTTTAGTCCGCCTCGCTCCCCCCCCCCCACAGGCCCCCTAGTGAGGAGGACTAAGAAATGCAATATTTAACATTAAATTCATCATTATATTTTGTATGTACAATTATTTTATATAGTCGCTAATAAAAAATAAATAAAAAAAGTTAAAATCTTGTAAAATGAATTGTTATTGAAAAAGCTTGATGTTAGAACTTTGTAGTACATATATCTACGAAAGTACAACACAGATGGTTCTGAAAATTATTTTGGATATAGAAATGAGCAAAAGAAATGCCTTGGCATTCAAAGGTCATTTTTGAAAAAAATGTTAGTTAGAACTCTATCCAAATGAGATGACGACATTGCGGTAATGAGCTTTTCGGAAATTGGAAATCCTGTTGGAATAATAATAAAAGTCGAGCTTTTACCTTCTCTAAAAAGCTGCTGAAAGCGCTGCTAACGTACGGAAGAAGTTCAACACGTCCACTCCCTACCCAACAGCAAACACGTTTCGCGTGGGAGTGTTCGGACAGCGTGACTCAGAATCCATTCCGCTGTGTATACAGTTTTTCACAAGTCTAAAAATTATTGGCATACTGCCCGTTTAAAAAATAAATCAATCAACCATTGGATCATGATTTCACAAGGTTCATTTCAGAATGTATCGATCAAACATAGCCAAATTGTCGATAACGTTAGTTATTTATAATATATCTGAAGATTAGGCAGGATTAAGTGAATCAAGACAGTTCATGACAAGAGTCGCAAAAGCAAGAAAAACGGTAGTCCAAAGTTATAACACTGAAAATAATAATTGTTTAAAAATTGAACACAGCCTACATAATTAGTAAAAGCCAGTTTACTGTTGTTTACCAGCCGGTAAACAACAAAATTGTATATATTTTTTGAAAATGGTGTACGGTATTTTCAAATAATTTAGCAGACTGTACATTTAATTTGTACGGTACTTTTGTTTTTTTTAACATTAGCTCCACCCAACTCCAATTACAGTGCAAGGCGACAGGTCGAGAGCATCTAGCTGGAGAGGTCAAAAGGCCTCCCTTAACCAGTCTCTCGATCCGCCCCGCCACGCAGAAGGTGGGTAGACGCAATCTTGTTCCAATATTGTAGTTTTTATCCTTAGAATAAGGAAGAAACCTCCAGAAGAAACATTTGGAATCGGGCGAAATCACGCACTCCTTTCTCAGTAGGCGATAGAGTTTACTGTTTTATTGATTTATTCAAGAAATGCATGTTTTATCTTATTTTGTGAAGTTCAGGCACAAATTTCAACTAAAAACATAATTTTCCACATTGTACAAGAAAAGCATGCCCAAAAATGAGTTCATAAGCAGTAGATTTTGCACTTCAAAAGCATTTTATTTTAATTAATTTATTTCTTTAAAAGGCTTAAAAGGTACCTACTCAATTTTAGCAAAGGCCAAGATATGTTCTGCTCCCAGTATTTAATCAAAGCATCTATAATAATTGTAGACCATCAAATTTCCAAACTAAACCACATCACATTAAGCGACAATAATCTAATAAAAGATTAATTTTATACATAAGAGCGTATTATGGTTCAATTATAGCATTATTAGATAAAGGAATCACTCTTTAATACATATATACCAATGCCAATATATTGAATAGCCAACGCAAATTTGTTAACAGAAACAGAAGTTTTAAACAAAACAATTAATCAACATTTTAAACTATTATGAAACGAAACAATTATTTAGAAATTTAAATTAAAATTAATCGTAAGCCAATTGAAACCGGTTGGTGAATAAATTTAAATAAATTAGTAGTTTAAATCAAAGTTTTTGAATATTGTTAGAATACTAGTGGTCAAAATTCGACCATAATTAATTTAATGTGTAATGTTTTTTTTAATTGATTTAATGTATTTTTTATGTATAATTAAAAAAAATTGCATTCTGCACTCCTTCTCCATATAAACTATAAGTGTGCGAAATTTCATATTCCTCCGTCCGAGGCGGACGACCAGGGCACACTCAACCCCATATTCCTACCCACCCCTTAAACCCTTTTCCTTCCCAGAACTCTCCTCCCCTCCCTTTCCTTTTTAGAAAACCCTTCACACAGCATCCCCAAAGATGACATAGACCCTGAGGGAAATTATTTTCCTGCATGGAGCTAATTTAAAAAAAACAATTTAATTGAAAAGGTGTATTAATTATCCAGAATATTATTAATCCCCCTTTCTTTATTAAACACCTACTAGTGGTCGCCCAATGGTCGAAATTCAATCATAATTGTAGTGTTTTTATTTTATTGCATTAATTTATTTTTTATGCATAATTAAAAAAATATATTAGCATTCTACACTCCTTCTCTATATAAACTATAAGTGTGCGAAATTTCATACTTCTCCGTCCGCGCAATTTTCGTAAAAAGGGGTACAAAGTTTTTGCTTCGAGTATTAATATACTGATGACGATGATGATGATAACAAAATATTATGTCTCACTAGCCTCATCTCTGATGAAACTATATTCCTTTGAGATCTATTGCAGTCTATTGCAAGCCACCTTTTCTTTTTCTTGAATATGTCAAACCACAAAGTGATTACCTTCTACGAAAACAGGTTATTATCAATTTAAAATGTATTTTAAAGAAAATTGAAGACTCTGAAATCTTCCATCGGATTCCATGACGATTGGTCCCCCGACAGTTAGCCTCACGGCACACTTGTGTACAATATGCAGTCGGTTTAGGGAAAATACGGTGTAGCTACCTACACAAAAGTGGCCTGAAGGGCTGTGCAGATAGGATACACCGCGAAATAACAAAAGTATAAAACAATTTTTCATGCAAATGCATCAACAAAAAAATACTTATCTATATACTGTATATACCAGCGTATAAGTACAAAAAATCTACACTGTAAATGAATTCGTTTGATTTTCATATCTTCTTATTATCAAAGGTATTTTTGAAATCGATATTTGGTTTATAATTATTATAATTTCGGGGGGCCAACTGTCAGGGGACCAACTGTCGGGTCACCTTTCAATCGTCATACAAACAACAGTTTCAATTTTTTAATGACAGTAGAATATTCAGGATAAATTAAATCGACGGTCCTAAAGAATAAAGTCGAATCTGCTGAAAATTGAAAATGTTTTGTTGGCTTATTTTGTTGATTTAAAAGTCTGTGCTTTTGGAATTTTGATTTCAATTAAATTAAACAACACTACTACAAAATTACAAAATCGTACATCCGACATTGTTTTTCGAGACCATCGAAATGTACGTAGTAATAATAATACGTTTAGTAATCCGGAAAAAAGCATATTCAGTATTTTTACAGATTTAGATTTTAGATAGCATTCAGTTTAAAAATTGCAAACTTTTAAGCTGAATATTATTATTTTTTTTATTTTAACTTTTATGACTAAAAGAGAGAAAAAAATATTTGTCCCAGAGGTGCAAATATCTTTTTCTGATTTTTCTGTTTCCAGATTTTCGATTGAGTTTCGCTCGTGGTGTATTCATTTAATTAAATATTGCAATTTTAAGCTGAACTTTTATTTATGAGAGTAAAAGCTATAATAAATTCCGTGATAATCTATACTTAATATTATAAATGCGAAACAGTGTTTGTTTGTTACGCTTTCACGCGCAAACCAATAAACCGATTTTTAAAATTATTTCACCGTTAGAAAGCTACTTTATACGCAAGTAATATAGAATAATGGTAAGCTATGGCGTTATGAAATTATAAATATTAATATATTATATTTATTATACGTTTTCTGTCTCTAACAAATGCGAGTTATTGATAACGTCAGAAAACAAATATTGATATATTTGCGGGAAATTTTATTTCATGTGTCGTAATTAATATCTATCTTTTATCTTTATAAATAAAAATGAATCTCCGAAATGTTTGTACGCGCATAACTTCCGAACGACTGCATTATGAAATTTAGGTGGCACGCGAGCTGTTTGAAAACTGAATGTACCGGGAATGAATGTATGGAAAGAGGGAGAAGGGAGGGGGGGATAATTGATAAGCAATTACTTAAGTAATTACTGTAGCAAGCGCTACAATAATTTCCCCCTAATACCATGCGAGCGAAGCCGCGGGTAAAAGCTAGTATTAAATAAGTGGACATATTTGCAATCAAATATTATAAACAATACTTACCTCAAAGATCGAATCATTGTATTTATTTATTGATATTAGGGTGCCACCTGTGTTTGCCGAATAAAGCCTTCATAATCATTCACTTATCTTCATTTTTACCTTAGGCGTTTTAACGAGATTACTGTTTTGAGTTATTTGTCTAAATATTTGATCAAATGCAAGAATTGTCATTCAAAAAATTTAGTTTAAAAAATCAAGCGAGTCTGACACGCGAGTCGTAAATTGTCAAACTGTAATAGTATTATGATAACTTCACAGATTTATGATAAATTTGATTTCATTAAAAAAAGAAAAGCTTTTTCCTGACACTAAACTCTAGCTTCGGATTATGTGACTACGTGAAACATTTATGGAAGGTAGAAAGTTGCTAAGAGATGTTATGTGCGCATCCGTATAGATGTGAATTTGAACGACTTTTCCACTGATTTTCCGGGCATTTATCTACGTCACTTATCAAATTATTGCAATGATTAAATTGTAGTAAGTGGCTAACCTTTTCGACAAGGCTGCTACCCATAATTTAATTATTGATATTGTCGATTCAAATTGCAATATTTCAGGTATACCTGCATGTATGCGTATTTAAAATTTTTCAAAACGTCGATCATGACGTTCGTTATGTTGTGGTATACACTATACATACAAAAAAATATATTTTTAAAGTTTTACGTTAAAAAAACAAAATATAAGACCACCTGCTTCACAAGTTTTTTGTTGTCTTTAAACATTTTTAAAACTGAAGAAATTCTGTAGACATATAGTGAAAAATTTACAATAAAAACTGTGATGTTATTGTGATGTATTCTTTTTTAGGCGTAAATTATACTTTGCAAACCTTAATAGAAAATTATCTACACTAAATTCAATACAGACACCCAATTCTACCTATTTACATAAATAAAGTAGTACGTATTCAGCATCAATTATTATTATTAATAAAATGTTAGGTAGGTCAGGACTGTAAACATTATAATATTATGGTCAAAGGGTAAAATATAATTATTGCTAATATTTCGTATTTGAAATATTTAAAAAAAATATATAAAAACAATATTTAGATTAATTTGTCGATTTGAAATCAAAAAACCAGCCTTCAAAAAAGGTAAATATTTGGGTCGCGACAAGGGTGAAAAAATGGCCAACGCGTAAAGTCATAATAACATGTCTGTTATTTCATTAAATGGAAATATTTTAAATTATTTTTCATACACCAGTATACTGATCGAATATTTGATAATGAATAAACCATTTTTAATTGTTTTCATATGGTTTTAATGGTGAAAATTGCAAATTAGACTCACCCGATTCACGTCGATAGAGCTTTCGACCGCACCTCCTTGGATTCTGCGCAGAGGCGAGGAGAGTTTTCCACTTTTCCACTATCTTCTCTCACTCTCCTCGCGAAAACAGATGGTTGTTCACTTCCCGCGAAGTTTCAAAACCTTGCCCCATCAAACAAAACAAGTTTTTATAGGCATTTCAAAGTGAGCTTTGGCTGTTATCTTGCAAGGCGTTTGCAATCTGGATACCAACTTTGTATTGGCCTGCATTTTAAAGCTAAATAGTCCAAATTCAAAGCTGATTCAATACTCAAATCAAACAGTTCATTGTAATCATATAATTTTAGTTGAATTTTCTTTCGCGAATCTGTGTACCGTCGTTACGAATCAGACCGGTATGCAAAAAGTCCGTGAAAAGCAGATTGCGATGTGCAAGTTAGTTTAACAGCAGGTTTCACGGTATATTTAGATCGTGCAAGTATTTCGCTCGTCCGCACGGGTGACCATCGGCTCGCACGAAAATAAACTGCCGAAAGGCGCGCGCGATCACAACACCGCCATGTTCGCGTCGACGGTCGCCATGGCAACCGCGCATGCGTACCGCCATATCAATAATATAAACACGCGGGAAATGATTCAGTGATTTCAGCCTTGTACGGACTTTTGTTCTTCAGTTATTATTTTGTAAAGAGAACGACTTTATTCTAATTATTGCTGATTCGGTTGAAGATTAGCGCTTGCTTATTCTCGCGTTCATGGTTGAATTTGTTTATAGCACCATTTTCGCGATCTTTTAGTTTGGAACTAAAAGTACTTTACTATCAGTTCCAAGAACCACTAATTCTCTTATTTAACATAAACTGCGTAAGCGTAATTCACGCTATGATTTTTTTCTATTATTCAGAACAAAATGTTTCAATTTTCTTCATAAAATGAATGTTGATTTTAAATCTTGTCATCAAATAGAGTTTCTTAGCTACCTCTTGGTTAATTATTCAATTTTACAAAAAAATTATGTAAGCATTTAACTTTGTTCTAGTAAAATGTTGTGATTAGATTAAAAATTACAAATATTGAAATGCGAGTGAGTGGCGGGCGGCCCAGTGGCGGGATTCGGGCGGACACCGGGTGGGCGGCGTGGATTTCGTTTTGATACAAATCTACAGTCTTTTCAGAAATTGATTAAATTTTGCACACTTGGCCTTCAAAACAAGAGAAAGGTCGCTAGCTACACGAGACTTCGAAAAACTCCGTATGAAGCTTAATTAATAAAAACGCAAAGAGAATAATAAAAATTAAACAGAAAATAATGATCATTTGAAAGTTTTTACAAAAGGAACACAGCAAATCAAATTCATTTTGGGAGGCGGGTATGGGTAACGCCGCCATGGGAACCATTTATTGGATAACCAACACCTCTGCCATAGGTCACCCCAAGTAGTTCGCTACATTTGGCAGGAATGCCTGGGTTCATGGGGTGAGGTTTGTCTAGGTGTTGGCGGCGAATGCGTTTGCCCGCCTACTGCGTGGCGGTTCAGATCGGGAGAGACTGGTTGAGGAAGCCCTAACCTAGATCTCTCCAGCTGGACTCTCTCGATCCATAGCCTTGCACCGCAGTGGGAGGGATGGATTAATACGTCCGTCATTCCTGGACACGTTTTCCCCCAATTCTTACCCATCCTCCACACCAACTGAGGAAGCTGTTGTAAAAAATATGACGAAAAACATAAAAACGTAAATTTTAACGAAATTAGCGAATATCGCTACGAGTACGAAACACAGTGTACGAAATGGAGAAAAAACCCGAATTACCTAAGTGGTTTTTGCAAACTTTAATGTTTTTAATTAAAATATTTTTTTTTAGTGTAGCACAATAGTTTCTGCATTTTATGTGTTTATTTAAATTTTTCAAAAGCGCTTGACGGAAGTTTGGCAACGCCTCAAAGTGTGTCGTAAATTTGATGTTCGGCATCGCATTTTTCACTTCGCTCCTACGCGTGGGCAGAGACGGTTGTGTATTAAGTGACGTTTAGATACATATACAAACATTTGTTTTGTATGAAATTCTTCAAGGTATTCTTAATTTTATTTACGAAATTGTATATCAATATCACATGTGTGTGAGATTTGAACTAACGTCTAATGTTTCACTATTTTTGTATTTTTTTCTGTTAAAATGCTTATTTCAATTAGCATTTAGAAACAAAACATCGTTTGCTCCCATTTATGAGTATATACATATTGTAGACTAAAATCTCACCTTTTATATCATATATAAATTGTGATCATCTTTTGTCCTCCCTTGAACAATTTTGTTATTTTCAGGAAGGCCTTATATGCATTCCCCAGAGAGAATTTTTCGGGGCATTAAAAGAATGGGGTAAATTAAATGCCAATTCTGTGAAATCAAAGGAGGTTTTAATTAATTACATAAAACAAATATACCACATAGCAGGTAGGAACATTTTGAGCCATACATTTCACAAAACCGTAAAGAATTTTTCACTACAGTTCATGAAGAAATGGAGAAAAAGCCGCAGTTACATTGTGAGGTTTGAAGAACAACTTTTTGACAAACAACAAAAAAAATTTTTTTACTTCAAAATAGTTATAAGTCATTAATAAGATTCTGTATGGTGATCTTACACAAGGGCGTTCCTGAAAGTATCGTCCACTCTGAAACCTCCCGCAGATATAACTACCCAGTATTATTTTAAAAGATTCTGTTGTGAAATAACACAATTCAATCAAATAAAATTTACTTGCGCACGCCAGGATTCGGTTTACTAGTCAAGAGCCATACCCCTTGACCACGGAGGTCGTCAAAACGTACTACCGGTACTATCGTGTACTGTATATTTAAAAGGGTTCCATTTAAAATGATTTTTCTATGGATACCTACATACTTCCTGGATTTTTTTTGTATTTCCAACGTATTTAGGTACACAAATGTAATATATTGAGTAGGTACCTAAGGGTTGTAATATATTGAGTAGATACTTAATATGTTACAACCTGTTGTAATATATTGAGTAGGTAGTTACGAGTCCACTATTCGAATTTCGACCGATTTCTTATATATCTCGCTGAAACATTTGAAGTTTTTAAGCTCTTAAAAAAATATATGTTATTTTTGGAGATAATATCTAGATACGTTCCACGCCGAAACGCAAATTATATGAAATTCCCTCGATAGAAAAAAATCGCAAAGTATGCTCCGAAAATTATTCAAAACAAGTCTATTTCTATTATTTTACAAGTTATATTTGTAAAAAAAATCACAATGTTTCTTTAAATGATACTTAAGATACGTTCCACGAGATTTTTGCTCTATTTTAAACGAGTCATGTTTTATTAAGTTTTTTCGCCATTTTCGCTGCGATTTCATCACTTAAAATAATAGCGCGCTCTGTCCAACATTCGTAATTACACATCTCTCCATCTTCTTCTTTTTCAGCCGAATAGCGCCGCCTTAACCAAAAGGCAAATTTTTTTGCTATCTTTCTACTTCATCAGCAATTAATCATTATCATTATTCGTACAAATTTATTTTCAGCAAAGCTCGCGTGAAGTATCCTTTATCAGGGGTTTATATTGCAAGGAAATATTTAATCCACAAGAAGCCTTAGACGATAAAAAAATTAGCACTTTTGATATCTTATCAGTGATTACCACAATGATATCGGAAAATTGTGAAGAGACACGAGGCAGTTAAATACAGTGAGTACAATAATTAGTAAATGTAATTAAGAAGTATATTTAGTTATGACGAGTGTGACGCTAATGCAGGGTTTTCGGGTCATTGCTTCCGGCAGAACAGCGCTAAGGGTAGATACGGTCAGGACCGCACCTAAATGTTTTGCGCCCCCCGGGGCGAATTATAAATGTCGACCCCCCTATGAAAACCCATACTATAGCTAAATAATATTTAGACGTCAGTCAATACAATCGATTTAGAGTTTTTTTTTAAATAGTAAGTATTATTTTTTTACTGCTTCGGAAAGACTATTTGATAGTATGTACATATTATTTTCAAAAAGAATCGTTTAAGTTTCAATCAGCATCTTAGATGAGAAAATATCAAAAATAAAATTAACAAAACGTTGAATTCCCCAGTTTTAACAACTTTAATACAATTTCCTGACCCATTTCCCAGCAATTTTTTTCCCCAATTTCCAATTTTCTCCGTAGAAATTTTTGAAATGTACAAAACTTGAAAATTTTCCAAACACCGCATAACAAAATAAAAAGATCAAAAGAGTTTTTAAAAAGAAATTCGACTTATTTTCATACCAAAAACATTCCGATTTTCTACTTAACCAGAAAGAATTTTTTTCAGAAAAATAAAAATTTCCAACTTCACATAATATCAAAAAGGTGCAAGTAAGTGCGATTTTCTCAAAATAAATTTTTGCAAAAATAAAATTTTCACGATCAAAATTTCCTAAGATTCCAAACTTCACATAATACCAAAAAGATAAATGTCTAAATGTTTTTACAAAAAAAAATCGACTCATTTTCCCACCAATTTTCTGAGCTGAAGTTTCCTATTTTCCATTTATTTCCAGGAAAAATTTATTCAGAAAAGTAAAAATTTTCAACATGGAAAATTCCCAGGCATTACGTAATATCAAAAAGTAATTCAAATCTAAAAACAACCACAAAAGAAGTAAAAAGCACTTTCATAAAACTGAAGTTTCGGATCGCAATTTGAAAAAAATTTAGGAAACTTTGGGAATTTTTTATTATTTATATTTTCATGAAACGACAAAAAATGAAGGTGATAATAACGTCTATAATACATTTGTCAAATAAAATTTTATACATTTTTATTTTTTTTTGTTATCATGTTATCAATAATTAGAAAAAAGTAAGGTTAGTCATTTTTAAAACTTTTTTTATGTTTGGATGCAAAATTTTGATGTGTATTTCGATTTATAAAATTTGGAAGCGTAATTATCAAAAGTTCAAATTTCGTTTTCGGAAATGTTCAGAAATATTCCATTTATTTGGATTTTATTGTACAGCGGAAATATTTTGACCTTCTGACATCATATGGTCGAGATTTGAGGGGTTAAGCCATCATGGACTGAACGAATATAAAATCGAAAATACGTAAAACATACATAAAGTCAAAAATAAATCAAAGGAAAATGCGCTTCTGGGGCACGGATAAATCCCTCAGTCGTGTAGTTAGTAATAATCCCTAGCTTTTAGCACTGTGGCAGGAAAGTAAAAAGGTATAGGAAGCCATAGTTAACAGAACAGACGACAGACCTTCCTGTCTAGTTTTGCAGACATCTCACTGCCGCCTTGCCTGAGCTTATTGCTGTAAGAAGTGTATTTGTTCATTGTTCGAAATATTTACATAGTGTTAAAAATTATTATACCTATCAATGAGATTACCGATACCAAGAGATTGGGATGTGCGTAGGAGTCCACGGCAACTCAGAATCAAGTCAACACAACACCTTCTTGAAAAGTCATTATTCTATGAAAAAATAATTTTAAAATAGCCTATAACTTTAACTTAAAGTAACCTATTTAACCGATTTACAATAATTTTTTTCATCACTTTTAATGACCTTTCGAAGGAGGATCTGAGTTGGTTTCATTCTTAGTTGTACGGTCACCGTGCGTAGATAGTATATATATTAACACTACAATAACAAATGTTCACAGCATGCGTAAGACAATGTTTAGTTGTTACTAGTAGGTGAAGATGCTACTAGTGAAATAATAGAAATAATAATAAGAAGAAAAAAAATTGTACAGTTCACGCGGTAGAAGTGAAACCTTCAGAAAACTAAAGTAGAAAATAGTGGGGAGGCTACGAAGCACCGCACAAAGAGGAGAGCGATTATTCTATCACATTCTCTCAAAGGCTGAATCCTGTAGATGTAGGCATGTGTTTGTCTATTTATATTGTCGCTATTTTTCGTTTCATCGAGTTTCAAACCACAACGGTGCTAAAGAAGTTTTCACTTCAAAAATATAAAACACATGAAGTATACAATACAGAGAAATAAAATAAATAATAATAAAGTAACTACATAAATTTAGATCAAATACTTCTATTTGCCATGGCGTCATATTAGCTTGTCATTAATAAAATTAGCTTGTGTTTTTGAAGTGAAAACTTCTTTAGCACCGTTATGATTTGAAACTCTATTAAACGAAAAATAGCGACACTAAAAAGAGACGAACACATACATCTAGGATTTAGGCGGCGAAAGAATGAGATAGTATAATCGGTCTCCTCTTTGTGCGGTGCTTCGTAACCTTTCAACTCCTATTTGTGCGGTGCTTCGTAGTCTCCCCACTATCGTCTACTTTGTTTTCTGAAGGTTTCACTTTTACCGCGTATGAATTGCACACTATGTTTTTTATTAAGTATATTAACCTGTTTTAAAAATTTCTATATCGACACATTCCATGGCATTTTACAATCTACACATTCGAAACATTGTATTGAAATAGGCATTGTTGTTATTAAAAAGTGTTTGTGAATTATTTTTATTGGGACGTTATATTATTTTTATTAGATCCAACCTTTTCCTGTAAGTCATGGTTGAAGCTTTGCAGCAGAATATATATTACACAATATTGTGATTGACGGTCCAGTATATATTGATGGTCAAATCTATGATTAGCGTCATTTAGAATCTGTGGAAAAATTTTAAGCGCCGATTTTCGGGTGGTTTCACGTACTTGTAGAATGTTTTTTTATACTAGTGTGAATCAAAAGGCCAGGAATTTGAATCTATTATATTACCGGAATTCAGATTTGTAGATTTAGAATACCAACTTAAAACCGATTGCATCGAAATATTCTGGATTTCAGAATATTTCGATGAAGATTTTTTTTTACTATAAATGAATTCTCTCTGGATCTCAGAGGGGAAATTTTAGCAAGGGGGAAGGAGGCCTAAAATGCCTATCGGGGATGACAAACACGAGCTGCTTGCGTACCTATTTCGAATGACAACCCACGTGACAGAATGAACGCATTAAATATCAGTTGTAGGAGACAAGTTTATGAGATTTTAAAAATATTTTATTAAACATCATAAAAAATAATAATTGCTTCACTTGATAGGTTATAGTATACCTTTTAGAGTTTAAAAATGGTTTTATATTTTATGTTGTCATATCATTTTTTTGTAACATTATACAATATACGCAAGTCGAGGTGGCAGAAGTCTCTCCCGCCACCTACACATTTCTATCACGAGGATTTACAACTCTGTAACGTAATTTTTACTACAAAAATATAAACACATATTTTTTTTTAAAACGCACACAGTGGTTACGTCTTTAGTACAGTAGACTTTAAAGTAATTATAAAATAATAATATTGGTTATTCTGTTGAATTTTTCTCCACTAACTGGTGGAGACAACTTTATGTAGGTTAAAAAGAAGAACAACCCAAATACGTGTATGTAAATCCAAATTCAAGATTTGCATGAAACGGACCGAAAAGGGCCGCGCAAATGTTCCACTTAAAACCCTGCATATATATAAAATAAATCGTGTTACACCTATGTACATCAAATCTCACGTTAAAAATGCGGAGAAACGTATGTAAATAACGTATTAACATAATTGTTTTCAGAAAGAGTAAGGAATGAGAAAAAATAATTTGTATAACATATAATATAAATGAAAGAGAACAGAAAAAAGAGGAAGATATAAAACAGAGGAAAAGAGATACAGGACTATGATAATTGTGAAACACTATTGATAGAGTTTTTTTATTGCACTTTTGAATTTTGTATAATTGTTTCCAAGGGGGTAATTGGTTAAACCATTTCACTCCAATCTAAGATATAAAATTCAGAATTTGTTTGGGGATTAGTGAGATGTCTATGTATTGCTATATTATTTAGCATAAGAAATGTTTGAAACTTTCAAAAAACCTTTTTTAAACCCCCGCGAATGTTTCTGGATTATTACACCCACACGATAATATATCTGAATCTTATAGTTTTTTAATCATCACAAAAATTCTTGCGAAACTGCCAAAAGTTTGAGAATGAAATTCAAAAATTAACAATCATTGTTTCGCAAACTTTTGACTTAAGTCAAAATTCAATTTTCAAAAGACTTTAAATCAATGAATTAATTTGAAGTACTTGCATAATAATTTGAAACGAATTAAGAATTACAGATATTTTAAATAGTTAGGTATCAAATTTGATTGATTGTTCTTACAATTTACAAAAATGAATATTATATGAAAAATGATTTTTTTTATAAAAAAAATTGTAATAGGTGCACGCGAGCTGTTTGAAAACTGAATGTACTGGGACTTAATATATGGAACGCGACGGGAAGGCGGGGAATGCGGAAGGGGAAGGGGACGTGGGAGGGGAACGGGGACGCACGGGAAAGGACATGCAGGGAGAAACAATTTATTTATTTGAATACTGCATTGCAGCTGGAAACTAGCTAGTATATTTATAAAGTTGTTGGGCTATTGAAATATCAATTTAACAACAAAAAAAATATTTATCTGCATCATCGATTCCTTTTTAACCGATTCATAAAATAATAAATGTTATTATAGGTATCTCGGAGAGCATCAAATTTTATTAACCGGACAAACCCAACGCGAAATAGAATCTGGAACATTGCACTGTAAACAAACATAAAGAAATGCAGCTAAAATGTCAAATCTGAATGTGGGTCAATACGGTTTATATATAGCAGGGCCGTTTCCCTTAACTTGCAGTCGGTGGCTAAGGTAGCCACCGACTATATCGACCATCTGACTATATCTGGTGGCCACCAGAGCTGCGTTAGGCCGGACCGTCAATGTCGATACAATAACAAATTCCAGTGAAAAATTTTATGGCTTTAAAATAATGATAAATGATAATATAATAATAAAATCAATGCAACAAGTGGAGTTCCACAGGGTTCACACCTTGGCCCAATCTTATTTATCTTGTTTATAAATGATCTTACAAAAATATTTCATGTTGTATCTATCTTACCTTTTGCTGATGACTTCAAAATTTTTAAAATTATTGACAATATTTATCATTGCAACATTCTTCAAGATAATATCAACAAATTGTTAATTTGGTGTAAGGAAAATAGACTTTATTTAAATATCTCAAAATGTCAAATTGTTAGATTTTCTCGAATAAAAAATCCAGTGATCTTTAATTACAACATTGATAACAATGCTCTTGAGACATTAATGCAAATTAAAGACTTGGACATCACTTTTCAATCAAATCTTTCATTTGTTAACCACATAACAGAAATCTGTAATAAGGGCTTAAAAATGTTAGGGTTTATAACTAGGCTAAGTAGATATTTTAACAATATAAAGTGTATTAAAATGTTATATTTTGCTTTAAAAGCCAACTTGAGTACAATTCTCCTGTCTGGAATCCTCATTATAAAATGCATGTACAAGCTGTTGAAAGAATACAAAACAAATAATTACGTTTTCTAAATTTTAAAATGGGTATTCCAGCAATTATGTTAAACTACAACACTATTTTAAACGATATGAAAATGCTAAAATTGTCAGACAGAAGAATTTTCACCGACTTAGTATTTTTATATAAAATTCTAAATGATTTAGTTGATAGTCCGGTATTACTTGAATTGATTCCGAATTCCACTTTGTAATACTAGCAGTCAGGATTTTTTTCAGTGCAGAAATTCTGGAACTAACTACCATATGTATTCTTCTTTGCCCAGAATACTAATGGAGGGAAACAATTATACCAAGTCAGTGGACATTTTCAATTTATCTTTGAATAAATATAATATATTGTTATTGAGGCAGTTCAGTTATGTACAATAAATATGTATTTTTCTAACTATGCTATAAATTTAAAAGCCCCGAAAAAGGGCGTTTATTAATAAATAAATAAATTAATTAATTAATATGTTTATGTAGACCACTAAACACTGAATCTGAATATATGTTTTATTAAATAATGTTATGCTTAGATTTTTTTTCCATAATTCTCAGAACACTTACTATTATTCAGCTCCGAACACCGAACTCAAAAATGGCGGACGTCGAACAGCCGATTCTGCGCTGTATCTTTTCAGTTGCCTACATATAATATTAATAATGCAGATCGCGGAACACTAATAAACTGTTTATCAGGTGCGGTCACAGATATATTATTGCACTTTGGTACAATACAATGACAGTAGCGATGAGATGTTGACATTTTACATAATGTTTTTCTATATTAAAAGCAGTTAATCTAGAATAAAAAACGCCTCGACTTATGACACCCAAAGTCATTCCACCATTGATTTTCCATACAAAATGACAACACCTGTTGAAAATAACTAAAACTTTCGGTCATGATGACGTCACACGATTCACACTAGATACGGTGGTTTTCGGGGGATCTTGAAAAATTAAAACTTTGGCATTGATTTTAACTATAAAACTAAGTATAAAAATAAATATGCAGTTATTTAAGTTAGAAGGTCATTATTCATTAAAAAAAAAAAAAATTGGACTGGAATGCCGGACAAGAGCCAGTGACACTATGGCATCCCCAATTGGGGTACGTTGTGAGGCTGAAGGTAGTGAGGAGGGAAAGGAGATGGAGAGGAAGGTGGGAAAATACCTGGCTATTCAGATCTGGTCACCAAACACACCTAGAGTCATTTCATTCAACGTTTCAATTTGTGGTCTTACACCAGGGCGATACTGAGAGTATCGTAAGTATATGTAAGTATATAAGGAAGTAAGTATAATCAATGTGAAGCGCCCTTGGGGTGAATGATCGTTGATCAGTAAACGGCGTTATACAGGGTGTTAAGACACATAGTTGACTTACTTTTGACCAGTGGTTCCTGAAATTATTTGGAGTAAAATATATGAAGGAAATTTTGATGTCTTTTTAAAAAAAAAATTTTCGAATCAAACATTTTTTTTCCACTTGTCGTCACTGGTCACTCAGTCGAGTAACCACCAACCCATCACCCCATCCCTAACTGTCCAATATATACTCATTTTTTTAATGTCTTTAGATGAAAAAAAACATAAAAAATGTCACCGGAGACCAAAATTTTATTTACATTTTTTACTCCAAATAATTTCAGGAATCACTGGTTAAAGTAAGTCAAGTACGTCCCTCACATATAAAAGATATCCATTTTTTTGCATATTTTATTTTGCATAATCAGTTTTTTTATAAAAACATCCCCGGGTCACAAATAACCTGACAAAATTTGAAAATCCCCTTACTCCTACCACCATCACAGTAAGTGGAAAATGTAGCTGGTGTCGTGATGGAAGACTTGCCGACCGAAGATTTGAACTCACGACGCCCGGGTGGGACACAGATACAATGCCAACATAGCTACTGATCGGTCAGTTAGGATCAATATATTGCAAAATCGATTCAAAGGTTTGAAAATATAGAACACTATTATAAATTTATTGAATTTGGTTTTAACTCCGGTTCAGTGCACTTTAGAACTTTTGCATAAATTTCAATAATTATTATACTGAAAAACCGGCCCCAAGAGGATTAATGCTTTCAACACGTTATTACTTCTGCATGTATAAACACACACTTCCTCACAATCTACATATATGCCCTGATGATGGACACTGAAACGCTGTCCGAAACATAACATGCATAGGGGCAGTAGGAGGATATGGCATAATTACCCAAAAACTAATAAAGGTGAGTTTTGATCCTGATTGATTATCATTTTTTTTTTTTTAATCTTTTTATTAAAAAAAATCCATCATTTCCACAACACAAAAGTTGATATTGCCTACAATTGGCCCCCTGAAATGACATTTACTATAGAATTTTAATTTTTTGTTCATTATTTACAAATTTCAAATGTAAAATCAACTTCAAAAATACCCTTTATAATAAGTTTGTATGAATATCGAACGAATTTATATACAGGTTCGAATTTTGTACTTGCGCTGGTACACAGTGTATCGACAAGTAGCTTTTTCCTTGATGCATTTGAATGAAAACATGTTTTATACTTTGTTATTCGGCGGTACAGCCTCTCTGCACATCCCTTCGGGGTCACTTGGTTACATTTTATGTTATTAGGTATACCGTATTTGCCCTAAACCGACTGCGTATTGTATGTAAGTATGCCGGGGGCCAATTGTCGGCGCATCCACGGTTATGGAACCCAACCACTGGAGCGACAGCGCATTTTCAGACTTTTTTCTTCGTTTGCTCGAACTTTTTCGGTGATCGTTTTGAATATTTTCCGCCCGCATTAAAAAAATCATAACTCGAATTTTAATGTGCAGACATACAAACTGAAAATAGTTCTATATAGCCAACGAATTCACCTATCTTGTGTTGATTATCACATATTCGTAGGATTTATAAAAAAAATATTATAAAATCGTAAACTTCTACTTAATTACTTACAAATAAGGGAAAATTTGCCAAAATTGGCAGCATAGCAATCCGAGGTATTTTAAATAGTGCCATATTGTGGCAAAAAGCGCTCCAGTGGATGAAAGTAAATGGTATTAAATGTAGTAGATTTTCTGTATTAACAATTCAAATGTAGATACTTTTGAAATCCTTTAGTATCAAAACTCCCCTAAACGCTTTGTCGGTCCAGTCCACGGAGAAAAGTAAAAAGTCGAAGAACAAAATAAGAAAAGAGAAAGAAGAACTTCTTTCTTTCCTCAGTGTTCCAGCCTAACACACATGTCTGGCTGGTGACTGGTGACTAGTGTTGTAGTAGAACTATTGGTAGGTAGGAACCTGGTATTTAGGTCACCATATAACTCCAGCCATTAAACTTGCAGCAGATTTGGCGGCGGCCATTTTCCAGACCGGCAAACACGGAAACGGAAAACAAACCCATTTGTCACATATTTTCTCGTCGCTTAGATTTTTACAAGCTTTCGTTGTTACTTCTTTTGATGTTTTGTGTGTCAATTTGAGAGGCGGGTATGGGTTCCGCCGCCGCCCCAGGAAACATTTATTGCAGTGATTCCCAAAGTGATCCAGGGGGACCCCTAGGGATCCACGGGACACCCGACGGGGGTCTACGTAGGCGCGTTAAAGAAATGGGGGTTCAAAAGTGGGGGTTCACGAACTGGTTTCGAATGAGACCCGTCCCGTGCCCCACGTTCATATCCCATCCCACCCCCCGTCTCATATCCCACTACACCCCTTCCATGACAGAGCGACTGGCGTACAGCGCACGTTGTTGTATCGGTTATGCATGAGATCTTAAAACGCCCAGCTGGGCAAGGGGGGGGGCGAAATGGGATATGGGTGTACTGTACTGGGATGGGAACATACCCCTCCCCGACCCACATCCGATTACTCACGCCCCCTCCGTCGTGGCAAATATAATCTCGAAAACTGGTCCATTTTCCCCCGTTTGAAAAAGTCGTAGATCCGGTACTGCTCCGTTGTGACAGACCACACACACGTCGCCATTCAATATTCAGTTCAACGCGTGTCGAGTTTTGGGAATATGGTAGAAATGTACCAGCAGGGGGTCCACCGTAACCAGTAAGATTTTGAAAGTGGTCCACGAGAAAAAATGTTTGGAAACCTCTGATTTATTGGATGACTAAAACTGCCATAGAGGTTCGCTATGTTTGGTGACTTAGCAGGGGTACTTGGATTCATGGGGTGAGGTTTTTCTAGGTCTTGGCGGCATAAGCGTTTGCGTTTGACAACCTACTGCTTGGCGAGCCGGATCTAGATAGATTGGTCGAGGGAGACCAGCTGGATTCTCTCGACCTTTTACCCAGATTATTACCCACCCCTCATTCCTTTCCCCTTCTCAGAACCCCTTTCCCTAAAGAGATCCTCCTCACAGCATCCCCAAAGATGATATAATAATAATAATAAAAGCGTTTATTCATCAATCGATATTACACATTTTGTTCTTTTATTATTGATTCTATTGATGAAAAGGTCACTGCTCAGCTACAATTCAGGATTTCTCCTGAAATGCAGCTGGTCTTCAGCAGTGCCTCCAATATAAAATAGCAAATAAATAATAAAATAAAATAAATTCAATTCAATTATCAAATCTCTTATTTAACACACATAGTATAATACAATATAAATAATAGAAATAAAAATAAATTTATAATGTAAATCGGAATTCAAATGGTAAATTTTATTGATTAGGATGTTATGCGGTTGACTGTGCAGTCAGCAACCATTCGCCGCCGAGCCTCTTGAAGCACTGCAAAGATGTCGATATTCGAACAGACAGTGGTATTTCATTCCAAAGTTTTTAAGATGAATAGCTGGAACTACCCTCAAATACAGCAGTTTTATGTCTCGGGAGAATGAGAAAACGGTCCCTTTGGCGTGTACTGTGTGCATGAGACTCAAGGGACCACTGCCATCTTTCTGTCTGTCTGTCAAACAGATACGTAGATTTATCCTCTTGTGTTGAGCTAATGTGTAAAAAATGTATATGTAAATGATGTGTGAACCAAATTACAGCGCCCTTGAGGTGATTTTTCACAAAAATGGCGCTCTACAAATCATCCAATTTTTTTTCGACTTTATGTCCGGGTTAAATCTTCCCCACAAGAAAAACTTAACACTTCCACACACTTTTCCACAAATTAATGATTATCTAATTAATCCACGTTGTGCAAGTGTATTATATGCGTATAATAAATACAAAACATTACAAGAACAACATGTCAACCTACCAGAGACCAAATGGGAAAATAATTCACCGACTCCAGACATTTTCATATCAGAGGGTTTGGCTCGGTAGAACACCTAACTGGACCGATCAATCATACTGATCCCTCAAAATATTAAAAAATCTTTCGTAATCCTACACGTATTTAAAATGATTGATTTTTGCATTTTTGTATATAAATTCTTTGACAAATCTAATAAGTCTAAATTTTGAATGAGAAAGCTAGGTATAATGCCAGTAGCCGAAATAACAAATGATATTTTTATAGTCAAAGTATAATAATATTTTAATGCCAAATTCTTTTAATCTCATTTCCTAAATCTGTATATTCTCTTTTTTTTCAGAAACAGATTTTTGAATATTTTAGGAATTTGGACTATTCCAAATTCCTGTAATCATCGGGTCTATTATGACTAATTGTTCTGTCTGTTAGTATAGTTTTATCATAATATCTAATATATAAAATTCTCGTGTCACTGTGTTAGTTATCATACTCCTCCGAAACGGCTTAACCGAATTTGATGAAATTTTGTGTGCTTATCGGGTAGGTCTGAGAATCGGCCAACATCTATTTTTCATACCCCTAAAAGTTAAGGGTGGTCCACCCCGAATTTTTTTATTTTATTTTTTGGACAAATTTTTTATTTTTTATTATTTTATGGTGAGGAATTAAAAAATAAATACAGCTCTAAATTTTCATCCTTCTACCATCAACCCCTATTTTTTGATAGCGATATTGGTAATTAAATCAAAGGTAAAAAAAAGTAATACAGGCAAAGCAACGTTTGCCGGGTCAGCTAGTATTTTATAAAATTCGTTTTCCACAAATGAATTTGGTTCGTATTCATAATATGGTACTACATTACAGCAGTCAATCAAGTTAAGTGTGTTTAATAAATAAACATTGGTGAATTATTTTTAAAACCTGATTTTGCCTAAATAAATAATCGGACGGCGCTAGAACAGAGCATCCCGATATAAAATGTTCTATAGTTTCCGGAAAAGCCAAACATTTTCTACATAAATCATCAATTTGTTTGTATCTTTGATTATAAGCTTCGTATAATTTTTGGTTTTAATGACGTTTTCTTGAATGGCAAGCATAAATCCTTTTATTTTTGCGCTCAATTCTCCAATACTCAATCATTTATTTGACGAAAGTTTGTCAACATACGTTTGGTTGAGATAATTGAAGTGTTTTGCGTGAATAATTTTATTTTACCAGGAATGAATTATTATTATTGTTAGTAAGTCTATCCTAAGGCTAGCCACAGAAATTTGTATCCAAAATGTATTTCTCTTATTTTCGATAGTTATTAATCAAACAATTCATTACGGAAATCACATACCATGCCGACAATAGTTGTATAAATATAAGGAAGCCAGAAATCAACATTCGAGTGCTTTTTTTTTGTAATGTGAACACCTTAAAAAAGTACCAGAGTCAGTAAAACTATTCTATGGCATTCCTAATTGGGGTATACCTACATATTGTAAAGATGAAGGGAGTGGGGAGAGGAAGGGGAAGGTTGGGTAGTATCTGGCCCTCCAGATCTGGTCAGAAAAATGACCAAAGACGGCTAATGATACTTCAAGCAGCTTTTACATTCCGGGTCACGTCTTTCAGGAGTATTTTGGTTGCTTTGGAATATAAGTTTCCGCTTTGTAGTAAGTAGGTTCAAAACGCGATGTGAAGACATCACAGCCATGTACAGAATACACCTAATGAGTGCTTGGGTCCACAGGAAAACTGATGATCTGAAGGTTTGTATGTAAAGTTTATTAAATGTAGATTTAGGTACACGGCTACAGCCAGGGCCCGACGAAGGGTTCCAACCGCCCCAGAGTTAGTAATTTTGATTCTCTAGCGTAACTTTATTATTTTAGTATGTTTTTGGGACAATACAAATTATCATTATATGAAAAAATTGTTAAAAAATATATTGTGCGATTCAACCTGGTACAGTTGTTTTTAATACTTAAAGCAATCTATATGTACAAATTTAGGTTCCGTATGTTTACGTTCGCAAATCTCGCAAACTAATCGATAGATTGACTCAAAATTTTTACAGAATCAATATTCTTTTCTGCTAAAATGCAATCATTTTAGCAGAAAAATATTAAATAAAATAGTAAGCTCTGGCATTATGAAATTTGTATATATCGATCTGTATATCAAAAATCGCCTTGCTGCTGGAAAAATTAAGTTGTTAAAGTAAACCCTGAATACATCACAAAACTAAAGTTAATTTGACACATTAATAGTAATTTAACATAGAAAACGTGCACACGTCGACCCGCGGAGAGATTCAAACTCAACAGACATCAAATTACTCATTCGCGTTTCGAGGTAGTGAGTATTTGCGATGGTGCCATACGTCGCAAGGGGCTAAAATGTTTTTTTTTTATTCAAAAAAGATTAGACATTTAGGTAGCCAGTTAAAATAAAATGAAATTCAGAAAGAAACCTTGGGTTTTATAATAAAGTTACGCTAGATACCTCAAATTATTAACTGTGGCGCCCTAGGCTAGCGTGCTGACGTATTTTTATGACAATTTGACATCATAAAAATGTAAAAACAAAAAAAAACTCCATGATATCCCCATTGGGGTACCTTTGTGGTGTGGTTGAATGGAGTGGAATGTGAATTATTACTTTCACAAAGACATCAAAAATGCACGAAAAGCGAATTTTTTACTGGGTCGGAGGGCAAACCAACGAATGCTTTCGATTTTTATTTTTCGGAAAGTCAGTACTCAACAATTTTTACACGGAAATATCATAATTTGATTTAATAAAAATCTTATAGTTTTGTTTAGAACTGAAACCTTCATCATTGCACAAGTATCATTTTTAGGGGGCTTTATTAAAGGAGAAGTTTTGAAAATATTTTAAGCGCTCCCCCGCCTACGGCCGATCACCCTAGATTTGCCCCCGCTTAAGGGGTATTCTAGTCTAGAAAAAAAAAAAAAAATTTCTTCATATTTCCAAAGTTTAAATATTCAAAAATATCTCTGTAAAAGGATTTTTCGAAATTCGCATTATTTTAAAAGTTATAATTATTTTAATTTCATGATTTAGAAAGAATCTAACCACAACTTAATAGAATAAAATTTTAAACACATTTTACTCACAACCACTTTTTTCGAGACGGTTGACACGATACTCAAGTTCTACTAAACCAATTTACTTGAAATTTGGTGTGAGCCTTCTCTACACATTACTTTATCGCATGAACTGGAACCATGACAAAATTTTAATATTCTAAAAAAATTCAAAAAGTCAAAAAAATTGCGTTTTTTTACAGACAGCCGCCATTTTTCGAAAAAAAAAATTATGACTTCTCCGAGGTTCATGCCATAGCAGCATTTTTTTAACTAAAAATTTAGTTTTTGACGGTTGCAATCGTGTCAACCAGGGCGCGCCATATTTTTGAGACCCCCCACTTCAACACCCTGTTACTTTTAAAGTTTTTAATTTTTTCGTTTGATTTTTTTTTATGATGTATTCTTCAATGTTTAATAAATATTTGGTAAAATAATGGCTACAAAAATATTATTGGTTTTTTTTTATTGCACCTGAAAAAAATACCTACAATTAATGCTTCTAGACTAGAATACCCCCTTAAATCTTGCGCCCTAGGTTTCAGCCTAGAAAGCCTACGGTTAATCGGGCCCTGGCTACAGCTTTTACCGTCTACGCAACGTTCTTTTGACATTGCGTGTTCGATTTACGAATTCCTTTGAGATTTCGAGGTGAAGGACCAAGGTTCGTAGAAAATGTATTTAACAAAGATGTTCGAAAGAGACAATCTTAAAACATCTGCATCGTTTATCAAGTTAGAAATATTGTCAATACTATCATTTAACCAGGTACGTACCGTACCTACTTAGTCATCGGGCCATGGGAGATGGGAGTGAATCAACAAACGCGTGCTTTGTTCGGGACAAGGAAGCCATGTAGGAATTATTGTGTATAATGCAGTTTGTTTGTGGCCAGGTTACTCAGGTTGTTAATTGATTTGAACTTCGGCTGATTTCGCAATCCATTGTCAATGTCAAATCTATTTAGTTGATTCCTAATTAGATCTCACGTGTGATTCTTTTTGTAAGTAACATACTCATTGAATACATATTACTAAAAGAGGTGTAACTTCCGATATGGTAAGGTTCGGTTTAGACTAGTGATGACCAACCTTTTTAACCAGAGGGCAATTTACCTATTTTCAATTTATTCGCGGGCCGCAGGGGATAGGGTACGCACAGTTTGACGTGGTTATCTTTGCAGCGAACATGTTTCTATATTATATTATTGCAAAAAACTATTGGAGAACGCAAAACCAAGCCCCGCGGAGAAAAAACTTGTCCCCAAAACTAAACCAATAAATTCTATCGATTTTATCATTCTAAAATATTTACAAAAAAAACAACAAATATTTTGGGCAGCTGATTCAAAATGGACAGACAAAAGTTTGTCGCGAAGCACTTTCGTATTTTGTAATACTGAATTAGAAAACGTTAAATAGTTGATCATAGCACCTAGAAATCCGAACGATTGCTATTAATAAGAAACTTTATCTTGTTATTTATAAAATGTTTATAAAAACATAATTTGGAAGCGAACCCACCCCTATAAAATGGAAGCCTTGCAAAAAAAAAAAGAAATCAAGACTAAAGTTTTCCGCTAAACCGTTTACAAAACAGGACAGAAACCATTTTATATTTTTTACCGCTGATTTTCTGATATTTTATTTAGCTATGGCGTAGGAACGTCTCGCGGGCCGCGCGAAACGAGTTCGCGAGCAGGGCCGAATTAAGCATTTCGGGGCCCCTAGGCAATGCACGTTTCGAGGCCCCTAGCCAGGGTTCGGAATGTGCGGCTCTTTGCATAGGCGTCTGCGGCTCTTTGGCTCTTCACCTCTTCAGACATCAGTTGCAATTTTACCTCTACTCAACCAGCCTTACGAGATGGAGCCGCCGAACGATTATTTTTTTGCATTCCGAACACAAAACTGGTTTTAATTTAATGAGGTATCTATGCGCGAGTCTGTTTATAGAAACATTTAAACGGGCAGAAATGTGATATTACAGTGAGAATGTTACATTGCCTTCACTGCCTTCTGGAAAAAAAACGGCCCTGATGCAGCAGTAAGTGTTGCGTTTATAATGCATTCAGATTTGGATCACCATTGACGAGATCTAGATTTTCCTTGAGATCTCCGAACTATTATCCTGTATCTGAAGAATTTCTCGAGGGGGCCCCCAGCCGATGCGGGGCCCCTAGGCAGTTTCCTACACTGCCTTATGGATAATACGGCCCTGTCCGCGGGCCGCGGGTTACTCATCACTGGTTTAGACACTGTGGGAGCCAAGGGAGCCGAGGTGTTCTTAATTGAAATCTCCGTTAATTAAACTTGATGCTCACTTTATTCAGCTTAGGTTTGGGTAGAGGTTATTGGTAAGTACCAAGTACTGTGCCATTGTGAAAAACATATAGTAGGTAAGTACCCAAGGTTTGTAGAGAATATATATAACACGAACCTTGTGTAAAATCAAAAGAACCCCTCTTGTAAAATTTGCAAACAGGTATATTGAACATACAAACACTAGGGCAGCGATTTTTATATTTTTTCAAGTTATATAATGCGGAAAAAATATAATCTAATAAGTATTTTTCGGGGGGCCAACTGTTGAAGGATCAACTGTAGGGTCACCGCTTAAATAAATGGATGTTGTTATTTAAATGGCCCCACCTTGCATTTCTAACCTGTAGGCGATATATTAGTATTTTTAGTGGTATACTAGGCTTATCTTGGCTCCTACAAGAAAGTGATTTGAAAGTGATTTCCTGGCGGAATTGATTAAAATAAATAAGTACTTCATTTTATGGAAAATTTTATTCCTAAAAAAATCGCTAGTCCCCTACCCCTCCCATTACATTCCTGGTTTTAGCGGGAATCGGGAATGTAAATTAGATGGCAACACCAACCACGTGTCAATAGTACCCTTTACACACAGAGTTCGGAGCGGGACGTGCCCCGCGCCACTTCAGGCCGCCGCGCAGAAAAGTAAAGGCCGAAAGTAAGATAACGGTTTACAGCGCAGTTCACTGTGAGACTTTTCTGCGCGGCGGCCTAAAGTGGCGCGGGGCACGTTCCGCTCCGAACTCTGTGTGTAAAGGGTACTATTACAATTTGCGTTGACGCTTGGCTTGACGGTTTATTGTTTATTTTTTGACGGCTGTCGGATGGCTGTCCGTATAGTGTTTATTAGTGACCCGATCTTTTATCGAGTTCATTGTATTTATTATGGATTTAATTGAGGATTTTGAAATGATTGAAGCGATTGAAGATGCAGAAGCACACGATAGGGCGGCGAGAAGACCGCGAGTTTTAAGGGCTCGCATAAATTTTTTGGAAGTGTTGAATGATGTTGATTTCAAATCGAGATTTCGCCTCACGAAAAATGCTGTTCTTGCAATTCATGACCAAATTAAAGACAAAATCTCTCAATGTACCACCCGGTATGTTATTTTAATATAAATTACCACGGAACAGTTGTACTTAAATCATATTTATAAAAAAACAAGTGTATTGCGTTGTGCGTTTCTAAAGTCATATTGTGTATTGTTTGTTTGTACACGCCCAATTAGGGCTTTTACATATGATAAAATTAAAAATAAATTTGATATAATCAAAGAATTAAGAGATAACATAATTAAAATAAGTACCTAATGTAAAAATTTTAACTTAAAAAACAACAGAGTAAAATATAGGATGCACATTCATATAAATTTCGTTACATATTGAAAATTTATAAACATTTCAAAGCTATCAAGATAGACATACAGATTTAATAACCATGTTTTTATTGTGTACCCATATTACCGGAATTTTTCAACTTAAAATAATAATAATAACATAATAAATTTCATTGTTTTCAGGAATAATGCTGTACCAACAATCGTCCAATTATTGTTGACCTTGCGGTATTTCGCAACTGGTTCATACCTGATGTCTGCCGGAGATATCGTTGGTGTCAGCAGATCATCTGCTTGCAGATTTATAAAGGGATGCTCGGAGGCTATCGCAGACCTCCGTCCAAAATATGTTCGTTTCCCTCAGGACCTGGCTCCCTTAAAAGAGGGATTTTATAAATTTGCTCAGTTCCCGAGGGTCATTGGGGCTATAGACTGCACGCACGTTGCAATGTCACCAAGTAAGTACCTCTGAATAACATACCACAGTGGATAGTTACAATCAATATTGACTATTAATTTGTAGTAGATAAAGAACGGTCCTCGTACTTACAATCCATTCCATTTACCCAACTGAAAATTTTTGATTCAGATTTACTGAAAATTTTTGTTTCAGGTGGAGAAAATGCTGAAGTATTCCGCAACAGAAAAGGTGTCTCGTCCGTGAATGTGCAAGTGGTCTGCGATGCCAATTTAATTATTAGAGACATTGTGGCCCGGTGGCCTGGATCGAGTGACAATGAAA
This sequence comes from Glyphotaelius pellucidus, assembly GCA_936435175.1. Lineage (NCBI taxonomy): Eukaryota > Metazoa > Arthropoda > Insecta > Trichoptera > Limnephilidae > Glyphotaelius > Glyphotaelius pellucidus. The sequence continues at coordinate 31,759,511 of OW386544.1, forward strand.
CCATTTTTGATAATTCATTAATAAAGGCTAGATTTGAGGCTGGCCAGTTCAACAACAGTATTCTGTTGGGTGACAGTGGCTATCAAAGTACGCCTTATTTGTTCACACCTTTGGCACAAACAAACACCCCAGCAGAAAACCTGTATAATGAATCCCAAATGCGCACTAGAAATGTTGTAGAAAAGTGTATTGGGGTTCTAAAGAGCAGATTCCCTGTCCTGCAGAGGAGAATAACATTATCTATGCAACGCACTGCAGCTATTGTCGTGGCTTGTGCTGTGTTACACAATGTGGCTGTGGGGATGAATGACGAACCCTTTCAATTAGAAATAGAACACGAACCTGACGAGATAGAGGAACAGATAATTGAAAATGATGATGACGTAGATTATGGTCCAAGGAGAAATCTCATCTTGGATTATTTCACCCCTCTGTTAAATGATGATGGTGATCTTCATAATTAGAAGAGCAGCCTCTGCAGTGGAGAGAAGCTTTGTATTGCTTGTGATGCTACCAACAGAAGATAGCTCCTCGTTATATGTTTTCCACTGGAGTGTGATGTTAGCAGGTATTTTGTGGGAGCAGGCTGATTGTCATTGCCGCAATGAATCTCCACCAGGCTCTTTGTATATGTCATTTACAGTACAACTTAAAATTTTATCATGCTTATGCATATGTATGAATCTATTGTATCGTAACTAACTTGCTTTATTTATTGCGTACATTAATAATCATATAAATATAATAAATAAATATTGTTGGAGATCCACCTTCATTTTCCTGCATCATAATTGGTTTTTCACTGTCCTGTAAAAAAAAAAAAAATTTCCACATTGGAGTATTACGCGCCCAGCAGAAATGTGCACATTTAACGCAGCATCACATTCAATGGTGAAATGCATTGTACTTACGGCTTTGTATTAGAGATCTATGAGCCGACAGATGCAAGTGCATGATGAAGATGCAGTGGCTGAGTTGGCGTCACATTTTTTTATTATTTGAATACCTCACAAGTCCCATTTGCTCCCATCTGGAGTCAGTGAGATTATGAGAGCCCCAATTGGGGTATGATGTGAGGCTGAAGGTAAGTGGGGATGGGAAGGAGACGGGGAAGAGGAAGGTGGGAAAGTACCTGGCTATTCAGATCTAGTCACCAAACACGGCTAAAGCCATTTCAAGCGATATTTCATCCCACCAAGGTATCGTGGGTTCAATTCTGGTTAAGTCCTCCATCACAACAAAAGCACGGGACTTAGGACGAGTTATTTCACATATTTTGAACAATTCAAAGTTAAAATTCAAGTGCGGTGAAAGTTCTGTTATTCAATTTTTTTTTATATATTAACTCCACACAGGAGAACCTGAGGAAAATTATTTCTCTCAGGGGTTGTCATCTTTGAAGATGCTGGGTGGAAGGGTCTTTTTGAGGAGAGGAAGGAGTGAACATCGGTCTTGAAGAGACCCATGGAAATAGGGAAATACAGAGTCTGGCGAATCGTTCTTAGCCAAGCTGTTGAACTCAAGAATGAGTCATAGAAACGACTTGTCCTCATGTTGTGCTTGGTGTAACTGTAAGTGACCAGCTCAGGTGCGGGAGCTCCATCGAAGCCAGTGTTAAGGGCGTAGTTTCTGAAAGGGTTAATTTTACTCTGGCTTCGATGGAGCCCCCGTACCTGATCTGGTCACGTAGAGTTACACCAAGCATATCAATGGAGGGCCTGTTTGGAAGATTGCTTCCGTTGAAAGAGTCTAGATTTTTATTTCGATCCCTTTTAAACGTAATCAGACATGATTGGGTCTTTGAAACATTAAATTTGACGAAGCTATTCATACCCCAAGAGAAAACACTTTCGAGGTGACCGTCCATTCTTTGCTTCAAAATCCTCCAAGCCATTGGAGTGGAGCCCTTTACATTGGTGCTCTTTGGGGGCTTATGGACTGTACAGTCATGCGTATAACAATGAATCAGTGCACATGACGAGGGTCATTGATGTGCAACAAAAATGGAGACCGAACCGAATCCTGTGGGATGTCAGCATTTATTGAATGCGAGGAAGAGGTGAAACCATTGGCAACCACCTAAACCGACCTCTCCCTTAAAAAGTCGGCAATCCACGTACGCAGAGATGCGGGAAGTTCGAAATAAGACAGTTAATTGATAAGCCGTCGGTGCCAAACACAGTCAAAGACCTTGGAAATGTCCAGTGCAACCGTTTGGGTCTCACCGAAACATCCCAAGCACTATCCCCAACATGCTTTATTTCATCATGGGCCTGCTGCTTCACAGAACTTGAATTTGATGAATTGTTCAAATTTTGTAAAAAAAACCCATCCTTAAATGACCACAGAATAAGCAAATTCACACACATTAAAACAAAATCTTTAATTGAGAATGTTTTTATTTAAAATTAAGGGTAGCGCATAGTGGATATATGAAAATAAAATGAGGTTAAATTAGTAGATGGGTTCCGGCTTCTGTGTGACCAGTAATCCAAAACGTTTCTTGATGGTGATCCTTTGGCGGGAGTAGGTGTCTTGTGGGGAGAATCGAGCTGGAAAAACAAATAAAATTACATTAAAATCTTTGCCTCTCATCTGAAATTATGAGGTGCACTTTGGAGCTCACAGTATCACGTGGGGCTTATCTTGTAAGAAAAACTGTACATTTTTACAGCACAATAGAGTATTATTTTCAATTTTTTAATTTTTGAAAAAAATTATTGATGATTTAATTTTATTTTTACATTGATGAATAGATTTTTTCTACAACACCTTAAAATGTGCCATTTTGGCATTATTGACGTCACGCCGGCCAACGTTGGTGGCAGCGGTATTATCAGCCAGTAGTGTTTTCTATATCAAAATGACGTTTGTAGCCAGTTGGAACCGTTTTGGAATGTAAGGTTTAAGGTGGACGTCCATCTGTCCACGCCGGCCGCAATACACGCAACGGATTTTCTTTATCTTTATATGAATTAGTATCATCCTCTATCGGTACCGACCGCCTGCATTTATGAGCAAAAAATGCGTTTCGTGCCGGTGACGTCACACTGATTAGTTCGCGGCATTCCGGATACAGTGGACGTATGCCATCTGCAAATCCGTTCAATCGGTTGCGTGCGTTGCAGCCGGCGCGGACAGATGGACGTTCACCATTAAGATAGTTTTTAAAATCAATAATTGTGAAAATAATAAAACTGTTCATTTTTAACAATATCACAGTTTGTGGAAATATCCCGTTAAGTGATTTTCACGTCAAATGAGATGAAAAACTTCAAATAGCTAAAACTGTAGAGATAATGCGCGTTTATTACGAAAATCGGTTGTTTTTTTTTTTTTTAATTTAGTTCCATTTAGGCCTGGAGAAAAATAGTTCCCCTTATGTTATCTTTGGGGATGCTATGTGGAGGGTATTTTTAGGAAAGGAAAGATGGAGTGATAGATTTGTGAATCCATACTCAGGTAACTCATGTAGGAATGCTAGAATGTATAGACAAAAATAATTCAACAACTGAATAATGGTGTTCATAAATCTACATTAGAAATGCACACATTTTAGTTTGTGTAACAGCAATAAGCATTTCTCATATTTGAGGTTATTTTATATATTCAGGACTACACTCCGCGTTAAGATAAACTAAGCAAAATCAAAACCAAGAAACACAAAACAATAACGTACCTGGATGGGCTGATAGCGTTGGGTTATTGGTGGGATCTTCCCTCTGGAAAAACACAAAAATCACAATAAATAATTTGATTTGGAACACGCACGTTTTCAATGAACTTTAAAACAAATAATAAATACCAGCAATGTGTAGACCCTCTCGCCTTTCTCGTTAAGATAAAATCTCAGATACATCTTTTAAAATTTATTAAATCGCTTTATTTGACAAAATTACACTAGAAGCGTTTAATTTACAAAAGGAAATTGACCAAATTGACTTTTCAGATTATGTCAAAATACAAACGTCGAAACTGGTCGAAACCCAGAGAACAGAAAACGTGTTGTTTATCCATAGAGAAAATCAATGCAATAATATAAAATGAGATTTCCATGTATTTACTTCGAAATTGAAATACTCGAAAACTTGTCACACGAAAATAAACCGTAACTGTATTAAATCTAGATACGTATTTCATTTGTATTATATTATTTTGACTGAGAGCTTTTCCTAGCTTTGCGTTGAAAATTCTTGCCATAGCGTTAAAAATTTCCGCGAAATTCAACACCTAGGAAACCAATGATCGTTTGTTTTGTCAATAATTATATTATATTGCAAAGCTAGAATAATTAAAAAACTTGAAAATGCCAATTGAAATAAAAGATTTTACTTGGAAGCAATCAAATGATTCAATAACCGTATGTGTTCCGCTGAGAGGAATTCATTACTCGCATGTAGATATTCAAGTGTCACAAAATTTCATCAAGCTTCACTTTCCACCATTCATATTTGAAATTTTTTTGAGACACGATATTGATGATTCAACTTTGAAATGTTATTACACTGATAAGGAGGCTTTTATAGAAGTAACAAAAGTTGAACACGGAGACTGGGATAAACTTGAAGCTGACATTGACAAAAAAGATAAAGTGGCATTGAAGCAAAAAATTATTGAAGGAATTCAAGTAAAAACTAGAAAAACTCTAGATGACCAAATAAAATTGAAAGCCCAAAATGGAAGATTTGCAGTTTCAGAAGCAATTGCAATGGATACCAGGAGGAGGAGTGAAATTGATGCGAAGCGGGATCTCGAACGGAACAATGCAATGAACGATTTGGAACATTGGAGACAGTCCAAAGCAATATGTTCTGATACAAATCTATCTCAGTCGCCTATAAAACGGAATAATTCAAGTAAAGGAAAGGGGGTTATTATCAGAGAGTTAAAGGATAGAGAAAATTCAAATGCAGAAGGTGACAATAAAAGTTCAGCTTCTAGAAATACTTCAGCGGTAAAGCAAGCAGAACCGAAAAAATCAAATTTTTATAAGAAAGTGATATCTGATATTGAGACTAGGAGCATTCCAGAACCCCGGCAGACTAGTACTCTTGGAGTTTCTTTTACCGAGAGGATATTTCCAACACCTTGCCGAGAATCAAGTGCTCATGATGAAGAGGTCTGGTTGAAGAATATTACGGAGGCACGAAGAGCTACGGGTCAGTAAATATTTTAGGTAAATAATCCACAAGCCGCCGCATGCTGTTACACTTTTAATAGGCATAGATTTTGAAAAGTAAACTACTTCTAAACTTAATTACCAAAACGCTCGGGGAGTGGAAACACGACCTGCAATAGCCATCCCAAGCTAAGGTGTTAGCTACCGTGCTTAGGGCTGAATGGCACTGGGGAACAGTGTCGCGAACGGTGCCTCCGAGACACAGGGTCGAATCTCGGAGTATTCAGACCTTACCCCAGCATTCGGGGCTCTGCTGGGGTGGACCTTTTATTTCCCTAGATACTCGTGGGATCAATTATGGACTTTACAAATCAAACAACCACTAACGATGAGGAGCCCTTGGGGAACCTGAGGGGAGAGGAAGGGAGAGATGAGGCCACCTCGGTGGACTCTTCCCTCTTGGGGCCTTCGAGGAACCGAGAGGGAGTGGAAAGGAGAGGTGAGGACACCAAGGTGGACTCTTCCCTTGCGGGACCCTTGGGGAACCCAAGAAAAGAGGAACCTCTAAAGAACCTAACGCGACTGGATCCTCCAGGGGATTCAGAAGCGGACAAGCAGGGACCTTCGGGGGACCTGCAAACTAACCCCTTTAAGAAACCCCACTTCCAACCGGGACCCTCGAGGAACCGGAGGAGAGGGGGGGATGTAAAGGGGGACCGTCCAGCAGCCACCACGGAGAAAGATGCGATGAATTCCCTTACGGATGACGTAGGGAAAATCCGCATCAAGAAAAGACGCAGTGGGGCTGCGAGGAAAAAATTTAACAAGGAGAGGCGGGGTTCCGACCAGGCTCAGGCAAAACCGGGAACTTCCCAGACTCAGGCAAAACCGAGAACCTCTGAAGTCAGCTGGTGACTGAAGAGAGGATACCAGGAGCAACCAGGGACTTCTAAAGTCAACTGGGGACAGCCAGGGACCTCGAAGGACAGTCGTGTTGAGGCCCAAAAACCAGGGACAGACTGGAAGCGACCGGGGACCCAACTGGGTAACCGGGAGCAACCAGGAATGCCCAGGGAACAAAAGGCCGGGAAAAGGGGTAGGTCCTCACCCGAACGTAAACCCTCTGGGCTAACACCGGAAAATGCCCGGAAAAAGCCCCGAGGAACTCCCATCCCTGCCACCTATGCGGAAGCCGCCGATAATAAAATCAGGGTGGCTATTGTCCATAGGAACAGGGAGGAAGAGTTTACTAGGGAGCAGGAGGCCCTTGTGAGTGAGGGTGCCGGCGATCTGATTCTGGGCATCCCAAAAGGACAGTTCAGACCCGGATTCGACGAGTGCTTCATTCAGAAGGGCGTTCTGAGAATGACCTGCTCCAACAAGGAGTCAGAGGAATGGCTGAGGGAGATAGTGCCGACCTTACGGAAATGGCAGGGCTGCGACCTGGAGGTGGTAAGGTTAGATGAACTGCCAAAGTGCGTGAAGGTCAAGGCAGTTATCCCTGAGAACGGTGCAGTAAGCACCGAGAGGCTGCTGCAACTGCTGGAGAACCAGACCCCGCGGCTTCACACAAAAAAGTGGATCGTCCATGACTCGATCAGGGAGAATGATAGATATCGCCTGATCATGAGCGTGGATGACGACAGTGTGAAGGTGCTGCGGGAAATGGGAATGGCGCACGTCGGCATAAGGAAGGCCACCTTCACGGTGCGCGGACCCAACACCGAGGAGCGGACACAGGGTGTAAAGGGTAAGGATTAGACCCCAAAAAATGGCTAAAAACTTACATTTCATCCAAATAAACTTACACCGCAGCCCAGCAGCGGCTGCCGTGCTCAACAGGAGAGTTACCCGGGATAGTGTGGATGTCCCGCTGATTCAAGAACCCTGGACTTACAGGGAGAAGATCAGAGGACTAAACATTAACCAAGGTCTACTCTACTACAATGAATCGGGGGACAGACCCAGGGCTTGCGTCCTCATCAGAGGGATAGCTGGCACACTGCTCCCCGAACACTGGGGACCTGGTAGCTGTGAAACTGCAGGTCACGCTGGACCAAAGAAGCAGGGAAGTAGTAGTGGCGTCAGCATACATGCCCTACGACTCTACGGAACCACCACCTTGAAGGGAAATAACGAGGCTCATCCAAGACTGCAGGGAGAAGGATAGGGAACTGATACTCGGTATGGATGCTAACTCGCACCACACTGTGTGGGGGAGTACGGACATCAACAAACGAGGACAGGCCCTCCTGGAATACCTGATGACAGTGAACCTTGAGATTCTCAATAAAGGTAGGGAACCCACCTTTGTTATAAGTAACAAACAGGAGGTGATAGACCTAACCCTGGGAACCTTGAGAGTATCAGGATGGAGAGTGTCGGATGAACCATCCCTGTCGGATCACCGACACATAGAATTCAAACTAGAGGGAGGGACAAGCAGAACGGGGACCGACACATATAGGAACCCAAAAGCAACTGACTGGACTCGGTATTCAGAGGAGCTAAGCAAAGGAATGGTAAGATTCCCAGCAAAATATGGTTGCCCCGAAGAAATTGAGGACGCAGTAGAAATACTGACGGACTCAATGATAAGGGCATACGAAAATAGCTGCCCTCTGAAGACAAGTACCAGGGACAAAACACCGTGGTGGTGCAGAAGACTGCAGGAGCTACGGAAACTAGTTAGGCAAGCCTTCAACAGGGCCAAAAAATCTGGAAACTGGGATGCTCACAAGCAATACCAGAAAGAGTACAAAGAAGCAATCCGGAAAGCCAAATCAAGCTCCTGGGAGAAGTACTGTGGGGAGGTGGAAACCATCCCTCAGGCAGCAAGAATTCAGAAAATTCTTGCTAAAGACCCAGGGGCAGCCAAAGGCCCATTCAGAAAAGCAGATGGAAGCTTCACCAATAACTGGGAGGAGGAGCTGGAGGAACTGCTTGGGAAACACTTTCCGGGTTACAAAAAATTAGAAGCAGGTGACACCGGTCCACCACCAGCCCGAGTTACACGGGAAGGTAAGGACTGGGACACTGCGGCTAAAATAGTTACTCCCTCCAGAGTTAAATGGGCGATCGAAGGGTTCGACCCCTTTAAAAGCGCGGGAGAGGATGGAATCTTTCCGGCACTTCTACAGAAGGGCCTAGATACAATCTTACTTCCGGTGACTAAGATCCTGAGGGCGTGCTGCGCCCTCGGATACATTCCCATATCATGGAGGAAAACGAGGGTAGTGTTCATACCTAAACCTGGGAGAACTGACTACGACAAACCAGGCTCATTCCGTCCAATTAGTCTCACCTCCTTCCTTCTGAAGACAATGGAGAGGCTAATGGATAGACATATAAGGGACGGGGCACTGAGGAAAAAACCCCTCCATGAGCTACAATTTGCGTACCAACCAGGCAAGTCGGTTGATGCGGCACTGCACAGGTTGGTGTACAAACTGGAGCAGGCGCAGGCGACTGGGGAACTGGCGGTAGGACTCTTCCTGGATATAGAGGGAGCATTCAATTGCACCACTATTAAATCCATCGATGAAGCGGCAGAAAGACATGGACTCGACAAAACCACCAGAAGGTGGCTGAAGAACATGCTTTCGGGCCGGATACTTACGGTGACAAGGGGTGAGGTGAACATCAGAGTACTGGTGACACAAGGGTGTCCACAGGGAGGGGTCTTGTCACCCTTGCTGTGGAGCCTAGTGGTGGACAACCTCATCCGGAAACTCAATAACAGGGGCCTCTATACACAAGGGTATGCGGATGACATTGCAACCATAATAAGGTGTTGGGATGCAGACACAACCAGAGGCCTCTTACAATCAACACTGGCGACAGTGGAAGAATGGTGTGAAGAAACAGGGCTGTCGGTCAATCCAGACAAGACAGAACTAGTAATCTTCACACGCAAAAGAAAACTAGAGGGATGGAACAATCCAACCTTCTATGGAAAGGAGTTAAAACCCTTGGACACGGTCAAGTACCTCGGAGTCATCATAGATGCCAAACTGAGCTGGAAAAACCATGTGGAAATTATGGGCAGAAAGGCATGCGCACTAATGTGGGCAACCAGGCGGATCTGCGGCAGAACATGGGGACTCAACCCTAAAATGATGCAATGGCTGTACACAGCCGTTGTAAAACCGAGGATCATGCATGCAGCCCTGGTCTGGTGGAGGAGAACAACACTGAAAACAGTGATGGTCACACTCAACCACATACAGGGACTCGCATGCAGAGGAATCACGGGAGCTATGCGAACCACTCCGATACTAGCCATGGGAGTGCTGCTGAACCTACCCCCACTAAACCTAGAAATAGAGGGGGCAGCGATGGCGGCAGCCTACAGGTTACAATGTAAAGGTCAATGGAGAGGTGAGCTGCCCAAAAACAGTCATACAGAGATCGGAACAAGACTGAGGGCAATTAGCCCGACAGCTGGAATGAAGCAGGATGGCAAACAAGCCGACTATTTCTTTAAACAGCAGTTCGGGGTGATCTACCCCACAAGGGAGGAATGGGACACGGTTCCAGGTCCAACCTCCAAACAGGAACTAATCTGGTTCACAGATGGATCCAAAATGGAGGAAGGAACAGGGGCCGGGGTCTGTCTGCAGGGATCCAAGAGGGAACTCAGTATACCTCTAGGAACATACTGTACTGTGTTTCAAGCTGAGATGGAAGCCATCTTGGCCTGCGCACAGGAGAATATACGTATCGGGTACAGGAATAAGAACATAAGCATATGTTCTGATAGCCAGGCTGCCCTAATGGCACTGGAAAGTAACCGATGCGACTCTAGACTGGTGATGGAATGCAGGACTATTCTTACAGAACTTGCTACCATCAATAAAATAACCCTGATCTGGGTACCAGGACATAAAGGTATTGAGGGCAACGAGCGGGCTGATGAACTAGCAAGGAAAGGGGCGAAAGCACCACTTGTGGGATCCGAGCCGGCTGTAGGAGTAGCAGCTTGCCACACAAAACTACAGGTGGGTCGAATCCCAGCACTGCAAAGAATGGGAGAGGGCACCTGGAATGAGACAATCTAAAGTACTCATAAAAGGACCAGACCCTAGATGAACCAGGAAACTACTCAATATGGACAGAAACTCGCTGAGGGAACTGGTAGGACTACTAACGGGACACTGCCATCTCAGGAGACACATGCAGATATTGGGAGTGGAAAACACCAATAGATGCAGGAAATGTGAAGAGGACGAAGAAACTCCAATTCAATTATGGTGCCAATGTCCTGCCCTGGTGGGAACTAGGCTCAGATACCTGGGGAGACACAGTAGAACCAGAAGACATAGCCACATATCCGGTGACAACTCTGGTGAACTTTATTAAAGGGACTGGGTTGTTACTAAATGATTTAGGTAAAATGGGAGATAGCACAATGGGCCTATGGCCTAAGTGCTCACGGGAACATACTTGTAAACCGTCTCCGCTTTTTATAAAAAAAAAAAAAATAATTATCAAAAGAAACATCAGTTTCAGTCGGGATAGATGGAAAAATATGCTTAAAATTCGATTTTCATTCGATCAAAAATTAAAAATTTCCCATATAAAACATCTCCAATGTCGCCATCTGCGCAAAAATGCGGCGGCTAATGAATTATGTAATATATTTTATTTTATTTTGTTTACAGTAGATACAAGATTTTTGTGGTATTGTCATTTGTATCTACCAGCTGACCCGGCCACGCGTTGCTGTGGCTAACGAAACATAATGCCATCTTCTGACAACGCCATTACCCAACCTTTGTAACCAACGCCATCTGTTAATTTGCATACAAATCAAAACCACACCGCCTGCTCCATTATATTTAATGCATTTCAACCAAACTAACTAACCATCACGCCGTTTCCCCGCAGGGGTAGGCAGAGAGGACGGACCGCCAAACAACTCGATCTTAGCACTCACTACACTCACAACACTCCTTGCTTCGTTCACATTCATACATGCTCTTCTGTTATTCTGACTCTTGACATCGTCCGACTCAAGTATCTGATTCACTTGGTCGTGCCATGTCTTCCTCGGGCGTCCCCGACTTCGTCTACCATTCACATTTGCGTCATATATTCTCCTTACACTCCTTTCCTCATTCATTCGCTCTACATGCCCAAACCATCTGAGCGTCCCTTTCTTAATCTTATTCATTACGCTTACATCAGCCTTGCATTCTTTGCGGATCTCCACATTTTTCACATGATCATACATGGTTTTACCACACATACGTCTCAGGGATCTCATTTCTACAGCATTCAGTCTACTTTCATCCTTTCTCTGCCAGTTCCTAATAGCGCAAGAATAAATCATGATAATATAAAAAATGTTTATTTTATTTCAATTTTAATCAGGGTTTGTCTCTGAAGACCTTCGCCCCGAAGAGCAAGACCCCGTGTGGTGCAAGGAGAAAGGCGACAGCTTCTTCAAGAGTGGGAACTACCTCGGGGCTATCAGTGCCTACTCCCACGGCATTAAGTTGTCCAGTAAACTGCCGGCCCTTTATGCAAACAGGTCTGTCTGCCATTTTGCAGTGGGGAACTTTAATAAATGTGTAAGTTGTAATCTAATTTCGTAAACTTAATTTGTGACCTGAAGAGCTGAAGAGCTCTAAGAGATCGTTCTCCCGCGAGATGTCCTGTTAAATTTGTGTGGTTTTCTACAGCTGTTAAATGAATAAATAATCATGCATAATTGCAGGAATTTGTGTTTAAAACAACCCAAACTAAAATACGTGACAGCTCACAGCTGAAATTTTGACATTGGCCGATAGAAAAAGCAAATAACAGCCTAAGGCACTGTCTGCATAGGCAGGTGGCTTACTTAGCGCCTAGAGCCTAGCGAGTCGCCTAGCGACGTGCCGACAAGCAAATGAGCAAGGCACCTAGCGACCCACCAGGCAAACCACCTACAGTGCGGCCACCGTGTATCCTAGCGAGTAGCCAGGGTGCAAGCCACTAGGCACTAGGCGCTAAGTAAGCCACCTGCCTATGCGGACGTGGCCTTAGAAAATCACACAAATCTGACAGCACTTCTCGCGGAAGAACGATCTCTTATCACAAATTTTAGGGAATAGCCTTTCTGATGATAGTAAAATTTACTTTTGTTAAACCAATATCCTCCTTAGCAGAGCCGTACACTTCTTGACTCCGAAACCGGCAGCTACGAAACCCGGCAAAGAAAAATAATTTTTATTTATTTCCGTTAATTCATCACTTAAAGAATAAAAATTATCACAGAAATAAAAATTAAATTCAACTCTTTATTTGGTTGTACGTAAGTACTTGGTTTCGCTCTGTGGGAGACCTTCATTCAGAATTAAAGCATCCACTGCAATGGCTCCAGGTATGTTTAGCGATCAGATCTGAATATCTAGATACTTCCCAATCTTCACCTTTCTTTCTCCTCAAACAATTCCTTCAGCCTCTCAACATTGCCCAGGTGGGGTTATCATAGTTTCACTAGCTTCAGTTGGAAGTCTTACGCAGTATTCTAGAGACTAGAAATGAAAATCTAGTCTCCTTCAACGGAAGCAATCTTCCGAACAGGCCCTCCATACACAACTGCTAACCCTCTACAAATCGCAAGTGCGCCCCAAGGTTGAATTTGGCAGCCACCTCTGCCTGGTAACCACCTGGCAACCACCTGGTCTAGAGCCCCAAAATATCTAAAAAAAAACCCTTGACTGTGCAGAAACGGGCGGTCCGTTTGATAGATTCTCCTAACTTAATAAACAGATTGCAATCTTTAGAGCACAGGCGTCAGGTGGGAATGCTCTCCTTGTTCTATCAGTATTACAATGGAAGATGCTCCGAGGAACTAGTGTCATTGATCCCCTCGCCAACGGTGCACAGTCGGGAAACACGCCAAACACGCGCCCAACATTCGTACACGGTTGACATTAGTCACATGAAAACGGGTCGTTTCTACGACTCGTTCTTGAGTTCAACAGCTCTGCTGTTGAACTCAAGATTTTCCGGCCTCTGTGTTTCCTCCCTCCTACAACATGGGTCTCTTCAAGACCCATGTTCACTCCTTCCTCTCCTCAAAAACACCCTCCACACAGCATCTTCAAAGATGCCATAAGCCCTGAGGGAAATTATTTTCCTTAGGGCCTCCTGTGTGGAATTAATGTAAAAAAAGTAATCACATTCAAAAAGAGATTTAAACATATTATAATATTGTGTATTCTTGAAACTGGATAAAACAGAACAGTGACAAAACAGAACTTGATAAAAGTATTTTTTTTTTAAATGTTCTGTTTCATCCTGAAACCATAATATTTACTTTCCGTAAAAACTTCTCATTTTGAATTACCATTATTTTCACATTAATTACAGATTGAAGATTGCTCCTTGGCTCTGGAACTCATGAAGCCCCTCTGTGCTGCCAACCTCCAGAGCCGGGTGCGTTGCATCGCGAGGCGTGCCGCGGCCCTGACCCGCGTTGGCATGCTTAACAAGGCCATCGGGGAGATGAAGGCCGCCATCCGCCTGCAGCCACACAACCAGGACCTCAAGACCGACCTCAACGTCATGGAGAGGGCCTGGGAACAGAACCCGGACTCTGATTAAAAATAAACAAACAATATCATATACATATTGAGGTAGGAGTGTCACCAGCTTCCAAGCTAGGGGAGGGGGGGGGGGGGGGGGGGGTTAGCTTATTTTTTTAATAGAGCTTACTGGGAAGGAACAAAGAAGTAGTCATAATAAAAATGAAACATTTATATAAAAGCTGACAGTCAGCATTATGTTATTTTTTTAGTGTTGTTTTATTATTTATTTATTATATGTCGTTCATACAGAGATATTCTTTGAATGTCTTTCTTTATCATACATGAAAAACTTTGAATTAAGAATTTACTGAAAATACAAGAGTGTTTATTACTTGCCACATTCCATCTTGAATTTGTGAGACAATGGCGAGTCTTTATATAATATATATAATGTCATTGCTGTAATGGTTGAATTCAAAGAGTAAAATCTATTAAATAACATGTGTGGGTCAGCTCGGATCAAACATGTTGCAACGACTAAGGTAATATAAAGGTATTACTTGTGCTCAATTATGCAGTTTGTCGAATAAGAGTAGAAAACATAGGAGGGCGCCACTATTGTTCAAATGGCAATACTAAACAAATAACTCATGGTGTTAATGTAAAGCTGTGTAACCTACATTTTTATAAAAAAATAAAAAGGCATAAAAGTGAAAAAAAAATTCTTACAATATAGCAGATGATTGGTTTATTTATGATAGCAGGTAATGAATTGGTACTGTAACTGTGTAATGTATGGTAACTGTAGTTCAAAAAGTATGACTCTGATTAATTGCAGAAAAGTTGTTTTGCGTTACTTAACAGGCATCAAAGGCCCAAGGACGATTTGCAGAACTGTTTCATCATTATGAAATTCAAATGGGATGGTGATACACGACATCAGGCAAGTGTAAGAGAGATAGAGGCAAGTGTAGGGCAAGAATTAAAAAGTACTTAGACAGTGGCAACAATAGTTTCCATTGAAATCTATATTATGGAAGGCATCTCTATATTCTTCTTCGTTCTGTGTTTTCACACTAGAAAGTGACCATAAACAAACCACACTGACTATACATAAAAAAAATTAATTATAAAAATCTGTTTTAGTATGCAGGTAGGTACCTGCCTCGGTAGGTAGGTGGTTATAAAGACCATATTTTAAAAATAGATTTGTATTATAAAATAATATGTCAATGTCAATAAAAAGCTTTCATTTGTTAATTTATTTTAGATAAATGTAGTTTCCAAAATTTTTGCTGTGTTGAAATGTAAGCGTATCGTTTGTTAAATTGTTTTATTTAATTCAATAAACATGACTGCTGTCTTGCGTAATCGTAAATTTGTAATAAATTACCCAAATGATTATTATCTGAAACCCCGGAGCGAAGGCCGGATCAAGTCATATGATTCCTGCACGGATATTAGAGCGTGGTCCCTTCACGAGGATGAGAGAAGCGATCACTTGTTTGACCTGATAAAGATTGACAATGAGCCCTGCTATGGGATGATTCCTAAGGGAGTGTTGGCTGAAATTCTGGCAGGCATCAAGGGTAATAAACCTCCAAAGGTAAAAACACATTATTGACGTTTAATACGGTTGGTGGGGCAAAAAAAAAGGCCAGGAATAGAGTGGCAGTTTTTTTTTTTACATTAGCTCCACACATGAAGCCTTGAGAAAAATGATTTCTCTTAGGGCCTATGTCATCTTAGGGGATGCTACGGGGTCTTTTTAAGTAAAGGAAGTTCTGAGAAGGAAAAATGTATGAGAGGTGGGTAAGAATCTGGGGGTCACCGTCCAGGAGTGACGAATGCTTGAATCCATCCTTCCCACTTCGGTGCAAGGTGATGGGTTGAGAGACTCCGGCTGGGGAGGTCAAAAGGTCTCCCTCAATCAGTCTCTCTCGTTCCAACCTGCCGTGCAGTCCACCGTCGAGACCCGGACAAATCTCACCTCTTTTGGACCTTCTAGGTCCAAAAATGGAACAAACTACTTCTGTTGATCTGTAGCAGAGGTGTTGGCTACCCAATAAAGGATTCTCGGGGCACTGGTACTCATAACAACCTCCCAAATGTTAAATAAGCTTCTTTGATGCACTTCAGTGTCCAGTGTAATTCGCCGGACTTGAAACACGAATTTTATTCTAACATTTATTTGTACAAAAATTGCTGTTAAATAATGTACCTACCAATATAACCACGTATATACAGATTTTAATCATAATAGTCATCATTTCTTATTTGCTTACTCGACTTTATGTATTTTATAATTACATACTTTTTATATTCTTTCATGTACATTTGTACATATATGCTTTTAATGTTCTATACTTTTCATATTATTTTATATTCTACTATATTCTTCCATACTCTTTTATACCACTCTATAGTCATTTACATTCTTTTATATTATTTTGTATTCTTTAATATTACATTATTTTATATATTTTTTTAATATATTCTCGCACATTCTTTATATTGCATATGTTAATGTAATGTATATAAAATCGACCACCACAACACAGGCATGTGCCATCATGGTGGTCGAAAAATTCCCAATTCATGTAACAAATAATTCAACGAATAAAGAAAACTTAAAATAAAAGTGATATATATTTTGTGCAATTATCTTATTGATCAAGATTGCCTTATGTTTCCGAGGCTAGAATGACCCTTCTCGAGTGTAGTAGCTGGTTAGACATGGTAACTATCACGCCTAGTGTGGCCCACAGTCTAAATAGATTGTAATCACTTATCCCTTTCAGTAAAATTAGTTTTTCAATATCTCCAAAAATGCCGAGGTTATGATCTTTCAAACTTGGAAAACATGAAATAAAACATATCTTGCGATGACACACAAGACACGATTCAGTACAATTTATAATTCGAATAGCAGCATTGCAGTACAGCCGCGCATGCACCGTGGTAGTAAATAACAACATTCTGATGGCTTTTATCTTTGGTACTATTCTGTATTTTCCAAAAATTCTAACAGTTTTGTCCTCAGCGTGCTCCAATTAATATGATTCATTATTAATTTGTTAAAACATGAAATTTCACTGTAGGAGACAACCTCATTCTTGCTTTTGCTTCTCACAAACTTTTAGGAAATTTATTATCAATTTGCATAATACTTTCTAAAGTTGGTGATTCTCCAAGAATACATAAAAAAATTTTTTTTTCAGAGTGACGACGATGGCTTGACTTTTGCAATGGATTCAAAACCAAGTCAGAAACCAGAAAACAACACCAGCACCTCAACAACACCAGGTAAGAAACTAGAAAAAATTGTGATATTTGGTATCATTGAATCTAAAACATATGTTTACGTACTTATAAACACCTAAAAACATTTAAATGTATTTAACATTGTGGCTAAATAATGTTTAAAAACCTGTAAACTTTCAATGATTCGAATCCCTAATAGCTTCACATCTACAGCTTTAGATCTGGCAGCTCTGTAAAACTTTCATATTGACATTGAAACCCCGATTAGCAATCAGTGATCCAACATTGGAAGATGTGAAACTAATATGTAACAACTTAACACAATATTAAAAAATTATAAATTTGTTTGAATAATTTATCTTTGCTTAATTTAAGGTAAAGATGTTGTTGGGGATTCCAAAGAGAATGAGCTGAAACTTAAGAAAATAATAGCTGATAAAGATAAAGAAATAGCTGGAAAAGATAAAGAGTTGGCTGGAAAAGACAAAGAATTGGCTTCTTTGCTTAGTGAATTAGTAAGTTGTTGGACTGTTACCAATTTCTTGTACATGTGTGTAGTTCTATAAGAGACCAGATATTCCTCTATTCCTATGGTGTTCTGCTGTTCTTGGGGCAGAGTTCGCATTTTCTTGTTGCCAAAAATGGGAACTCTGGGAAAATAATATCTTTTTTGGTTTGCATTTTTCAGTAAATCATAACAGATATTATGAAGATAAGATAAAAATGTGAGTCTAATACGTTTGTCCTTATGAGCAAACAAAAGCTTTGGTTGCGGGTCCCCTTCGAATATCTTCGGTCCTGCCATTCTGAGAGAATATAAAAGGAAAATATGATACGCACTTATTTCAATTGCTATTTATTTTTCTAGAACGATCTGAAAGCGAAATGCAAAAAAGAAGTACAAACTTTAACAGACACCAAACGCAAAACCAGCAGAGTCAGTGTGAGTGTGGCTAAGGAATCTGAAGCAACAATCAAAAAGTTAAACGAACAGATTAAGCAACTTCAAGACGAGATCAAGAAACTCAAAGAAGATATTGCAAAGTACACAGTTTGATTTGCAATGTTTGTAGAATTTTTGAAATTTTTTTGAAATTTTAAGGTTTTTTAAATTATCTAAACTTCTAACACAGGTCTTCAAGCGGAGGAGCAGAAACAGAAGCGTTACTAAAGGTGAAGGATGGGAAAATAGAAGAACTCGAGAGAATTATCAAAGAAATAACTGGAGAAAGAGATGCTCTACAGAAAGTCAATGCCGATCTGGCCAAGGACTTGGAAGAATTCAAAGTAAAATCTGATAATCATTTTTAAAAAAATTATCTTTGTAAGATTTCTACCAAATGCAGCCAAAGATTTACGGCGACTGATATTTATTGTCTCTTCTGTAACATCGTTTGCCTAATATTTTTATAAGCACAAAGTAAACAAAATAAAAACAGTTGAATATTTGAGATCCATTTCAATGACGCTAAAAATGTACAAGTTATTAATTCAGTTTAGCAGTTTATTGGTGGTTTTTCCCTGTCCGAAGCTGAAGGTTCGCGATTAGGTGTAAGTCCATCTCATCTGCAGGAACTCTAATGATGTTTCAATCTATGGTTTTAATGATGTTTCTGATGTAACTCTAATGATGTTTCAATCTATGGTTTTAATACCAGAAGTCGCGCGATATCGAAGTCTGTAGGATGACAATACTGTTGGCTACCTTTATCTATTTTCTATCTCCATGATTGCCAAATTAGTTTTAATTTCCTTTTTAAGAATTGATAATTAAAGAAAAATTGTCGCTTGAAAATGTGTCCGCATTACACCTTTCAATATTTTGCAACAGATACCAGTCACCTTGCATTTCCCTCATATATTCGGAATTTTGACTGGAATAGCAAAAGTCCAGAAAAGCAAAGCCTGTTAATCAACAATTGTATTGTTTGCAGGTCCATTTGGATAGTTTGAACAATTTGACAAAGGAGTTGAATAATTATGCAAATAAAGCACATTCTATGAAAGGAAATGGACAGAAGTATGCAGAACTTCTGGAAGCATTTAAAGTGGTGAGTTTTCAAATGAGAAAGCATGGAAATAGGGCAGTATCAAGTAACAATACTGTACAAAGTTATCCGATTTATTTTTTGCCAAAATAATTAACCTTTTGCTAACAAAATGATGGACTATTTTGTCAATTAATTGAAAATATAATTATAATACTATAATTTACAATTGTATTGATTGAATAATCATTACATCCACATCCTGAAACTTATTATTATTATTATTATTATTACAGGCCTTGGATGAAGATGTGGCAAATGCTAAAGTGGCCGCCGGACAACTGAAGAAAGAGAGGAAACAACTCGAGGAGCAGATCAAATCACAGCTGGATGAAGCTTTGGAGATGTACATCGCGGCGCTAAAGGAAATACAAAAGAAACAACTGGAGATTGATAAACTCTCCAAAGATCTTGCAGAGATCAAAATTAACAATGATGAACTTCTCAAGAACTTAAGAACTCAAGAACAACTACTTAAGAAATGTAATCATTACAATATTTTTGCTTTTTATTTTCACTTTGAATGTACAATATAAATAATATGTTAGATTTCCGAGCTCCCAGCTAGATCTACTTTCTGATTCACGTCACTACTTTATATTGTTCTTTTCTGTTATTTTGAATTCAAGTCAGAACACAATAACACGGCCTTTCCTGAGTAAAAAAAGCAAAGTTAGCCAATAAATTTGTACTTCTTATGATTGAACGCTTAGACAAATCCATGTTAATGTAATCCATGAAATATGTAGAAAGTTAAAGGAGTTTAGACAAGTAATCAAAAACGCAAATGATTGCAAAAAAAAAAAATGTCAAGAAAGTCCCTAAATTATTTGAAATATAATGGGCAAAGCAATATTTTTTTGGTTTGAAAATTCGATCGAGTTTGGTTAGAAATATTAATTAAAAACTGCGACAAGAACACATCTTGACCTTTGAAATACTGAAGTTTTTTTTTGATAAGTTTTTTTATAAGACCAGAAAAAATAAAATATCAAGCCCATAAAAACTGCTCTAAAGTGCAAAATCTCCTACTTACGAATCCCTTTTCGGATATGATTTTATTATAAGGAGCGTTATTGTTAGTGGCCCGATTCCGAATGTTACACGACATGGTGCATCGCCCTAACTTGTAATCCTAACAACTGCAAAGCTTTATAAATAAGGTGCCCCATGGAAATGCGCCTACAGAATGTTCATTATTCTATTTTTAGACTTATAACTTATTTGGAAAGAATAGAAATAATGTAAGTGCAAATTATTATTTTAGGTAGCAGTGCCACGCCTATCCAAATGTCAACACCCCAAGAGACTATTCAGACTCCCAAGAGCGATGGTAAACCTCTGGAAAAAACTATTGACGTAAGATTTCTAAGCATGGATATAGTCAAAAAATTCCTACAGCCTAATCAATTATTCAGTGTATTTAAAATATTGTTGTTTTTTGCAGGCTCCTAAACGTAAAACTACGATCGTAGAAGAAAAACATTTGACAAAAAGGTAATTTCACATGACATTTTAATAATGCTATTTTACAGCAGTTAAGTTTATTTCCTAAATATAAAGATATATTGTGGCTGTATGAATTTAAATAATTGTTATGATGCAGAGGTAGTTTTATTTTTAAATTTAAGAATATTCTGTTCAGTCCCATATCGAGAAATCTTTTTCATTTCAACAGTGCTGAAAATATTTCGCCAACGACTGAAACAAACAATATTGAACAACAGGAAGTCGAGTCTCCGACGGAAGACCAAACCCCTGATTCTCTAGTTGTAGTTCCAAAAGTTGAACACACGCTGAAGATTGGCGATAATATGTGCCACATCAATAACTGCACGGCAAAATGCTGTCAAAAGCACCGGGAGCTAGCTGAAAGATGTCCCAAATGTAATGCAACAAGGAGATTGTGCATTAGCTCTACTGAAAGGAGAACTGAATCAGAATCGGCAATAAATAATTCCCAAGGAAATGAAACCAATGCGGTAACCGATGCCATCAGGAAGACTGAAGACCTTCACACCAGCTTTTGCAAAAAATATTTGAGCCACGGGTTGAGCAATAACCATGTAAAGAATGCGCCATCCCGCCAAAAGAACAAAAGAAAAGAAGAACAAGAAATAAGGACACACCGAATTACCCATGAGAACTGGGATTTCATACTTCCTCAGTCAAATAAAGAAGTTGGTCCCGAAATGCACGAAATACTGGACTGCGACATTCAATTTCCAAATTACAATTTAATGATCAGAATGAATGACCAATCTAAAAATACTCTTAATAACAAATAATTAACAATTTTTACATACAAATAGTGTAGAGTACGTGTTAAATTTAGTTGGAATGGGGCCCATCGAAGTGTGTTTAGTTTTACAGCAGTCAATGGTTTATTTTGAAAATAATGTTAATCACAGTTTTTTTTTTTAATTACACCGTGTGATATTTCTAATGTATTTTTGATTAATTTATGAAGTCTTTATAAAGCCTTTTTAAAATTTAGATCCTCCCCTTCGTCCGAGAGTGACATGAGGATAGTTCAGTCAAGAATGGCGCTGATGGTAGTGCCAAGAAGTTTCCCTCAACTTCCTATTACTGCCGGTCAACTCAGAAACTCAAAACCCAAACACCCTACAAAGAAAGCTTTGAAATATCGCAACCCTTGCGCTACCCAGGGATTATTTTAGTTTCATAGACATTTGTGTTCTTGTCAAGTTTATTAAAACAATAGGCAATTTGTAATAGCCTATTTATTGAATTTCCCTTCAGATTTTGGTAGAATATAATTGTGATTTGTTGGCAATCTAATAAAGTGTTTAACATATTTTGTCGCTGTTTTATTTATTGATACTGTAGAGCAGCCTTTTTAGCCGGTGGGCCAATTTATTCATTTTCAATTTGTTTGCGGGCCGCAGGGGGTTGGGTACATAATTCAGCTTGACATTGTTAAAATTGCAGTTGGCGGTGTTGAAAACCTTTATGTATAATCTAAAATGATAATTTTCCAACAAAAGAATCATAATGTGAAATCCAAAATGCCACAGGCGAAAATTTTATATATCCAAGGCCAAACCTATAAAGGCTGACGATTTTTATCATTCTAAATAATATTAAAGAACAAGTAAAAATTCCTACTTGCAATTTTGGCCTGTTGATTTTTATCATTCAAAAAGTTAAATAAAATTTAATTGAGAAAACTTTTGGTATTTTATGAAAAGGAAACCTTTAAAATGCATCAAACATAATCTCAATAAAAAAGGGCTGTGAAGGTGAAATTTTTTCTGCACTTAAGGACTGACCAAGCCGGCGCGTTCATTTTGCGTCCGCGATTGCGTGCACGGTGAGCGTCCTATGTGCGTGCAGAAACCGTTCACACCAAACTAGCGATCAACTAGCGTCCGTGATACCGTGTGCACTTATTGGAGATGAAGCTTTTGGATTAAGCTCAAGTCTGGTGCGTCCATTTCCATACAGGCAATCAAGAGATGACCCGAGATTACCTAATTACAATTACAGATTATGTAAAGCAAGGCGTGTGGTGGAAAATGCTATCGGCATATTGGATCAAAAGTGGTGAATTTTTTTTAGACCTTTACAGGAAAAAACATCTACTATTACTTCGATATTAAAAGCCTCATTTGTGTTGCATAATTTTTTGAGATCGAATAGCAGAAATGTGCAATACGATAATAATTTACTACCTCCATTGGATGAGAGCGCAAACGGTTTTCTCAATATGGTAATCAATAATCGTAGAAGCACAAACTACGTACTCAGTGTATGTGAACACTTTGTTAATTACTTTAACTCATAAAAAGGTTAAGAATATATTTTTTCTGAATTTGTGCAATAAAAGTGTAAATTAAATGTTAATTCATAAAAATGTATGTCCTATAGAAATATATATTTTTTTTCTATAGCTTATCACTTAATCCCAATATTTCTCCTATTTCTTTCCAAACTTGATCCTTCTTTCTATTATTTTTGTATTCTGGATTAAATTAAACGATGCTTGCTAATTTCGTTGATTATTCTTTCTGTATTTGTATCCGACATTATAAAAAATACCATCAAATCAGAAATAATAACATTGTATGCAGCGTGCAGACTCTGCAAGCAGCAACTGATCGCGGACGTGAGCGAACACCGCGTCCAGACGCAGCACTGGACGCCGCGGCCAATCAGAGAACGCGTCGATGTGAACACGTTGCTACGAGTTCGTACACAACATTTGATCGCCACCGTGCACGGGATCACGCAAATGGGTCACAGTAGAGAGGTCAAATGAGAGTACCCAGTCCCAGGACAGAGAACTTACCGCTCTGCCACTAGTTTATCTACACACAAATATAATTGTATTAAATTGTCCTTGTGCAGTGTAGTACGATACAAAGAGTGAAATGAGTGATATGTGAACCCATAATGCTTTAGTACAACATGTTATTATTTATCACAAATAAAAGTAATAAGTAATTAGGTAAATAATTTATTTGCACAGTGGTTGATTACTAAATAAGGGACTCTTACGGTTAGTGAAAATATAACATAAAAATTGCAATAGAACATTTACTACGCAGTTTTCGGCGCATCGATAGATTTGCCTTTCAGTCCCAAGGAGTAGAGGAGGGCCTTGTAGCTGGGGTCTCGGCCACGGAACCTCCTGAACACCTCGTTGGAGTGGCAGCTGCCGCCCGACGCCAGGTACGTGTCCCGATAGCGCCGCCCCACCTCCTGCACCGCACTCTCGTCGTGCTTAGCTTCGTAGAATGCACTGTAGATGTCAGCCGCAATCAGCTGCGACCACACGCTGGAGTAATAGGCTGCCCCCCAATCTCCCGAGAATATCTTGCCAAAGTTGCACGGGTGAGAATCATTCTGGTCATACGGAAGCGTGTGATACAATGGCCATAATTCTTTCACGAGATCCCTCCAAAAGGCTTTGGAAGAATGCAACTGGATATCCAACGAGGAGAGATATAATTCCTTGCACAGATCATATCCCGCCATGTGCGTCCGGACTTGCTGAATGTTTTGAATGATTTCATCGGAAAGTGGTTCTTGCGTGGTGTAATGGCTGCTGATGGCTTTGAAGGTGGAAGACTCGTAGAGCCAGTGGGTCATAACATGGCCGCATACATCTGCCACATCCCATTCCACATTGGAGATACCGGCCACATCCGAGTAATTGGCTTCGGTGAGTAAATGCCTGAGTGAGTGTCCAAACCTATGGAACAGGCACTGCACTTCCTTGAAAGACAGTAGCGATGGCTTTCCATACATGGGAACATCAAAATTGAAAATCAACGCTGCCAAAGGCTGGGTCTCTGTAATGGAGCTTCTGTTCCTTATGGTCAGCATCCAGCCAGAGTTATCCTGAACTTTGATCTTCTCACATTCCCTGGCATAAGGATCGAGATAAAAGCCGGCAATTGGAGAACGACTATCGGCTTCAAATATTTCGAAGAACTTCACATCCTCGTGCCATGTATCCACATTTTTCCTTTCTACTATTCTGATATCGAAAAGCTTAGTACACAGATTAAACAGACCTTGCAGAACTGCCGGCAGGGGGAAGTACTCTCTGATTTCATCGGCATCAAAATTATACAAGGTTTTTCTCTGCTTTCTCTTCCAATAGGGTATGTCAGAGTGCTCGAAATTACCAGCAAACCCTCTTTCTTTGGCAAAACTGCCAAGGCTTTCCAGTTCTAGATTTTGTATGGGTCTAGCTCTTTCCAGTAGACTAGATAACATGTGTTTAACGTTATCCACTGTTCCAGCCATCTTGGTTTCCATACTCATGTCAGCATAAGTTTCATATCCCAAGCAACTGGCTAGCTGGCGCCTATAGTCTCTAATCTTTTCTAATGTGGTACTGTTTTCCAATGACTTTTCAACAGTAGTGGAACAACGTGAGATATGTCCCTGCCACGCATTCCATCGCAGATTCTTGTCGGGGCAATATTCCATGAAACCTTCGTAGACGTGGGGCAGAAGGGAAACCTTCCAGGGCCCACGGTCGGGCTCGTTGACGTCGGCGGCCATGGCCTTCAGCAGCTTGTCGGGGAAGTCGCGTACTATGTTGGGGTCCCTGATGGTGTGGCTGAATATTTTAGTGGCTAATTCCAACTTATCCCCGAACTGCTTCCGTAAATTTCTAATTTCAAAATTGGTTGATTCCAATCTTTCTCTATTGACGTCGCTCAGTTCCAATCCATTCAAGCGACCTTCCAGGGCATATTTGTCGAGGATTCTGGATTCTTCTTCAGAGAGAGACTTGTTGTCGAGTTTGGCTTGCCGGAGAGCTTTGTTAATAGGAACGCTTCGGAACTTGGCGGTATTAGCCCGGTGAGCTCTGGTGTGGATCTGCATGTATGACTTGGTGGGCATCAGGGTGCTGTTCCCCATGTACAGGGTCTTGGCCAGACCCCAGGTCAGCTCCATAGGACAATTTAAATGTTCTAAAGGATTTATGACCTCGGTGAAAACGTTCTGAACATTATCGAGAGAATTTTCTATATTCCTCACTTCATTTTCGTAATCGATGGTGTATTTGCTCATGGCGGCGATGCATTTTTCAACTGTGAAAGAGTTAAACTCTGGCAACCCATCAGGTCTGAGGAGAGAGTTCTTTTCTTTCAAATCTTCTCCGATTTCTGGTACCCTAGAAACAAAGATAATTATGTTAGAAAAATCACAAAGACAGACAAGTTTATCGATTTATTAAGTCGAAACCACAAACAACATAACACATAAAAATTCATTAAATGTTCCCTAAGCAACCGCACTTAGCGAAATTACTTAATTCTAAAAACGCACACCAATTCCCAAGAAACAACTATTTACGTGAGCAAAATAGGTTATTAGGTTCTTAGTTTGAGTAAACTAAGTAATTCATGTGTATTTAGATTGAAACAAAAATTCGCAAAAGTCAAATCCACACAAAAAAAATAAAATGGCTGCAAAGAAAACGTTTTATAAGGGAAATTTTGATTGAATAAAAATTGAATTTTGATACATGTTTTACCATCTATCCCAACATCGTTAGTTGTTTGTTGAAGTCCTGATAAACTGATTGATGTCAACGGGTTCTTTCAACATTTACTATTTTAAAATTGAGACGGGCTCACAAAATATACACATTATATATAAACATATTTTTACATACATTTTTGGAAAAAATATTGTTGATAACAGTTACGAAAAATAAAGACAGAAAAACAGAGTTAGTTCAAAAATGTAGTGTTATGTTGAAACGTGGTGTAATTTCAAAATTTGTGCCTAATAAACAAGTGCGGCGGCTTGCGGAACATTTAATAATTATCCAATAGCAAATATGAGAAAAGCTGAAAATGTATAAAATTGGTTTCAATATTTAAAAAAATCTGATGTTTATCGTATATCATTGTAAAGAGCCTATGTTACAAACAAAACTTAAGTAATTTTACAGTTGAGATACACAGAGATTATGAGTTCTCTTGTTTGAATGCCAGTAATACCATGGTTTAGTTCCATCATACAAAATCACTATTATTTCATAGGGAATGGCACATGGACTATGATTTTTCGGAAATCGAATAAGCATGTTACTAAAATCTAGGGTGAAGGGTTCAGATGATAACTAATATTTATATTATTTTTATACAAGTAAGCAAACTATTTGCTTAGTTTTGTATTGATTCTAACGAAATAGAAAATATTATGTAGTTGTAAAGTATTCAGTAGCAGATGAAAAGTAACGATTTTACTTACAGTACAATGTATCCACTGTGTCTCTTCTGGTAAGAAAAGTTGTTCCTTCTTAATAACAGTCTTTTACCACAAAAAGACACGGCCATGTCGACGAATTTAGAAAATGTGTTTTGATTGTGATTACACCGGGCATTCGCAGGAATTTCAGTTTGACATAACGTTCTACCCCCGTGGCAGCAATTCGCACTAATTACCGACGCAGCAAGTTATTACTACTTTACCGGCACAAAAATTATTTTTGTTTTCGAATGAAGGCCGGAGATGGCAGTACTAGTATTATAAATACATAATACGGTTTTACGGTGACCGGACAACTCGGAATGAAAACCGACTCAGAACCATCTCAGATAAGTCATTTAGAGCAGTTGGCCCCAACCTTTTCATCGCCGTGGACCGGTCGACGTTTGATAATTTTACCGTGGCCCGCTAAGAGGGGAGGGGGGTGGGGGGCATTGATTTTTTTTTTACATTAACTCCACACAGGAGGCTCTAAGGAAAATAATTTCCCTCAGGATTTTGTCATATGGGATAATGTGTTCGGTCATAACATAGGCCCCATGGCACCGAACGGCTTGAAATTTAGGATTCTTATTAAGAATTACGGTCACCAATAATTAAAGTCTGTACACGAATCACTTAAAATATCTTCAATAATAATGATTTTAAAATCATTCAAAATTTCTTCATACAAAATTTTCATGGCGTCATGGGCACTTCTGTCAAACTTGGGTTCGGTCATAACTAAGGCCCTATGGCACCAAACGGACTGAAATTTTGGAGTCTTACTAAGAATTACGGTTTGTTCATGAATCAATCAAAAAAAATCTTCGAAAATAAGAATTTTAAAATTCTCCATACAAATTTTTATCGTTTCATGGGCACTTCAGTCAAACTTGGGTTCGGTCATATTTTAGGCCCTATGGCACCAAACGGACTGAAATTTTGGAGTCTTACCTAGAATGACGGTTTGTTCATGAATCAATCAAAAAAAATCTACGAAAATAAGAATTTTAAAATTCTCCATATCAATTTTTTATCGTTTCATGGGCACTTCTGTCAAACTTGGGTTCGGTCATAACTTAGGCTCTCTGGCACCAAACGGACTGAAATAACGGTTCATGGACGCTTTGTGAAACTTTGGTTTGCTCATAACTTAGGCCCTTGGGACCAAACGTCATCAATTTTTTTTGATTCTTAACAATAATAACGGTCTGTACACGAATCACTTAAAGTATCTTCAATAATTATGATTTTAAAATTCTTAAAAACAAATTTTAATGGCGTCAAGGGCGCTTTCTGAAACTTGTGTTAGATCATAACTTAGGCGCTACGGCATCGAACGGTCTGAAATTTTGGATTCGTACTAAGAATAAAGATTTGTGGACGGACCAATCCAAAAATCTTCGAAAAACGAAATTCAAAATTCTTCATATCAAATTTTTACTGTTTCATGGGCACTTCAGTCATACTTGGGTTCGGTCATAACGTAGGCCCTATGGCATCGAACGGTCTGAAATTTTGGATTCTTACTAAGAATAAAGATCTGTGGACGAACCAATCCAAAAATCCTCGAAAAACGAAATTCAAAATTCTTCATATCAAATTTTTACTGTTTATGGGCACTTCAGTCAAACTTGGGTTCGGTCATAACGTAGGCCCTATGGCACCAAACGGACTGAAATTTTGGAGTCTCACCTAGAATTGCGGTTTGTTCACGAATCAATCAAAAAATCTTCGAAAAGAAAATTTTAAAATTCTTCATATCAAATTTTTATCGATTCTTGGGCACTTAAGTCAAACTTGGGTTCGGTCATAACATAAGCCCTATAGCACCAAACAGTTTGGAATTTTGGATTCTTACTAATAATTACGGTTTTATCACGAATCAATCAAAAAACCTTGAAAAGGAAGAATTTTGAAATTATTCTTATCAAATTTTTATCGTTTCATGGGTACTTTTTTCAAATTTGGGTTCGATCGTAACGTAGGCACAATGGCACCGAACGACCTGAAATTCTGGATTCTTACTAAGAATTAGGGTCTGTGCACGAACCAATAAAAAAATCTTTTAAACGAAGAATTAAAAAATTCTTCATACCAAATTTTTATCGTTTCATCGGCGCTTTGTGAAACTTGGGTTCGGTCATAACATATGCGCTACGGCATCGACAACCCTGAAATTTTGGAATCTTACTAAGAATTACGATCTGTGCCCGATGCAATCAAAAATCTTTTAAGAGAAGAATTGTAAAATTCTTCATACCAAATTTTTATCATAACATGAACCCTATGGGACAAAACGGACGGATATTTTGGATTCTTTCTATGATGAGTACACGAATAAATTAAAATATCTTCCAAAAGAAGATTTATAAAACTCTTCATACCAAATTTTCATCGTTTCGTGGGTGCCTTGTCAAACTTGGGTTCGGTCATAACTTCGACCCGGTGCGTGCCCAAGTTATGACCAAACCAAAGTTTGACAATGACTTTAACAAAAGTTAAATTTGGGTTCGGTCAATACTTAGGTCCTACGGCACCAAGCGGCCTGAATATCTTTTTTCTTGCTTAGAATTATGGTATATACACGAATCCATCAAAAAATCTCCAAAAGAAGAATTTTAAAATTCTTTATTTAAATTTTCATAATTTCATTGGCGCTTTGTCACCTTTTATTGACCTTTTAATGATGCTCTTGGTTCCCTTTGCAATTTTGTTTTAAGCTGTTCTGTCTTCCGATGTTCTAAATGTGTTGTTGGCTCGGTAAGCTGTGGTTTTCTGTCGCACTACTTCAGAGCATTGTCGACTGAACCACGACTTTGAGCCCACACTAGTTTAATACCATACCTTAACAGTGGTTTGGACACCGGGCACCCCCGCTAAATCACCAAACGTAGCGAATCACTTGGGGTGACCTATAGCAGAGATTAGTTGTTTATCCAATAAATCCCGCGGCGGCGGTACCCATTCCCGCCTCCAAAATTGAAAATAAATTAAAATAAGTTGAGGATTTTTCGACCACCATACTAGATACATGCCCGTGTTGTGGTGGTCTTTGTGACGACCAAGTGACGATCAGGTTGTTGCTGGGTTTTGTTTTAATACTCTTCCAAATAAGTCTGGCCCATTCAATAATGCAATACGGTATCGTTGCATGGGGAGGAGCTTACAAAACCTCAATTTTGCCACTGGAAATTACTCAAAGATTAATTATCAAAATTATTACTAAGAAACCACCAGATTATTCAACCTCTCAACTTTTTCTAGACTTTCAAGTCCCACCTCCAAAAACTATATACATAAAAATCACGCTGCTTCAAATTCACAAAGATAATTCTAAGACAAAACATAGTGGGTCGCTTATGTACGCCATTGATGCTTACCAGTTTTGCTCAGCGCTACTACGCGTACAATGGAGTGGTGTGGTTTAATAAACTGGAAATAGAGCTGAGATTGGAACCGAACAATAATAAATTTAAAAATAAATTGAATAGTAATATCTTAATTAATTAGCCACCTAAAATCACATTCATAATAAATTTAAAAAAATAAATACACAATTTTTTTATATTTTTATTTTGTATATTTTTATATCTTTTTTATTTTTTTGTTTTGATATCTCATTTATGTTTGATTTATAATTTTTAGTTCTTAATTTTTTTCGCTTTACACACGAGTGGTCACACTCTCGTAAAGGTTATATATAACGCCTACATTCTTTATGGTGGTAGAATAAAATTAAATTTTTATAAATCTAAATTTTTAATAATATAGCTAAATTAAATTTATTTCTTTAAAAATTAAATATCATTTAAATCGATGGTTACTAAAACTGATCATATTTTATGATCTGACTACGCTTAAAATAAAGTAAAATAACGCTTAACTATGGAATGTAATACGACAAGTGGGTTTATTCTGTTTTTCACTTCCATTTTTACACGTTTTCATAGAAGAAGCCACCATTTTGCCATGTTATTTCGTAAAATGTTCCTATGAGAGCTCGATGCTAGTTCACGCAAGAATGATGATGTCACATTTTTTAGGTTTGCTCGAGGCCATTCGCGAGCCCAGCCGGCTCCAAATGGAACCGATATGGGGAGGGGGAGATAATACGCTTTTATCACTTAGGGCAGGTCTAGTAATATTCATATATCTATGAGTGCAACCATGCTCGGGATATCGATATAAAATCGTCGAAAGTTACGCCCATCGATTCGATATTGTAAAGTTATCGATTTCACTAAACTAGACCTCCTGGTAGGCTAAGCAGCTACCTTTTGAGTTGGTACATACATACTAAAACATTGAAATCAATGTATTGTATAATATATACATGTTATGCTTCCTCGCATGTAGCGTGTTTAATCATTTGTGCGGCATCTGTTTATCGGCAGGACGGCTTATAAAGTTGTGACAAAGTCGAGTCTCCGGCACATCTGGCCACCTGGGCCCTGGGCCCAGTACCTACCGAAGGAGCGTGGCTCCGCCTAAATCCTCAGGATTACGTGCTGGGACTTGGTCCAATCTTCCTCCTGAATGGGATGCTGTACAGTACTGTCTATAGGCGGCGTATAAAGCCGGTAATGACGAGCTCTTTCATCGTCCCTCGCCTGTGAAATCCCAAATCAAAGGATGATCGATGTTCCTCATTGTGATTTGCGTCAACGTCCAGTCATTCCGTGACGTCACTTCCCTCTGGAAAAGGAAACTAGAAAATAATATGTCGCAAGGAAGTGCGTAGGGTGTATGGAATATGGAATTGACGGAACCTTAAAGATTGTCTACGCGGCGAATTTCATCATGATAGAATCTTCTCTATCCAACCAATATTTGGTTAAAATATAGTAGCCAATAGTAGCTAAGAAAATTTCGATCACAAAGGATACGTGTGCGTTTTTTAACTCCGTGGTCAAAAATACAATTTCTGTAGGTATAAAGAGGTAAGGTATGTAGGTAAAAAATGTAGGCGAAACTCAATCGAAAATCTGGAAACAGAAAAATCAGAAAAAGATATTTGCACCTCTGGGACTCGAACCCAAGACCTCTACTTTCCGGGCGAGTGCTCTTGACCACTGAGCGGTGTCGATATCCAATTCGGTCACTTTTAACTGTACCATACTTCGACTAAGAACCACCCACATTATCTTCATTTTCTTAACGTTAACGTTTTATTGGCTGCCATCTTTATGTATGATTGAAAGATTCAAACCCGAACTAAATGCAATCTAGATGTGGTGTCTGGATAATTTTTATCCACTTTTAATTAGCACATTAAGAGAGGAGAGGGAGGGAGGTAGTCCACAAGGATTTTATTCAATTTATATGGTTTTTCTATGGCAATAAATATGTAAAAACCATATAAATTGAATAGAATCCTTGTAGACTTCCCCCCTCCTTCTTTATGGCAACGAATATGGCAAAAATTCGGCAACAAATATGAAAAATAACCATATAAACTGAATAAAATCCTTGTAAGTCTACAAGTCTAGTCACCCGCCTTCCTCTCCCGCGTATGTTATATACATATATAAATTGTAGATTAAGAAACATTTGTAGCAATCTGAAGATGTCTTTAAACGTTCTTGAGTTCAACAGCCCGGCTGTGGAACGATTTGCCGGCTTCTGTGTTTCCTCCCTCCTACAACATGGGTCTCTTCAAGACCCATGTTCACTCCTTCTTCTCCTCAATAGCACCCTCCACAGCATCTTCAAAGATGGCACAGGGCCTGAAGGAAATTATTTCCCTCAGGGCCTCCTGTGTGGAGTTAATATATAAAAAAAACAGGCTGAAACCAGTTACGGCCGTAAATAAAAGAAGTGGAAATTGTTAATTATTAATTTTGCATTTTTTGCACAGCAACTTCGAAAATGCTCAAAACACATAAAAATATTGAAATATCCCTCATGCATTTTTTCCTTTTTCTTATATTTTTTGCGTTTTATTTGGTCATTAAATAATTAGGTACCTAAATCGTATAATTACCTAATATTGGTGTTATATATCTACTAGCTGCAAGTAGGTATTGAAGCTAAATTTATGCTATATATAGCCTTTTACGAAGAAACGTTTTGTGAGGTGGTCTTTAAAATCTCTCCAGTTACGTGATCCTTAATTTCTTTAGATCACAATATATTTTGGGGGCTCGTTCCAAGAATGTAGACTTGAAATGTTGAAAGGTGGACCGCGAGGATAAACCAGTCCGTTAGGTGCATATAACAATTTGGGAGGCGGGTACAGGTACCGCCGCCCGGGTACCATTTATTGGATAACCAACACCTCTTCCACAGGTCACCCTAAGTGGTGCGCTAAGTTTGGTGATGTGCCCGGATTCATGGGGGGCGGTTTGAGTAGGTATTGGCGGCGGATGCGTTTTCCTGCAGGATCGAGAGAGTCTTTTTTAACTCTCCAGCAGGACTCTCTCGGAAGACCGCCTTGCACCGCAGTGGGAGAGATGAATTAATACGTCCGTCACTCCTGGACACGACCTCGAGATCCCTACCCACCCCTTGTTTCTTTTCCTTCCCTGAAATTCCTCTCCTTCCAGCATCAGGGATTTTTTTCCTCAGAGCCTCCTGTGTGGAGCTTATTTAAAAAAATATATGTATATATAAATTTTGGCTGAGCGAAAGATACTTTTGGGTAAAGCCTCGATTACATTGAGCTAGTTTACAAGCTACTAGCCGGTAAGTTTAAAAGCGGGTGAATCGGCGAGTGAGATTGTCATGACCCACAAAACTGTCTACTCGCTCAGTAGTGACAGTAGCAGCTAAAATGACGACTCTTGCGCAAACCAATTCGGTAGACATTTTGAAAAAAAACTTGAGCTCGCAGCTAGCGCCACACGCTAGCCAGTAGCGAGAATTACGGCTCCCACGCGAACTAATGCTGACAGTTACGAAATCAGCTGTTGGTAAGCCGCCATCTTGAGCGAGTAGCGAGTAAAGTTGTTCACCTTTCAACTTTTTTCGTAGATTGTCCACAATCTGCTAGTTAGCAATGACACTGAGCGAGTTTACTAACAGATAGTGAATTTCCCAGATTACTAGCTACTGCTTGTAATGTCATCGAAGCTTAAGACTGTCTCTCTTTTTTTTTACATGAGCTCCACACAGAAGGCCCTGAGGAAAATAATTTCCCTCAGGGCCTATGTCATCTTTGGGGAAGCTGTGTGGAGGGTTTTTCTAAAGGAAAGGAAGGGGAGGAGAGTTCTGGGAAGGAAAAGGGTTTAAGGGGTGGGTAGGAATCTGGGGTTCTGTGTGTCCTGGTCATCCGCCTCCAAGACCTAGACAAACCTAACCCCATGAACCCGGGCACCGCTGCTAAATCACCAAACGTAGCGAACCACTTTTATATTGACATGCAACTCCTTGTGCAATCACACTTATATTTTGCTTTTAATTTTCTTGCCATTGAAAGCGTCAAAATCACTGTTGCCAAGCAGTTATCATCGGAAAGAAAAAATACAACATAAAAATGTTGTATTTTTTCTGTAATAAGTTATTCATAAAAATATGAATAACTTATTACAACGCTACCTTGTTACTAACAGACCCAGGCATTTGTATCAATAAACATACAGTCAAGAACACTTTTTTATGCTAACAAACTATTCTAACTCACGTACTCTCATAATATAATTGTGATTTGAACAGTTCTCCGCTTGCTAGCTAATTTACATATTTTGGATAATTGCCATAACTAGTTCCCTACTAATGTGTATCATTTGTTCTACTCTGGCATTCTTGTAACTCTAATTATATTGGAAAAAGGAAGTTAAATACTTACTCTGTATTTTTATAATGATATACTAAAACTATGGTGACTATTATAGGTGTGATGGGTTGACACATACATAGTAGCAGGGGCGGATCTAACGGTCAGCATTTCAGGAAATGCTGACTGGGCCTTCCCTTGCTGGGATGCTCTGTGACCTCCTCGTAGCTCCGTCTTTAATCTATGCGGGGCACGGGCCTAGCGCCCCCGACCTGAGGGGCTTAAGGGACCATACATAAATTACGTCACACGAATTTCATGATTTTTTGACCCCCCCCCCAACCCTGTCACACATCGTCACATTTGTGAGACCCCCTCCCTCCTAGTGTGACGTCACATATTTTGCAATTTTACGTCTAAAAATAATCAAAATGCAGATTTTTACGTGTGACATCACAGAGCTGATGACCCCCCCATACCCTTCACATACCATCCCCATAGTCACACAATATCACACTTCTGTACTCCCCCCCCCCCTTAAGGTGTGACGTAATTTATGGATGACCCCTAAGTAACTCATGCCTGTATACAGGGCCGTCGACATACAAGTATAAAAGATCGGGCCCGGCCTGGCCCAGAAATTGCGATACCCTCTTACCCAATATTTAGCGCCCTTGAGATAAAAAAGTAAAGGGCCTCCAGGCAGGAGGCCCCGATGGAAAATAAATTCCTTGAGAGGAAACCGGGCTGCATTTTGTCTATACAAACGTATTCCCCAACTTTCTCTATGGATTTTCACACTACTGCTAATATATTTTTTAAATAATATAGATATCGACCACTAACGAGTCGGTTCGTTTGGCTTTTTTTGGAAAGTTTTAGGATTTAGGACCTTCCAAAAATCGTTAAAATTGTCTGGTTTGAACGCCATCAACAGACATTCAGAATACAAATAAGGCAATATATTAAAAAAAAACACACACACACACAAAAAAGAAAGACAAAAATTCCCGGGTTGCAAATAACCCAATAATGCAATGTTTGAAAATCTCCTACTACCACCACAGAAAGCCGAAAATGTTGGTTGTTTTGTGATGGAAGACTTAGCCAGCCGAGGAGTCGAACACAGGACACTTAATTTGTAAATCTTGAAATTGTTCCTATTTAAAGATAAAATAACAAAACATTTAAAAATAGAAAATTGAAAACATAGATAAAAAATCACTCAAATCACAAATGATACAAAGACAGGCAAGAGACACAATAGACACAAGAGACACAAGAGACACAAGAGACACAAGAGACACAAGAGACACAAGAGACACAAGAGACACAAGAGACACAAGAGACACAAGAGACACAAGAGACACAAGAGACACAAGAGACACAAGAGACACAAGAGACACAAGAGACACAAGAGACACAAGAGACACAAGAGAAACAAGAGACACAAGAGACACAAGAGACACAAGAGACACAAGAGACACAAGAGACACAAGAGACACAAGAGACACAATAGACACAAGAGACACAAGAGACACAAGAGACACAAGAGACACAAGAGACACAAGAGACACAAGAGACACAAGAGACACAAGAGACACAAGAGACAAAGAGACACAAGAGACACAAGATACACAAGAGACACAGGAGACACAAGAGACACAAGAGACACAAGAGACTCAATAGACACAAGAGACACAAGAGACACAAGAGACATAAGCGACACAAGGGACACAAGAGACACAAGGGACACAAGAGGCGTAAGAGACACAAGAGACACAAGAGGTACGAGAGACACAATATGCGGACTTTATATTATTTGAGGGCTGGACCCTTCCGTTGTGCCACTGGCACGTGTACTGTAAAAATATAATTGTGATTGATGAAGGTATTAATTATTCTGCCCTGAACTAAAGCACACCTGTCATTAGGTGCGAATATACGTAGTGTTAAAAGCAGCATTTTACTTGATGCAAGGGTCGCTTAATATGGTTTAAACCGCACAGTGAGAGTATAAAAGAGGACATTTTAGCGTAGCCGATCAGTTCAATCACATCCTTTAACTGGACTTCTATATCAAATTGAATAAATAAGGGATTTTTGGTGTTGTTTTTTCAGTGTTTAAATATGGAAGATTTAAAATTAATGGCGTCTGATGTTGATCCATATTACAGCATCGGGGTTCATAATCTCGTGTTTCTTGTTTGGTCAGGGCTTATTTGTAATTTATTTGGAAACCAAAATAATATTTTACACTTTTACACAACGTGTGATGT
Organism: Glyphotaelius pellucidus; assembly: GCA_936435175.1. Taxonomy (NCBI): domain Eukaryota; kingdom Metazoa; phylum Arthropoda; class Insecta; order Trichoptera; family Limnephilidae; genus Glyphotaelius; species Glyphotaelius pellucidus. Next base: position 31,796,203 of record OW386544.1, read on the forward strand.
AAGCGACGCGAAATTGATGGACATAATGCTGAATATATCAGAAAACGAATGCAATTTACAAGTTACGCGAACTTCTATTGGCGCAAGGTAAAAATGAATCAGTTTTTTTAATTATAATGTATCCATTTTCACTTTTCGACTTAATTGCGTGTGTGTGCGTGAGTGCCACTAAAAGTCGATAGAATGCATTGTCGTTGATAGCTGGTCTATCTTCCGAGTTTCAGGGAGTGATCGGATTCGGGGAGTGAGTTAATTTCCATTAGCAAGATTTAATCATTCATGAAAAATAATAATAATTCATTCATGAAAAAAAAATCGAAATTCAAATAGAAGTATTTAAAAATTAATTAAAATTTTTAACGTTTCGACAATATCAAATGCAAAAAAATAGAATCTTAAAATTAGACGCTTAGAAAATATTGCAAATTCACTTTCACCAATCAAACTGAGCGATAATTATAATTAAAATGTAAAAGTTGACTTGAATTTGAATAATCATACTCAAAATTTTCCGCTAAGCATTTTTTTTGCATATCTTTAGTTCGTTTAGTTTTGATTGTCAGAATATTATTTTTAAGTTTTCTTTACCCAACTCATTTTTCCAGGTGAATTTGTAAATAAATGATTTTATTTTGTTCCTGGAACAAACATTTAAACTAACGTTTTAAATTTCAGGATCTCTACAAATTTATCAGACAGAAAACAAAAAGGAAATGTTATAATTTACGCGGAGAATTTGAAAGACGCTTGGAATGTTTTGAAGATCGTTAGAACGGTCTTTCCAAATCAAGATGCAACAGATTCCTTTCTCGTTGTAACTCCACCAAATCACGGCATTTCAGAATCCGCCACCTTTCTACAAAAAGCTTGGAAGCAATTGTTTTACTTCAACGTGTTCATAGTTGATATGTCGTTAGACAATTCAGATGTGCTCTTGTACGTTGCTGTCCATAACCCGTATTTCATGTGTACTGAGCGGTTGGAATCTTCTCTTCGCACCTTTTTATTTTCTGAGAAAAGTTCTAAAACCGATTGGACGATATTTATTTCATACATCGATGATAGAACTAAAGACCTGCATGGTTTTCCGGTTAAAATAGTGATGCAAAACTTCACAGGTCTTTCAGAAGCCACCACAGACGCATCGGGAAAATTAACATTTGTAGGAAGTGAAGCAGATATTGTCAATGAATATGTCAAGTTCCTCAATTTTACTCCGATTTACAGCTATCCAAGAGACGGAATCCTTTACGGCGGATTCACCAACAACGGATCCTTGACCGGCGGAATGAGAGACGTAGAAGATGGGATTGTAGAGATGTTTGGCAATCGGAGGAAGCTCACCGGGGATGTATTTAATACATCTAAATTTCTAAGAACGGTGTATCAAACTTCCCTAGTGATTCTATTACCAAAAGGCCTTCCCCAAGTCAACGTCATCGGAACACTGTTCAGCGTTCTTGATGCAACTGTTTCAATTATATCTTTATCATTCATCGTGTTCATAATACTATCGTGGACAACCGTTAAAATAAATCGCACACAAAAATTACAATCCCCAGCAAAGGTTTGTACCCGAACGACCACAACCGACGCCCTCATGCAAGTAATAATGGACTGTATTTGTCTTATGAACAACATGTCTTTCCAACTGCCGAAATGCTTTACAGAAAATATATTTTATGTCAGTTTAAGCGTCTGGTCGATGATGATAACAAACATTTACATTGGGACGATCATGACGAGACTCGCAGTTCGCGAGAGTACGGAAATCGAAACCTTAGAACAACTCAAAGATTCTGGAATTATGATTGGGTGTATGAAGGATTCTTGTCGAGAAATGGATGCCGGTATTTCGAATGGGGGAGAACTCACGGTTCGTCAAATCCTGGCACAAAGACTTTTTCTTATATACAATCCATTGGTCCAAAATATACCTCATCGCATCGCCTTCGATAGGGACACTTCTACTATCTGCCCCCTTGACGTAGCTGATTCCCTGGTCGTGGACATCGTGTCTCCAGATGGAAGGGAGCTGCTCCACGTGATGAAGGAACCAGTAAACACGATGTACTCCTCGCAGTTAGTTCGGAGCGGATGGCCATTGCTTGGTAGAGTGGAAAAAATCCACGATCATCTCATGGAAGCTGGACTACTCGAGTTCTGGGAGGAACGCAAGAAGTATGATTTCACCTTGAAGAGAATAGTTAGGTCTTACCAGGAAACCTCAACGCAACCTGCTCTCATCCTGACAAACTTCAGGTTCATTTTTATGTTGTGGGGAGTCCTTTTGCTAGCATCGATCATCATTTTTATTTTTGAGCTCTTCTTCCACAGGATTCGAAACAAATCGAAAACAATCCAAAATGTTCCTAGAGTTTTTCACTTCGAAAGATACTCCTAAGCATAAATACATTGACTAAGTTTAATTTACCATCATCGAAATAATATGAATATTATTCATTAATTTTATGTACAACAGCGACGAAAACGGCTGTTAGCACGAGCGGAGCTTGAACTTGGAACCTTTGAACGACTAGTATGACCACTGAGCCATCGTGGCAACCTTCAGAATCATTGCACATCTCCTAAGCTAAAATTTGGGAGGCTCTTAAGGATACCGCCGCCCTGGGAATCATTTATTGAATAACCAACACCTCTGCCATAAGTCACTCCAAGTTGTTCTCTACGCTTGGTGACTTAGCAGGGGTGTCCGGGTTCATGGGGTGATCGGCCGTTGATCCCATCGCTACTGATCGATTGAAGAGCCGAAATTTTGGCTCAACACCCCTCAAATGCACAAATACGCTTTCCCAAAGCAACTCTCCCTCCAACAGGCGAATCGAGCGTTACTAAATAAATCACTTAGAATACTTAGATGATCGGAGACTCAGATTGATCGATCGAAGAATTTGGAGCAACGGACATTAGTTCTGCTTTTTTATATTTAAATTTATATTCATTACTTAGTTTTATATTTCTAAATCAACCTATCTGTAAACATTATTAAGTGTTTTTTGTCATCCTATTATGCATATTATATTATTAAGACTGTTTATGTTCCTTTTTTTTATATGAATACCGCACAAGAGTCCCAACTGCTCCCGTCTGGAGCCAGTGAGACTATGGCATCCCCAATCGGGGTATGTTGTGGGGCTGAAGGTAGTGCGGAGGGGAAGGAGATGGGGAAGAGGAAGGTGGGAAGTACCTGGCTATTCAGATCTGGTCACCAAACACGGCTAAAGCCATTTCAAGCAACGTTTCAAATCTGAACGGTGGTCTTACACACCAGGGCGATACTGTTAGTATCTTCCACTCTGGAACGTGCCGCAAATATACTATATATTATTTTAAATGAATAAATTGTGAAATAACACAAATTAATCAAATAAAATTTATTTGCCACGCCGGAATTCGATCCCGCGACCTTCGGAATGCGAGTCAAGAGCCTTACCGCTGCACTACGCCGGCCGTCGTTCCTTAAATCAATAAATTAATACGTCAGTCACTGATCCCCAGATTCCAACTTACCCCTCATTTCTTTTTCCTTCCCAGAACTTCCTCTCAGTCATTTCCTTAAAAAGACTGGGGAGTCTTTTTAAGGGGATGCTGTGTGGGGACACAGCATCCCCTAAAATGACACAGGTCCTGATGGCCCTTTTCTTTTTAAAATAAGACTCTTTTAGCACCTTATGCTTTTAAATATAGTGATGAATTGTTGCAAAAAATATATATTAATATGTATAAATTGTTTTTGTACCTATGAAGACCAGATCTCTGGAGAAAGTTATCAAAACACCCAATTTTACCGTAAAACTTAAACATTAATCAAAATTGTGATAATTGTTTGAATCGCAAATATTTTTTCCCAATCAAAACACATTTACATGTGCATCTTAAAGTTTTAACGCGAGGATTGTTTATTTTAATTTAATTTTATTTGTTAGCGTTATAAACAGTCTTTATAAATTCGTATATAAAAGTGTAAGAATATTCATGGCATCGATTAATGAAATAATGAAATTCAAATTTAAGACCATTGAAAGGAAAAATAAAAAACACAACAATACACCAAATATAATAAACAGTTCTGATAAAGTGCATCTTCTTACTTAAATCTTCAAAAGGAATTTTATGAAATATTTCATGGTTTTCATTAAACGTGGAATGAATATCAACAATATCTACGGAAGTGATTTTATTCAAATTCAAACTGCTAAAAGCAAAAAAAGGAAATGTGATAAGAAAGAAAAATCATTGCAATATATAGTTTTCTGCTAAACATGGTCGACAGAATGTTTTTTTTTTTTTAATAATATTGTACATTTATTGAGATTCGTGTTAAATACTTCGGTTCGGACATAATTTTCATCATCTCGCATGCGATGAAAAACAGCCCTCGAAAATTTTTTTGAACTCTTTCTATATTATTATACATATAATACAAATACATAGAACAACGAGGGTTCCACATTGTTGAAGCGTACTCTAGGTGGCTTCTGACGCAGAATACATACCCTACATTAAATTTTTGCGGATTTTTGAAAACTGAACCTACTCTAGCATAAATCCCAGCATTTTCAAAGCCTTCGACGTGATATAATCGACGTGAGATTGAAATAGAAGCTTAATCTCTAATAGAACTCCAAGATCTTTTATTACATTTACTCTGTTTAAAAGATTGTTCTTAATTATGTAGGGATATTGTATTGCGCGGTGACCGGACAATTCAGAATTAAATCAATTCAGAACCTCATTTGAAAAGTCTATAAAAGTGATGAAAATAATAGTTAAATAGGTTACGTTGGGTTAGGGTTACGGGCTATTTTAAAATAAATTTTTTCATAGCTTTTAAAGACTTTTCAAAGAGGTGTTGAATTGACTTGACGGAACCATATTGCGCTTGGTAAGTTCAGCCAACGCAAAGTTTTCCTTTTCTTTGTTCTTTTGTAAATATTTGACAAAACACCTTATATTATAACGCCTCTGTTAGTAAACAAAACTACATTTAAAAGATTTTGAGAAAACGCGCTAGTAAATACACCAACCGTCTTACTCACGATGAATCCCTATTACGACGTAATAATGACGCATTAGCTATCCAGGGGTGGGGGCCTATACTGCTCAGATTAAAAATCTTTACTCACGAACACATTTTGTCCTGATACAACTCTAACAGGTTTTGATATTTTTAGACTGGCATCACTCTATTCCAAATCTCAAAAATGCCCTGTATTTCGCATTTTTGCGCCGCGTTGCCGACTTCACGTTCATTCAAATGTCAATATTATTTTGACGGCTCAACGGTTCGCGTTATTACATGGTTTGTAAAATGAATGCGGAAACATTAAAGAAGTAATATTAACGACAATTTTAATGAAGTAAGTATACCTACATGTTAAACATATATGTAATGTCAATTTTTCTACATATTAAAGTGACAGCCACACAAAATTTGACATGAATGCATCTGATCTCAGTAGTAATTACATTATTTTTTTGGCTCGTTATTCATATCATTTTCGTCAGGGGGTAGGCATTTTTGCCCTTCGTCATTATTTATAACGAAACTAAAATGCACTTGAATATATTTTAATTGGAAAAAATGCTTATAGTACCTATACAATTCGCATTAGATTAAGACACATTACGATGTAACTACGTATGCAACTTAAAATAATGGACTATTTTTCAGTTATAGGCAAATGATAATCACAAAGATCTAAACCAGATACAAGAACCAGAACTGGACGAGTTCGTACTAAAAGTACCGGCGACGTACATTTTCAAATCAAAGGTAAATATCGTGGCTTTATTGTTTTTTAAGATAACTTTGTATGTTGAAAGTAATATATGAAAATATCAACGGTTCTATGTGTAGTTGAACTTGAACTTACCGTAAAGATAGAATAATACCTTTGATCAAACAAAGTCGAAGAATAATACAACAGACTTTGTCATATCAAAATTGAAAGTTAAGAAAATGAGTAACTTTGTTCAATAATTAATTATGTAAACCACAAAGTGATTGATTTTTAAGAAATTAGGAAAGCTTTATGTCATATAATGTCTTTTTTCCAGAAAGTTAATTCTAACGACATGTTAAAGATGAAAATAGAAAGCACCGAGAAGATGGACTGTATGCTCAGGTTTATGAAGGAAGAGTCCAGAGCCAATATTCAGCTAAAGGAACTGGAGTCACAGACTAGAATAAGATTGATGGAGGAGCTTAATGTTCAAAATATTGATGCTAAAATGTGGACGGGAGCTAAGCAAAAGTACACATAAATAAATCTAGTTGCATTCATTTTGATATTGTGTTTTATTCTTCTGTTGTTGTGTAATATGTGTCTGTTTCAGCAAGTACATTATATTGACCAAGTAGGTACATTTTTCAAATAGTATAATATAATCTTATAGTTGGCAAATCAGAAGTTATAGATTCACATTTATGATAAAAAAAACAGAGCAACATGATACAGTCATACATATTACTAAAAATGTTGACAAATGAAGACCCGCATAGAAGCATTTCCAATCTGGTTCATGTTTGGGGCTGCTTCCGGTTCCACAACAGCACCACCACCTGCTACCGCTACTGCTTCCTCGTCGCGTTCATCATCATCTATTCCAAATTACAAATCATAGCATTAGCACATACAAAACTCTAAGAAATATCTAAAGACAGATTGTATTATAATGTTTAATTTTAACATAAACATATTTTATCATATATTTAATGTAAGAAGTGTATAATATAGTAGTGGCATAGTATAGTGTACGGTCAGGCACGGGGCACACGACGTACAGCCCCAATGATCCACAACTGTTGCTGAGGAGCATAAACTATTGTATTAAATTATTTTCTTACCTATTGAGGGTCATTCATATCGATGAATCAAGACGAGACAATCATATCAAGACAATGGAGAACTTGATGTCTTGATGGTATCATACACATACCCCGCAGCAGATACTTGTGTTGCGATAGATATTTGAGCCCTGTTGAAGGCAACTTCTCTGGGGTATCTTGGTTTCTGAACTGGGGTGAACAGATACTTCTCCCGACAGTGCACACATTACTCAGGGGAAACGTTTTATTCCTTACAACTCTGCAGAATTTGCTTGTTGTTTTTCAATGCTATGCGGCATTTTAATGTGCTGTGAAGCAAGAAATCCGTGTCCGAATTTCAGCAAAATCACATGTATCTGCGAAAAAAAATTTAAGTATAATAATATATAGCTTGTTTGGTAATCGATTTAGCTGATTTTTTCACAGGAGTGAGTATTATAAACACAATCTTACCTCGTTTTGACCCCAGTATCGTACGGCACAAAGAACCTGGAGATCAAAACATCCAAATATGGCCGTACAAATCGATTAAGCGTCTCATATTTACTTTGGCAATTCTATATTTATATCTGAAATCACTCTGTTAACGCCGCAAATGGGTCGTACCGCTTTTTATACGTTTTCCGTGCCCGTGGTGGACGAAAATTTGCTAAACCTTCGAACTTTTATCTCAGATTGTCAACAAAGTTTGACATCTCGATTAATTACGGCCGTAATAACGACGCTAACCCTGGGTGTCAGGTGGTTTAAAATCTGACAGCTGCTAATATAACGATGTTATAACGGCGGATAGAAATCGCGCATGCGCGCGACTGTCGGACCGTCATGTGAGTAACAATTTCACCTAACCCGTCCGTATTACGGCGTAATATCTTTTTTTTGCGATTATGAGTAAGACAGCAATCGTCTTACTCACGATGAATCCCTGTTACGACGTAATAACAACGCATTAGCTATCCAGGGGTGGGGGCCTATACTGCTCAGATTAAAAATCTTTACTCACGAACACATTTTGTCCTGATACAACTCTAACAGGTTTTGATATTTTTAGACTGGCATCACTCTATTCCAAATCTCAAAAATGCCCTTTATTTCGCATTTTTGCGTCGCGTTGCCGACTTCACGTTCATTCAAATGTCAATATTATTTTGACGGCTCGACGGTTCGCGTTATTACATGGTTTGTAAAATAAATGCGGAAACATTAAAGAAGTAATATTAACGACAATTTTAATGAAGTAAGTATACCTACATGTTAAACATATACGTAATGTTAATTTTGCTACATATTAAAGTGACAGCCACACAAAATTTGACATGAATGCATCTGATCTCAGTAGTAATTACATTCTTTTTTTGGCTCGTTATTCATATCATTTTCGTCAGGGGGTAGGCATTTTTGCCCTTCGTCATTATTTATAATGAAACTAAAATGCACTTGAATATATTTTAATTGGAAAAAATGCTTATAGTACCTATACAATTCGTATTAGATTAAGACACATTACGATGTAACTACGTATGCAACTTAATTAATAATGGACTATTTTTCAGTTATAGGCAAATGATAATCACAAAGATCTAAACCAGATACAAGCGCAACTGAAGATGAGGTTGAGAACAGGACGAGTTCGTACTAAAAGTACCGGCCACGTACATTTTCAAATCAAAGGTAAATATCGTGGCTCTATTGTTTTTTAAGATAAGTTTGTATGTTGAAAGTAATATAATATGAAAATATCAACGGTTCTATGTGTAGTTGACTTTGAACTTACCGTAAATATAGAATAATACCTTTGATCAAACAAAGTCAAAGAATAATACAACAGACTTTATTGTCATATCAAAATTGAAAGTTAAGAAAATAAATAACTTTGTTCAATAATTAATTATGTAAACCACAAAGTGATTGATTTTTAAGAAATTAGGAAAGCTTTATGTCATATAATGTCTTTTTTCCAGAAAGTTAATTCCAACGACATGAAAATAGAAAGCACCGAGAAGATGAATGCTGCTGTATGCTCAGGTTTATGAAGGAAGAGTCCAGAGCCAATATTCAGCTAAAGGAACTGGAGTCACAGACTAGAATAAGATTGATGGAGGAGCTTAATGTTCAAAATATTGATGCTAAAATGTGGACGGAGAGCTAAATAAAAGTACACATAAATAAATCTAGTTGTATTCATTTTGATATTGTGTTTTATTCTTCTGTTGTTATGTAATATGTGTCTGTTTCAGCAAGTACATTATATTGACCAAGTAGGTACATTTTTCAAATAGTATAATATAATCTTATAGTTGGCAAATCAGAAATTATAGATTCACATTTATATAAAAAAAAAACAGAGCAACATGATACAGTCATACATATTACTAAAAATGTTGACAAATGAAGACCCGTATAGAGGCATTTCCAATCTGGTTCATGTTTGGGGCTGCTTCCAGTTCCACAACAGCACCACCACCTGCTACCGCTACTGCTTCCTCGTCGCGTTCATCATCATCTATTCCAAATTACAAATCATAGCATTAGCACATACAAAACTCCAAGAAATATCTAAAAGCAGATTGTATTATAATGTTTAATTTTAACACACATCTTTTATCATATATTTAATGTAAGAAGTGTATAATATAATAGCGGTATAGTACAGCTATAGTATGCCTTCTTACATAAACTATATCGTATATTATTAATGCAAGAAGTGTGTAATATGCTACTGCTTCCTCGTCGCGTTCATCATCATCTATTCCAAATTACAAATCATAGCATTAGCACATACAAAACTCTAAGAAATATCTAAAGACAGATTGTATTATAATGTTTAATTTTAACATATACATCTTTTATCATATATTTAATGTAAGAAGTGTATAATATAGTAGTGGCATAGTATAGTGTACGGTCAGGCACGGGGCACACGATCCACTAGTGTTGCTGAGGAGCATAAACTATTGTATTAAATTATTTTCTTACCTATTGAGGGTCATTCATATCGATGAATCAAGACAAGACAATCATATCAAGACAATGGAGAACTTGATGTCTTGATGGTATCATACACATACCCCGCAGCAAATACTTGTGTTGCGATAGATATTTGAGCCTTGTTGAAGGCAACTTCTCTGGGGTATCTTGGTTTCTGAACTGGGGTGAACAGATACTTCTCCTAACAGTGCACACATTACTCAGGGGAAACGTTTCATTCCTTACAACTCTGCAGAAGTTGCTTGTTGTTCTTCAATGCTATGCGGCATTTTAATGTGCTGTGAAGCAAGAAATCCGTATCCGAATTTCAGCAAAATCACAAGTATCTGCGAAAAAAATTTTAAGTATAATAATATAGCTTGTTTGGTAATCGATTTAGCTGATTTTTTTTCACAGGAGTAAGTATTATAAACACAATCTTACCTCGTTTTAACCCCAGTATCGTACGGCACAAAGAACCTGGAGATCAAAACATCCAAATATGGCCGTACAAATCGATTAAGCGTCTCATATTTACTTTGGCAATTCTATATTTATATCTGAAATCACTCTCTGTTAACGCCGCAAATGGGTCGTACCGCTTTTTATACGTTTTCCGTGCCCGTGGTGGACGAAAATTTGCTAAACCTTCGAACTTTTATGTCAGATGTCAACAAAGTTTGACATCTCGATTAATTACGGCCGTAATAACGACGCTAACCCTGGGTGTCAGGTGCTTTAAAATCTGACAGCTGCTAATATAACGATGTTATAACGGTGGATAAAAATCGCGCATGCGCGCGACTGTCGGACCATCATGTGAGTAACAATTTCACCTAACCCGTCCGTGTTGCGGCGTAATATCTTTTTTTTGCGATTATGAGTAAGACAGCAAGAGTGTAAGAAATATTGATTCGCGGATCTTTTAATTCTTCTCCCGCCTTGCAGAGCGGCCCCTCTCCTCGGTGGGCTGGTCTTAAGCTCATTTGAATAAATCGGAAATAAATTACCGACTTAGTCGACAAAGCAATCAGTGAATGGGCGCCTTCGGAACAAATAGAGAAAAGCAAAGGCAAAAGGGGTCCGGAATTCGAAACAATATTATATCCTAATGAATAGCATCCTTTGAGCGTTTTGTTGAAGGCTAATTGAAATATTAAGATATCGGAAGATATCTTGAATCTGGGTGCGGTGATTTACTGGCGGGTTCATTGGAAGATGAGCCTTCGCGAAGCTTCGGTTGAAACAGCGACAATTTATTTGAGTTATATTGCTATCCTCAGTAACGTAACATAAAAAAAATGTTCATTCGGGTGGAGAAGATGTTAGCACTAGTACACAGCCGGAAGACACTAAAAGCCTGCACAATGTAATGTGCACGGTTGACAAATTCCACATTAGAACGAAACATTTTTATGCTTATCATCTCGGCTTTGGGATCCTTAAGGGTAAACTGAGGTAACTTCAAATTTGTAATATACTAATGCCCTGATGTTTTGCAAAAATTCACGTGTGACAAAATGGTCATTAGCTCCGTTTTTTTTGACAGGTGAAAGGTTCCCGTTCAACTCTGATTCTAAATCCATTTCAGCTTCTGCACAAATTGTGATCAGCAGAAGAGGACAACTATTGTGTTATTCAGCTTGTCAGCTTATTACAATTTGACAGAAAGCCGAAACGCACCGAGAATCTTTAAAATTATTAATGTGTTTGATTTTTGGCAGATATATGCGAAAACAATCCTCACTCATGTACACACTAATATACATAAATACTGTGAAAAAAGATTGAATACTCGCTGTACTCGAAACAATAACAAAGACTTATTACAAATCCTATAACGCACACTACTTTTGGTCAACGAAACTTCAGATTTCCTTGACAATTCTTCCAATTAGAATTAAAAAATGTGGTTCACAAAATTTTTTTCAAAAATAACATAAAAATTTCGATAAAAAATAATGATATGGCCTTTACCGGTGCACTCACCCAAATTCGAAATTATTAATGAAACCAATGTTGTGTTATTCTTTATTATCGACCAATGTGGTGGATACACTTGATTTCTGCGAAACAACTGGGTCAAAGCAATACTAAGGTTTTTTGAAAAAAGAGGTATAAAAAATGTTCAACTAATATTCTTTCTGCAAAGGATATTTGAAGACCAAAAAATTCTCCTACCCAAATATATGAATCAATCCAAAACTATGTGTTTAGGTACTGGGTGTTTTTGCAGATTAAAATGCAGTTTAAAACTGAGGTAAACAGGCGATATGAGGTAACTTAGTGATAGACTGGCCGTAACTTAGTGAATGATTTTTATCGCTGGAAAGTATTAGGTAAATCAGTATATTTTATATATAAAATAACCTGATGAGCCCATGAGTTATAATTCTAAAAATAATAAAGGAATACGAGACATCAAAAGAAGACTTTAGAAAAAAAAACACACTAACTTGGCGATACACTTTTTAGATTAAAAAAACGCTAGGAAATGGGCAACATTTTATAGCTTCCACAGATGTTATTGTTAAAATTCATTGAATGCGTCTGACCAACTGCGTGGCAGGCCGGATTGGGAGAGACTGATGAGGGAGACCTTTTGAGCTCTCCAGTAGGACTCTCTCGGAACATCGTCTTGCACCACAGTGGGAGGGATTGACTCTTACATCCGTCACTCCTGGACACCCTGACCCCTAGATTTCTATTCACTCCCCATACCTCTTACCTTCCCAGAACTTCCTCTCCTTCCTTTACCTAAAAATTCCCTCCTCACAGCATCCCCACAGATGACATAGGCCTCGAGGGGAATTATTTTCCTAGCTATTGGAGCTAACTTAAAAAAATGATAATTTGTCAATTAAAAATTAAACACTTAACAAATAATGTTAGCACCAATAAATTACTGCATTCCTAAAGATTTTTCCAAAAAAGGATAATGCATGGATTCCAACTGAAAAGAAAGAGGTTAGCGTTAGAGAAATCCACTGATGCCATCGACGTCTAAATATGTATAAGTCTAGAATTATTGCCCCTCTCTCGGTTATAGTGTCGAAAGAAAATGGAATACAGGATACTCGGATTTAGACAATAAACTAAGGCCCTCCGTTCATGGAGATACTTAAAAACTACGTGATTGTGACACAACCACAAGTACCCTGCAGATATATCACTTTTTAATGCTGGTTTCCGTTCACGGCGCTACCCGAAATATACTGAACTTGATCATTTTTCACGTGCAGCCGTGGAGTTAATACGATGTCAAGCGATGTCAAATAACTTTTTTCCAACATCAATCCATGCCTTCTCCACTAAATCCTTTCTTACGTATTCTAGTAAAGATAAGTTATATAAACATGCATTTTTTCCACTTCCAGAACAAATCTAACATAACTTTCATGTTACGACGCCATTTCTGTTAAACGTCAAACTAAAAGTAGCAGACACGAATGATGCAACGTGTAGCACCGTCAGTAGCATGAAACTGACTCGAGTAGCTTGTAAGTAGCGTCATGTATGGAGGCACTTAGGCCATCCGTTCATGGACATACTTACAAACTACGTGATTGCGACACAAACAAGTACCCTGCAGATATAGGTACTACTTTTTAATGCTGGTTTCCGTTTACGGCGCTACCCGAAATATACTGAATTTGATCATTTTTCACGTGCAGCCGTGGAGTTAATACGATGTCAAATTACTTTTTTCCAACATCAATCCATGCGTTCTCCACTAAATCCTTTCTTACATATTCCGGTAAAGTAAAGTTATATAAACTTGCATTTTTTCACTTCCGGAACAAACCTAACATTACTTTCATGTTCCGATGCCATTTCTGTCAAACGTCAAACGAAAAGTAGCAGACACGAATGATGTAACGCGTAGCGCGCGATCAGCACCGTCAGTAGCATGAAACTGACTTCAAACCGACAGCTGCCGCGTAGCGCCGTGTACGAACACTAGCAAAATCGTATAGGGGGTACTCACGAGCGGCGCGCATGCTACGCGCATGAGGCTCGAGTAGCTTGTAAGTAGCGTCATGTACGGAGGCACTAACTATCACCAAATACTAAAGCCAAGTTATCACAGTTTACTACTAACTTTTGTGTTTCCTTTCACCTGAAAAACACGTAAGTTATTAATTAGTTCCATAGATTTAACGAAAAAAGGTATACCTGCGAATTGATTGGTAATTCATGCAAAGGTTCGCGTATAATGAAGTCATCTGCATTCAATTATCGAGTACTCAGCCTCCTGTGTAAGCTCAGAAAGCTATTTCTAGGGACTGAGAGCTTAACGACCCCGAGTCTGTTTGTTGCAAAGAGATCTGCATAATGGATTCGCAGGTAAATACGTTTCATTAGCGAAAGTAATATGAGGTGATTCATTACCCGCACCGAGACATGCAAATTGCGGATAAACGGGACTGTATATTATGCTACACTCTGTTCTGGTTCAGGATTTATACTTCTTACAAAGAAGGCAGGGGTGCGAAACCTAAAACAGTCTCAGAATTTGCATGGAACTTTTCTTTTATATCTCTTTTATCCAATACTTATGTAAGTTTAAACAAAGATGTTTGTAATTGCCCTTTTCTCAATCACGCTCTAATTTCTCAGTATAATTAATAAAATGCTAATATTGGATTATATATTGTTTATTGCTGATTATTTATTTTGTTTTTCACACATTTTTTGACGGATTACAACTCCCTTGTCTGTACTGTAATCTGGAAATTTTTATCCAAACAGTTGGACGACGTTTTGAGGTGGGTGGAAAGGTGAATAAATAAATGTGCGTTATAAATTATAAATAAAAGTGTAAATAAGAAAATCATTTCAACCATTTATGACGGCCTCCGTGGTCCCGAGGTAAGATTCTGGACTCACAATCCGAAGGTCGCGGGTTCGAACCCGGCGTGCGCAAATAAATTTTATTTGATATTTGTGTTATTTCACAATTTATTCATTTAAAATAATATATTGTATATTTGCGACACGTTCCAGAGTGGAAGATACTATCAGTATCGCCCTGATGTAAGACCACCATTCAGAATTGAAACGTTGCTTGAAAATGGCTTTAGCCGTGTTTAGTGACCAGATCTGAATAGCCAGGTACTTCCCCACCTTCCTCTTCCCTGTCTCCTTCCCTTCCCCACTACCTTCAGCCTCACAACATACCCCGATTGGGGATGCCATAGTCTCACTGGCTCCAGACGGGAGCAGTTGGGACTCTTGTGCGGTATTAACTGTAAAAAAAAAAAAATTTATACTTTCAGCTTATATTTTGATACTCTGTTATAATATATTATCGAACTCATTTGCCCTTTCCGTGATAGTGTAACTATCTGACATTATTTGTTGAAACCTAAAATGTTCTATGGTAGCAGAATAAAGAATTTTTTTCTGAAATTGAATTCTTTAAGCTGAATGTAAATGACGATAATGTAATTGGTCAAAGTGGAATCGCTGTGAATATTATTTTTAAAGCTGTACAGATCGGTAGTGTGTATTTTTGTTTTTATTCAACTTCGCTGTGTATTTATCATATATAAATTATATTTTAAGAACTCACACATTACTATGGTTTGTTATATAAAGGGTGTTTTTTTTAGAGGTATACAAATTCAAAATGAAAAAAAAAGCATTAAAATAATGTTAATATCTATGATATTGGCTTTATTTAATAGATAATTTTATGCCATTTATGTTTAAATACGATTTTGGGCATATGAGCGCCACGGCTGGCTCGAATGAAGCGCAGTCGTGAAGTCCAATTTTCGACAACTTTATCGAGGAACTGGGGCCATATATCGGCAACAACACGGCGAATGTTGACTTCCAGATGGTCCAACGTCTCTGGTTTATCAGCATAGGCTAGTGACTTCACATACTCCCAAAGAAAGTAATCTAATGGTGTGAGATCACACGATCGTGAAGGCCAGTACGCAGGCCCATTACGTGAAATTATACGCTCACCAAATGACGCAATTTCCCGCGTTTTGGTGAGCGCATAATTTCACGCAATGGTCTTCACGATCGTGTGATCTCACACCATAAGATTACTTTCTTTGGGGGTATGTGAAGTCACTAGTCTATGCTGATAAACCAGAGACGTTGGACCATCTGGAAGTCAACATTTGCCGTGTTGTTGCCGATATATGGCCCCAGTTCCTCGATAAAGTTGTCGAAAATTTTGCGCTTCATTCGAGCCAGCCGTGGCGCTCATATGCCCAAAATTGTATTTAAACAACAATGGCATAAAATTATCATAGACGTTTTAATTTAAAATTTTCCACCAAAAGTTTTACCACTTATAAAAATTCCAAAAGAGAGATAGGATTGAGATTTTCATGGAAAATAATATTATGGTGATTTAGTAATGATTTATTAGGCCGTATTGCGTTACCTCATTCTTTAACCAACGTTTTGGACAGCATTACAGTGTATATCGTCAGGGCAGATGTGCCCTGCCCTGATGATGGACACTTTAATGTTGCCCGAAGCGTTGGCTAAAGAGTGAGAGTAACACGGTATAATAAATCAAAAATGAATCACGATAACTCCAAAAGAGAATTTATTATAGATTAGAAATCGACTAAACTGATCTAAAACAAATTCCTCAATCATTTTGCAATAATCAATCTAACCAAAATTACAATTAAATGATTTCGGATAAAACTTGACGTGACGCTTTGACAACAATTAACTTAACCCATAAGAATCTTAACTTCTTGGGAGTAGTTAAAATATTAATGTACACTAAAAATAGTGTTCACGACCCCTGCCCTGTCTCGTCTAGATAGGTAGGTACTAAAAGCTAGGTGCTAAGCGTTCGCAACATTTCCTCTCGGCTTAGCTAGTGTGAGTTTTACTCAAATTGAATTTTGACAAAGCTTCTGTCAATGGTCGCAGAATGTATCCAGACTTGCTGATCTATTTACTTGACTGCGAGATATTGAAATTTCAGAGAAATATGGGTTCTGGATACGTGGGTGGTGGGCTTGTTTAATAATGCCTGAGAAAACTCGCCGAATAATCAATTACCAGTCGTGGGGAACGTGCAATTATCTTGACCATTGGTGATTGATGATTAATTATACCTGCGTAAGTACCTACCTTGATGATATATTAAAAGTTAGTGTAGTTATTACCCAGTTTCGCGTCAGTTTAATAGGATCGCCGAAGGGCAAGAAGACCTACGTTTATTTTTTTAAAATTGTAAATTCAGAGCTCAACTGATGCCAACTATTGATTGTAGTCAATTTAAGAGTACCTATTCTACTCACAAGGAAAATGGACCCATTTCAATTTCACAATTCAAAAAACTAATTACGCAGCAAACTCTCCAATTCTTCGCTTACGTAGTTTAGCAAAAAATTACACAAATGATATCGACATTTTTAATGTAGAAATTTTTATGTTTAAAACGTACCGCATCGTTATGTTAAGGTAAACAAATAAATAAATAAAGAAATAAATAATAAAAAAAATAAATAAATAAATATACGAATAAATGACTAAATGAATAAATGAATAAACAAATAAAAAAATAAATATACAAACAAACAAACAAATAAATAAATAGTTAATTAATAAATAAATAAATTGATTAATTAATTAATTAATAAATAAATAACCTGCCTCTGCGGTATTAAAGTTAAACAGCTTCAATTTAGGGTACGGGTATGAGTACCGCCGCCCCAGGAACTGTTTATTGGATAACCAAAACCTCTGCCACAGGTAACCCCAAGTGAACGAAACTAACATAAATAATGGTCAATACTATTATGAATCAATTTGGGAGACGGGAATGGGTACCTTTATTGGATAAACAACACCTCTGCCATAGGTCACCTCAAGTGGTTCGCTACGTTCGGTGACTTAGCAGAGGTGCCCGGATTCATCGGATGATGTGTTCAGATCTTGGCGATGGATGCGCCTGCCCGATCTGCCTCGCCATTTGCGTGGCGAGGCAGATCGGGAGACCCCAAACACGACTCAAACTCACGACATACCCAAATTAGAGATGACATAGTCTCACTGGCTCCAGATAGTTGAGATTCACATAAAAAGAGTTTTGTAAAGAAAATTTAGAAATTGAGGCGAAACAGAGCAATAAATAATTACTCGACAAATAGGTACCTACATATTTATGATTTTTTTTTTAAATATTTTGTGAAATAATGTTATGGGGTACCTACCTACTAGCATTCGGGGTCAGAAATTTTATTAGTGTATCAAAAATAAAGGTACTTTTCTCAATTCCAAACTCTCGTAATAAGTAAAGAAATATAAAACCAATTTCACGATTTCATAAATAATCACTGACCGCACTGCGTTAAATAAAATCCTGCCAGACAACTTTAATTAAAACACAGCCTGCAGTAAAAATATAACTTCACTGTGTACGACTGCACGTAATCATGATATTTGATCGAGTGCGGCATAATCTATTTGCAGACAATTTAAATTAATTATCAAAATATCCTAAGGTGCAGGGGTGCCCGGGTTCATGGGGTGAGGTGTGTCTAGGTCTTGAAGGCGGATGACCAGGAGACACTGAACCCCAGATTCCTACCCAACCTTTAAACCCCTTTCCTTCCCAGAACTCTCCTCCCCTTCCTTTCCTTTCATTTCCTTTAAAAAACCCTCCACAGCATCCCCAAAGATGAAATAGGCCCTGAGGGAAATTATTTTCCTCAGGGCCTCCTGTGTGAAGCTCATGTAAAAAAAAGTGCCTACTTAGTACAACATTTTAAAATATTAGATATTAGAGCGTTTGGGGGCCTACAAGTATTACCGTTGTTGAAAGTAGTTTTTAAGCGTCGGGATTACCAAGGTTGAAAGAATTGGTTCCAGAGGCTGAGGAGCTGGTGGAGGATGTTTGAACTGTGCTCCGTCTTCTCATCAGACGAGTGTATATTTAATACTCAACCATGAGGAATAGTCAGGCTCCTGGGGGTCGCGGTACTTTCAGGCCGCGATCCTGTGTTCAATGATTATACTGGATGATGATTGATAACACTGTACTCTTATTTGAGTGATTTAAAATTTATTTAAGATTTTAATAATTTAAACAATTAGTGTTCACGTATGAAATGGTTAGAGAGGTACAAAACGCGAACGGGCGGTTGGATCGAGAGCTAGGAATGGAATAATTTGCACGGTCATTCTCGGAGCGGTGCCGAGATATTTTTCGGAGAGGTGACGGTGATGCCACACGTAAAAATGAATGTAAGTGATGCCCATACCGTTATGGAATATCAAAAAATTTCGCGTTCAGTTAAGGTGACGCAACACGTCGCATCGTGTAATATCGAAATCGGGGCGCTAACAATCAACACTTCTAGTGTAAATGGCGAGAAGGTTTAAATTCCCTCTTACCATCGGCCGCATGTTTTGGATTTGACAAGAAAAAAACATCGCGACACGCTTTGTTTTATTTAATTTTACGTTATTTTTTAAGTTTATCCACGAATATTTAAATATTTTACAAACATTTTCTAAAGCACTAAATTTTACACATTATACAAAAAACCATTACCAAAAAGTGGTTTTGGAAGGATGAGATTTTGAACTTTACAGCAGTTTTTATTTGCCCGATACTTTATTTTTATCTGGGCTCATAAAAAGACTAATCAAAGAAATACTCGATTGTTTGAAAGACCAAGATGTGTTCTACTAGCAGTATTTAATAAAAGCATTTAACATATTTCCAAGCGATCAAATTTTTAAGCCAAAAACACACGATTTTACATTACTTCGTAGTGCTTTGTCTTGAGTTAAAAAAATTGATTTTGATCGACGATTTTAATTGAAACTTACGATAATTGAAGAAGGTTCTGACACCGAGCGCCATCTCCCGAGAAATCGTGGCGCCGTTAATTAAAATGTTAACAAATTTGCATTTGAGAAGCGGACTTTGATTGTGCGTATACATTAATTATAACGAGTATGAGATTGGCACTTTGTCATGGACATTACAGCAACGAGGTCCTTCGCACCACGCACTGTGTTAGAGGGGTAGAGAATATAATAATAATCATAACCGCTCTAGCGTTCGCGTTAATAATTGAAATACGCTTCCAGCATACGGGATTACTGAGCGTCCGATTTTGAAATTTCCCACACCCATTAAAAAAAATCATACTTCGAATTTTAATATGTAGGAAAATTATTTTTTTGTTATTTTTTTATTGTAATATTAAAAATATGGGTTACATATTATATCCATACTAATATTATAAATGCGAAACTGCTCGAGTTCGTTTGCTGCGCTTTCACGCATTAACCAACAAAAAGACTTTAAAAATTCTTTCACCAATAGAAAGCTAAATTATATGCGAAAACTATAGGCTGTATATGATGTTAAGCTCTGGCGTTATGAAATTATAAATATTAATATATTATATTTGTTATACGTTTTCTGTCGCTAACAAAAGCGAGTTTTTGCTAACGTCAGAAAAATATCGCTCCAGAAAATTCAAATATTAGAAATATGTTTTGTTTTTTTTGGACAATCTTATGTTTTGGAATAAATGTCAGATGAGAGTTCCTACATTAAAAATATAATTCGTAACGATTACAAAGACTGAATAATAAATAGTGTAATTGTTTATTATATTTACAAACTTCCAAACATTTAAATAAAAATAAACATCCGAAATGTTTGTAAGCGCATAAATTCCGAACTAATGAACAAAATTGGATAATTATTTTTTTAAGCTACAGCATTATGAAATTTAGGTGGCAGGCGAGATGTTTGAAAACTGAATGTAAGGGAATGAATGTATGGAATACGGGAGGGGGTGGGTATGGGAGGGAGGGGGGATAATTGATAAGTGCAAGCGCTACATTAATTTCCCGTTATACCATGCGAGCGAAGCCGCGGGGAAAAGCTAGTACATATATATTTAAAAAAATATTATGTTAAAGGTCGTTTTTGGTCATGTATACCTAACGTGACCATTAATTTTTTCCCCCAAACCGGGACACCGAAAAAAAGGTAGGAAATTACTTTTTTTACATTAGCTCCTCAAAGGAGTCCCTGAGGAAAATAATTTCCCACAGGGCCTATGTCATCTTAGGGGATTCTGTCTGGAGGATCTTTTTAAGGAAGGAAATGATAGGAAGTTTTGGGAAGGAAAAAGGTTTGGGGGTGGGTAGGGATCTGGAGTGACGGACGTATGAATCCACCCCTCCAACTGCGATGCAAGGCGATGGGTAGAGAAAGTCCGGCTGGAAAGGTCAAAAGGCCCCCCTCAACCAGTCTCTCTCGATCCGGCACACCACGCAGCAGGTAATAATAATAAAAAAATTTACAACTAATATATAGCTAGATTTTGTTGCTAGATTACAATTCATCTTGCAGCTATCAATCGCACGAATAATTGGAATTCTGGACCTTATTCAAAATTTAAAAAGATTTTTTTTTCTAATAAATGCAATTACTAATAAGTTTACATATAAACGTCAAATCAAAGACCATAGATAGATCTTTTTATCTATGGTCAGATGCATAATGAGTTTTGAAAATACTTATATTATTATTTTACTACCCATGTTCTTGTCTTCATCTTCTAGTACTAGATTCTACCGCCAGGATTCTTATTTGGGCGCTTTTTATATTTTTAAAATTCTACTGCGAGTTTCTTTCTTTTAGAAAACGGGACATTTTGACGTCCTGAAGCTGTGTTCGGGGACACCGGGACACGCTGTCTGAAAACGGGACTGTCCCGGTGAAAACGGGACGTCTGGTCACGTTACGTATACCTTATCAGAAAAGAGGAGCTCTTGTGACTGATGAGGTAGCCACGATTCTTACTGAGATTGTAAGTTATAGTATGTTTTGTGTAAAATACTTACTTTTTACTCCAATTTTTTTCGAAAAATTGTTTAATTTCATTTATTTGTTCTGATTGGTTGATGATACAGCGCAGTTCAGAAGGTATTATAGTTTTTTATGGCTTGGAAAATATAATGATTTTGCATTTGAGTTATTTTAAAATTAGTTTTACAATAATTTATACATTAATATGGTGTATAATTATATATACATTAATTTACTCGTCTATTTAACCGTTCATCCCATATTTTTAGATGGTCAGCCTCCGTGGTCGAGGGGTAAGGCGTGAGTAAATATATATTTTTTTAAGGCGGAGACGGTTTACAAGTAGTTCCTGTGAGCACTTAGGCCATAGGCCCATTGTGCTTTCTCCCATTTTACCTCAATCCTTAAATAACAACCCAGTCCCTTTAATAAAGTTTACCAGGGTTGTCACTGGATATGTGGCTATGTCTTCTGGTTCTACTGTATGTTTCCCCATGTATTTGAGCCTAGTTCCCACCAGGGCAGGACATTGGCACCATAAGTGAATTGGAGTATCTTCATCCTCTTCACATTTCCTGCATCTATTGGTGTTTTCCACTCCCAATATCTGCATGTGTCTCCTGACATGGCAGTGCCCCGTTAGTAGTCCTCGTGAGTAAATAAATTTAATTTGATTAATTTGTGTTATTTTACAAAAAAATCATTTTAAATAATATATACATAGTATATTTGCGGCATATTCCAGAGTGGAAGATATTCTTAGTGTCGCCCTGATGGAAGACCACCATTCAGAATTGAAACTTTGCAAAATTGAAAGGTACTTCCCCACCTTCCTCTTCCCCATCTCCTTCCCCTACTCACTACCTTCAACCTCACAACATAATCCAATTTGGGATGCCATAGTCTCACTGGCTCCAGTCGGGGGCAGCTGGGACTCTTGTGAGGCATTCAAATAAAAAAATAAAAATTCCCAAAAACTTATAAAAAAACCTTAAATTTATAAACGCATGAATTCTGCGTATTTTTTCTTTAAAATTGACGAACGTAGTACCTATTTTGAGAATATTAAATTTTGTGACTTCTTTATGTTTTCTATCGCCTACAGACGGCCGGCGTAATCCAGCGGTAAGGCTCTTGACTCGCATTCCGAAGGTCGCGGGATCGAATCCCAACGTGCAAATAAATTTTATTTGATTAATTTGTGTTATTTTACAATTTATTAATTTAAAATAATATATAGTATATTTCCGGCACGTTCCAGAGTGGGTATCGCCCTGGTGCAAGACCACCGTTCAGAACTGAAACATTGCTTGAAATGGCTTTAGCCGTGTTTGGTGACCAGATATGAATAGTCAGGTACTTTCCACCTTCCTCTTTCCCATCTCCTTCCCATCCCCACTTACCTTCAGCCTCACAACATGCCCCAATTGGGGATGCCATAGTCTCACTGGCTCCAGACGGGAGCAGTTGGGATTTTTGTGCGGTATTAATATAAATTTAAAAAAATCACCTAGTTCAGCGGTCGGAATTTACGGCTCTTTGCGTAGGCATCTGCGGTTCTTCGGCTCTTCAGACATCAATTACAATTTAACCTGTACTCAACCAGCCTTATGTGATGGAGCCGCCGGACGATTATTTTGCAGAATTCCGAACAAAATTGGTTTTAATAAGGAATCTATGCGCGAGTCTGTTTATAGAAACGTGATAATAAGGTTAAAACCTTCAAAATTATAATATTGAATTTTATAAACACTGTGAATAATGTTCGGTGATTTTCCACGGGTCTGCGCTAGTTAAGTGCTAATTGTTTCAAGATAATCTCTTCCAATTTCTCGGCAAAATTACGATACCTCGGCCATTTGAATCCCGTATCCAGCAAGTTCCGGTCCTTTATCTAAATCCGGTCAGCTTCTTAATCCGGCAAGATGTATGACCTCCTGCCCTCTTGCCCCCCGGACCCAAATCCGCCGTAACCTAATCTCGGTAAAACCAATAATCGCTGAACAAATTGTTGCCGGGGGAGCCGAAGCAAAATCAGCGACAAATTACGGTGTTGTGCAATGCGATCAATTTATCCGATCTCGGCAGTCGCAGGAGGCACTGCTAAAGACAGGTGGGTAAATTATTCAAACCTTTTCCCCCTTTTGTGACGTTGTGAGCCTGAAGGATGTAGGGAGCGGAAGGAGAAGATAAAGATGAAGGTTGGGAAGCATCTGGATAATCAGGAGGGAATGTAGTATATGGAGAACTGATTAAGTGGTTATTCTTTTATTGAGATACTTACTAAGTTTCAATGGACTGCACGTCATCTAATTTTCAGGTTTTATCAATAAACATGTTAATGAAAGTATTTGTGACGACACGGTTGGAAAGGAGTGTATTTCGTTTTGATTTTAAGTATGATTATGTACCACGCGTGAATACTTTTCTGTTCCTCAAATCTCTACCATTTTGGAAAATGGTAATATTTCTGTAATTAAAATAATTAATTTGAAAAATAACATATCATTGATGTCGCTATTCCAAATTCCTGTAATATTAAAAAAACTGTTTCTGAAAAAATTAGAAAATATACAGATTTAGGAAATGAGATTAAAAGAATTTGGTATTCTCAGACTAAAAAAATATTACAATTTGTTATTTCGGCTACTGACATTATACCTAGCTCTCTCATTCAAAAGTTAGGCTTTAGATTTGTCAAAGAATGTATATATAAAAATGCAAAAATCATTCATTTTAAAAACATATAGGATTACGAAAGAGTTTTTAAATATTTGTATTGAGAAATCAGTAGGATTTATCGATAGTTAGTTCTATCGAGCCGAACCCTCTGATACGAAAATATCTGGAGTCGGTGAATTATTTTCCGATTTGGTCTCTGGTAGGTTGACATGCTGTTCTTGTATTGTTTTGTATTTATTTTATTTATATAGTACACTTGCATAGTGTGGATTGACTAGATGATCATTTTTGGAAAAGTGTGGGGGAGGATTTAGTTTTTCCTGTCGGGAAGATTTAACCCGGACGTAAAGTCATAACAAAATAAAAAAATATATAAAAGAGTAAAAATATGTTCTACAAATTAAACTTCATAACAATAAAAAAAAAGGATACACTTATGTATATTTTAAATGAAAATTGTAATATTTGTTTTTGAAAGGCAATGATCCTGATAAAAAAAATACTTTCAGCTTTACAAATCCCACAATTAAAACACCCATTATTAACACCAAATTATACAAATCCCTCAATTATATTCATGGGTCTGCGCTAGTACAAAAAATAATTGCCTAATTGCTGACACACGCTTAACAATATCAGCAGATTGTATCGAGATATATACTATTCAATCAAAAGATGATAAATTTGAACACTTTCGGATAAGCAGATTCCTTTCTCGATAGTATTAAATTACTGTTATTAAAGAAATTCCTCCGAGGGAACAACCGCTCGAAAAATGCTGATTCACGCCACTCGACGCGACTGTGGTTCCTAGTAGCTGATAGCTACCTGGCCTGGGCGCCTGGGGTGCGTTTACGCCGGTAAGGAAGGCGGCAGAAGGCAGAGAGTGGTAAGGCTGTTAGCTTGAGGTGGCCGGGGTAGGTTGTGTTTGAGGTGCAGAGCAGGAGGTTGTAGGATGTATCTGGGAGGAGGTGGAGGTGGCTGCGATAGGGGTTGCCTGGAGGCCATTACTCTAGATCAGCCCTAAGGATTGGTGCATACTTCGAGGGATGCAAACGCGCAGGGTTCGCAGAACTTTCTTCAAATATTGAGCTTTATCTACAAATATTTTATTCATTTCAAATAAGAGTCAAACATTTCAGTACTGTTATAAAACTCTTTTTTTGGAATCATGGCAATTATTTTGTACGCCTGAAAGAAATCTGAGAGGTAAAGAAATGAAGAAGCCGATTGTTGGACATCACTATCCGGCTATTCGTATCTAATAACTGTTGCTAAAGCCTTTTCATTTTGTAATGTCTAATCAGAGTAATGCTGAAATATCTCCCTTACTGGAAGGAAGTTCAAATTCATTAACATTTTGCACGAAAAATATTTAAATTGTTTGCATGAAAACCCACTCAATTTATTGACTAAGCGTTGCGAAGTCCTGTTTTAGACCATCTTGCATTTCGTATGTTATCTGGAATTTTGTTTGTACGTACGTTCCGCTTCCGATTCAAGATGACGGCCATTTTAATAATAATAATAGTTGGATTATTTGTATAGCGTCGTTTTCGTGGAAAATCATCTGTGAGGCGATGTAATAGTTGTTCAGTAATGATTATCTTTTCAAATGTCAAATTGTCGTGTTTAATTGTACTTTCGATGACTGATTGACCGGTCGGTGGCATCGCGTTTGGGTCCCACTCGGGCGCGTATTTCCAAACCCTATACCGGTTCAGCCGCGGTAGCGAAATTTTACATTGTAAATACAACTCTATATTGGTTATTTTTTATCATTTTGCAAAAACAAGAATGACAAAATGTTCTAGAATCTATATAAAATAATCTTTCCAATGTGTATATTAGAAATGAATAATTTTATTTCTTAATATTAAAATTTTGAAATTGAAAATGTAAATTGTCGCAACCGCGACTGAACCGATATAGGTTTTGGAAATACGCCACCCGGGCGTTGCGTGTTCGATTCCTCGACTGGAATTCATATAGAAGTTTTTTTTATGTAGGCCTTTTGATTTATGCAAGAAAAAAACGTCGTCAAAATCGAGTTGCCTCTTTGTAAAACCATGAAAATCTCAATCCTCCTTCACGACACATTTTCCGCTTACTGTGGTGGTAGCAGGAGATTTTCAAATATTGTCGGGTTACCCAGGAATAGTTGTCTTTCTTTTAAAAAAAAATATTATTCGCGTATGATACCTACTTGCCTGAAAAAAAGAACTGTCAGTGTGAAAGTGATGTTACTTAAGACAAATTGAATGATTCCTTATATGAATTTAAAAAAAATGTCACATGTAAGTTACATGTAACATGTAGGTTTGTAATTAATTAGGTGGGTATTTACAAACTTACGATGAAGTTATTATACGTGAAATCCTATTTAGATTCTATTTAGATTAATCTTTACGACGAATCGGTTTACATTATGAACATCAAAAAATATGCTAAGGATAAATTGAAGCTTTTACTAGCTTTTTTATGTATTGGAATTACAAAAAAATTATTAATTACATAACAAAAAATAAAATCGTAAACCACTAAAAAAATGTTTTTGCACGACTTAACTATGAAGTAGTAAAAGAAACAATTTTTAAAAAATACCTCTTTATGGCTAAGACTCTTTTTGAGGTTTAGTGTGTTCTAACTTTTTTCATTCTTATAAAATTATGAACAAAATAAATAAAAAACACTTTTTTTGCTTTCTTGCCTCGTGCAAATTAGACGCTCGATTTTAAATTTTGAAGGCATGGTAATCGAAATATTTCTAGCGTTTATATTCCTCTTGATGTACGTGAAAATTAGAAATGTACTTTTTTAGTCGCGAGGCCTATTTATACGGAACTACTAGTATTAAATTACGGGTACCTAAACAATCAGAACATTAAGCGAAACTTTTAGCCTCTAATTTTAACCAAAATGAGTTAGGACGGGTTGTTTCAAAAAATTTGATGGATTCATCAAATATTTGTTGTAAATTTTCACGTCCTGCGTAAGTTCTATTATTACATCATTATAGACCAGTTGATTCACAAAACTGAAATCATTACAGAACTTGAATAGAACTTACTCAGAACGTGAAAATTAACTTCAAATATTTGATGAATCCATCAAATTTTTTGAAACAACCCGTCCTTAATCACTCAACATTTCACACCCTACAATATAATAGGCGAAGATAGTAGCGATTATAGCTATAGTAATAGCCTTCATATCTACCCAATGGGTATTTAAAAATGCAACTGAAAACAAACATGAAAGAATCTGCCAGAATTGTTAGTGTGGCAATATTGGCGTCCTTGCTCCGTGTCGGTATATCGGGATGACGGTATGATAGGGGTGTGATTTGCTTATCTCCCCCGGCCAGACGGGGCCCGGGGCTGGCAGGGCGGGGGCGGGGGCTTCCGGCCAGCATCAGCAAGAGGATTACACTTTTATTCCGCCATCGATTTTATTACGATGTCTTCATCGAGTATCGCCGTGAATTATGAATTTTATTTATAACCCTTCCGGCTTTGGGGCTCTCCCTAAGCCGCGACTGTGGACTCTGATAAAGGTGCCTTTTATAGATGTATCCATTTTCAATTATCACAAATATTAGTAAGTGGTTGTCGTGGTTACATTTTTATGATGTTTTAAGGTATTCATACACACGTTAAAAGCGCTGTGAAGTCTGTAGCGTTGCGGTTACAGCCATGTAATGTTGTTACTGAGGCAGTTCAGTTATCTATACTGTTGTAAGTTGTAATCTACTGAGTTAATAAAAAGAAATATAACACTTTTAATAACTGGTTTTATTTTAGGATGTACGTATTCTTACATGAAAAACAAGAGAAGAACTTTTGGAGCATAGAGAAAAAAACAAAAGAACTAAAATGGGTTGCCACATACAAAATGTTGCCAACCCTTAAACCAACATTATTATTGTTAAAATAATGTATTACATTGTATATTTTAACACCCCCGCTCAATGTAATACACTCTTACATTATCTAGTATAGTCCACATTGAGTAATAAATTTAAACAATTGATTTTTGTTCAATGACTTAGTATACATATCAGCTATTTGATCCTCAGTCTTAACATACCTTAAACATATCTTACATTCCTTAATTAAATCTTTGACAAAATGATAACGTATATCGATATGTTTTAGTCTTTTAATATTATCAGTATTTGCAACCATTATGGCAGACTGGTTATCACAGTATATAGGTACAGGACAAACATTTATATTATTAAAGTCTTTCAATAAACTTGACAGCCAACAAGATTCACTAGCCGCCATACTGACTGCAACATACTCTGCTTCGGTTGATGATAAGCTTACGGAACACTGTTTCTTAGAACACCACGATATAAGACAATTGGAGAACTTGAAACAGTAGCCAGTGGTAGACTTTCTATCTCGTGTGTCACCACCCCAATCTGCATCACAATGCCCAACAAGCCCATCATCATTACATTTGAAAATCAGCTTATAATCTAGAGTATATTTTACATATCTTAAAATTCTTTTTAAATGAGTCAACAATACATCACTTGCATTATTTTGGTACCTACTTAATATAGATACAGCTACACAAAGGTCTGGCCTAGTGCCTGAGACAGCATACATTAAACTTTCAATAATTTTCCTACAAGTGTTTTCAATATCCTTGTCAGACTTACATTCTTTAGATTCTAAGATTTTTACATTAAAATTTTGATCAATAGGGGTAGATATTGGTTTGCAATTTTCCATGTTAAATCTTTTTAATACATTTTCTAAATAAGATTTTTGACATAATTCAGTTACACCGTCTTTCAAATTCTGTTTAACACTGATACCAAGAAAATTTGAAATTGGTCCCAAATCTTTCATCTTAAATGCATTGTGTAATTTTAATTTAAGATCACTTAATTCCTGTTCATTATTACTAAACATCAAGAGGTCATCGACATACAGTAAAACATAAGTTTGGTTTTCTCCATTACACTTAGTAAACAAACAAGGATCATTCTTTGACTTTACATAGCCTGCTTTACTTATTACATGGTTAAATTTTTCATTCCAATATTTAGGGGATTTTTTTAGCCCATACAAAGATTTATTTAGTTTTACAATATTATCACAACCATTATACGCCCCTTCCGGTAATTTAATAAAAACAATTTCCTTTATATCCCCATATAAAAAGGCCCCAGTGACATCCATCTGATGTATTGATAGTTTTAATTTTGTAGCAACTGAAACAAATAATCTAAATGTTGACAATTTGGCAACAGGTGAGTAGATTTCATATAAATCTATTTTTATCATTCTGTTCAAAACCTCTGGCAACCAATCTTGCTTTATATTGGACAATATTATCAACTTTCTTTATTTTGAATACCCACTTACTACTTATAATATTTTGTTTTTGAGGTACAGCGCACACTGTCCAAGTATTATTTGCTTTGAGAGTATCCAGTTCTTGTTTGACAGCTTCTTCCCAATGACAGGCATCACTCCTCTGCATAGCTTCCTTATAGGTGCCTGGTTCTGTCTCTGCAGTGTACACATTTTGGCAAGTATAAAATTGTGGTGCCTTTCTGACACGTTTGGTTCGTCGAGGAGAAGCTGGCTCTAATGTACTATCGCGTTCACTGTCTTCATCACTTGTTTCTTCAGGTTCATATAAGCTGTGCTGCTCATCATCTGACATCTGATTTGTAATGTTTGGATCACTCACAACATCTTCTACTAACTCTTGCTGGTTATTGTCAGTTTCATTGTTGAGTGTTTCTGTTACAGACTCTAGGTTTAAGTTATCGCATTCCTGAAAGACAGGTTCCAGAAAAATAACATCCCTCTTTATATGAACTTCATTTTTATCAGGATAAAAAATTCTAAACCCTTTCACATTTTCTCCGTACCCTACCATGATTCCATTTTCTCCTTTGGAATCCCATTTTCTTCGTTTTTCCTTTGGAATATGGACAGATACGGGCGTACCAAAGATATGTAGGTTACTCAGATCAAATTGTTTGTCTGTCCATAATTCATACGGTGTTTTTCCTGGTTCATTACTTCTACTGGTTCTGTTGAGAACATAGGCTGCAGTGTTGACTGCTTCTGCCCATAATTTTTTTGGTAGGTTCTTGGCACACAGCATCGACCTTGCCGCTTCTGTCAGGGTTCTTATCTCCCGTTCCGCCTTGCCATTCTGTTGTGGCGTGTATGGTACAGAAGTTTGGTGTACTGTACACCGGTCTGAGAACAAAGTTGACACAGCCTTATTAATGAATTCTAATCCGTTTTCACTTCTAAATGTGATTATTTTGTTACCAGTGACATTTTCAGCTTTGTTTACAAAATCTTTAATACAATTAATCACTTCATCCTTCTTTTTTACAATGTATACAGTTCTATAGCAAGAGTAATCATCTTTTAAAATCAAGAAATACCTCGCCCCGCCTACAGATACTGCCTCCATCGGCCCGCAAACATCGGCATATATCAGTTCACATGTTTTAACAGTTTTTGTCTCACTGTTCATAAAGGGCAGCCGGTGTGATTTGCCCTGTAAGCAGCCTTGACAATTCTGAAGAGAATTACTCGAGACTTTAATATTATTGCTCTCTAGCACGTTTTTCACCTGCTTTATATTCTGGTGTACAAGTTTCTCATGCCATTCACTCAAACTTGATTTATCTGTTGTTACATTTGCAAAGCAATTTTTATATTTATAACGAACATCCATAATATACATATTTCCAAAACGATTTGCTACCGCACATACTTTATTATTCTTGAAAAACTTGCAAATGTTTTGATCTGTCAACATGACATAACCTTTGTCTGCCGTACAATTCACAGATAACAAGTTTATTTGTAAGTCTGGCACACACAGTACATTATCTATGGTTGTCTCGACCCACTGGTGTCCATTGAATACCTCTAGCTCCACTTGTCCGCAGCCAATAACATTTATTTCAGTACCATCACCTATTATCACAGATTTTTGTGACACTTCTGGTGAAAATGTCGAAAACAGATTTTTATCTTGACACATATGTTGACTAGCACCTGTGTCTACCAACCATTTTGACTGTTGATAAAGTTTTTTAGGTATTTGTTGTACTACAAATGCATTTTTTTCTTTTCCTTTCTTATACCAGCAATCACTCTTGTTGTGCCCAACTTTATTGCAATAAAAACATTTTTTAACTACGTTCTTTTCACTATTATTTTTATTATTCTTACATTCGCTCTGGAAATGTCCTATTTTTCCACATTTGAAACACTTCCCAGTCTTTTTATTTTTCATTAAAAAAGCTGATGATGATGAAGTTTGCTGATGTTCATTATTCTTATCCATAAGCCTTTCTTCTTCCATCAATAACCTGGCCACTAAGTTGTCCAAGGTTTGCTTATCATCAGGGGCAGATTCCCAAGCCGAAACAAAATGTTTATATTCTTCTGGCAGCGACATAAGTACTTTAGTTATAACAAATTTCTCAGAAATCTCTTCCCCCATTTGCTTTAAAAGGTTCTGCATTTCTTGGATTTTCGACAAAAACACAGACATTTCTGTACCTTTTTCGTATTTGTACTGGAAAAAACGCTGTTGAACAATGTGAATGCTAGTCTCCGTCTTTTGTTCATAAACACTCTGCAACTTTTTCCACATTTCCGCTGAAGTAGAACAGGATATAATGTGCAACATAACATTTTCTGTCATCCTTGTGACTATTAAGGTCTGAGCCTTTGCATCCTTGTTTTCCCAGAGAGATTTCTGTGCCTGTTCTTCAGGTTTTATACTTCGGCCTTCATAGCCCAGTCAATGAACGCATTGAACTGGAACATGCTAGAGGAAAGCTGAATTTTTGCAGGTGGATAGTACTTTTTATGTGAAGTATTTTCCAAAAAAGTCCCCACCCCTCCCCCGCTTGCTTCCTCCCCTGTCCCCTCTCAAACTTTGCAAATTTAGAGTTCTACAAAATCCATTATATCTCTTAAACTATTATATGCATCTGAAAAAAATTTTCACCATTAAACTTCTTAGAAAGCTATCTAAAAATAAGTTGTATGTTTGTCTTTGTTATCTATTCCGGTTTGGCAAATAATAATGACATTGTCGCAAAAAAAATTTTTTTTCGTAAAATTTTGATTTAAAAGTGAATATTTTTTTTATCCGGGGGAACACGCAAAAATATTTCAAATAATTTATTTGCCAAATTTAATAAGCTTTAAAACGATATATAATATTGCTTACCTTTATTCTTAATACCGGTCAAAATCCGATTCGATAGCAGGGCGGCACGGCGTGCTTGGCGGTCGGGCCTACCCCGCTGTGCTTGCAGATGACCGATTTGAGCTTAGGTAGGTATTTATAGTTTTAAATTGAAACACCGAGTACTTTTTAATTGATTCACGATATAAAAACGCTTTAACACTAAATTGTATAGTAATAGTAGTAATGGAGGCTTTCTTACCTTTCTTTAAAAGAACGTCTTCAAATAAAGGTGAATACGAAGCTAGTTCAAACTCAAAGTAGGATTTGAGCTTTGCAGGACTGTCACATACGCATAATATTCTATTGAATATCTGCTTAGGGTTGATTATAACTTCTTTGTTTCTAACTTTGTCAGATTTATTACTGGCTTGAGTATCAATCATATCCGATCTGTGTAGTTTTAGAAAAACTTTGCCCTGCCATTTTCTTCATAGCTTTGAACCCAACCTCATAAGCATCGTCATATGTTTTAGTTGAGTCTGATACTAATCTCGAAGAAATGCAAATTAATTCACCCGACTTTCGAGCAAACGGATTGTGTGTCACCAGTATGAATTACGAAGTCTTGGTTATCCCGTAACTGGCTCTCCCTAAGCTCAACATAATGCTCACTTTTCTTGTAACTTAAACCCAAGAAATTATGAAAAGCTTCACTGATTGAAAGGAATAATGGAGCTCCTAATATCCATTTACTGAGAAATCCCACACCCTTGCGTAAGTGCTCCTACTGTTTTTAATGACTTCATCAAAGATTGTTCATGTCAAAGCACATATCAGTCCAAACTCCTGAGCAAAACATATTGTTAAGTAAAAACATATTGTAAGTTTTGCTGTCCTACTTGTCGCTTTGATTGTGTTTTAAGTGTCGGTGAAATGTTTATGATTTATTGCAACTGATTCGTCTTCACAAGCTAATTCATGTGGCATCTTCTTGTTCACAATATTTCTTTTATTTCACGAGGAAAAAGTGTATGATGAGAGTCATTGCAAATTATTTTGACGATTGCAGCACCTGTAAGAACAGGCTCTTACAGCTCTTGCATAAGCGTGTCCTTTTATCATGTGTATCACTGTGGGACTTCCGTACACAGTTTTCCATAAATCTTCGAGCCCACTTTCTTCCGTGATCCAATACATCCCAAATATGACATGTACAAATGAAACTTCCTAGCCGTACAATAATTTTTGAAATTTCAGATGATCCATCAGTCCCCGCTACCATTTCAATGGGTTTGAGAAAAAGCGGTTGGTCGAAGTTACAATGTCACACAATCGTTTATAAACCCGTTCCAGCTAACTTTTGAATGCACAATGCTAATTTTATGTCACTTAACCACAAATAATTGGTTGGAGATACAAAAGATAATGAATCGGCATGCTCTTTTCTGAAAGATATACATTCACTGACATCGTTGATGGTTACATCTTTCAAGCCGCTCTTTTTTCTCTTCGCGTAACAAGGTTGAAGGATATTTTCTTGATTAACGAAATTTCCATTTCATCACTGAAGACGAAGTACATCTAGACTTGTAAAATTAGAGGCTGGATTGATGCACATTGCACTTTATTCTTCCCACGGCATGAAATGTTTTTATATTAATGTCGGCATTTTCGAACACAAATTGTGTGAATGTATCATCTTCGATTGTAGGAGGCCCAGCTCTTATTACAGATCTTTGGTATCTGTCACCTTCATGACACGACGAACAAATGCCCAATGACGACAACACTTCTATTAAATTCTTAGATCCGTACATTCTGTAGAAAACACAAACTTGTCTGAATTGATGACAAAAAGACCTTGGCTTTGCAGATGCTATTATGGCGTGATTAATTACTAAACGTCTTCTCGTAACATCAGGTCCATTATCATACAATCTCTTCTTGGTTACAGTTAACATGAACAGATTCAGAGTTTCAGGAACTAAATCATCACCCCCACGACTGATTTCCGGAACATCAGGATAGCTTTCACAATCATGTGGCATTTTTTTAAATATCTTTTCTGATTATTTCTGCGGCAGCAAGTACAATTCTTAAACATTCCAGATTTGCATTCTTATCTTTGTTTCTGTACCAGTCGCCTAGTATCTTATAACTTGAGTGAGACATGCACATGACAGTTTTTCTGCCAAAAATACACATATACATAAAATATTGAAAATAGTCAATTACTTGTTTTTTAGGAAATGTATATGGGTACGGAAGATCACTGCCACAAATGTCTTTTACTATTTTCCCTAATTTCTCTAATATAAACTGACATTCGTCAGTATTTTCTAAAAAACTACAGAGTTTAAGAAAATTTTTAGCTGAATTATCATATTTAGGTGTTCCTATATACTGAGTTGGTTTACTTTACAGAACTTCTTGTAGCAAATGCCATGATAGCGAGCTTCTGCTACGACCAAATCAAACACACCTAAAAGTTTAGATTTTATTTTTGCACCCCATTTGTCATCTATTATATTACAATGTTTCCCCTATTTCTGATCTTAACACCAAATGTATTTGTTAACGATATTTATGAGATAGTTTAAGATCAAATGCTGTTTTTTATTATCACAAATAATACTCACAAATAGTTCTCCGTGAAATTAAATGTATTTTCTAAATGCCTTAGGAATGGCTGAGGTGTACCTACTGGTCAATGGGCTGCAATTAACATTTGTAAAAGCTTTAGAACTGCCAGGCTTATTATACATTTTTCTACAATCTACGTGCACAGTTGCACTACCTAATGGTTAATTGGTTACGCTACCTAATGGGTTAATTTAACATAATTATTATCTCTTTCAATACTAGCGTTAATTAGCATTTGTAACCCTTTCTTTACTTTAACAAATTTTTCTGGAAGGTATTTTTTTTACATAAAATACACAATAAGTTCTCTTCAGACATTTTCAGTGTTTTTTTTATATTTATTAATTGTTAATTAATTTTTTCTCAATATTTTAACCTGATGAAGGAGGGAAAACGCACAAAAAACTTGATACACGGCTTGGCGCAACCACGTCAAAATATATCCACAAAACCGACACACACCTTAACCTTAAGACATATCTTTTTTTTTAACATATGAGATCAAACTGACCATATTTATTTATTTTTTCGTTTGTTTCAATTTGATAAAACAGTAAGTAGCGACGCGACAAGAACGACATGTCGCTTGTCCTCGCCACTCCGTGTTACGGCCAGCCCGCGCACGCCGTTGCCTTTGTCCACTATTTTCGATAGAAATAAAAGATGTTAGTAAACATTGTTATGCATGGTTTTAAAGCTTATTAAATTTGACAACTTATTTGTAAAAACTATTTTTTCATATTTTCTAAGACAAAAAAAATATTCAACTTCAAAAAATAATTTTGCAAAAAAAATAATTTTTTAACAACCATCTCATTATTATTGGCCAAACTAATGCAGATATTAAAAAAAAGTTTTATTGTAAAATTTTTAGGCAGTTTTATAAGAAATTCAACGACGAAATTTTTTTTCTGATATATCTTTTAGTTTACGAGATATAATCGCTTTATTAGAACCCCACATTTTAATGTTTGGGAGGGCACAGGGGAGGAAGCAAGCGGGGGAGGGGTGGGGACTTTTTTGGAAAATACTCCACATAAGATGTACTATCCACCTGCAAAAATTCAGCTCTCCCCTAGCATGTTCCAGTTAGGGCCTGTTTTTTGTCTAGATTGACTGGGCTATCAACTACATCGAGCCATCCTTGTCCACGCAAAAGCACTGTAGTCTGGAACTTCCAAACATTCCAGTTTCTCGAACCTTCCAGTTTTAACACGTTTTGGTTTCCTTCCATCTTGATCACTACACTTAACAAGATGTTTTTTTTTATTTCTTTTTGCCTTCCTCCTGCAAAAAATTAAGTGATGCACGCGGCGTGGTGTCAACTTAACCTCAATTCGCCGGTCAATCAATTTGCAGCAGTTATCCACAACTCAGCAAGTTTTATATTATACGTCAAGGTGTATGTGTCTGGGCCCATAACCTGTTGTAAGTTGTAGTCTACTGAGTTAATAAAAAGAAATATAACACTTTTAATAACTGGTTTTATTTTAGGATGTACGTATTCTTACATGAAAAACAAGAGAAGAACTTTTGGAGCATAGAGAAAAAAACAAAAGAACTAAAATGGGTTGCCACATACAAAATGTTGCCAACCCTTAAACCAACATTATTATTGTTAAAATAATGTATTACATTGTATATTTTAACATATACTAATACTCTTTCACGCGTAAACCAATTAAACGAATTTAAAAATTCTTTCAAGATTGGAAAGCTCAATTATATGCGAGTAATTTCTGTTTATAATGGTAAGCACGGCGTTATGAAATTATTAATATTAATAAATTAAATTTAGTATACGTTTTCTGTCCCTAACAAAAGCGAGTCATTGCTAACGTCAGAAGAAAAGCACAACAAATCGTTGCTGTGGAAACGATGTTGATATATTGGCGGGAAATTTTATCTCAGGCGTCATAGTTAATATCTATGTCTAAAAATGATTCGAGAGTTTTTCTTTTAAAAATACATTAATTTAAATGTACGCGCATAACTTCCGAACGACTGCACCAAATTGGATAATTCTTTTTTTGTGTTCGTTACGGGACTGCATGTATGAAATTCGGGAGGGGGGAGGGGGAGGGGGGAGAGGAACTCAGGTAGGGGGTTCGCGGGAGGAGGGGAGGAGGGGAACTCGGGAGGGGGTTCACGGGACGGGGGAAGGGGGGGGGGGGGGGAGTGGAGGGGGGTGAGGGAAGGTGGAGGAGTGGGAACGCGAGAGGGGAAGGGGATGCGGGAGAGGAAGGGGAGGCGGAAGGGGAACGGGACGAATTGGAAAGGACACGCAGGGAGAAAAAAATTCTTTATTAAATGGCATAGCAACGCATGCTGGGTACCAGCTAGTGTATAATAAAGGCAGCCTGCTTAATTTTTACTATTCATTTGTAAAAGCCCCTAATTGGTTATCCAATGAAGCCATCACATATTTTTATATGATGTATGATATCCCAAACGGGGTTAGGTGATGAGCCCATGTTTCAGCGCAAAAAATGAAAAAAAATACTATGGAATTTTTCCGTAGGGCCCCGCGCGCCGCGTGTCTAGCCAGGGGCGTATCTCATACTGTTTTGCGAACACATTGCTGAGAATTTAAAATCAGCGCTCTTACAGTCGCGACTCTTGTGGGCTAGATATCTTACTGCCTGAAAAGAAAGCGCTAGATATTTTTTTAAATTGGGATCAAAGATATTGATATATAAGAGATGTGCTATCCGCAGTTTTTACTGGGTGGGACTGCGCTTCCGGGTGTCACCGATATTGTTTGCCAATTAACGAATAAACTAAATGAACGAATAAACTAAACAAACATTAAACTAAATGAACGAATTCTTTCCGTATTCAAGCTATATTGGTAACCAATACTTATGCACAAATTATTTTCGTATGCAAACTACTCCCATTAGGTAGTAGTCCGTAGACAGTCGCGCGGACATCATAGCATATCACTTTTGTATTTAAATATCTCGGGATATTAAGTGATATTAAGTGAGGTGTAAGGGAATGGAGACGAAGAGATGGGAAAGAGGAAGGTTTTGAAGTACCAGGGTATTCAGACAAAGACATACATAAGTGGGTGGGGGGGTAGGGGGTTCAACCCCCCCCCCCCCCATGTAAGAATTGCGTAGGAAAAGAGAATAGTAGTCCTAGATTAATTACTTTCCTGGAAATCACAACAATATTATTTGTCAACTATCATCTCTTTTATCAACGTAAATAATAAGTTGTGGTAAGTAAAATCCCCCCCCCCCCTACCACCTATTAGGGTCGAATCCCCCCCCCCAATCTGAATGCCGCAGCTACGCCCTTATAATTCAGATCTGGTGTCCTTTTTTTTACATGAACTTCACATAGGAGGCCCTGAGGAAAATAATTTCCCTCAGGGCCTATGTCATCTTAGGGGATGCCGTGTAGAGGCTCTTTTAAAGTAAGGGAAGGTTAGGAAGTTCTGGGAAGAAAAAACGTATGAGGGAAGGGTAGAAATCTGGAGGTCAGTGTGTCCAGGAGTGACAGACGTATGAATCCATCCCTCCAACTGCGGTACAAGGCGATGGGTCGAGAGAGTCCGCCTAGAAAGGTCAAAAGGCCTCCCTCAAACAGTCTCCCTCGATCCGGCCCGCCACGTAACAGCTGCAGGACAGATGCAAACGCCGCCAAGACCTGAACAAACTTCACCCCATGAACCCGGGTATCCCTCAGTCAAGTCACCAAACGTAGAAAACCACTTGGGGTGACCTATGGCAGAGGTGTTGGTTATCCAATCATTGTGTTCCCAGGGCGGCGGTACGCATACCCGCCTCCCAAATTGACATACAGGCATATTATCAAATCTTTTAAAACGTGCACCAATAACGCCATTTTTAACCATTTCCTGGTTAGGCAAACATTGTAATATCAATATTACAGCTAATTTGCTACGACCACGTTTAATGCGCCTAATAGAGAACTCCAGTCCATTTTTTAAACTTTTTTTATGAATAATGACCTTTTAACTTAAATAACTGCATATTTATTTTTATTTTTATAGTTAGTTTTAATAGTTAAAATAAATGTCAAAGTTTTAATTTTTCAAGATCCCCCGAAAACCACCGTGACGTCTTCTGGCCCTGTGACGTCATCTGGCCAAAAGTTTTAGTTATTTTCAACAGATGTTGTCATTTTGTATGGAAGAAGTGATTAAACTATTCAATAAGTAAAACGTTATTTAGGTGTAATTATTTATTTATTATATTATATTTATTATATTATTATTTTTCAATATTATTACGGGAGACTGGTGTAAAAATTGTTTGAAATTATTATTTTTTTTTAGCTTTACGAATCGAAATCAATATTAAGGAAACCGAAGCATGAATTTTGTACTGGAACTGGAATCAGCTGTTCGACCGCGGCCATTTTGAATTTCAGCATTGGAGCGTTTTATGGAAGCGGTGACGTCACGCCTCACAAATTCAATAATACCAACTTGACAGGGTGTTTTAATGAACTGTTTTAAAATGGACTTTTTAATATTTTTTTTAAAACTCTACATTAAATATTATTTAATAAAACTTATATATTCAGAATCAGCGATTATTGGTCTATATGCACATATTTTTTTAAAGCCATAATATTTTTCACTGGAGTTCCTTATTATGTATTTTCAACTACAAACCATACAAACTTCCATTTGAAAAAATCGTATTTTAACTGCAAAGCAATAGCATAAGTTTGGGAAGCCCTGTTTATATGTACTTACTATTTCTGTGAAAGTTGCGGGAAATTTTAAAATCAAAACATTACTCAAAATGGAGAACCTTTGTTTCATAAGGAATTTGGTAAAGGGCAGCGTAAAACACATCATTCTTATTTTACGCTGTTTGCTTTGTGTTGCCAGTCTGAAATATTTAATTTCCCGCAGTTTTAATGTGTGTTTTTTTTGTGTGTTTAACGTCATGTCGTGTCAGTTAAAAAATGTCGGAATATTTTTATTTTTTGTTTACGCGCTACCATTTTTCTGCCGTGTTTGTTGATGTTTGGGAGTTATTATTCTCTGGCAAATGGGTCAACAATGACGTGTTTCAGGAGGTATTGTTGAGAAGGTACCTGCGCACTGTTCATTCATGAGCTTTGTCAGTGAAATTACGATTCTATTTTCTGTTACCTTCTTCGAGTCCTTTGAATTTTGTATGTGCAGAAACAGAGGTCGGCAAACGGCGAGTTTTATTTGAAGAATGTTAGTTATGTATAAATTTCCCAGAGATGAGAGATAAAAAAAGAAAAAAAAACAACAATTCGAGCCGCTTACATTTAATCAGAGATCAGATAGAACAGAGCAGAAGTAATTTTGTGAATTAGTTCTCATATAAAATACCTGGGGGTCCTAATTGATCACCATCTTCGTTGGGATCAGCACTTAGCCAGTCTAACTCCCCGAATTCGCAAGCTCTCTTATGTTTTTCGAACTCTAAGAAATATACTTACTCCTATAACACTAAAAACGGTTTACTATGCTCTCTGCCAATCCCAGTTAGCATATGGCATCATAATTTGGGGCGGCTGTGCTCTTAATTTTATTGATCCTC
Source organism: Glyphotaelius pellucidus (assembly GCA_936435175.1). Taxonomy (NCBI): domain Eukaryota; kingdom Metazoa; phylum Arthropoda; class Insecta; order Trichoptera; family Limnephilidae; genus Glyphotaelius; species Glyphotaelius pellucidus. Next base: position 31,836,944 of record OW386544.1, read on the forward strand.
TGCAAAAAGCCCAAAAAACGATTTTACGTGCTATCAACAAGCGACCAACAAGATATTCCTCCAATAGACTCTTCACAGAATATAATGTCTTAAACATACGGCAACTTCATCTAAAATTTACACTAACACATTTCATGTTCAAATACAAGAAAAAAACTCTTTTACATCACAGTTACACCACCAGAACAATAACCAAACGACACTACAATGTTCCTACACTACGCACCACATCAGCTCAAAGACATTTCATGTACCTAGCTCCTAAAATGTTTAACCTTCTCCCCGAGAACCTAAAATCCGAAACCCAACCCCATATCTTTAAAAAAAATTATCAAAATGGATCCTTACATTCAGTAACGATGATGAGTAAAAATTTGCTATTTTAATTGAATTGTAATATAATTGATACAACTTGTAACATAAATTAATTTAATGTGTTAATTAAATTACTAACTTAATTTGTTACTAAATATGTTACTTAAACTACTTAAATGAATTGCATAAGTTAATAGCTGTACACTGTACCTACACAATTTGTAAACTTCATCCGCCATAACACAGGGACATCCCTAGCATGGCGGATGAATTAACACAATTTTTTGTTCATTGTATAAACTTCTTTTAATAAATAAATAAATAAATAAAAATACAGTGGCGGTCCGTGAGTTTTCATTTCTACCGATTTCTTACATAATCTCCCTTAAACATTTGAAGTTTTTAAGTTCTTAAAAAAAAAAATGTTGTTTTTGAAGATAATATGTAGATACGTTCCATGTCGAAACGCGAATTATATGAAATTCCCTCGATAGAAAAAAATCTCAAAGTATGCTCCGAAAATGATTTAAAACAAGTCTATTTTTATTATTTTACAAGTTATATTTGTGAAAAAATTCATAATGTTTCTTTAAATGATATTTAAGATACCTTCCGCGAGATTTTTGCTCTATTTTAAACGAGTCATGTTTTATTAAGCATTTTCATAATTTTTGCTTTAATTTTATCATTGAAAATATTAGCGCGCTCTATTCAACATTCGTAATTACATATCTCTCCATCTTCTTCTTTTTGAACCGGGAAGCGTCGCCTTAAATTGAAACACATGACTTTATTGATATTGTTGTAGCTGAAAATGAATTTTTTTTTTCAAAATTTCGATTTTTTTGTATCATGAAGATTTTCAGTTCGTGGATGCGGCGCATCCACATTTCGGTATATCTTCATACAAAAAGTTGAAATTTTGAAAAAAAATAAAATTAGTTCTCAGCTACGACAACATCAATAACGTCGTATTTTTCGAAAACTCACGGAACTCCACCGGGGTATATACCTGCTTACTAAACTATTAATTAGGTTAGAGAAGTGTAGGTATTCGGTACTACATATATATTATTTTTATTAAAAAATTAAAAATATTTTTTTTTACAATTTTTTATTATTAGATTAATATCTACACGTAATACATTATAAAATTGCAATGCAAATGCAAAATAGTGCATTTGAAAAAAAAAATTAAAATTATATGACGGCCGGCGTAGTCCAGCGGTAAGGCTCTTGACTCGCATTCCGAAGGTCGCGGGATCGAATCCCGGCGCGGCAAATAAATTTTATATGATTAATTTGTGTTATTTCACAATTTATTCATTTAAAATAATATATAATATATTTGCGGCACGTTCCAGAATGGAAGATACTCTCAGTATCGCCCTGGTATAAGACCACCGTTCAGAATTCAAACGTTGCTTGAAATGGCTTTAGCCATGTTTGGTGACCAGGTCTGAATAGCCAGGTACTTCCTACCTTCCGCTTCCCCATCTCCTTCCCCTCCCCTCGACCTTCAGCCTCACAACATACCCGAATTGGGGATACCATAGTCTCACTGGCTCTAGACGGGAGCAGTTGGAACTCTTGTGCGGTATTCATATAAAAAAAAATAAGTCACCAACGGAAAATAACACAGCGAATTTCAGGTAAATACCTGCACTACCGATCGTAATATTTATCTGTGCAGATTGGGGTGTCGCTACTGCAGATCTTGTGCATAAAAATGTAAATATTTGTTTAAATACTGTTCCAATATGTATCCACGTATAAAAACATTAAAAATATTTATTATAAAAAAATATTTTTAGAAGAATTTATCCAGATTCATATTTTATTAAATTATCACAGTAGTTTGGCGACCTCTGGGCTAAACAAAAACTACGCTTTCTTGAATGGCGGGCAGGATTTATTCCCCTGGATTGGCAAAATGAATTAAAGGTATATTATATTTTTACTATGCTTCCATTCAAACCAATGTGCGTTACATTTGTATGTGGGGTATTTACGTACCCATTTTGCAATACTGTGTTCAGAATAATCTGGGTTTATAATCTCACAAACGTGACAATGCAGCGTTATTCTCCATAACTCTGTATAAAATTGTGACAATTTCTGTGGATTTATAGATTTAAATTAAATGTTTATGTAGAAAAATATAGTAGCTACTGAAGAGTGAGGATTTGGTCGGTACCCACACTACCCTCTTGAGAGACCACCATTCAGAATCTATACTTCATTTTTAATGGCCGAATCTTCTTTTTTCAAAAATACACTTCTACTTTCCCTCGCCTTCAAAACTTTTTTATGCAGGGGCTCGTTACCGTATTCAAATATTAACAATGACACTGACCCTTTTTCGTGTGTTTTTCTAACATAACAAAATGCTTTTGCTGAATTTGTTTTATACTAATTATTAATTTTTTCTTTAAAAAATTACAAAATATATGTATTCCATCTTTGGGCGCATATTTAGGCATTGATAGTGCGTATTTTGGCTCATAATATAATTATGTTTTCATAATAGTATTAACCATTATTTATGTTAGTTTCGTTCACTTTGCCTTGCAGGACCCTCGACCAGACATGTGGTATACGTGGACACATCTACGCTAATGAGCCATAGCTTTAAAAAATAATTGCTTATTGATTGATAATTTGTTTCCCATTAATATTTTTTATACTAATGGCGGCATTTTCTTTTCGTTTTAATACAATTATGATTAAGTCTTGATCAGGCACTCTCATTTTCTTTATAATTAGTGTCGTCTTCTTAATATCAGCTTACGTATTTCCAGCCGATCAAAGGAATTAAACAATTTATCAACAAAAGAGACATCAAAGGCGTTTTCGATGGGTGGAAATTTTACAATGCCGGATTTAAAAGGAGTTTGGAAAAGTTTATGGAAAAATGGGGCTACTTCGGTGGAGAGTTCTCTTGTTAAAAATGGATCAACGTTATTATTTAGTAGCCATAATTATCCTACTTTGTTTTGGAAACAGAAATTTTGCGTCGGACGCTTTGAAGTCGAATAAAACAAGTGGGGATGCAAAACAGATTTTGAATTCAATACGAGGACAGAAATTCTGACTTTAAACTTGAAGGATAATATTTATTAATTTTACTTGATAATCACAAGAGAACTTTGGAAGGGGGGGGGGGGGGGGTTATATATTTCTACGATCTTAATTCCTACTACAAACTAGAGAACGATTAAAACTTATGGCTAATAATTGCATCCACCGGTTCATCGATCACTGATACGAAACTATTTGCACAATGATTTAATCAATGAACGCGATGCTGGGTAAAAATGTACATACGAATATATTATTTTATTTATACTCTGTACAAGCAGAAAATATACAGGAACATAGAATAATTAGTCATTAGTACTTCCTCACTTCTTTTCTTTCTCCTTATTAGCCTCACAACACTCCCCAATTGGGAATGCTATGGTCTCACTGGCTGCATGCGGTTGGGAGCAGTTGGGACTCTGGTGAGGTAGATTCTCACATAAAAATGGTCCTTTACCGGGATATTAGTGGAACGGAGATAAAACTGTGTAATAAAGCAAACAAAATGTACATCGTTCGACGGCCGGCGTAGTCCAGCGGTAAAGCCCTTGACTAGCATTCCGAAGGTCGCGGGATCGAATCCCGGCGTGGCAAATAAATTTTATTTGATTAATTTGAGTTATTTCACAATTTATTCATTTAAAATAATATATAGTTTACTTGCGGCACGTCCGGAGTGGAAGATACTATTAGTATCGCCCTGGTGTAAGACCACCATTCAGAATTGAAACGTCGATTGAAATGGCTTTAGCTGTGTTTAGTGACCAGATCTGAATAGCCAGGTACTTCCCCGCCTTCCTCTTACCCATCTCCTTCCTCTCCCCACTACCTTCAGCCTCACAACATACCCCGATTGGGGATGCCATAGTTCCACTGGCTCCAGACGGGAGCAGTTGGGACTCTTGTGTGGTATTCATATAAAAAATAATAAAAAATTGTGGTCAAATCTGAACACTGACTATTCACTTATAAACATTCCCCCTCCTCATCTCCTTACCTTTCCCACTATCTTCATATTTTCAAATACATACTCAAGTAATTGGGGATGCCATATTCCCATGGTATCCAGGAAGTTCGCACCATTTTGTGGTATTCACAAAAAAAAATTTAAAATGTTACTGGGTTAGGTTAGATATGGCTATGTTATTTTTGGTCAGGTTAGGTTAATAATACCGTTCACGTCGGCAACTGCAAAATAATTGCATTCATTGTATTCAATTTACAATCGAAACGAGGTTAAATATCGTTAGTACCTATATTTTACATAATGTGTTAGTACAAACGTTTCAATTACTTAAACAAAGCTCAATAATGAACGTAATGAAAATCACGTGTGACCTATTTGTTCTAGCATGTAACATCAGTTGTTATGCGGTGATTAAAACTAGATAGTACTTAACCTAATTATAAATATGTCTATTTTTTATTAATGACTAATTAAAAAATACAAATTAAAATGGTTTCTTTAGAGTTATCGCCAGGGATTCCCGTTCCATGTATGTATTCCCGTTGTTGTATATGTGTATTATTACATAATGATTTCATCTTATGTTCCACTGGAGCATCAGCGCATTTAAAAGCCTTTTTTTCCGTTTGCTCGAACTTTTTCGGTGACCGTTTTGAGTATTTTCCGCTCGCATTAAAAAAATCATATCTCCTAATTTTAATATTTAATTATTTATTAGTTTTATTTTAGTAAATTGTATTTTTAAATTTACAATTTCCTAGTTAATTATAACATATTATATTGCAAACTATATTTTTTCTTGTTTTAGCTCCTACAATACATTTTGAACTTTCCAAGTGGTGCGGCCTTTAAAGTTTCTGGTAGAGTGTTGTATAACTTCATCCTTTTGTATAGTAAACTGTTCTGCGTATTCATTTTGTCCTTTTTTTGTATTCTGATTTCCTTGCAAGTCCTTGTGTTGTGTCTGTGAATGTCCTTGTTGTATATAATTTTGTTTGTGAAGTATTTTGGTAACATGTTGTTCACTATTTTATGGATAAATATCATCGTGTGCAGGGTCAACATCTGTTTCACGGTTAGCCGATTTAGTTCCTTTAACATTTTTTTTTGAGAATCTATTTCGCCGAAGTATTATTCTCATTGCCCTGTTTTGGAGAATTTGAAACTTATTTTGTTCTCGTTCATTACACAGGAAAAGGATGGTTGAACAGTAGTTAAAGTGTGGAGCAATAATTGAATTATAAATAGTGACTGCAGTTTTTCTGGACAGTTTTTGACGAATTCTTCCCAAAAAGATACCTTTTTTCCAATTTTCTTTTGGGTATTTTCAGCATGTTTGTTAAAGGTTAGTTTGGAATCTAATATAACTCCTGTAGTAACACTTTCAATAATTTCACTGTCAATTTTAATTTTGCTTTATTTTAAGATATGCAGACATACAAACTGAATAAAGTTCTACATAGCCTATGAATTCACCTATCTTTTGTCGATTTATAAAAAAAATATTATAAAATCGTATACTTCTAGTTAATTACTTACAAATAAGGGAAAATTTTCCAAAATTGGCAGCAAAGCAATCCGAGGTATTTTAAATAGTGCCATATTGTGGCAAAAAGCACTCCAGTGTATGTTGATTTCCCAAAATAAAGAATGCATAAAATGGAAAACCTTCAGGTTAGTTGACTGTATGCAGTGTTGGTGTAAGGATTTGGAGTGACAGAGGCATAACGAAGATCACCAAGATGAAACTCGTTTGAGCATCGATTTCCCCATATTTCTTTACAATGTGGAAACATGGACGCTTAGAAGAAGAAGTGTTCTTGTGACCTCATAATTTGAATGATTTCCTTACCTTCATTTTTAATCGGTCATTTTTTAATTGGTTTTTGGATATTTTTATTTTCATTTTGAAGGGCATTATATAATTTCATGGCATGAACATTAAGGTTTACTGGCGAAAAGATTTACTTAATTTTGAGATGTTTAGTAGGTTTGAGGTTTCATCCTTGTAATGTAAGGGTGTTGGTCGTTAAGATACTATTGTTTTCCTTTAAATTTGAGAAAAGTATTTTTGAGTAGAGTTTTATAATACTGAAAACAATAATTTTTTTTAAACATTTTTAAGGAGATCTTATGGGTAGGTACTTTGTATTGTCTTAGTATTGTCCTCTGGCCGTTATAAAATTAGTCAAATATTTAATTTTGTTGACATTAAGTGTAAGTGTTATAATGATATTTCAAATGTGAATAGAGTCCGTAATGATGTTTGGAAGTCATATTTTGCCTTAGAGCACAGGCATCAGGGTGGGAATGCTGTCATTGTTCTATCGGTATTTTGAAGCTCCGAGAGCTAGTGATTAGATCCCTTCAGCACCGGTGCATAATCGCGAAATACGACAAATGCCCGTATAACATTTTTACATTGCTGACATTATTCGTCAGCTGAGACTTGGTCGTTTCTACTACTCGTTCTTGAGTTCAACAGCTTGGTTATGGAACGATTTGTGGGCTTCTGTTTTCCTCCCTCCTACAACATGTATATTATGTGTTAGGTTCACTCCTTCCTCTCATTTTAAAATTAACAGATTTTGTGATTTTTTTGTTGGGTTTTAATGCCGTGTTGCGATACCTCCTTCTTTAGCCAACGTTTCGGACAGAATTATAGTGCCCACCATCATATCTGCCCTGATGATTTACCCTGTAATACTGTTTGAAACTTTAGCTAAATATATAGCGTAATACCCAAAAACTAAACCACGATAATATTTTTGGCTGTGAAAATCTCAAATTATACCTTAAAAATTTCGACTTAACATTTTTTCAACGTTGGCTAAAGTTAGAGGTAGCGCAACACGGAATAATGCCAACAAAATAAATCAAGATAATATTTTAGGTTACGAAAATCTCAAATCATACCTTAAAAGATTTCGATTTACATTTTTTTCTGTTCGTTATATCTTGTGCATTATATTAAAGTGTATTTAGATCATCACACGTGTTCATCTCCAATCTTCAGAGGTGCTGAATCATTGGAGATCGATCATTAAAAAACTCGATGCTTTCTTTTTTACTTTTAACTAAATAATTGTTTCACAACTATGACATTTTATCAAGAACAAGTCATCTTTAATACAATAAAACTGTTTCCAGTTAAAATATATACAACGCAATCATTGTAGCTACCGCACGTTAATTACCGTAGTGTTTTACATTATATACTTATCCAACGACGATATATGAATTAAGTGATAATACTACAAGATATGAGAATTATACTGAAGAAAAATAGATCTACGAAAGCTGGGGAAATGTTGAACGAGTTAAACATTTTGTCGTTAAACAAATTATTTACTTCAATACGTTTATTTTAATCTACAAAATAATTAATGGCTATATATCAAAAGTGTTTTCCGAGAAAAATTGAAAAACTAAAAAACAGACACGAGACGAGAAAAAGAAATCAAATAAGACTCTCCTATAGAAAAAAAGAGAAAAAGTCGTTGATATACGGAAAAATTCAGATATTTAGAGAAAAATAAAATGGAATTAATATTAACAAATTTTCATTTAGATAACGAAAATATATGTGATTAATATGTACAAAAAAGTTTTTTTTTAGTGTGTATCTATTTAAAAACCATTAATTGAAATTTAAAAAAAAAATGATCTCCACAACACTGGTGGTTTTCTAGTAGAGGATTTTTTACCGAATGTGTACGTCCTCTATTAAATGAGCATAATATCGATCTTGGAAATATGAAATCATGTTAAGGACAAAATGTTAATTGTTCAGGAAAACGAGAAAAAAACGGAGAAAAATTACATATTTAACTCATTTTGGATTTGTCTCGATGAAGCGACACGTGCAATCCTATTTAGATTAATCTTTACGACGAATCGGTTTACAATATGAACATCAAAAAATATGCTACTGATAAATTGAAGCTTTTAATATATTATATATTGGAATTACAACAAAATTATTATTTACATAACAAAAGTTATAAACGTAAACCAAAAAAAAAAAGTTTTTTCATGACTTAACTATGAACTAATAATATAATATAATAAACAATTTTTTTAAATACCTAATTTAATTTTACAGAGATACGATGAATATCAATTAGCGGGAAGGAGACAACAGTGTATATATGAGCATAAGCAAATGGGCCAACAGTATTCAACAATATAATAATTTTTTTATTATAATAATTTTTTTATTATATTATTGAATACTGTTGGCCCATTTACTTATGCTCATATATACACTGTTGTCTTTCCCGCTAATTGATATTCATCGTATCTCTGTAAAATTAATTTGCTCCCGTCTGATTATGTTCTTTTGTATTATAATTTATCTTTTTCTGTATACTGTACATTGTTGTCTCCCTCCCACTAATTGATTACCCTTTGTATCCCTTCCATATTAATTTTGTCTCTGTCTAATTATTTTCTTTTGTAATATTCTTTCTCCCTCTGTCATTCCACTTATATATAACCGATATCTCTGCCTTAGTAGTTAGTTATTATTATATTCTGATGAAGCTTGGTCGAAGCGAAACCGGTAGATATATAAAATAATAAATTCGTGGTTTAAATACAAAGTGTTTTAATTCTTTTAAATATAATGTCTAACCACAAAGTAATTGCTTCTTACGAAAAAAAAAGGTTATCTTTTCTTTAATGAAATCGACTTCGTCATTTTAAAACTTTATTTTATTACCACTGAGTATGTTTCAATGCAATCCAAAAACACCAGCACAGTGATTTAATTTATGCCGTGTTGCGCTGTTTCCTTCATTAACCAATGTTTAGAACAGCATTACAGTGTCCATCATCGGGGCACATATGTGGACACTATGATGAAATGAATCGAGATAATACTTTTGGTCGTAGAAATCTCAAATCACATCAAGCTTCATGATAATGTAAACGGTTACTGACACCTGAAATGTGAAATGCACAGAATGTTTGCGTTTCGACTACACGCCTAGAGTCGCAACTGCAACAAACTGACAGCTGGCAACATGTGGGATGTGCGGCTGGGACTGGGGACATTCCTTTTATGGGTCACCCAATACAACACACAGCACACAGTGACAGCTAACAGCACACATGGCCGGTGGTCATGGCTTGTGGGGCTTCTGCTAGTTACTCTGCTCTGTCACTCCTGTCGGCTATCCTACAGCCCAGGCAGCCTCAGGACCAGACACTCAGGCGCTGAAGTCTGAAGGGACTAGCACTTACCAGCATACAACCAAACACACCGTGTGACACTCCATTACTGATACCGCGTTTATCTGCAATCTACATACATAGAGGGCCTGTCGAAAATGGAAGTTTAAGTTTTTAGGGCAATGTTTTTGTTAATGTAGTAATAATTTATTTTGTATAATAATATCACGTATTTTCAAACATTACACGATACTGTGGGCTTCAATGGGTAATTTACCCGTGCAGTGGCCCCCATTCTACAATTTACTAAAATTAAATTAAAAGATAATATAAGAAATAAATTAAAATGAAACTTAGATGAAATAAAATAAATTACATTCATAAAAGTTGAATTAAAAACAGCAAATATTTTGAGTATACTGGCAAAAAACGTTCAAACTAAAATCGCCGTTTTGAGAAAAAAATCATTTAAGGTTTGTACCAACTTCAAACTCTTTTTATCGAATTAAATTGCAGTTTGTGTTGAAATAAAGATATGAAATCACGAGGTATGCTAATTAAAGAATATTTTTTTTTGTTTGTTTTTGATTTTTAATTATAAATAGCTGGTTTTTAAGTTTATTTCCGAAATGGAAGCATTTAGTATATTTTGTCAGATAACTTAGTTCTGGCAAAAAACATTAAGTGACTTAGCGTTTTTTAACCGCTAAGAATTTGTTTCAAATTGACTGCTTCATTTTCTTTTCAATGCACTACACATTTGCTTTACATTCGTTCTTAAAAAATAACTTTCCATTCGAACTGTCATTCAAAGGCAAACAACATAAATTTACTAAAAATTATGTTGCGTTTACAGAATATCTAAATGCGGAACTACTAAACTAAGCACGGTTAAAGTTTTCTGCCAGAAAAGATAAGGGCAGTAACAAGTGCCTACACATCTGTAGGCGTAAAATAAGCCAAATCGATTTAATATTTTTACCAATAAAAAGGTATTTAACGTTAAAATTATTTTTTAATCTATCACAAAATTTAATTTCATACGACTTAGTGTATTCTGCCAGTCCGTAAATAACTTAATAAAACTGCGTTAATATGTCAAAATGTCATATTTCCGTCTTAACGCTTTTTGCCAATAGGTCCAGAATAATATATATTTTTTTACATTAACCTCACACAAGAGGCCCTGCGAAAAATATTTTTCCTCGTGGCCTATGTCATCCGAGGAAATGTTGTGTAGAAGGTCTTTTTAAGGAAATGAAGGAAAGGTAGTTCTAGGATGGAAAAGGGTATAAGAAGTGAGGTGGGAAACTGGGGTCAGGGTCCAGGAGTGATGGACGTATGAATCCATTCCTTCCACTGCGGTGCAAAGCGATGGGTTGAGAAAGTCCGGTTAGAGAAAGAGAGGTTAAAGGGTTTCGCTTAATTTCATTTTAATATTATGAACGACTGTTAATAACGCTAATAAAGAAAATAAAATAAATATAATACAGCGGGGACCCAAATTACACCACAATTGCAATTTATATATCTAGAAACTGGACCAAAGTTCTCAGGCGAAGATGTTAATTTAATTTACAACTGTACAATAGCTACCGTAGAAATAACGTATTCTTGTCAATTTAGGCAGTAGTTACAACATTTATAGAAACTACAGGAGAGCAACATTCTCCTCCGCGCTTAATATTGTCATAAAGATACCGCAATCATTACTTAAATTTATTCACCTTACCTGATATTTTATTAGCAACGCAAATAATAAATTCAAGTAATACAAATAGACCGCACCCGTAACGCGCTCCGACCATCATACGCATAGATACTTATCATTAAAACAACTCCAATAAAATAAATACATCTTATCCAATACAAAAAAACACACATCAAATGAAGACACCATTTTTTTGTCCAAAATCAGGTGTTTCGAATATCGCTTTGGATTAGCAGCCAGGTAGGTTGGTACCTACTTTAGGATGATCGGAGATTGCGGCAGAGATTTTAAAGCCTTCCCGGGGGTCCGCGAGGTGTCGGCGCCCCGCTGTTCCACACAGAAAGGCAATTTAACAAATTTGAAAAAAGAATATAATATAAATCTAAAACCGTGCCCGCACGTAACCGGAATATGTTTTTTGACCGCAACACAAATGTTGAAGGTGACTGCAACACGAATTTCGTTTTTGTCGCTACTATAATGTTGTGATTTAGGTGTTTTTGTGTTACATTGTAACTAGAAGTTGTACAACAACGAGTCCAAAAAAGTATGCTTTAGATGTTTTCTTATTCAATAACTCACAACCATTTCCCCTGAAATGCTAGGTTTTGTAAGCAGGTACTTAATAAACTGCATGCTTCATTATCAATCGTATACATTTTACGTAACATTTTTGAAGTGAATACTTCTTAAGCACCGTTGTGAGTTGAAACTCGATGAAATGGAAAAGCGACACTAAAAAGAGTCAAACACACACATCTATAGGATTTAGCTTACGATAGAATGAGATAGAATAATCGGTCTCCTCTTTGTGCGGTGCTTGGTAAATAATCGATCTCTCCTTTGTGGTGCTTCGTAGCCTTCCCGCTCTTGTCTACTTTAGTTTTCTGAAGTTTTCACTTCTACCGTGTGTTAACTGGACACTTGTATTTTTTAAATTTCGTTGTACAATTAGACCAAAGAAATGTCACAGTCTCAACGAAAATTCTTTTATGAAAGTTTTTTCAAACTAGATAGGTACCATAATATTGATTATTCTCATTTGACAGCTCGATAGGAATCACAATCATGCGAACTCTGGCGGGATAAAAATATAGTATCCAACAGAGCCGCCATCTTGAACCGGAACCGGAAACTGACAAACAAATTTACAGCATTTGATATTCCAAATGGTTGAGTTAAAACAGGACTTCGCTACGCTCAGATAATTATATTTATTTCTGTTGTGGTTTATCGCTCAAGACTTAATGTACCTACAACTGAGCGGAGACTGTATTCAGCCGCGTTGGTGACACTGAGATTTCGAGATTAAGGTGATACTTAAAATAACTCATAATCTTCTCTTTCATAGATAGAAGGCGTGAGTTTATTTAAGGGAAAAACGCGTTTTACATGTAATGCTTTAACATATTCTTCTTCTTCGTATGCCCTATCAGGTCCCCCCGGTGTTTGCGATGACTCTGGAAAATATATCTCTATCTTGCGCTGCCCGGAATAGCTCCTCCACGCTTCTAATACCGGTCCACTCTCGTGCATTTCGCTGCCAAGACATTTGTCTCCTACCAGGCCCTCGGCGACCCTCTTTCTTGCCTTTTAATATTAATCGAAGCAAGTGATTTTACTCCCCTCGAAGTATGTGACCCAGATACGAAATTTTCCTGACTTTTACTAATGTGAGCAGTTCTTTATCTGCTCTAGCCCGCCTGAGAATTTTTGTGTTGGTGATCATGTCGGTCGAAATTCAAATACATTTTCTTAAAAGTGACGTCTTTAGGATAATTTTGATTTAGTGTGCGCCTATTCAAAATTCAATTGGATCCACCCTTATTTCATTAAAGCCTAAGTATCAGGGTTCATGAAAATATAATTGGGAATTGGAATATTAATCCAATTTTACAAGTAAGAAGATTGTGTTCATTATTCATGGCTTTCTCAAATAAATCAGAGATGATGGTGAACGACTGGCAGACAAGTATAATCCATTAGGTATAATTAATCACAAATTTCTAATTATTGTTCCTAGCCATTGTTTGATTTTTCAAAATCGTCCGCAGTTTTTAAAACCGTGTCAAAGAAAGGTAATCCACATTTGAAAATACCAACAGTGAAGAAATAATATTATTATTATTTATTATTTTAATATAAAGAAAACGAGTTCCATATTACACATACATATTTTACAAAATATTATATTTAAGGTCATCATTGGTATACCTTATCAGAAAAGAGGAGCTCTTCTGCCTTAGCCTGGGCGCATACATCCAATTTCTCCATCCGATTGTCTGATCAGACAACCTGAAGGCCTTCATTTCTTATGAAAGCCCGCACACATCCGATTCGAAACCTGACCGGCAATAAAAAATAGGCCACGCCCTTCCACGCCGGCCGGCCAATCCGGCCGTCCGAAGGGCGTGGCCCCGGTATTACTCATCCGATCTTCGAATCGGATGTGTGCGGTGTTAATCCGATCCGATTGTCTGATCAGACAATCGGAAAGCCAAACCGGATGTATGCGCCCAGCCTTATAAGGGAGCCACGATACTTACTTAGTGTTCACGCTTTTATTTTTGCATGTTGCTCTTTGGCAACTACCTAGTGTGAGCTCTTCACCCCAATAGTTAAGTCTAGTAAAACCGCCGCTACGGACAGAAGTCCATAATTAGCAATATTCGCGAAAGTTCTAATAAAACCACCGCAAGTTAAAAAAAATACCGCCGCGCCGCTCGTCATTAGTCTGCGTTCAAAACCTGCAAAAACGAATATCACCAATCCTTTCCCAAAACCTTTACTGACATACCTTCCTGGTGAATGCCAAAGAAATTGGAATGCAGGAAATGCAGTTTGGTAAGTGAGATTTATAATAAAATAGATATTTACAATCGCATTCAATCCACGCACGCCTTAACATTTAGAATGTATGTTAAAATATGTTTTGTGTAAAATATTTACTTTTTAATATGGAAATTGTGTAAAAAAATTCAAAACTGTGCGATCGGCGGGGAAAGTTATGGCAACGGTGTTCTGGATGTAACCCTGCTTTTTACAACACTGAGATACATAGGTAATCTTGTTTAAAGATGGACCAAAACTGTGGAGATGGACGTAGATTATATTGAAAAGTAACAAATTAATCGTCAGTAGTGGGGTTTTCAACCTATGTAATTTGCATTTTAATTTCATGTTAATTAAAAGGAGAAAAAAACCGGAGGCATTGCTTTTTGACTGACCCGACTACTGTTCAATACACATAACACGACACGATAAAAATAGAAGTTACAGAAATGGAACGGTACGTCTACCTATACTTAATATTATAAATGCAAAACTGCGTGTGTTTGTTTGTTACCCTTTCAAGCATAAAACAATAAAATGATTTTAAAAATTCTTTTACCAATAGAAAGTTAAATTATATGCAAGTACTCTAGGCTGTTAATGGTAAGCTCTGGCGTTATGAAATTATAAATATTAATATGTTAAATTTGTTATACGTTTTCTGTCGCTATCAAAAGCGAGTGATTGCAAACGTCAGAAAACAAATCGTTGCCAAGGAAACGATGTTGATATATTTGTGGGCTTTATGCTGGTAGGTACTAAGCCCCCTACTTACTGGTCGGCGACTACTCCAGAAAATTCAAATATTAGAATGTTTAGTTTTTTGACAAGCTTATGTTTTGGAATAAATGTCAGATGAGAGTTCCAAGATTAAAAATATAGTTCGTAACGAATATAAAGACTGTATAATAAATAGTGTTTTTTTAAAATTATATTTACAAATTTCCACATATTTAAATAAAAATAAATCTCCGAAATGTTTGTAAGCGCATAAATTCCGAACGACTGCACCAGATTGGATAATTCTTTTTTCTTTGAGCTCTAGCATTATGAAATTTAGGCGACACGCGAGCTGTTTGCATACTGAATGTACCGGGAATGAATGTATAGAATGCGGAAAGGGGTGGGGGGGGATAATTGATAAGTTCAAGCGCTACAGTGATCTCCCCTAATACCATGCGAGCGAAGCCGCGGGGAAAAGCTAGTTCAAAATAAATGAAAGAAGCAAAAATAAAATGTATGCTTGTACAAACCCCGCCCGGTAAAATGTATGTAATCACCCATTAGATATTTCATAAAGACACGTCATTGGTACCGATCCTTGCAATCGTTTCTAAGAATTTGTAAATTGTTTACCACTCCTTTTGATTATGCACGGCCAGTTTCTAAAATAATTTTTAGAAGTAGGACGTTCGAATATAATAATCGATTTTTAAACTTACGTTTCTGCATTTTTACTGTATTTTATAACTAACTAAACTAACCATCACGCCTTTTTCCTGCTGGGGTAGGCAGAGAGGACGGACCGCCAAACAACTCGGTCTTGGCACATACTCCTTGCCTCGTTTACATTCATTCGGGCGTGCTGCATAGGGCCCGCAGATACTTTAACAGTACGCAACTGCTAACCCTGTATAAATCACAAGTGCGCCCCATGGTTGAATTTGGCAGCCACTTCTGGTCTGGAGCCCCAAAATACCTGAAAAAATCCGTCGACCTTGTGCAGAAACGGACGGTTCGTTTGATAGATTCTTCTAACTTAACAAACGGATTGCAATCTTTAGAGCACAAGATGTTCTGAGGAACTATCGTCATTGATCTCTTCGGCACCGGTGCATAGTCGAGAAACACGCCAAACGCGTGCCCAACTGTGTTTCCTCCTTCCTACAACATGGGTCTCTTCAAGACCAATGTTCATTCCTTCCTAACCTCAAAAAGACCCTTCACACAGCATCCCAGATGACATAGGCCCCGAGGGAAATTATTTTCCTCAGGGTCTCCTGTGTGGAGTTAGTGTAAAAAAAACGTAGTTAGGTATTCAATTCGATTCATTTTATTCTTTTAAAAACATTACAAAATTTTACATTTATTTCGTTTTTAAAATACGTTTGTAAAATACATTCGTTTTTAAAATACAGTGGTAGATACAAACTATGCAATCATTAATAGAGCTTGCCTTTTAAAGGCAGCTTCACTAACCCTAAATATGTCGATATCCGAATTAATTCTGTTTAACAGCAAAATTGCTCTCCCGACCGGCATGACCATTGTCAAGTTAGTCCTGCAGGCCGGAAGATAGAACAGTCTATGCTATCGATGGCGAAGATACCCATCGGGAACATAGAAATGAATGCTCTCCATGATAGCTGAGTTTTCAAACCATCCGCGGATCAATCTGAAGAAATGCGTAGCAATGTGTACATCCCTTCTGACCCTTAGATGGTTCATTCCGAGCATACCCAAAAGAAAGTCGGTAGGATAGATAGAATACAGTTTTTACTAGTTTTTCGACTACCGCACTAGGCACATGCCCGTATTATGGTAGTCGTGAGTTGGTAATGTCTGCTGGGACGAATATATTGCCGATTGGAAACTACTGACAGCATTATTTTGTATGCATCTGCACTCTACATGCACAATAATAAATACTACTAAAGGTATCGAACTGCGCATTAACTCCCGAGGTCTACGAACTATCGTTAGTGTAAGTATCATGAATGAAATTAATAATAAAGCGTGAGAAAGGTTACATGTTTAGAGCAGCAAAAAATAATTATAATAATCATGTTGGACGGGTAGGAATGTGCCCAGCGGCGATTTAAGTGTTCCGATCCCATTGGTATAGCAATACATATTGATTAAACATTATGTTGAGCATTTATAATATTCAGGAGGTATTTCACAATCCTCCCGATCCTTACGAATGCGTATGTATGCTTATCCATGCGATAACTAATATTAATAAATAAACAAATAAACACTCGCAACAGGCAAAAAAACCTCGGCTAACTTATCCTGTATATATAGCCACTATACATAGGTTCAAGTACTGAATAGTAAAGCCAGACTTTTTGAATAAATAAATCGTATATTATGTTGGGAAGAAATAAATAAATAAATAAATCGTATTATATAAATTGGGAAGACTTCTAGAAATTTTAACATTAGAGTTATGGAACATCTAAGATGTTTAAATAATAATAATTATTCAAATTTGCCAACCACATTTTAGAAACAGGTCATTCTTTTGATATTAATAAAGGTTTAAAAATTTTACACACTAACACAACGGGTACACAATTAGATAATTTAGAAATTTCAGAAATTAGGAAAAGTGTTAATAGTAAATTAAATATTATAAATAACCAAACGTTTTTTAAAAAATAGACATCTTTTAAATTTATTTTCGTATTAATACTTATATTTATAATAATTTATTTTGTTATTTTGACTTCCTGTTTTGTTTTAAAAGATTTTTTATTATGGTAATGTAATTTTTTACACATCCTAAAATAATTTTAATATTTTATTTTATATAATTGTTTATGATATTTTAGGTAATTACCTCTCCTTTCTAATATTTTGTCTATGTTCTAATTTGTCTATACTTGTTTGTCTTTTGTTATTTTTTATTAACTTATTATCCTGACGCAGAAAACATAGTTTTTGAAACATGTCGATATTGTTAATTAAATAGTGGTGTACACAAAGTTATTTGTTTTCATTAAATTAATAATGACGCCACAGAGTGAATTTGCGAAGTTTGATAATCGAAAATGTACGTTATTGTATGAATAATCTACAACCACTGGAGCGACAGCGCATTTTAAAACTTTTTTCTCCGTTCGCTCGAGATTTTCAGAGGATCATTACTTAAATTTTTCGCCAACATTTACGTTCCATTTTTAACATGGAGACATAAAAAAAATTATAATGTTGCTATATAGCCAATGAATTAACCTGTATTTACAGTTTATCTCATAATTGTAAGATTTATTAAAAAAATATTTAAAAAACCGTAAAGTGTATAACCGCGCGAATCCTGCGTGTTTGTTACTTTAAAACTGCCGTGAGGGGTACTTATTTGAGTCAGCATAGAATATTTTCGATTACTATCTATTATCTGTGGTACACTTTATAATGAAAGGTGGAAAATGGAAAAAGGACTTCATTTTAACCGCAAACAGCTGATCAGAAATTCAACGTGAAAAAAATATTAAAAAAATATATTTTTAACATCGTTATAAAATAGTCTACGGAGTTCGGTCTACGATTTGCGACATCTTTGGTCACAATAGACAAGTAAGTCAGGGATGTGTAAGAATGGAAGGCGAGCTATCGGCCGAGTTCTTAATCAAGTACAAATATTATATCAATCCTTTACATTATCTATGACTAGATTTCCCCGCGGCTTCGCTCGCATGGTATTACGGGAAATTACTGTAGTGCTTGCACTTATCAATTATCCCCCCTCCCTCCCACCCCCACCCCCTCCCCCATTCCATACATTCATTCCCTTACATTCAGTTTTCAAACATCTCGCCTGCCACCTAAATTTCATAATGCCATAAATCAAAGAAAAAAGAGTTATCCAATTTTGTTCATTCGTTCGGAATTTATGCGCTTACAAACATTTCGGATGTTTATTTTTATTTAAATATTTGGAAGTTTGTAAATATAATAAAAAATACACTATTTATTATTCAGTCTTTTATAATCGTTACGAATTATATTTTTAATGTAGGAACTCTCAAGTGACATTTATTCCAAAACAGTTTGTCCAAAAAAAACAAAACATATTCTAATATTTGAATTTTCTGGAGCAGTAGCCGACCAGTAGGTAGAGGGCCGAGTACCTACCAGCATAGAGCCCACCGATATATCAACATCGTTTCCATGGAAACAAACTGCCATCTTACGGACTTCCCGTATCCCTGTGTACGTGGATTGCCGACGAGGGAGAGGTCAATTCAGACGGTTGCTGATGGTTTCACCTCTTCCTCGCATCCAATAAATGCTGGCGTCCCACAGGGATCGGTTCTGTCCCCGACTTTGTTTTTGTTGCACATCAACGACCTTTTGTCATGTGCACCAATTCATTGTTACGCGGATGACAGTACAGTCCATGACAGCTTTTCGTTTGACAAGCCCCCAAAGGGCACACAAACTCCAACGGCTCGGAGGGCTTTGAAGCAAAGAATGGATGGTTACCTCGAGAGTGTTTTCTCTTGGGGTAAGAATAACCTCGTCGAATTCAATGTTTCAAAGACCCAATCATGTCTGATTACGTCTAAAAGGGATCGAAATGAAAATCTAGTCTCCTTCAACGGAAGCAATCTTCCGAACAGACCTTCCATTGATATGCTTGGTGTAACTACAAGTGACCAGCTCAGGTATGGGGGCTCCATCGAAGCCAGAGTAAAGTTAGCTTCTCAAAAACTGGGCGTACTGTACAGGGCCCGCAGATACTTTAATAGTACACAACTGCTTAGCCTGTACAAATCGCAAGTGCGCCCCACGGTTGAATTTGGCAGCCACCTCTGGTCTGGAGCTCCAAAATACTTGAAAAATACCCTCGACTCTGTAAACGGGCGGTCCGTTTGATAGATTCTCCCATCTTAACGAACGGGTTGCAATCTTTAGAGCACAGGCGTCGGGTGGGAATGCTATCCATGTTCTACCGGTATTTCAATGGAAGATGCTCTGAGGAACTAGCGTCATTGATCCCTTCGGCACCGGTGCATAGTCGGGAGACACGCCAAACGCGCGCCCAACATATGTACACGGTTGACTTATGTCACATGAGAACGGGTCGTTTTTTCGACTCGTTCTTGAGTTCAACAGCTCGGCTATGGAACGATTTGCTGGCATCTGTGTTTCCTCCCTCCTACAACATGGGTCTCTTCTAGACCAATGTTCATTCCTTCCTCTCCTCAAAAAGACCCTCCACACAGCATCCCAGATGACATAGGCCCTGAGGGGAATTATTTTCCTCAAGGCCTCCTGTGTGGAGTTAATGTAAAAAAAAAAAAAAAAAACGATTTTTTCTCTGACGTTAGCAAAAACTCGCTTTTGTTAGTGACAGAAAACGTATAACGAATATAATATATTAATATTTATAATTTCATAACGCCAGAACTTACCATCATATACAGCCTATAGTCTTCGCATATAATTTAGCTTTTAATTGGCGAAAGAATTTATAAAGTATTTTTATTGGTTAATGCGTGAAAGCGTAGCAAACAAACTCGAGCAGTTTCGCATTTATAATATTAGTATGGAAGTATGGATGGATTATGACTTATAGTAAAAAATACTTTGTCCCACTACAGCTGATTATGTTGGTTTCCACTGAAGAGCAATATTTTTTCAGATAATTTATTCCAAATTCCTTCGCTCTCTATTGAACTCAACCGCTGTTGATCTCAACCCAACAATCGTGGGAAATTATTTCATCCAGTCAATCATTCTTTAATCAGCAGCCATCGGCCGTCAACTCAGCGAATTTTATAAATCAGCATATTAGTGGACATTGGCTTTATGATTTCGGTTACCGCCTAATGTAGGGCGTGTGCTTTGATAACTAGTTTATTAACCTCATTAAAAGGTCATTATGACAAGTATTAAAATTTTATTATAATGCAGATATGAAAGTCTGTTGTTAAAATTGGATTGAGGGTGGCAGTACCTCGATTAGAATATCTCATGATAATTACTGAGCGAACATTATTACCAACCTGAGTCTTTATTTGAAGCCAGCAGAGAAGGCACAATAGACAAGCTGCCAGCTGTCTGATGGGGCAAAACTGCCGCTGACAGGAAGGAGCGATGCACCAAAGCTTTGAACCATTTTCCAACAATAATAATTTTCCGATAAAGAGGCTGACGATAAAGACATTTATTACAAAATTAAACAATTTTAATGGTAGATTACATTAATGCTGACCTGTATATTGTTAGCAGCAAATCTTTGAGAATGCGATCGGTGGGGTATTTTAGGGAAATGAAGGAGAGGAAGTTCGGATGGTTAAGAATCTGGGGATCAGCGTATCCAAGAGTGACAAATGTACGAAACCCCCCTCCCCCTCTGCGGTGCAAGGCGACACCGCAAGACCGGCTGGAGAGGTGAAAAGTTCGAGAGGTCAAAATTTTGTGCGATGATATCATTCTCAGAATCGTTCAGTTACTTGAAATTACAGATATATGTGTTTGGCGACTAAATATCCGCAGATGCTTGCCAATTTTCGTCCTACCTTTCGCACTTCCAACCTTCCTTCGTGCCAATGTTCCACAAACCCTGGGCAGTTGGGACTTAAGACGACACAATACCCTACAATATGTTCAGAATCTTAACGACGTAAGTAAATTGCGACTCGCGACCGGTGTATTGGACGGACCTACTGTCGAATTTGCCCTGTCAAAGAAAAGAACAAGAAGAAAAATAATGTGGGAATCTTAACGACGTAATTGAAAAAAGTGTGTAAACAAATGTACGCCCGCGGTACGACAGGACGTACCGGACAGACGTACGGTCGAATTCGCCCTAGCAGGCCTGGAGATTCGACCTTTCCGCCAATTCGACATTTAAGATGTTTATAAATGAACACCTCCCGAAATTATTAATTCATCGTCTAGAAAAATAAAATCTGGTGCTCACCGCTAAATTTATAGTTGTATACGGGAAATAAAATTTTCAAACAGTTCTAAGTAAAATATATTAATGGTGAGGTATTGTTTTTATTATCTTAAATATAAATAACTTACATCCCCGGGTCGCGGTATGAAATTTTTTTATTGTTTTTACGAATTCGTCGGAATTTATTAAAATGTGAGCCTTGAGCAAACCCCCAATATTAGGGTGTTACACTGCCTTAAATGAAAATACTTTCATAAAGCTATTAAAATAAATGGAGCTATTTTTTACAAATGAACGCAAAAATTAAATAATAACTATTTATCCGAAGTCTTTCCATAACATAAATCACTTCTGGATCATCCCACATGGATTTATCATTTAATTAATAATTTTATACAATTTAGATAGCTTTTCACGCTTACTAAAACTTTTAACTTTTACTGAAACTATTTAAAGGGGTTGTTACATTAAATTTCATTCTCCCTATTGGCATGATATACTGAAAATGGTCGAGATCCAATTATAACAATTGAACAAATGCTGTAGGCAGTTGTAGGCATTATGTGTAACCCTGAAGCCCTGTTTAATTAACACAGATTGCATTTCACGTACTGAGTAGGTACGAACTTGGATTGTAATTACAGGTAATTTGCTGGCTAGCTACATACCTGTTAGTGCTTTGTTAGATTAGTAGAACCTCTGGGCCTGAAGCGGTTTATTGCTGTTTGCCAAAAAAGGTACATTTTCTGGCAAATCCATTCGTACAGAGATGTTATTATTTGTACAGTGTTATACGATCAGATATCTTAAAAAAAACAAACATTCCAATTAAGTGGATACAAATCTTAATTCTAGATTTGAGATTAAAATATCTAACCAACTGAAAATTAATTTTGTATTCAAAAGGTGTATGGAAAGGAAATGCGGGGAAAATAATTTATTTCTTTGCATTACAACGTACGCCGGGCACCAGGTAGTAATATATGAAAATGAAAATTTGAATAAAAAAATTGTAATAGGTGGCACGCGAGCTGTTGAAAACTGAATGTACTGGGTCTGAACATATAGAACATGGAGGGTAGGGAGGGGGAGGAAAGGTGGAAGGGTTACGGAGACGAACGGGAAAGGACATGCAGGGAGAAACAATTTATTTCTTTGAATATCGCATTGCAACGCATGCCGGGAATCAGCTAGTATGTTATAAAACGGTCGAAATTGGAAATGCCGCGGCTTAACACATGCGTACTATTAAGCGTATTAGCGCGGTACAGAATATCGCATTTAAGAAAAATGTCAAAATGTCACTTATGCGGCCGATTTATGAAGCATTACGCTGGCGCTGTTGCAAAAATACAGAATTACCTTTTTGACGTACATATACATACGATAGATAGAGGATAGAGCTTTGGCCTATTGCGTTGCTTTTGTCGTGAGACTATCGCCTAGGTCCTTTAATTCTCTGTAAGCTGAAATTAGTAACAGAGTATGCAGCTAACGACTCCAATTATTTAAATAACACCTTTGATCAACCGTTGAAATTTTAATGCATCTGTTCGTTGCACTCGCTGACATTGCTTTGTGAATACCATACCAAGCATTTTCTACTGTCACCTCAAACACTACGACTGTAATTACGTTGCTAACTGTAGTACGTTGTAGACGTCCATAGGTAGGGAGCGAACACAGAAGTTATCACCCTTTAGAAGTGGCAATGCGTATCAGGGCCGCTATTTTAGTTGCTTTCAAGCTCGTCTCAAAGATATTTAGGTAGAAACCCTACAGTCTTATCTGACTGATAACATTCCTGAATATACAAAAGTACCAGCCCTTGGACCGATTTCTTTGCATGTACATTAAACCCATGTAATACCTAAGGTTTTCAATTTATGTTTTAGGTTTTAAATGGAACGTTCGGCCAGTTTTATACAAATCTTAAATTTGGAATTTAGATCAAAATACCCAACCAAACTGAAAAATTATTTTTGTAATCAAAAGGTGTATCAAATATTTAGTACGGATGTGAGCTACTTTATTTATTTTTGCTTTAAATTATAAGATAAAGGCCATAAAAGATTTTAGTGTTTCATGATTTTAAAAAAAATATTTTTTTAATGTTTTTTATTTACTCACAAATAACTGCACAAGTAACCTTTAAAGTCATGAAACACAAAAATTTTTAATGGCCTATATCTTATAATTTAAAGCGAAAATAAATAAAGTAGCTCACATCCGTACTAGATATTTGATATACCTTTTGATAACAAAAATAATTTTTCAGTTTGGTTTGTTATTTTGATCTAAAATCCAAATTTAAGATTTGTATGAAACTGGCCGAAATGGGCCGCGCATACGTTCCTCTTAATGGGTCACTACACCAAACAGATTGAGAAACAATGCGCTATGTATAGACGTGCAACATTGATGGCAACGTTATTTTTTATATGAATTCCTTTTGTGATTTGTTATGGATGTGGTATTCCTTCCTTAAAAAGTTCACGGGATGAGATGTGTGTGCGAATTAAAAATAAAAAAAAACTGAAGTGTGAAAGCCTGGCGTGTGAATGTATAGAGCACGTCAAATTTTAAAGCCGACCTGACGTTGATACAGAAATGTCGCAATAGACGATTTTAAGGTTAAAAAAAGTGGCATGCTTCCTCGCCCACGTCTTTCTCTTTCGCACGTATGTTTTTAAGCATCTATCTCTTTCGCTTACGTTAAATTGAAAAAAGTTAGTAACTGCGTGAGAATGGATCGTACACTGTTCAGGTTGGCATTAAAGTTTGGCGTAGGCACTCTACAAAGGGTTCCATGACAGTTGATCCGGCGACAATTGATCCTGCGGCAGTTGGTCCGCCGAAAGATTTTGTCTTCAAGTAAGTATGCAAAGGGGATATACGGCCGTCCAACCAAATTCGATAAGCCGACGCTGGTGTACAGTGGACGAAGGTTTAGTCTTATTACTTAAAATGGCTTTAGTCGTGTTTGGTGACTAGATCTCAATAGCCAGGTATATTTCCCACATCTCTTTCCCCTCCCCACTATCTTCAGCATCACTTCATACCAAAATTGGGGATGCCATAGTCTCACTGACTCGAGACAGTTGGGAGCAGTTGGGTCTCTTGTGTTATATTCAGATAAAAAAGTTAGATAATATGCAAGTAGGAATCTTTAGCGGTGTTTTGCTAAGCCGACTGCACGTATAAGTATGTCGTATTTTGTTATTGCCGCATGCTTCTTCGGAGAGTCGAAATTATTGTTAGTAAAAATATTTTTACGGCGGATTTTCACTTATGCAAGTATATCGACTTTGGTTGTACGGCCGTATATCCTCTTTCCATACTTACTTGAAGAAAAAAACTTCTAAAGATTCAACTGTCGAAAGGATCAATTGTTAGAAGGATCAACTGTCGGCGGACCAACTGTCGGGTCATCGTACAAAGCGAACATTTGTCCGAGTTTGAGTCAGCCTCTTTAGTAGGTTCTTTCATGTTGTATTCCACCTTCCACCTCCAACCACCCTTAACGTGGAAGGGGGTGGATGGTGGTGGATGGTGGATCCACATTAACCATGTTCAGTCAGTATAGTGTCACCGCGTTGCATTATTTATCTGGGTTAATTAGGTTTTTTTTACTGTATTCCCATTCTGGGAATCGGCGGGAAGGGAGCAATAATTTATACCGTCGTATTTACAAACTTCTTCGTTTATTAGTGCCGTAAATCTGCAGAAATCCCGGTCTGCTTGAGCATTGTGTTTAGCTATTTGGCAGGAAGAAAAGGTCATAAAAAGAGATTACAAGAGATTTTATCTCGGGTACCAAATGCCTTTTAGCGCAGATCGTAAATTACTCCCAAAATACCTAGACGAACCTAATTTACATACCAGCAATTGTAAAAATTCCTGTAAAATCCAGATAACAGAATCTAATCTTTGTAATTATACCAGTAAAATTTAACAGGATTATTTGAAAAAAAAATATCACAATGTACAGTTCACACGCGGTAGAAGTGAAACCTTCAGAAAACTAAAATTAGAGAGAATGAGACGAATGCAAAGTTTCAGGAGTATGATAATTGTAGGGTTTATTTATTATGATATTTTTACCAAGTTTAAAAATAATTTTACATTTTATTCTACGAAGCACCGCACAAAGAAAATACCGATTAGTCTATCTCATTCTCTCGCAGGCTAAACCCTATAGATGTATGTGTTTGTCTCTTTTTAGTGTCGCACGTTTCCGTTTCATCGGGTTTCAAATCACAACGGTGCTAAGAAAGTTTTCAATGCAATAATTTTTTTACTGCAAATCGCTGAAAGGCACGTCTTGTTTACAATTTGTATATTATAAGTTATTACAATATATTACAATATTACTTGTATATTATAAGACAAAACATTCTTCATCACCGCAAATTTCTTGTGACCGACCGAAGTTTTGGTTTCGACCAATAAACGAGTTTCGGCCGCTCTACCGATTTAATTCATAATATGAATGTATCTTAATGAACACTAAGCTCTTAAAAAATTTATTCTTGAAGAGAATATCTATACATGCCCCGCGCCGAAACTAAAATTATATGAAATTTCCTCGATAGAAAAAAAAATCGCAAAATATGCTCCGAAAATGATTATATACACATTTGTTTCAGTTATTTTACAAGTTATTATGTATGAAAACATTCACAGTGTTTCTGTAAGTGCTGTTTTAGACAACCCCCGCGAGATTTTTGCTACTTTAAACGAGTCATGTTTTGTTACGTTTTTAGATTTCACGGCCAAAAGTATTTTCCGCAATCGGATGAATAGTTAGTTCAGCAACGCATAAGGAACAAACGTATATACTTTCGTTTTTTGTTTTTGTTAGTTTAGCAACGCATAAGGAATAGTTAGTTTAGCAACGCATAAGGAACAAACGTATATACTTTCGTTTTTTGTTTTTGTTAGTTTAGCAACGCATAAGGAATAGTTAGTTTAGCAACGCATAAGGAACAAACGTATATACTTTCGTTTTTTGTTTTTGTTAGTTTAGCAACGCATAAGGAATAGTTAGTTTAGCAACGCATAAGGAACAAACGTATATACTTTCGTTTTTTGTTTTTGTTAGTTTAGCAACGCATAAGGAATAGTTAGTTTAGCAACGCATAAGGAACAAACGTATATACTTTCGTTTTTTGTTTTTGTTAGTTTACCAACGCATAAGGAATAGTTAGTTTAGCAACGCATAAGGAACAAACGTATATACTTTCGTTTTTTTGTTTTTGGGATGTTATGCCGTGTTGCGCTACCTCTTTCTTTAGCCAACGTTTCGGACAGCGTTACAGTGTCCATCATCAGGGAAGATGTGTAATTGTGATGGACACTCTAACGCTGTCTAAAGAAGGAGGCAGTGCATAGCGGCATAAATAAAAAACTCTAAAAACGTATCAAACCTATATACAAACCTACACACATTCATGCAAGCAATCAAGCAAGAAAATATACATTATATATACGAGCTCTGACATTGTATAAAAAAATTGCAAAGGTGGCACGCGTTTGAAAAATAAATGTACCGGGACTAAATGTATGGAACACGGATAAGGGGAGGGGAAGGCAGGAGGAATATGTAAATACGAATGTTAGAGAGAGAGCGCGCTAATGTTAAAATCGATAATGTTTAAAACAACACGACCCGTTTAAAATAGAGCAAAAACCTCGCGAGGGTTGTCTAAAACAGCATTCAATGAATTTTTTTATACATGTAAAATAACTGATACAAACGT
The DNA here is from genome assembly GCA_936435175.1 of Glyphotaelius pellucidus. Lineage (NCBI taxonomy): Eukaryota > Metazoa > Arthropoda > Insecta > Trichoptera > Limnephilidae > Glyphotaelius > Glyphotaelius pellucidus. The sequence goes on from OW386544.1 coordinate 31,864,423, forward strand.
GTCTATAATAATTTTTGGAGGGTATTTTGCAATTTTTTTCTATCGAGGGAATTTCATATAATTTGCGTTTCGGCGGGGAATTATAGGGGAATGTATAGATATTATCTTCAAGAATAACATATTTTTTTAAAAGCTTTAAAACTGTCTAAGGTACATACATAATAAATCGAAAGGAATGGGGTATGCCACGCATCGCCAGTAATTTTTATAATTCCTCTTCTCGATCTCCTTCCCCTCCTTTCTACCTTCAGCCTTACAACGTACCCTAATTAGGGATATCCCATAGTCTCACTGGTTCCAGACGGATGGGAACAGTTGGGAATCTTAGGTATATTGTATTCACATTTAAAAAAAAAATAGTAATGGCTTTAGCTAATATCAGCGACTTGATTTTCTTCGTCCCTTCTTCCCAATTTGCGGTTAATTATTTCCACTGGCTCCGGTCAGTAGAGACCCTGCTAAGGAGTCACACAGTGAACTTTTCTTCCCCGTGGCGTGTTTTATTGCATTTCGGCCAAACTCGGTTCTCTCCGGACATCCCCTGTTCTCCCGACCCATAAATCACCCTCCCACCCTTTGCTTGTCTGGAATTTGTCTCTTCCTTAATATACACGACGGTTTGCTCTAAACACCTTTTATTTTCTTTGCGCAACAGCTGACGGGGTAAATAAATGTTTGTTTATTTCATTATTTATAAATATATATATATTTTTTTTTTACATGAAATACCGCACAAGAGTCCCAACTGCTCCCGTCTGGAGCCAGAGAGACTATGGCATCCCCAATTGGGGTATGTTGTGAGGCTGAAGGTAGTGGGGAGGGGAAGGAGATAGGGAAGAAGAAGGTGGGGAAGTACCTGGCTATTCATATCTGGTAACTAAACACGGCTAAATCCATTTCAAGCAACGTTTCAATTCTGAATGGTGGTCTTACACCAGGGCGATACTGATAGTATCTTCCGCTCTGGAACGTGCCGCAAATATACTATGTATTATTTTAAATGAATAAATTGTGAAATAACACAAATTGATAAAATAAAATTTATTTGAGCACGCCGGGTTCGAACCCGCGACCTTCGGATTGTGAGTCGAGAGTCTTACCTCGGGACCACGGAGGCCGTCGTTGTATGTGTTTTACGGACTCTATAGGAATAAAGTTATTAAATTTTCGTTGAGCAAACTTTTCGGTCAAGAACCTTTACCACGGTGATTGGTGATTTTATATTATTCAGTATTAACGTTATATAATGTACATCTCATTCCAAATATAGTTTGCACTCTCCAATACAACGTTTGCATAGTCTTGGTAACAAATACTTAAACAATAACAACAGTTTGGCAAACTTCAAACGCCGTATATGCCAACTATTTCTACCTATCTCATAAACTAAAGTGATACAAAATTTTAAACATTTTTATTTTATTATTGTTAATTTGAAGGATATTGGCAGATTATCTATTTTTACTTACATTTGTACCTGCGTTGGTCAACTATGTAACTATTTTATGTAACTTATATTTTGTCAACTCTTTGTATTCAGTGAATTATGCATAATCTGTAAAAACCCTATGGGCGTTTAAATAAGTACACAAATAATTGTTTGAATACTCAAAATATTTTCGGTAATCTGCTGAAAATTTCTGAAAATCTGTACTTTTTTAAAATACCTGTAATAAATCATTTTCAACTGTAATAATTTCATATTTTTCAATCTAAGTAAGCACTATAAATATCAGAATTACTCCCGGCTTCGCCCAGAGAATCTCTTCTTAAAAATGATTATTTGGGAACAACGTGTCAGATATGAATTGAGATTTTAACGACCAAAATATTATCGAAATAAATTTTTGCTTTTGCGCTTCCCTCCTTAGAAAATATTTAGGACAAAGTTACGGTGTCCATCGTCAGCGCATCTGAAGAAGCGAAACACGGCATAATACCCCAAAATTAATCACCATAAAACAATGTGTCTTAATAATCCAACAATACACGAAAGTGATTTCAATGATCTAGAAATTCCACATAATTAATTACCTTAAAGAAGTTTTTTTTTTGTTAGACAATTGAATGATTTTTTGCTTCTAGTTGAAATAAATAATAAGTTTTCATTAATTTAACTCATAAAATAAGGAAGAACACAAAAAATGCCCTGAGGCGTGTTTCGAAATCTAAAAGTTTGGCACAAACGGACCTTAAATTTCCAATATAAAACTGACAAACTCAGCCTTCTCCCATCAAAATCAAAGTTTGAAAATATATATCGAAGACAAAGATATCGATGTGTTTTTTGCCTTTTTAAAAAAAATGAAAGTGGAAATTGCTACCTTTGCTTCTACACACTTTAATTTCGGTATTTAAATGGTTTGGAGATCTACGATTTCAGGTGAGTTTAAGTGAGATAGAGCGCGTGCTAAATAGAGCATTAGTTTCCATTAGTTTTCTTCATTTTTCCAACATTCAAAAGTTATGTTGATAAAATTCGAATCTCGCAAGTCCAACGTATAAGTTTCGTAGGTAGACCCACGTGTTTTCCAGCACGCAAATACATTTTTATTTTTAAATTTATCAAAATCGAAGTATGCGCCTCGTTGAGAGTGTCTGGTAAATAAGATGTCGTGAGTGCGAAAAAAATGATACAAATAGAGATCGCTGACGCTAACACTTGTGATACTTGGACAAGGTCCAGAAATATAACTTTACAAACCGCGATAAAAGTGAACTCATTTCGGGCCGATCCTCCTTGCAATATAAGTCAAATGATAAGATAGTAAGAGAAATCTCGGCAATAATATACTCTTTATTCGCGAGCTTAGTTTTTATGTTCTACACTTCAGACTGGGGGTCGTAAACCTCTCTCAGGAAATCGTAATAAACTTAATATGTATGTTTAATCTGTCGCTTGACGTAACTTTTCACATTTGCGCATTTCACAAATTTATTTAAAGTTTTGTTAAGAAACCGCTTGTTATAATATTAAGCTACGTAAGCAGTTTTTACTTTTTTCTGATATCTGAAGCTTTATCATGGCAGTATATAACATATAATAACAATACTGCTCTGAAGCTAGTTATTACTGTAAATCCATACGTTGTTGGTTCAAATCCGACTCGAAGGACCACTTTTTTTTTACATTAGCTCCACACAGGAGGCCCTGAGGAAAATAATTCCCCTCAGGGCCTATGTCGTCTTTGGTGATGCTGTGTGGAGGGTCTTTTTAGGAAAGGAATGAAAAGGAGAGGAAATTCTGAGAAAGGAAAGGGTATTAGGGATGGATAGGAATATGGGGGGTCAATTTATCCAGGAGTGTCAGACACATGAATCCATCCCTCCCATTACGGTGCAAGGCGGTGTTCCAAGAGAGTACGGCTGGAGAAGTCAAAGGGATTTCCTCAACCACTCTTTCCCGATTCGGCCTGCCATACAGCTGGTGGGCAGACGTATCCGCCACCAAGTCCTGGACAAACCTCACCCCATGAGCCCGGGCACCCCTGCTAAGTCCCCAAACGTAGCGAACCACTTGTAGGTTGTTTGAAAGAATTGGCTGACTGCTAGTTTCTGTTTCTGTTCTGTTTCAACTCGACAGTGTGGCATTTTCTCTGTTTGTAAATTGAAACAAAAGTGGAATTCAAATAGAAGTTATCGAAAAAAGCAAACATTTTATGGCTTGACGATGATGCTCTTTGCTTAAAACCACTTCATTTTATTTATACACGTCGGCCGGTTTCGCTTGATCTCAACATTCATCAGGACAATACATGTATAAACTAATAAAGGACAATAAACACATTATAGACTGTTTATTTTTTTATCTTATTATTTTTTTTGTCTGATGAAGGTTGAGATCGTCCGAAACCGGTCAACGTGAATAAAAAAAATAATGTGGTTTTAAACAAAGAACTTAATTAATTTGTCAAATAAAAGTTTTTACAAAGTAAGTTCATTCGACGGTACCTCTTGAATGGCAGTATAGCATATTTGTCCCAGCTCACATACGTCTCGTATAAATCACTGTACCTTTCTTACTTTACTTTCTACTTTCTATTTTACTTTCTTCCTTTCTTATCAAGTAATAAATATGTACTAAACGGTGTTAGAAAGGCAAAACACCACGCTTTATAGTCAAATCTAAAAAATAACCAAAAAAGTAAAATGTACACGTTTATGAAACCAAAGTTTTGAATCGCAATTTGAAAAAAAAATTGAAACTTTGAGAATTTTTTATTAATTATTTTCATTAAAAAGACAAAAAATGGGGTAACAATAACGTAAATAATACATTTTTCTAATAAAATATGTATGTGTTTTTATTTTTTTTCTTTATCGGTAATTTTAGTTAGAAAAAACGTGAGGTGAGCCATTTTCAAAACTTTTTTATGTTTGCGTGCAAAATTTTTATATCTAAAAAATTATATGTTTATTTTGAATTATAAAATTTGAATCATATTTTATCACCTTTCAAAAACAGTTTGTAATTTTGGAATATGTTCAGAAATATTCCATTTATTTGTATTTTATTGTAAAGCGGAAATATTTTGACCATCTGAAAAATACGCCAAATTTCTAAAGGGTGTACATAATATGAACCTACCGATAATAATATTTACTACCATCCACCAAGTGGCATCGACCAAAATGAATTATGTAATTAATCTCGTCCGAAATTTGCAAAATTAGACTTGTCTTATTTTACGAGAAACCTGTCGAAAACGACGAGGTAGACTTGGCTCGCACTTAGTAGGACGGTGCACTCAAATTATTTCAGTTTACACTTCTTCGGCCTCAACGGGGCTTGATTAATGACCCCAAGATGGCGGCCGCTACCGCCGCGGCAAAAAGGGCAAAATAAATAAATAATTTGATACGTGTTAAGGAAATTATAGCGATTACGTTTGGCCGCGGGTAGATTGCTTCTCCTGACCAGGGGCGGGGTAATGACTGCAGATGAAACCTGACATTATTATATTGGTATATTACGATGAATTCTTGCTTAGGTGGCGCTTTAAATATTATTATTAGTTAGTCATTAAGGGGATATTTACGCTTTTAAACGAAAAGTACGCTGGGTAATTTCAACTCATTAATTATTATAGACGACCGTGGCAGAAGTAAACGGCGTTTGGCTCAGCTGTTGCAGCTTCAAATCCTAACACGAACGAATAAAAAAAAAAACAGAAAAATCTTACGTCTAAATATTATTACGGAAAATATGTACGGCTTACTGCAGTTTAAAGTCAATTAATCCGTCTGGATTACACAGTTTAATCCCATTTTTTTAGGTTACATAAAACCGCTTTCTCTTCTCTTGCCTGTTTATTTTATAGTGGTTTGAAAATTGGATATTGATTTCACAAAAATAAAAATGTTTATTTTTTTGGATTTCGTAGGATTCGAACCTCCGTTCGATGGATGTCTGTCTCTCTGGCCGCTGAGATTTTTCAAGCACCTAACCCGCTGTGCTATGGGAGGCTCGCGCGAATTTACCGCATTATATTAGAACCGACGACCCGTCAAATAATGAATTTTAGTGACGCACTTCCGTTTCATCCGAATTTCAAATAACTAACGGGGCTAAAGAAGTTTCACTTCGAAAATCCTCAAATCGGTAGGTAAATGATAATGTTTATTACAATCAAGTAGTATCCTTCATTTTAATTAAATGAAGACAATATTAGCGAAACTCGATCGAAAGTCTTAAAAAGAAAAATCAGAAAAAGATATGGTCACATCTATGACTCGAACCCAGACAAACTTATACAAGACAAAATTTTATCCAAGACACTATCTAGATAGCATTTAGTTCGAGTTTGAATCTTTCAACCATACATAAAGTTAGCAGCCAATAAAAATATGCGTCAAAATGAATATATTGTTGGTAGTTCTTAGTCGAACTTATTATACAGTTAAATATGACCGAATCGGATAGGGACACATTAGCACAGTCACTCCCCTCCGGCAAGGCATAGGTCCTGGGTTCGAGCCCTAGATGTGACATATATATATATTTTTTTTTTTTCTGTTTTCAGACTTTCAATTGAGTTTCGTTTATATTGTCATGTTTTATTATGTGGTAACATCATAATAATTTCATTATATGAAGTGTGAATATCTATACGTCCTTTCTGCGTTTATAAATCAGCCAAATATTACGTTGTGTTTGTTAATTAGAAAATTTCGAATGTCTGTTCTTTGTTTTTCGGTCAACCGCATTACAAATCTTTTAAACTGTCCATTCAAATTATTTGGGATGACGTAAAGTAATATTTTTGTTGGGAAGATGTTGAATTTGTTTGGTGCCAGCTAATTTTGGCGAAAGTTGATTTGAACTCTCAAATCACTTGAGAGTGTTTATTTATTTTTGCTCTTTCCAATTTTTAAAAAGTCAATCAAAATAATTGTCCGTTACAATGTTATATCACATCTGAATTGCCGCTTATCTGAATTCTTTTCTTCAGTTCCAAATTTGAAAATGACACACATATTCAAAACAAATCCGAGTTCATTGAACCTGACTTACAATCATTCACAGACAGACACACAACCGAAATTAGTATTTTTGATTCAAATAAATAATTTTTTTGTGAATTTGCATATTGTTCGAGCGGAAGATACTCACAGCACCTCCCCCCTCCCCCCTCACCCCTTTCTCTTCTGCCCTCCCGAAGCGAGGTTTAAAATGTACCCAATACAGAAGGAAATCCAATGGCGAGAAGTATAAAAAAAAACACATTACTATTACATTGATATTGAGTATTATGCCGCAGTTTAAATTTTGCGTAAACGTGCGTGAAAGTGCAGTTTTAACAGAACTTGTCAAATCGTTGCATCTAAAAAAAGTGTGTCAGTGCTTCATTGTGCGTGAATGAGCTTTTTCTTTATTGACACACTGCCCACTCGAACTTCTACAGCGCCCCCTAAATGCTAAAAATTTAAGAAACGCCCCTTCAGACCTTCAGAACGCCAACAAAGGGGGCTCTGGCACCCCGAGAATCACTGATCTAAGTTAAGAAACCAAAATTGGACAGTTGGGTATCTGAACTTCCTCTTCCTCATCTCTTTAGCCTTCCATCTGCCTCACGATATTCTCAAAATTGCGGTCGTCGTAATTCCAAATACAGGGTTGTTAGGAATTGTTGAAAGTCGGTTTTATTAGAGTGATGCTACACAAAAAAAATTGTGGCAAAAAAGGTGAAAGAAGCCCGCAAATGCACCCGTCATTAGATCGATTTTACAGTTTAAAAAAAATCTAAGATGTTCCTTGAATTGATTTTTTAAATGTATTAATTTTTACGTGATAACACCTACGTCCCTGTCTTCAGATTCGATTAAATTGCGTCGATATAATCAGAGGCAACTAGGGTTTCCATCAATCGTACCTCGTACCGGTCGATATATCGAACCTTTTATTAAGATCGAAGGGTTGATAGCGCTGTTTGCTTTGCTTGGAACACATTCTTGATTGAGTGACTGCTTCCAGTTTTTTTCGCGGTTATTTTTACTGGTTCCCTCGGAAGGCTCGAGCTCGTAGGAATTCAAGAAAAAACGAATGCATTATAATGGTAATTTTGTTTAAAAACTGTATTTTTATGGTCAGCGGAAAATCTCACAGTATCGTAAAAAGTAATTTTTGTGATTAATGACAACACTCGACTATGATTATGTTATTTAGTAAGTTACTTGTTGAAAGCCTATTGACTTTTCACATAACAAACCTGAACATTATCAAGTCTTTTATATTTCTACCGCTTTATCGGAATTTCCGTTCGCGCGGCCCGTTTCGGCCCGCTTCATACAAATTTCATCAAGTTTGGGTCCCACCCAAACGCGATGCCAGCCCAACCACTGACCGGATGTATTATTTCAGTTCTGTGAAACAACTGGTTATCATGTAATAACAGAACTTTTGAAGAACTTGAAAAATAACATTGAAATTTGATGAATTAATAATAATAATAATTGGATAATTTGTAGAGCGCCGTTTTTGTGAAAAATCACCTCAAGGGCGCTGTACAGCTTATTATTAATTCCTAGGTTCTATCTAATTTAACTATTTACAAACAGATACAGAAACATACTTACCTGGCAGGTCACTTCCGAGAAATTAGAAAGTTAATAGATACGTTAAGATAGTTGCAGAAGATACGGTCTTGCACGCGGAGGGCATTATATTTAAAACACTGGACTTTGCATGAATTTACATTAAAAGATTAGTGGCAAAAGTATAGTTGTATTTATTTTGAGAGACTGGAGAATTTAGGAGTCTTTAGGGAATCTTCATGAAATGACCCTTACATAAAGCTTATAACTGATTTTTTTTATTTTTTATTTTTTTTATTTATTTTTTTTTTATTTATTTTTTTTTTTTATTTTTATTTTTTTTTTTAACAAATGAGTTATTTTTACAATGTCGCGGGCATTGAAGGTTAAGGTGAAAGGTTTTTGAATTTAAGGGTACGACTGTTTGAAAAGGTGGGTTTTAAGTTTAGTTCTAAATTCCGCTGAATTTGTGATCATCCTTAAGTCGTGTGGCAGTCCATTCCAGGCTTTGGGTCCTGACACTCCGAAAGCGCGCTCACCGAACTTAGTATCTGGTGCACGCTTTGGTTCCTTTAACCTTCCGAAAGCTGATGACGCTGCTGATCTCAGGGTTAACTGTCGAGAATTGGAATTTTCTGGAATACACAATTCCGATAAGTAAGTCGGGGCCATTCCGTTGAGGGACTTAAATACCATCCAACAGAGCTTAAACTGGATTCTTTCAGGACATTTGAGCCAATGAAGATTTTTGAGATGCTCTGAAATGTGGGAATATTTAGATACGCCGGTGATAAGTCTTGCCGCAGCGTTGAAAACGGATTGTAGTTTATTGATTTGATATTTCGGAAGATTGATTGTTCGAATTCTGTGAAACGGCCTGGCCCTACCTACAGCAGTTTCACAGAATGTTATTTATACAGTACCTACAAGCTATACAAAAAAAATACCTACAGTCACTTAACAAATTTGAGTAAAACAGTGGATTTTTCCTAGGTACCTATTTATAAAAATAATCCTGAGTGATTAATTTTATTCGCAACTTTTTTGAAGCGAAACTTTTTTAGCACCGTTGTGATTTGAAACTCGATGAAACGGAAACGACACTAAAAAGAGACAAACACATACATGTTTAGAATTTAGCCTGCGAGAGAATGAGATATAATGAAACCTTACCGCATTGGCCGCTTTGATTATGAGCTTACTTTTCAGGGCTCCTTTTGGTTGAGATTGTGTGGGCGATGATTTCACTTCTACGCGTGTAAACTACACTCGATTTTTTTAAATATACTAAAGCCACTTCAAGCAACGTTTCAATTCTGAATGGTGCTCTTACACCAGGGCGATACTGAAACGTGCCGAAATACGATATATTATTTTTAATGAATTAATTGTGAAATTATACATACAAATTAATCAAATAAAATTAATTTGCGCACACCGAGATTCGATCCCGCGACATTTTGATTGCTAGACAAGAGCCTTACCCCTCGTCCACAGAGTCCGCCGAGCCTCCGTGTACGTATTTATTATACTTGACAATCTTTAAGCAAATCCGATTTACTCTGGTTTAGTAATAAAATATTTAGATAAGCATTTTTTTAATTACACTTGAAAATTATTATCTTTCAACAATAATTGTAAAATTCGCAGAAATCTGATTAAAGCATACATTCAATGTTTGTTTACATATTTATTTATACAACGTAACCATGGATACATTTAATTCCACCTTTGGTATAATCACACGGGGACCACAATATCAACAAACCTACATCATTGATTAAAATTAGTTGGAAATCTCTTTCCATATATATTTTATTCAAAACATCCTGAGTTATTTTTAATAATATTTATATTTCAAAACTTGAGTATTTATTTAATTCGATCAAATAAAACGTTATGACTTTTTCAAATTCGTGGAAATAATGTATATAATATTATGTACTATATTTCAAGGTGTACTATATTCCATGTCAATGAGAATAAATCAACTCAACAGCTCTTTGAAAAGTCATTGAAAGCTAAGAAAAAAATAATTAAAAATAATCCATAACCCTAACCTAACGTAACCTATTTCTTTTAATGGGATTGGGCGCGAAATTGCGTGATCTGGAAGTATGTTGCCTGTTGTATGCTGATGATGCGGTGCTGATTTCTAACAGTATGGAAGATCTACAATCTTTCGTGTCTAGGATGAACGAAGTATGTATGAAGAATGAGTTAATGATGAATGTAAGTAATCTAAAGTAATGGTATTTAAAAAAGAGAGTACGACAACGATGTGCAACATAGTTGTGAATGATGAATACTTGGATAAGGATAAGGTGGATGAGTTTGTATATTTGGGAAGTACGTTTACGAGAGATGGGAAGACAGAGAGAGATATTGAAAGAAGGGTAAATGCCGGTAACTCCAATAATGGAGGATTAAACACCGTTGGCGCCAACAAAAAACTGTCAAAAGAAGCGAAACTAGCCGGCCATAATGAAGTGCTGGTACCTACCCTGATGTATGGCAGTAAGGCAAGGAACTGGCAGAGAAAGGATGAAAGTAGACTGAATGCTGTAGAAATGAGATCCCTGAGGCGTACGTGCGGTAAAACCATGTATGATCGTGTGAGACATGCGGAGATCCGCAAAGAATGCAAGGCTGATGTAAGCGTAATGAATAAGATTAAGAAAGGGACGCTCAGATGGTTTGGGCATGTAGAGCAAAAGGAGACGAGGAGTGTAATATGACGCAAATGTGAATGGTAGATGAAGTCGGGGACGCCCGAGGAAGACATAGCACGATCAAGTGAATCAGATACTTGAGTCGGGCGATATCAAGAGTCAGAATAATAGAAGAGCATGTATGAGACGGTGTATGAAGGAGAACTAGGCAAGGAGTGTGTGCCAAGATCAAGTTGTTTGGCGGTCCGTTCTCTCTTCCTACCCTTGCGGGGAAACGGTGCGATGGTTAGTAAGTTACTTTTAATGACTTTTCTGAAGTGGTTCTGAGTTGTACGGTCACCATATCTAGTTCTTATTCTGGTGAAAAATACGAAAATGACAACGTTGAAATCATTTTGAATATATTCTTTATAATATAAATATTACGGCATGGCAATTGGGGTATGTTGTGAGGCTGAAAGAAGTGGGAAGGAGAAGGAGATTGGTATGAAGAATGTGGGAAAGAAGATGACTATTCAGATCTAGTATCTTAAGTGATCCATCTATATTAACAAACTAATAGTAATCTTTAGAGCACAGGCATAGGGTGGGAAAGTTCGACCGATATTTAAATGAAAGATGCCCCGAGGAACTAGAGTCATTGATTCTTTCGGTGCACAGTCGGGAAATACGCCAAACGCGCGCCCTACATTTATATAATCAACATGTGGAATGATTTGCCGGCCTCTGTGTTTCCTCCCTTCTACAACATGGTTCTTTTCAAGACCCAGTTTCACTCCTTCCACTCCTGAAAAAGGAATCAATCAATAAATTTGCGCTCGCCGGGATTTGAACCTGCCACATTCAGATCGCTTGTCGAGAGCTTTACCACTAGACCACGGAGGCCGCCGATACTTGACACCCTTGGTTCTTTTTAATGTAGTATTTTCCGGTTGGAACCTCTATTTATATTATTTTCATTTGTACATTATTGTGATTGTAATTCGTTAGAGAGAACCTTACTTAAGTAGTACTTTGCTGGGTGGATAAAAAATAACGACTCTTTATCTTTTTGATCTTCCTTTTTATCTTGACGTTCGGATGCAAATTCATATTTGAAAAATCATTATTGTACAAACAAAATATAAAGTATTAGCTGACCTGACCACGCGTTGCTGTGACGTGAAATCGAAACACAACGCCATCTACAGGTTACCAAACCTATATCACCAAGTTCTGTGACGATAAATTAACTTACACCGCCATCTGTTAGAAATTTTTGGAACTTACAAATAATTACAAAGTATCGTCCTATAACAAACATTTAGTGAACATTTAATTCGCAGTAATGAACATTGTGGTCAATAATCGAGATAAAAAACTATCCTACCATTAAAGTTGGACCAAATTACCCAGTAAGCCAAATTTCATCAAAATCGGCTTAGTAGTTTCGGAGTTTATTTCGAACAAACATCGCGACGCGAGATTTTTTATATATAAAGAAGATAAAGGGTACCTATAGCTTATGGCTACGGCCTACATCTTGCAATCAACCCAATAAGGGCCATCTATAAATTACGTCACACGAATTTAATGATTTTTTGACCCTCCCCCCCGTCCCTGTCACACATTGTCACATTTGTGAAACCCTCTCCCCCCTAGTGTGACGTCACATAACATAACATAAACATTGAAATAACACAATAATTTTGTTTGTAACCATGATTTATTTAATTTTTCCACTACCAAGCATCAGGGTATACAAATTAAACTAATCAAAAATATACATTGTGTGAGTTTATATACATATAGAACAGGACAAAACATAATATAAGGAAAGCGTGAGACGGTAAAATCAACATCTTATCAACATAGTGATGGAGAGAAAGAGACGGGTGATATCTAAAGGCGGGTAAAGCGAAACCGGTCGGTAGTGGAAAAATTAAATAAATCGTGGTTGCAAACAAAATTATTGTGTTATTTCAATTTATAATGTCAAACCACAAAGTTACTGCTTTCTACCAAAAAATAACATAAACAGTTTTGAGTTTTATTAATTTAGATTTTTAACTAGTGACGTCACAGAGCCGATGACCTCCCCCATTTATATTTTAGGATTTCATTATTTGTATATTTTTTTATATTAGGAGACATGTATGTGATATTCATTTGCCGCCTTACTCATAATCGCGGAATAAGATAAAACCACGGTAATACGAACGGGTTGGGTGAAATTGTAGTACAAATTTCACCTAACCCGTTCGTATTACCGTGGTATTATCTTATTCTGTGATTATGAGTAAGGCGGTTGGTTTTCTTAATGTAAGCAGTTTTTCTTCCTCTTATTATTTTTTGTAGATGTTCCCAATATAAAGTTAAACATCTGTTCGATTAACTTGTTTCGTATTTTCTGTAATTATGGAACAAATAATATAACACTATTTAGCCCAACCGTCCGGCTTTCCGTCTCACTTCAATCACCTGATATCGTAGATCTCCATTCCATTTTAATTTCGAAAACACAGTTTTGGGTTGAAATGTATGCCCCGATCAGGCAAATATTTAGATCACGAAACTCGCCCACCAGGCACTTCTTTTGATATACTTTATTCTATGGCTGTAATTCGTTTATATACGCTTCGTACGCGTTTCCCCAGATTTCAGTTAAGTGGTGTAGATGTGATTGTTTTAAATCATTTTTTTAATTGTATGGTAACAATTTATGGCTGAAAAACCTTAAAACATAACTAAAGTTAAATTTTACCGACTGGTATACTGACTGAGAGTTATTCTCCGGTCCAGTGTACGAAATTGCAATTTTATTCCGGTTCTTGCGTCCGCTCAGTTGGGCTGTTTTACATTTCCTCTCGTGTCATTCTAGTTGTTACGATTTTAATTTTTGTATCAAGTTTATTATAAAATATAACGTTACTTGTTGTTAAGTACTGAATAAATTCAAATTTAGAGTATTGACAGTTTTATTGAAAAAAGAGAATGCTGTTGTTCTTTTGTTTTTTTTTACCTGTAATCTAGCTTTGTTTGGGTTGAAAAAAGATCGTAATGGAAGACGATCCATAATTATATGAATATTATTGAATATGTGTGATTTTGATTGTGGTTATCAATCGTTTAATAATATGTGAATAAATGACTCGAAATCAATTAATAGTGTCATTTAAATTATAAGAGAGACGACCCCAGAAAAACTCCAACACAGTCCTCCATAGCCAAAATGAAAATATAAAGATCTAACACTTGTAAACATATTTGACCCACATAATCAAGAGTTCTTATTGGCAAATTTCCCCTACACACGCATCTCAGTGTACAGTGCTCGGAAAGGTAAGCTGCAAATCCAAATCAGGATAAAAATATATAATTCTCCACCTTTCCAAAATATATTAAAATCTACTAAAGACGCCAGTTTAGGACAAAAACTGCCCAGCCCAAGATATTTCTCATTTGCCAGGTCTCTGTGCGTTTTCAAGTGATATTAAAAATTTTGGTAAAGTTGGAAAGAACCGCCGCAATTTTTCGTCAACGACTGACATTTTTTGTTGAATTCCTTCACAAATCGAACATTTTACGGGGTACCAATCGTTAAATATTAAAAAAAGATTGCCATATCGCAAAAATCATTACGCCTATTTTTTTCAAAATAAGATAATAATGAAAATAAATTTTTAGTTTTGTCTAACGGGTATGTGTTATTGCAAAATAAAAGACAGACAAACGAAAATAAAGAACGCACACGAGCTATTCTTTTCATTTAGATATACATCCCAGGATTTGAATGGTTTGTACGGCAAGCAGGGTTTGTCTAACGGGTATGTGTAATTATTCTAATACTTTTTATTAAAAAAACAAATTTCAACTTGACAACAATTAATTTCTGGATGTCGTCTAAGAACGCCTTACCTAACCTAACCTAATCTAACCAAACCTAATATAACCTAACCTAATTAATAATACATTGATTTTAATTCGTATATCCTAAATATGCTCAATTATTTATTTATTCAGAATATGAAAATTGCACCATACTGTACCTTCATACGAAAATTGCTCTATACTAGTTAGTACCTTCCCCGAATATATGTGATTTTTGCGATATGGCAATCTTTTCTTAATATTTATCGATTGACACCCTGGAAATCATTCGTTCGCGAAAAAAGTATTATGAAATGTCAGCCGTAACGAGAAATTACGTACAAATTTTTTTTTATGAAATGTAAATTTAAATGCATATTTTTCCACCTGCCGCGATTGAAACCGATGCTTTTGTTAAATTAAGAAAGCGTCGGTTCTTTCACAAATTAATAAAATTTTACCCCAATAGAATATTGTAGTAATATCTGCATAGAGGAAAATTTCACTATCTAAGTCTAATTTTGCAACAGAAGTGGTTCTATTATTGATCCCTGAGGAAATTCTCAGTTTATTGGCAGGTGTTTGCTATCTTAATTAAACAATTAAATAGGTGTTAGCTATTTAATTAGCATAAACATGCTAACGAATTGCTTTCTGTTGCTAAGATAATATATTTGAATACATTAAGAACAAAACCGATTCAGCGATTTTCCCAAGTTTCTTAATAATTATATCACAACACAGTATCGAAGTCTTTTTGAAGGTCAAAAAGATAAAATAAAGAAGATAAATAAGATAAAGTGCTGCTCTCAGATCATAGAATTAAATTATCTGAGCTCCTTAGTTTTATTTCTTGAAAGTTTGTCCGATTTTTTTCCAAAGTCATATTGTTTTAGAATGGTTATTTAAACAGGAAATTGTTCAGTCTATCGTAAAAGTATAAAAGTTTGACCTATCTCAATACCTTATCTCATATGAGGTGTGTAGAATCAAATGCAGCAATCTCCACTTTTTTCAAAAAACAATGCAACTTTGTTAATGATTCACCCTTTTACCTAGCAAAGCAGTTATTTATCATTAAAACCAGGTCTTTATGCTTTTATCACTTTGTGAATATAATTATTAACTTATGAATGCGTGAGAAAACGAAGCGTTTTGCTTTTGGTTTTCTCAAAATAACGCATTTGGAGATTGCTGCATTTGATTCTACACACCTAATATCCAATTGACAAAATAATAGCTTATCGAATACGATGTTACCCAAAATTAGTTGGATTATGTCAATTTCCTTCCCCGTTATTCTCCCCACTTCACCATAACATTTACTTTTAAATTAGAATAATTAAAAATTAAAAAGAAATTCCATAAATATTTTGTTGCAAGATTTCTTTGGCCATAGCAAGTATCTCCCGATTGCAAAGAGATAGTTAAGTCTTTTTTTTGTAGGTATCGGTCGCATAAACTTTAATAAAATGTGCAAATACACGTTTAATAAATCGTTCGACGCCATTCTGGTTTGGCAGTTCAATGATGAGCCCTAGGCAATTTTCGAGCATCCATCAAAACATTTTTCACAATCCATACGCAAATAGCGGGCACAACATTCCGCAATCTTCAGGTGCATCGGAATATTCTGATTGTTGTAAAAGCGATGATCTCGGCGCAGCATCCCAGGAGCTTGGGGTAGCGGGAGGGAGTGGGGCGGCGGAAGCGGCGGAGGGCGGCGCAGGGGCCCGCCAGACAGCAGTTGTTCCGTGGTAGCCGCGTTGTTCGCACGTGTCTTGCAATCTCCTCTCGTTCGCTGAAAACATCGCGACCGCCAGACATTCAGTCGGCTTCTTCAGTGTGATCTTCTGTGACTGGTGGCGAATCTGTTTCTGTGTTATTATTTGCCTGAATTGTGCTTATTTGAGTTGTCTCAGTTTTTAAGCTCGGTGCATTGCAGACTTTGCTTTCGCTGGATGATTGTTTACTTTGCAAAGTTTCTAGTTAGTTCCGATAGTTTGTTGCACGCTCTTCTGTAGTTGTTCCCTGAGGGACCCCTTGTTTACTTTACCTGGCCTCCGGGCTTTGGTCATCTGCATTCAATGCTGCTCCGACTGTCTCCGATGGCATGATTTATTTTTGACATTTTTATTTTGTGTTTGTGGTTTGCGCCGGTCTTTTCAAAAGTTTTTGTATCACGACTCGATTGTTGTTTTGGTGCGCCGAATTTTTTCAGTGCTTTAAAAATATATATAATTTTGTGTGCCTGTTTATGTTGGGTATGTTAAAAAACGTATTATTTTAGTTGCTTACGTATTTTTTTATTGTGTTACGTTCATTTTGATAAATTATTATTTCTCACAAATTTCGCTCGCCAGTCACTGTGCAAAATTTACCTTACCGAGTACGCTTGTACCTTCTTAGAATCGTTCTCGAAGGTAAATTAATAAACACTTTGTTTTTTATTTCATTTATCTGTATTTCCGCAGTTGAACACTTACTAACGAAGTACGAAGTAACAAAGACTAACCGGTAAATTTGTTACCTGTCGACTTAAAGGAGGATTTAAAATTGTTTACGCCGGCGAAAGGATTACGTGAAATCCGATACTTTCACGCTCTGTCGAGGAAAGCCGCGCGTAATTAACTCGCGGCTCTCGTAGCGCCGGACACCCCGGCCCTGCTACAGCCAGCCAGCCAGCCTGCTGCAGACACCTGGCCAGCCTTTGGACTAATTGTTAGCGGGATTATGACAGCGGGTCAGCGGGATTAGAATCTGACCGATTAAAGCATCTCAAGATGCGGCTTCTACTACTTGCCGCGTCCCTCTGGACGATCGTATCTGCTGAGAACTACGTGCGCACGTTCGCCGCCCAGCCGCAGGACCCGTGCTACGAGGAGGAGCGGCCCCGTCGCTGCATCCCGGACTTCGTGAACGCCGCCTTCAACGCCCCAGTGGCTGCCTCCAGCACTTGCGGGCGGCACGCGCCCTCGCGCTACTGCGACCCCTCGCAGGGCTCCCGCCCTCCGGCGTGCCACATCTGCGATGACGCCCAACCCAAGCGGCGATTCCCCGCTTCTTACCTGACCGACTTGAACAATCCTAACAACGTGACGTGCTGGCGCTCGGATCCATTGCCTCCGCCATCGTCCGCTGATTCGCCTCCCGATAACGTCACTTTGACACTATCTCTGGGAAAGAAATACGAGTTGACCTACGTAAGCCTGCAATTCTGCCCACGCGCCGCTAAACCCGATTCGATCGCCATATACAAGAGCATCGACTACGGGAAGACATGGCAGCCATTCCAATTCTATTCCAGCCAATGCAGGCGCGTATACGGCAGGCCTAACCGAGCCACGATCGCCAAGGCTAATGAGCAAGAAGCTCGATGCTCCGACTCTCACCGATACGGGCCAGGAGGCGAAGGGACTGCTGGGAGGGTGGCTTTTAGCACCTTGGAAGGGAGGCCAAGTGCCCCCGACTTCGATAACTCCCCCGTGTTGCAAGACTGGGTGACCGCTACCGACGTAAAGGTTGTCTTTAACCGTCTGCATATGCCAGCGGAGCCTGACATCTCGGACGAAGTGACCGCCGAAGGCTTGGATTTGAGGGATAGCGCGGCTGTCAGCTACTCGCTTAACACTCTGGAAACAATGACGACCATGTCCACCGCCACCATGTCCCATCACTACGCCGTGTCTGACTTCGGAGTAGGAGGACGCTGCAAGTGCAACGGACACGCGAGCAGATGCGTGCAGGGCAAGGAAGGACTGGCCTGCGACTGCCGCCACAACACGGCGGGGAGGGATTGCGAGCGCTGCAAGCCCTTCCACTTCGACCGCCCTTGGGGCAGAGCCACGGCGAGAGACGCCAACGAATGCAAAGGTAAGACTATTAAATAAATATCCTTATCGCAGACAGCACTATTTGAAATTCCCCATTGTTTAAACAGAACGTAGGTACAGTTTGTTCAACCAGAACTATCAGACGATCCCGTCGCTTCGGCTTGTAATGTTATTATCCAACTTTGTATTGCCCATTGTTGCTCTGAATTTATTCCTCAATATTTCGGAAGTAGACTAGATTTTTTTGTAGTCAGCACTTCGGACCGCACCTGATTTTAATGTTTGTTATCTGTTTGGTTAGATACTATCTGCAAAAAAATAACATAAGGACGCAACAGCTACGACACACCTACAAGTTGAAAATAATTTTGCAAAAGTAAAAAGATTTTTTAAATTTATTTTTTATTTTTTTATTAGTATATAATATATAAACCTTTACTAGAGTGTGACCACTCGTGTGAAAGGGAAAAAATTAAGAATTAAAAATTACAAGTTATACATATACGTACATACATAGATCAGATACCTAAACAAAAAAAAATATATGAAGATATATAAAATAAAAATAAAAATTTAAAAAATGTGTTTATTTAGAGTTGTTAATTTATTATTAATATGATTTTAGGTGGCTAAACTATTTAAGACGTTACTATTCAATTTATTTTTAAATTTATAGTTTGGTTCCAATCTCAGCTCTCTTTCCAGTTTATTAAACCACACCACTCCATTGTAGGATTGTAAGATTGTCTTTATAGTTTATATTGTACTTCACATAAATGATGTGCACGTAGGTAGGCTGTAGCCGAAAATAGTTTAATTAAAAAAATAATAATTGTGTTAAGATCCTCAGGTTTATTTCAGAGGTATTTACAATAATTGCTGAAAATCCACATTGCTGAAAATCGTTCACAAAAAAATTGAATTTTTTACAACAAAAAATACATTTCGGCTACAACCACACCAATTACATCGTTTTTGTAATCTTGTCTAGCACACTCAAAAGTCACGAACCGCTACTTAAAAACCAAAGTTATCAAACATAATTATGCAGGTATATTAATCTTATCTCTATTGTGGTTTACAATAACTTACTGATCAAGTTATCGAATTTATTTTTCATCTCTACATATCTACGTATAAAATATCTTTTACACCATTTTTCTTCGATTTTTATATCGCGTCCTTGAACATACATATATATACGTACATAAAAATTTAAAAAAAGACAATACACGCTAAATTCACAGGTAGGTTTGCCAATTTTGAAACTCTAAAAGCATTAATGATTCGTTTAATATTATGTACATATTTAGTTGTGATTTTCAACTGAAATTTCAAAGAGTCGTAGTTCGTGATGGGGTTGAAATTACACATAAATAAAAAGTTCCATGAAACTCAGAATCAACCCAACTCAACACCTCCAAACAGTCATTAAAAGTTATGAAAAAAAATTGAAAAATATCCCAACGTAACCTGTAATAACCTAACGTAACCTGTTTAAGCCGCAGTTACCCGAATTTCTACCGATTTCGTACATATATAAGAAAACAAACATTTGAAGTTTTTAAGCTCTTAAAAAAAATGTTATTTTTGAAGATAATATCTAGACAATTCCCACGCCGAAACGCAAATTACATGAAATTCCTTCGATAGAAAAAAATCTCAAAGTATGCTCCGAAAATTATTTTAAACGTGTTCATTTCACTTATTTTAGAAGTTATATGTATGAAATTCGCAGTATTCCTTTAAATGCTATTTTAGATGTTCCCCACAAGATTTTTGCTCTATTTTAAACATGTCGTGTTTTATTAAACATTTTCACAATTTTCGCTCAATATTATAGTTTTAAATATTAGCGCGTTCTTTCCAACATTCGTAATTACATATCTCTCAATCTTCTTCTTTTTGAGCGGGTATACGGCGCCTGAACCAATTTTTTATACATTTTTTTCATCACTTTTCATAACTTTTCAAAGTAGATAATAAGTTGAGTTGATTCTGAGTTGTCACCAAATAAAATTTCGAAGCGTACAGATTTATGTACAAAACATACATAGCAGTCCAAGTACCAGACATTTGCGGGACTATTTTTCAAGTTTAAGATTGCCACAGAACACTTGTTTGACTAGGTGGTACTCGTAAATATGCATACGGATTCGGAACACAGAATTAGTGATTCTATTATTTGGCCTGATAAGCGCGGCATTAGGTTTATTTACGCTTAGCGAGGAACATTTGACAATTAATCATCATTATTCATTCGCCATTAGCGACGACAAAGGAAATGGGAAATGACTGATCCTCGCGCTAAGCTGTTTATGGAAATTAGCGTGTGGCCTATTACCTATTAGGCGGAATATCTTAATACGCGCTAAGTCGGCTCCTTTATCATCAAGTTACTCTAATATCTAACTCTGTTAGTTACGTGTCAAGTTATCAGTCATTCTGTAGGTGGAATATCTGCGTGGGTTTTCAAGAGAAGGTCGAAAATTACTTAAAATACTTTATGTAACAGTTTATATACTATGAATAATCGCAATTTGGGAGGCGGTTATGGGTTCTGCCGCCACGGAAACCATTTTTTGCGTAACCAACGTCCCAGCCATAGGTCATCCCGTTCGTTCCGTTTGGTGCCTTGGCAGGGGTGCCTAGATTCATGGAGTGAGGTTTGTGGCGGCACTTGAGTTTGCCTACCTACTGCGTGGCGGACCGGATAGGGAGAGATTGGTTGCGGGAGACCTTTTGACCTCTCCAGCCGGATTATCTCGACCCATCGCCTTGCACCGCAGTGGGAGGAATGGATTCATACGTCCGTCACTCCTGGACACAACGACCTCCAGATGGGAGCTCCTCTATACAGCGGGCTTCAAGGCCTCCTGTGTGGGTAACTCTTCTAAATAAATGTCCAGAAAGTGTTGACATGGTTAATACAAAGAAAGAAAACAAATTAATCTAAAATCCAAAATAGTTGTTTTTGAGAATTTTAATTAATTTGCACCACTCCATGTTTATATCTATACTAGCTGGTACCCGGCATGCTTTGCTATGCCATTCAATAAATAAATTGTTTCTCCCTATAAAATTTCCCTTAAATATATCAATACCTTTCCACGGCAACGACTTGTTTTGCTTAGCAATAACTCGCTTTTCTTAGGGACAGAAAACGTGTATTAAATATAATATATTCATATTTATAATTTAATGACGCCAGAGCTACCGTTATATACAGCCTATAGTACTCGCATTTAATTTAGCTTTCTATTGGTGAAAGAATTTTTAAAATCGCTTTATTGTTTTATGCATGAAAGCGTAACAAACAAACTCGAGCAGTTTCGCATTTATAATATTAGTATAAATGTCCCACTTTGTTTTCATATCCACTGTATTTTGATGCTTTAGAATTTTGATCATTATGAAGCATAGCATTTTTCCGTTCCATCATAATGATCAAAATTTCGTGATATATTTTAGATCTCTAAATTACTGATTCAAAAAGATTGAAGAAACATTCTTGTTATTTTGTAAATGAATATTAAACGTTACGGTAATTCCTTTGAAGGTACATTTACTTCTTTCCTAATTCAAATCTTATCAATACGTTTCTCAGTGCTTTACATTAAAAACCCAACAATCTTTTAAACTATCAACAAATTACCCGAGATACCTATCTCCGAAACAAGTGGTGCCTTTTTATGGTCTTTCATGTTGTCGGTTCGGTTTCTTCGGTCTGTATTCCGAGAGCAGAGAGCATTTCCTTCAGAGCCCAGACCCGTGGTCCAGAGGATCGTGTCCGACTTGACGGAGTTATGATCTCTGTGAAAACTACTCGTGTATTTGTATTTCACCTCTGGGAACTAATGGCCGGTTGAGACCTTTACGCTGTTTAACTGGACGTTCAACACTTGAACCGTTTAAAGTTTTAACTCAACCGGTGGACGCCCGGCAATCATTTAAATTCTCACTCGTGTATGAATAATTAACGTTTTTTTTCTGGAGCGCATTTTTATTTACTGCAAACCTTTCAATTCTTGTTTGGATAAATTTACCCACTGAAGTTTGCCATGGTCGTAAACGTATGAACTAACTGTAGTCGAACGCACACTCAAAATTTCGCACGAGGATTACAGAATTTAGATTTTAAGTATATTGGAACATGAAAGACAGTTTATTATTAATTATATATATTATTATATTTTATAGCTAAGTAATCATAACGCTACTTCCTCGTTCTCAGGGATAGCTATGTACGAGTACGTAGATAATAATTTGTAGAACGCTCTTTTTGTGAAATCTCACATCAAGGGCGCTGTTTAATTTATTATGGGTTCATAGGGATTGTAATTTTATTATTTGCAAATTTGATTCTAACTGACACCCTTCCATTATTCTGACTTTTGACATTTAATTCACTTGATCATGTTGCATATTCGTGGGGCGCCTACGACTTCTGGCTGGGTCTTTTAAATTTTTACGACTTTTCGTACAAGTTTGATCCCTTTCAAAGCCGGCGACTAGTTAATATCCAATATTGCTGGAATTCAGGCCCTGAGGAAAATTATTTTCCTCATGGCCTGCGTCATCTTTGGGGATGCTGTAAAGAGGGATTTTTTTAAGAAAGGAAGGAGAGGAAGTTTTGGGAAGGAAAAGGGTATGAGGAATGGGTTGGTGTCTAGAAGTGACGGACGTATGAATCCATGCCTCCAACTGCATCCAGGAGATGGGCCGAGAGAGTCATGCTGGAGAGGTCAAAAGATCTCCCTCAATCAGTCTCTCCCGATCCATCTAGCCATGCGGTTTATTTTATTTTTTTACATGAGCTCCACACAGGGGGCTCTGTCATCTTTGGGGATGCTGTGTGGAGGGTTTTTCTAAAAGAAAGGAAGGGGAGGAGAGTTCTAGGAAGGAAAAGGGTTTAAGGGGTGGGTAGGAATCTGGGGTTCAGTGTGTCCTGGTCATCCGCTTCCAAGACCTAGACAAACCTCCCAAATTGAGAATTCTTGTGATTTCGTATTTAGGAAGGATTGTGATTGGAAGAATACTGGAAACTGAGATGTCCACGAAAAGAGTGTCCCGTGGAAGTCCTATAATTTATTTTCACCTAGTTCCAGTGAAAAACACTTAGATTTATTTTGTGTAAGTAAGCATACAGTAATTTCGCTAAACCGACTGCATAATATTATACATAAGTATGCCGAGGGGCCAACTGTCGGGATCAACTGTCATGGAATCGAAAGAAAAATATGAAATATACCAATCGCGATAACTTTTACTTCAACTTTTGCTTTTTGCTCTAAAAACTACGATATACTAAAATGCCTTTTACGTAACCATACTATATCGTTTACCATTTGGGTTCTTTCTGGGGCTGTTAATTAAACACCTTTTTAAGTGTAGTCAGTACGCGACTCCGGTAACTTCATATTACTTCTAAGTGTTAACGTTCTCTCCGACAGCACGAACTAATGTAACTTATTAGCCCACCAAACGTCTTTTTAAATGCCTCGGAACGGTGATTTACTAACAGTTACCAAAGCACGGTTACTTTGGACACATCCCATCACTATGAAATCATTCCGAGAAAAAAGATATCTAAGCACACTGCAAGAACGAGTACATCTTCCCAGTAGGTACCTACTCGTTTATGTGGATAATTTGATTGGTTGGAACGAGACGTGAGATGTGACAGACGTAAATCAAAATGCCTGTTTGTCTATTGTACATAATTTAGCGAATTTGTGGGCCAGCCAAGTGAAAATCACCTGTAATAACGTGTGTGTGTTTTATCTGTCAGCTTGGCTACGGATGTGCTTACAATAGAAGATTATGATGTATTTTATAAAGATTTGTGTCTCTTTGTGGAACAATGTTAAAAATATTTACAACCACTATTTTTATCTCCAAGGCAATTCGTTTCTCAAATTTTGCAAATCTCGTATATGTTTTTAAAATTCATTAAAAAAATATGGTTATTTGGTTATTGTAATCCCACATATTGCTGTTAACATTCTGTTCTTTTGTGATAACATTTAAACATCCATTCAATAAGAATTCATTCTTTGGAAACAAAAGGTAGTCCATTTACCATAAAAATATTATAAAGAACCAACATTCACTTATCCATACTTAATACTTAATAATATTATAAATGCGAAACTGCTCGAGTTTGTTTATGACCTTTTCAGGCATTAACCAATAAAAAGACTTTAAAAATTCATTCACCAATAGAAAGCTAAATTATATGCGCAGACTATATGTTGTATATGATGGTAAGCTCTGGCGTTATGAAATTATAAATATTAATATATTATATTTGTTATACGTTTTCTGTCGCTAACAAAAGCGAGTTAATTGCAAATGTCAGAAAAAAATCATTCCCATGGAAACGATGTTGATATATTTGTGGGCTCTAAGCTGGTGGGTTCTCAGCTCCCTGGTCAGCTACTGCTCCAGAAAATTCAAATATTAGAATATGTTTTGTTTTTTTTGGACAAGCTGGAATAAATGTCAGATAAGAGTTCCTACATTAAAAATATAATTCGTAACGATTATAAAGACTGAATGATAAATAGTGTAATTTTGTATTATATTACCAAACTTCCAAATATTTAATTAAAAATAAACATCCGAAATGTTTGTAAGCGCATAAATTCCGAATGAATGAACAAAATTGGATAATTCTTTTTTTCTTTGTAAAATTTAGGTGGCAGGCTAGATGTTTGAAAACTGAATGTAAGGGAATGAATGTATGGAATGCGGGAGGGGGGGGGGGGGGGGTGGGAAAGAGGGGGGATAATTGATAAGTTCAACCGCTACAGTAATTTCCCGTAATACCATGCGAGCGAAGCCGCGGGGAAAAGCTAGTTGGGTTATAATTGTTTGCTGTGTGTTATAGATTTTGATATTTATATTTTATGTAGTTTTGATGTAATTTACGCTAGATAGTGAAATAATTTAAATAAAGCCATATGTTTTACAATGATTATTTTATTACTAATCTAACTGGCAATTAAATCCTTCTTTTACGAATGTTCTGGTATTTTTTTTGTGTTGATTTTTTTAATTTGATATTTTACTTTATAGGAGTACAACGGTTCCTAGCTCACCACTGTGATATTAAAATAATTAAACAAAATTCTGATTCCTATGCTTGGTACTAATTTTTAAATTGTTTTAATATTTCATAAATGTTAGTTTTTTTCGTTTCGGCCGTAAAACTATATGTTAAGGCCCGCTAATAATCGATCAAAAAGAAGAAGAAGGGGATATATGTAAAAAATAATGTTAGATGGAGCTTGCTAATATTAAAAACGATAATATTTAAGCGAAAATTGTGAAAATGTTAATAAAACAGACTCGTTTAATATGGATCAAAAAACTTAAGCGAAAATTGTCTTAAATAGCACTGAAAGAAACACTGAAAATTTTCATGCATATAACTTCTGAAATAACAGAATTTTTTTTTCGTTATTTGTTTTTGGGGTGTTATGCCGTGTTGCGTTACCTCCTTCTTTAGCCAACGTTTCGGACAGCATCAGCGCAGTGTCCGAAACATTGGCTAAAGAAGAAGGTAGCGCAACACGGCACAACACCCCAAAAAAACAAATAACGAAAATACTTTTGGCCGTGAAAATCTAAAAAAAGAAAAAAAACTTGTTTATAATAATTTTCGGAGCATACTTTGCTGCGATTTTTTCTATCGAGGGAATTTCATATAATTACAGGATTGGCGTAGCAAATGTGTAGATATTATCTTAAAAAATAACATATATTTTTTAGAATTTTTGTTTTTTATTTTTGGGGTGTTATGCCGTGTTTCGCTACCTCCTTCTTTAATCAACGTTACGGACAGCGTTAGTGTCCATCATCAGGGCAGATGAGCATAAAAACATACCTATTTTTTAGAAACTTAAAAATTTAAAGAAAAAAGTGTTCGAGAGAAATATGTTTGTAGAAAAACGGTAGAAATTCGAAATGCCGCGGATTAATTAAAGATAAAACCCTAACGGGTTAAACTTAGAATAATTTATTGATTTTTTATTTTAAATGTTTACTTATAGATTAACGATTCACCATCTCATTGATCGACTTAATTGAAATGCCTCGTGAAAAGATATATTAAATAAACCCCTTGAAAATGCGTGAAAATGGTTGCCTCTAGCCTCCAGCTGCCTCCAGCTGCCTCACTGCCTGGCGAACAGAGTTAAGTGGATAGCTACGGAAGTGGCAAATATTAACCACACCTTTCAGAATGTTTACAATAATTCAGTTCAGACGTTTACAGGCTCAGGCAATTGCTTTACCGTCTTCTCTCGCTTCTACGGGTACTTACTTACCACCCAAATTTAGTTTTAAATAAACAAATGTTTTTATTAATTTGAGAGTAATATTAATAGTGGTTTTCTTTGGGGTATTACGCCGAGTACCGAATCAAAATGAATGGCAAATATGTACAGGGTTTTCCAATAAGAGGTGTTATTTTGATATTCAAATAATTTCAATGCGTTGTTAAAGCGTGTATCGTTACATTTTTATTAATGGCGTAGTTTCTACTTAACAAATGTCAAAAAATGACAGCTTCAAAAGTGACATCTACCGAAATAGCAGGCTATTCAAAATAACACCTCTTATTGGAAAATTTAATCCTCTTTAGTAAGGATGTGAGATACTTTATTGATTTGTATTTTAATTTATTAAATATAAAAAAGATAGTGAAATATTGTAAACTAAACTAAACATGTACTTTCTTATTTATAAATGTTGCAAATTTCATTAAATAAATATATATTATTCTTTTGACTTAAAAGTAAAGATATATTATTATAGGCAATTAATAGTTCGGTTATTCATGATTTTAGAGGTAACTTTTGCATTTTTTGTGAGTTAGTAGTAATTATTCAAAAATAATCTTGCCTGAACTACGAGTACTATAACAAAAATAAAACATCATTAAAATACATCTTTATCCGGCAATAATGGCGCGCAGAATGATTCCCCTACGCCAAATGCCCATCACGCTGCACTCTCTGCGATACTTAGTCTCGGCGTGGCAGACGTTCGCGATGGAGCTTCCGCTTGCCGTACCCGCCAGGTGTGAATAACGCTCTGTATTTCGTTTTTCAGAGCTCTGTGATATGGTCAATCAGTAAGAAAACTATTGACAAGATTTTGACAGAACATTAGGGATACCTCTCACAAGGTCTGCGTAGGGTGGGTCCCAAAAATGCTCACCAAAGATCACAAACAACAACGGGTTGAAGGAGCCCGAATTCCTTGAGTGCTACGACATCGATTGCGAGGAATTCTTGGACTCGATCTAGAAAATCGAGGAAATCTTCTAAACCAACCTTTCGCGCTCATTCACTGTTTTCCGTACACTTTATGCAGCTGAGAATGAAAGTTTACTACGGTATTGTTCTTTGCACATAAAAAAACGAATTAACCAAGCGTAATTCCTACCTAGCCGGTTCGGCGGGCGAAAGCTACATCGCGAACGGCTACCACGCCGAGACTAAGCGTCACAGGGAGTGCCGTAAGGCACCAGGAGGAACCAGGCTACACGCCAGTGTTGCTGGATCGCGCGTAAAATCGTTCATCACGACCGCAGCATTTTGGAGAGCAAAATTAAAAAAAATATATATATTATCATTAACTGACATAAAATAGCTTCTTCTTCTTTAATAAAGTAGCTCACCTCCGTTCTAGATATTTGATAAAGGTACCTTTTATTTTTTATTCAGATTAATTTAGTATTTTGGCCTCAAATCCAAAATTAAGTTTAGCGTGAAAAAAGCCGCGCAATTTTTCAGATTCTTCACTTATTTTCTCTAGGCCTTCGTCTCTACTAAACAAATTAATTTATCTGATCAGTCTTATCAAATAACATTAACACATGTAATATGTTACGCGCCACTTCTCTTTTGACATGATTAAATATGTATCTTTTTTTTTGGTGAGAATTTTTTTACGACAATTTCTATCTATTTTTATCTATGTTTGCTCTTAGAAATTTTCGAGGATTTCCCGTCTTTTTGCCTACCAGATTTTTCAATTTGGGAGGCATATACGGCTACCATTCCTCGGGAACCATTTAATGATTATTTATTTTATATCAATTTTATTGGATATCCATCAACCCTGTCACAGGTCACCTCACGCGGTTCGCTACATTGGTGACTAAGCGGGGGTGCTCTGGTTCATGGGGTGAGATTGGTCCGGGTCTTAGCGGTGGATGCATCTTCACACCAGCTGCGTGGCAGATCCGATCGGGAAAGACTGGTTGAAGGATCTCTCCAGCAGAACTCTCTAGGAACATCGCCTTGCACCGCAGTGGGAGGGATGTGTTCGTACTTTCGTCACTCCTGGAGACACTGACTCGCATTTTTCTACCTACCCCTCACACCTTTTCCCTTCCCAGTGCTACATGTCCTTCCTTTCCTCAAAAAACCCTCCACACAGCATCCGAAAAGATGACATTTTTTTCCATTTACTCCACACAAGAGGCTCCGAGGAAAATAATTTCCCTCAGGGCTACGTCATCTGGGATGTTGTGTGGAGGGTCTGAACATTGGTCTTGAAGGGACCCATGTTGTAGAAGAGAGGAAACACAGAGGCCGGCAAATCGTTCCACAGCCGAGCTGTTGAACTCAAGAATGCAATTACAAACTCTCATGTCAACCGTGTACATATGTTAGGCGCGCGTTTAGCTTGTCTCCCGACTATGCACCAGTGCCGAAGGTATCAATGATGCTAGTTCCTCTTCCTTCTTAGGGATAACATTCCCACCCGATGCCTGTGCTCTAAAGATTGCAATCCGTTCGTTAAGGTGGGAGAATCTATCAATCGGACCAACCGTTTCTGCAGAGTCGAGGGTATTTTTTAAATATTTTGCCCATAAATACTTTAAAATATAGTACATAGGCCCTGAGAGGAATTATTTATCTCAGGGCCTCCTATGTGGAGCTAATGTAAAAAAAAACTATCTTTGAGCCTACGATATATTAAATTTAGAAAACATTCAGGTATTTTGCCTAATTACCTTTTCGATGAAATGACGTCACTCTCGCGTGAAGAGCTCAGTGGCGCACGGCGCGCCCCTCTTGTCAATTAATTAATTATGTCCCTTTTAAATACGCCTCCCATTTATTATGTACGTAGACACGATAGCCCCGGGCCAGTGGCGATGGCCACTGCGCTCGGGCACCAACCACCCTGCCGGGCCTGTGCAATTTTAACATATTATGAAGTATCAAATATTGTACAGAAATATTCAGACTTAGAAATAAAAGAAATATTATTAATATTTATTTAATATCAACGGTGTAAATATACCATAAAGACACATATGTCACAAAATCAAGGAAACATGTTAGAAACATTAAATAAAGATTATAACAGATAATTGTGGCGTTTGAAAGACAAATGAAACCAGAGATGCGATAACATACAAAAATCTATAGTATAAATAAAATTAATATTGATTGAAAAGATTTGATAGTATAGCCCTCTTGTACCTACATTCCTTGCAGTTAAATAGATCTGCCAACATCTGCTATCTATTAGTAACTTCATGTAATCTTGGTACAAGCGAGTGTTTCGTATATTCAGTCCGGTTATTGTAGCATTTAAACAGGATTTTAGAACGAGTGGCTCTCGTGGGTATATGAAATTCAATGAGCTTAGTTAAATCAGGCCTTTCTATTCTACCATTTACAATTTTGAACATTAATATTAAGTCGGATATAATTCTTCAATCTGATAAATTTGTCTTTATAAATTTAATTCTTTCATCAAGTAATTATAGTTTAGGTTTTCAATGGGAATACCGAGTTTAAAATTAATGTGTCTTAGAAATTTATGTTGAATTTTCTCGATTGAATCTGAGTGTATTTTAAAATGGGGGAACCAGATCGAGGAGTTATATTCGACCAGACTACGTACCAGGGATGTGTACAAAATTTCTAGTGTTGAAATATTTCTAAAACCTGGAATTTCGGAGAATGAAGCCAAGCATTCTCATTCCTTTATTACCAATTGTGTTTATATGGCAAATAAATATAGAAAAAAAATTAATAAACTTGCACCATAGAGAGGTCGTACGTGACGTCATCGTTCTGGTATCTACTTTTCTTTCGTTCTCATAAAAGGTGGGTGTGCATTTTCAGCAAAGCATTTTGAACCGTTTTTGATTTTTCATTTTGAACCAGATTTCTTGCAGGACACAATGAAAACCGAAATTAGTATATTTGATGTAACTAAGTTGTTTTTTCTGTTATATATGACAATTTTTCCAAAAAATATTTAATAAATATTTTAATTTAAATATGTTTTCGATTAATTTTAATATATGAAGTTACTTATCTACTTTTATTGAAGTTTTTGTTTATCTAAATAAGTTTATCAAGATAATTTGTTTGACATGTCTTGTTGTGCGTGTAGCATTCTTCATAATATTGGGAAAAGTGAAGAACACGCTTTTAATAACGGTTTTTGTTGTCAAATATTGATACAAAGAATATGATAATATTATTAATAAATACTTTATCTAAATAGTATCGCAGTTACAACACACAAACAAACAAACATTCACATTATTTGTTCTTGTCGCGATATGATCGTTTTTTTCCGGTTTTTTCTACGCGTTAGTCCGAACAATTTTAATTCACTTTGTGTCATCATTGTTAAAATAAATAGTTTTGGGTACACCACCACTTAATCAAAATAATAGATATACTTCGAAACCACTCGTTTTTTCGACAAGTAATGCAATTATATTTTTATTTTTAACTTACGATGGGATAACCAGAAAACATCGGAAATATGTCATTTTTAAATCAAATTTTAGGCGTATCAACTCTTTTCCGCAAAAAATATATATTGAATTCGAAAGACTGTTTTTTTTATCTAGTAAAGCTTTTTTTTAAATTGAGAAAATATGTTTATTTTTAGTACAATAAGGTTTTACCGTGGGTCGTTGGCAGATTTGTTAAATTTTCAAACAAAATTTTGTATTTTACAACATACATTTCAAATCTTATAATCACGCAGTAAAATAAATCATTTAATTATTTGGGAAAGCTACGTTTCAGAATTTTAATTACCTATAGTTCAAATAAAATCATAAAAAAAGATCCGGGCCCTTGTTTCGTGACGAAAATACTTCAGTTTGTCTATTTATTTTACGGTCTTACAAACTAATATACTTAAAAAAAATTACATTTTTATTTTTCTTAGACATAATTGAAAAATTATAAATACTTATGATCAAACAATAATCACATAAAGTACATAATTTTAATTGTTTTATCATCACGAGTTTGAGCATTTTTGAAGGTGGGTAATTATCAAAGCAAATTTGGAATGAAATATAATCGATATTGAGTCATTATGTTAAAATGTGGTATGGAGGATAATTAATCTTTCTCATCGGAACCGACCTGTACCGTTGCAAGTGTACAATCGCAAGATCATCGTTCGACGAAATTTAAATTCTCAGCCGTGATGTGTGATGTGTCTTGACTGATGATCCCAGACTTGATGCCTAAGTTTTATTACAAATAATTTGTGTTACTTCTAATGTCCCGTGGAAGTGCAATGCACACCATTCAAAATAATTTTTTTTTTTTTTTTACATGAGCTCCACAAGGGAGGCCCTGAGGAAAATAATTTCCCACAGGGCCTATTTGGGGATGCTGTGTGGAGGGTTTTTTTAAGGAAGTTTAAGGGTTTTAAGGTTTAAGGAAAGGAGTTTAAGGGGTGGGTAGGAAGGAAAGGGGTTTAAGGGGTGGGTAGGAAGGAAAGGGGTTTAAGGGGTGGGTAGGAATCTGGGGTTCAGTGTGTCCTGGTCATCCACCTTCGAGACCTAGACAAACTTCACCCCATGAACCCGGGCACCCCTGCTAAATCACCAAACGTAGCGAACCACTTGGGGTGACCTATGGCAGAGGTGTTGGTTATCCAATAAAGGTTCCCGGGGCGGCGGTACCCATTCCCGCCTCCCAAATTGAAATGCTTGCTTTTGAAATGTTAATTATCAATCTATCAAACCTGATCGTCTCCACTTTCATATGACAATTGATTGAATCCGTATACTAAACTGTGCCTATCTGAACGATGTATTAAGAGACGTGTTACAGAGAACGTTTGGGATGGAGCCAATTGGTTCCGTTTCGGGGAACTTAAACTAAATCCAGGGCTAAACCTAAGCCAAAGGTTCAAACAACACACGGTAAACAGAGGAAAGCCAGAACATAAAGAAGTTCTACGAAACTATTGTTTATTCGGCCAGCCGAGATTCCTAAAATTTAATAAGACACTCGTTTCTTTGAGAGCTTTTGATTCAAAGCAGATAAACGTACACATGGATTTAGTCTTCACAGAAAAATTACCGATTTTAAATAGTTTGAAGTTGCGAGCTAAATTTGTATTTCTCTGAAACTGTTCAGAGGTACACCTTTGCAAGTTCTATTATAATGGTTTCTTAACATTCCATTATATAAATCGTTTATTTTATAATGTTTGACCTTTCAAAATACCTTTATAAATATAATTCACTTGAAACGTAATTCATATTACCTTTCAAGTAATCCTTGACGAGCTCAGGGCACCTCTTGGAAACGCCCCCGCTTCTGTTGGTCTCCAGCTTCCTTTCTCCGATTCTTTATAAGCGGGTGTATAAGAAAACAGTGTTTTTAGTTAACCACTCCGACCCTTAAGCTTGTTTTCAAGACAATATATCAATATCAGTCAAGTACAATAAGCTTGTTTTCAAGCTAACGCGTGTGTCCCCATAGAAATAGTTATAACTCAGTTTTTGTTCTAGTGACAACCTTAAAACAAAAAGGAGAATATCTTTATTAAACCACGCTTGGCATCTCTATTCAAAATTGTCCATAGAAATACTAATTTTGTAGAAACAGTTTTCACCCGCCAAAACGCGCGCCGTTAGACTAAGTTAATTTTTTATTAAATATTTTTGTTTAAAATGGTAAAAAAGTGAGGTGATAAAATTGTTTATTTGGCTATTAAAATAAGTGGTTTTTTTTTTACGTTAACCGTGATTTTAGTACTGTTTTCACATAAAAAAACATCACGTGAGTCATTTTTACAATATTTTATGTTTGCATCCTAAATTTTAATATTAACAAATTTTAATATTTATTTTTGATAATACAATTTGAATGCGTACTTTATCCCCTTTCAAAAAATGTTTTTAGTATTAGGCTAATATTTAGTTTATTGAGCTTTAATTGCGAAAGAAATATTTAGTTTATTGAGCTTTAATTGCGAAGCGGAAATAACACAAAATTTTTATAAATCTGACGGTTCGTTTAAGCCGCCGCTACCCGAATTTCTACCGATTTCTTACATATCTCACTTAAACATTTGACGTTTTTAAGTTCTTAAAAAAATGTATGTTATTTTTGAATATAATGCATAGACGCGTTCCCAAATTATATGAAATTCCCTCGATAAAAAAAAATCGCGTAGTATAAATTTTTAAAAACACGTCTGTTTCTATTATTTTACAAGTTATAGTTGTGAAAAAATAAACAATGTTTCTTTAAATGATACTTAAGATGCCTTCCACGAGATTTTTGCTCTATTTTAAATGAGTCACGTTTTATTAAACATTTTCACAATTTTCGCTTCAATTTTATCATTTAAAATATTAGCGCGCTCTGCCCGACATTCGTAATTACATATCTCTCCATCTTCTTCTTTTTGAGCGAGGAAGCGCCGCCTAAAGACAAAAACTTTCACAAAGGCGATAGACCGGAATGGTTAAGTCTACCTTATTATAAGATAGCCTCTTTGGTGGTCGGCTATATTCCATCCCTGCTACTTGCTACATGTCCTGCCCAGCGAGAGCGGAGCGGTCCCACTTCAATAAATCTTGTTATTGACGGGTCTTCAAGCAGTTGGTATAAATATCCCGTGGTTGTAGTTGTGCCTTGCCCGTCAGACACTATTTTATTGTATGGCACCAAAAGTTTTTCTTGGGATTTCCGTCTCGAACTTCAAACACATTCAAATCCTTTATTATTTAGTGAAGTATCAGCGTTTTGAATTTTGGTTGGCACACACTGCAATGTTGTGTGTAGACAAGGTGTTAAGAGGAACGTATGCGCGGCCCATTTCGGCCGGTTTCATACAAATCTTAATTCCGGATTTGAGATCAAAATACACAACCAAAATAAAAAAAATAATATTTGTAATAAAAAATTGTATCAAATATCTAGTAGGGATGTGAGCTACTTTATTTATTTTTGCTTTAAATTATAAGATATAGGCCATTAAAGATTTTATTGTTTCATGATTTTAGAGGCAATTTGGGCAATTATTTGTGAGTAAATGAAAAATAAAATAAAAAACTCACATCCGTGTATCACTAGATATTTGATATACCTTTTGATTAAAAAAATTATTTTTCAGTTTGGTTGGGTATTTTGATCTCAATTTCGGAATAAAGATTGTATGAAACCGGCCGAAATGGGCCCCGTATACGTTCCTCTTATGGGACGTACTTAGCTTACAGGTGAATTCTGACATTATTTGCGGCAAAAAATGTGAATGAAATTTTGGTCTCAGGTGACTTTTTTTTCTTCAAACCAAAAAAATAAATCTTTTTCGTGTCATCGCTGGTTACTTAGCTAGTGGCTACCCATCCCCACACACCGACCCGGACCGTCCAACACCTACTGATTGTTTAATATTTAAAGTTGAAAAAAAAGCATCAAAAATGTCACCGGAGACCAAAATTCCATTTTCCATTTTTTACTCAAAATAATATCAAGCACTGTTTAAATTAACTCGAGTACATCCGTTTACACCCTTTATATTACTATGGTTTATATTATTTAAGTTGTATTTTTAAATAAGGAAGCAGTTGTGTATAAACACTGTTTGTAAACAGCACTTACCTAAAATGCTTTGTCTTCCCAAAGACATTATTTGTTTACATTATATTAAGTGACCCATCCTTGTAAAAATGTGAAGGTTTCTACAAATCCACCTTTTTAATTAACACCACTTTGTCGGTCAAACAAAAGATCGTTTGAAATAAATCCGACAAAACCTGTTTTTTCTATGATGGGAGCACAACAGATTTAATTGAATAAATCATATTTTTTGCAATATGTATCAATTATTGAAAAAAAAACTTTTAGTGAATTTTACAAAATATTGATGTTTTCTAGGTCGCTGGTAGGATATTTCAAAATGTTTTACTAATGTACCAAATCATTATGCCTCCCCTAATTTATTTTATACTAGCTTTTCCCAGCGGCTTTGCTCGCATGGTATTACGGGAAATTGCTATAGCGCTTGCACTTATCAATGATCCCCCTCCCCCCACCCCTACCCCCTCCTGCATTCCATACATTCATTCCTTTATATTCAGTTTTCAAACATCTTGCCTGCCACCTAAATTTCATAATGCTATAGCTCAAAGAAAAAAAGAATTATCCAATTTTGTTCATTCGTTCGGAATTTATGTGATGTTTTTTTAATTTAAATATTTGGAAGTATGTAAATATAATAAAAAATTACACTATTTATTATTCAGTCTTTATAATCGTTACGAATTATATTTTTTATGTAGGAACTCTCATCTGACATTTATTCCAAAACATAAGCTTGTCCAAAAAAAAACAAAACATATTCTAATATTTGAATTTTCTGGAGCAGTAGCAGCCTAGTAGGCAGGAGGCTGAGTACCTACCAGTATAGAGCCCACAAATATATCAACATCTTTTCCATGGAAACGATATTTTTTCTGACGTTAGCAAAAACTCGTTTTTGTTAGCGACAGAAAACGTATAACAATTATAATATATTAATATTTATAATTTCATAACGCCAGAGCTTACCATCATATACAGCCTGTAGTTTTCACATATAATTTATCTTTCTATTGGTGAAAGAATTTTTAAAGTCTTTTTATTGGTTAATGCGTGAAAGCGTAGCAAACAAACTCGAGCAGTTTCGCATTTATAATTTTAGTATGGAGTATGGATGTAAAACATAGGCTCGTATAAAACATATTTTATTTATGTTGATCATTCGAATACTAAATTCCTCATTACTTCAAAACTTAATAATAATAATAATAATTGGACAATTTGTAGAGCGCCGTTTTTGTGAAAAATCACCTCAAGGGCGCTAATATTTGGAGGTAACTTATTATTTACTTATATAAAACTTAATATTTGTTTTGGACTGATCAACTGGACGATCGATATATTTACCAGAACTTTGACAATCGTATTTTGAACTTTTAAACTAAGAATAATAAGTACCTGAATACAATATTTGGGTCGTTCTTATTTTTGACCTACATAAAGTTGTCTCCACCAGTTTGTGGAGAAAAATTCAACAAAATTATCAATATTATTATTTTATAATTATTTTAATATCTACTGTAATAAAGACGTAACGACTGTGTGCGTTTTAAAAAAATATGTGTTCATATTTTTGTAGTAAAAATTACGTGACAGAGTTGTAACTCCTCGTGATAGAAGTGAATTTCACACAAATCACAGTTATCTTCTGCCACCTCGACTTCTATAATGTTACAAAAAAATGATATGACGACATAAAATGTGAAACTATTTTTAAACTCCAAAAGGTATAATAAGTTTTCAAGTAACAGCGATTATTATTTTTAATGATGTTTAATAAAATATTTTAAAAAAATCTCAAAAACTCGTCTCCTACAGCTTTTATGTCGTAAGTTAATTCTGTCACGTGGGTTGTCATTCGAAATAGGCATACGCACAGCTCGTGTTTGTCACCCCCAATAGGCATTTTAGGCCTCCTTCCCCCTTGCTACAATTTCCCCTCTGAGATCCAGAGAGATTCATTTATAGTAAAAACAAAATGTGACAGAGTGGTGGAAATGTGACAGGGTGGTAAAAGTTATGTAGGTTAAAAAGAAGAACAACCCGTCTACGTTCAGGTTTTTTCCATTTAGATTTTAAAATAGGTAATCACTGTAGCCTCCGTATCTAAAAATATTGTCCAAGTCCGAATGTATTTGGATCTCTTGGCACCTTTTCGGTACATTTATAACAGGAGAAAACGGTTAATTTTTATTTGCGCTTTAAAAAGTCCCTTCTGGCCATAAACTATCACAGATAATAAATTAACGAGGGCCTGGTCAGTAAAGGTGTCCTTCAGTAGAATTTTATTTTATGAATTATATCCCGCAATTATTCAGTTGGTTTGCAAAAATAAACCGGTTTCGCCGCAAAGAAGCCGAGACATTGTTTCCAGGCTGTTTTTGCCCACCTCCGCATACCCTGAATTCTGATCGTAAAAATAGATGGTTTTGTCTTTTTGACCAAACCTTTTTACAACAAAAACAGACCGTGCTTTTGGTTTTTTAAATCTTGTTTTGTTTATGAAATACACCCGAACTCACGAAGCCTCACAAACTCTCGGACGGCGACCTCTAGCTTTATGAAACTTGAGGTTTTATTTTCTGGAAATTATTTGTCAAAACAACTAATCTTAGGCGCATGCCTAAACATATCCATAATTATTGACTGCCTGTATGACTGGTGAATGCACTAACCAGAAAGCTATTAAGGTAACCTTCACACCTACCGTGATCTTTTACTACATGATATTATGCACATTACAGTTTTCAACTATTTATTTTACAAAAAATAAAAATAAAACAGTTATTAATTAACATTTGTATTTTCCAAGTTTTACAAAACTACGTATTATTCAAAGTTATCATAAGAAATCCTTCATTTTTACATAGATATTTATTTGTTTGTCCAATTTAGAAAATATAATTAATTTAATGAAAAACAAATACCTTTGTATAACACCACTATTTTATTAACTATATCAACATGTTTCGAAAACTATGTTTTTTTCGTCAGGATAATAAGTCAATAATAAAGATATGTAGATGACGTTTTTTGTATATGGACTGGAACTAATAGGCAATTAAATATTTTCTTAAATTTCATTAATAAACTCCACAAAAAAATTAAATTTACCCTAGAAATTGGAAAAAATTGCAGTTTAAATTTTTTGGATTTAAGTATTTCTATTGTCAAAAATAAATTTGAATTTAATATTTTTCGTAAAGACACATATACAGATATCATTATACATGAAACTTCTAATCATCCATTTTCACAAAAATTAGCAGCGTTTCATACCTTACTAAGTAGACTAATTAATGTTCCCTTATCTTTAAGAAATTTTAAAACAGAATTAAATACAATTAAACAAATTGCAATAAATAACGGTTATTCTACACAATTAATAGATAATATGTTAAACAAAAAATATAAGAAAAAGTTTTTTAGATCTTTTGTTTATCCACACGTAGTTGACAAGAATAATAATTGGAGAAAAATTGTATTTTTAAATAATAACACTTCAAATTTGATAATTAAAAACATGCTTGATAATATCCAACCAGCTTTTTACGCCAATAACAAATTAAAAAATTATATATTAAATAACAAGGACAAAGGTGTGTTTTTGAACAAATCTGGGGTTTATAAATTAATTTGTAATGATTGTAACTTTTTTTATATTGGGAAGACTTCTAGAAATTTTAACATTAGAGTTAAGGAACATCTAAGATGTTTAAATAATAATAATTATTCAGAATTTGCAAACCACATTTTGGAAACAGGTCATTCTTTTGATATTAATAAAGGTTTAAAAATTTTACACACTAACACAACGGGTATACAATTAGATAATTTAGAAATTTTAGAAATTAGAAAAAGTGTTAATAGTAAATTAAATATTATAAATAACCAAACGTTTTTTAAAAATAGCCATCTTTTAAATTTATTTTCGTATTAATACTTATATTTATAATAATTTATTTTGTTATTTAGACTTCTTGTTTTCCTTTTAAAAGATTTTTTATTATGTTAATGTAATTTTTTACCCATTCTAAAATAATTTTTTATATTTTATTTTATATAATTGTTTTTTATGATATATTTTAGGTAATTAATCACCTCTCCTTTCTAATATTTTGTCTATGTTCTAATTAGTCTATACTTGTTTGTCTTTTGTTATTTATTATTGACTTATTATCCTGACGAAGAAAACATAGTTTTCGAAACATGTTGATATAGTTAATAAAATAGTGGTGTTATACAAAGGTATTTGTTTTTCATTAAATTAATGATGACACCCCAAAGTAAATATGCCTATTTTGAAGAAAAAATATAATTAAATTTATTTCTAACTAGCGAGCTCCCGGCGTGCGTTGTAATCCAATTAATGAAGAAATTGTTGATAAATTAGCGCGCTCTCTCTGACGTTCGTATTTACATATCTCTCCATCTTTTTGAGCGAGTATACCGCGCCTTAAGATATTTACCACGAGATTTTTGCTCAGTTTTAAACGAGTTTTAACATTAAACATTTTGACAATTTTCGCTTCAATATTATTGTTTTTAATTTTAGCGAGCACCCTCCAACATTCGTATTTACATATCTCGCCTTCTTCTTTTTGAGCGCTTACTAACGGCGGCGTTAAGAATACATACAATTTTGGCTCTCAATAATATGGAAGGGCACGTAGCTTGGCAAAGTAATCTAAAAATTAAGTTTGCTAACTAAACTAACATTTCGTTACAATACCTATATGTATTTTTTTATTATGTAATTGTAATTAAATACTTACCCATTGCGTAATTCGTTTTTTTGCACGTTAATGGAAACCCGCTGTTGTAACAGATACAAATCTTGATACTAATCTCTCAACAATTTGTCCCAAAAGCACTCAGATAGTCAGATTCCATCCCAAATCATAGCGAATTACGATGGATCCAGCGGCGTAACGATACATGCGAATGTATACAATGGAAGCATATGTGTACTAGTTTCTCTTTGCAAACACATTTAATGTTCCTGTAATTGGAACATCGCCATATCCATGTTACTCTACAAAAGGTACACATCATTGTGTGTCTGTTTGGATAGAACAATTGGCATAGTCATTAGCAATTAAATCCAGGTGTGAAGTCAGAATCAGTGGGTGTTTATGAACAGTTGTACTGCTTGGACGTGCTGTTGCAGGCTTGCCGCTGCTACATCCGTTGTATTCTCTATCTTTCACATGAGCGATATATGTGATAGAGAGAGAGGTTACAAGTTACAGCGAAGCTCTTAGCGTCCTGCAAATAGTATGATTGCAGATTATAACTTGCAGATTCAGTAAGTAACGAGCGAACCATGAGATAATTTATACCATACTAGAATTACTTAGCATTCTTCTGTGAGTGATTCTAGAATAATTGTGGCTATCAATTCATTTCGAGTAACCTTTTCAACTATTTTTAAGTGATACCATATGCTACAAGCAGTCCAGATAACGAAAGTAGAGGAAGAGTAAAAGTAGGTTGAACGCTGAAAAGAAATGAGATCCCTGAGGTGTGTATGAGATCAAACCATATAGGTATGGCCGTGTGGAAAATGTGAAGATTTGCAAAGAATGCAAGGCTGATGTAATTGTAATCTCATCATAGTAATCTCATAGTGTCTCAATTGTAAGTACTAAGAAATAGAGTACTATATGAATAGTAAGCTTAGATGATTTGAATAAGAAAGACTAAGAAATAGAGTACTAAATAGAGCTTAGATGATTCGGGCATGTAGAGCGAACGAACGAACAAAGGAATGTATAGGTATGTTTTTAGGTTTTCACGGCCAAAAAGTATTTTTGTTATTGTTTTTGGGGTGTTATGCCGTGTTTCGCTAACTCCTTCTTTAGCCAACGTTTCGGACAGCGTTACAGTGTCCATCATCAGGGCAGATGAGCAAATGATATTGGTGAGAGTGTTTACTTAAGTGTGTCGAAGCGATACCGTGCTGCCAGCTCCATTTCTCTACGAGCTGGTGTTAGAAAAAATTTTCAGCATGGTTTTTTGCGTTTAGCTTTGGTGTAGCCGTCAATTACTGGATACCAAGAACTATTGAGCTTAGCTCCGTCGTCTCTGTTAATATTGATGGGGTTTTTATGGATTTCAATTGCCTCCGTAATTAGGCGTGCTCTGTAAGTTTTGGGTCTTCCCAGGACTTCAGGAACAAATCCAAAGTAATGGCCGGTTTCGATTAAGTGCTCGGCGATTGCCGATTTGTCAGGGTGGCCAAGTTTACCAGCACGAAAGTGTTCCGAAATCCTTTTGGAGATCGTTCGCTCTGTCTGGCCTACATAGACCTTGTCACATCCGGAACAGCTGAGTTTATATACTCCATCTGTTTCCAGAGGAAACTTAGTCTTTGCCGACCTCAGTAGGTCTTGAATTTTTGTCGTGGTTCCGAAGACCGTTTTGATGTTCTCTTTTCTCAACAGCCTGGCAATTCTGTCTGTTACATTATGGACGTAAGGCAGGAAAAAAGGCTGCGCTTTCCTCATTCAGAATAACAGAAGGGTAACTATGAGTGAGAAGATGTATGAATTTGAATGAAACTAGGATTGTGTGCGAAGACCGAAATTGGGAAAACGGCGTGATGCTCAGTTGTTAGTTAGTTAGTTAGTTAAGCCATCAAATCGTCAGCTCTTTTCATTAGCTCTATACAGGAGGTCCTGAGGAAAATAAATTCTCCCAGAGCCTATGTCGTCTTAGGGAATGCCATGTGGAGGGTTTTTTAGGAAAGGAAGTTCTAGGAAGAAAATTGGAATGAGTGGTGGGTAGAAACCGGGGAGTCAATGTTTCCTGGAGTGACAGACGTATGAATTCATCCCTTTAACTGGGATAGGGATTCTAAAGGGGTCAAAATATCTCCTCGATTAGTCTCTCTCTATTCGGCCCGCCACGCAGCAGGTGGGCGGACACATCGGCCGCCAACACCTTGACAAACTTCATCCCGTGAACCCGGGCACCCTGCTAACCCCTTGTCACCAAAGGCAGCAAACCACTGCCAGGGGTGACCTATGGCAGAAGTGTTGGTTATCCAATAAACGTTTCCCACGGTGGCGGCGATACTCATAACCGCCTCCCAAAATGCTTTAAAAGCTATGAAAAAAATAATTTAAAAATAGCCCATAACCCTAACCCAGGGGTCGGCAAACTTTCAAATGAGAAGAGCCAATTTGTCAAAAAAACAGGATAACAAATATATCAGAGAGCCTTACTATAATATCACAATTCTGCCCATTTAAATGTTTCTATAAACAGACTCGCGCATAGATTCCTTATTTAATTATTTGATTTGATCTTTGATTTATCAGACGCACTTAAATATTATAGTTTTGCTAAAATAATCACGGCTAACTAGCCAAAGCAACCGCTCAATGCTCGAACCATCTTATTCGGAATCCTTACTTGTATTTTTTTGCAATTTAAGAAACTACAATGTAAGAATAATTGTCAAGCCGCAGCTGCAACAGAGCGCGTTCAATAATAATTACATTGACGAGCGTGCAAAACAAACAAGTCCATTTAAGGTAGGTACCACCTCTTTCCTTACCTCCTTACCTTTTTACGTTTTACTCTCCTCGGTGATGTATTTATGTATTTAATGGCCATCGAAACCAGCTGAGTTGCCGCGCGCTGAAATCTTAATTATATGACGGGAACGACGTCGTTTATTGTTTGGCGGCAGAAGCTTTTTTGCTTGGTGTGAAATAGCTTTTGTAACGCAACGCGAGTCAACTCGTCAACTGCAGAGCTTTTTTAATGAAAGCTATCTACAACCGAGCTGGTTTATGTTTGCGTCTTGGAGACTTTTCGTTTCAGCTGGGCGTCTATTCAAATTAAAAGTCATTCTTTTATTTTTTAATCATTTATTTTATTTATTTACGTAACACGTAAAATAAGACGAAGTGAAAAACAATAGTACGGCACAAACTAACCTCCAAATAAGGAAGTTGAGTCCATTTTTAATTTTTTTTTATCAATGTTCACATTCAAACTTAAATACTAATATTTTTTTTTAAGTTCGTTTTCATAATTAAATTAAATCTCAAAGTGAAAGTTTTTGGATCAATAAATAGTTAAATTAATTTTTGTTTCTCCCGCCAAATCTTTTCCCACTGGAATCGGCTGTTCGACGATCGCCATTTTTTTTTGTTAATTCTAAAAATATTGGACATTTAGGTACCCAGGTATGTTTTTAGGTTTTCACGGCCAAAAGTATTTTTGTTGTTTATTTTGCTCATCTGCCCTGATGATGGACACTGTAACGCTGTCCGAAACGTTGGCTAAAGAAGGACGTAGCGAAACACGGCATAACACCCCAAAAATAAACAACATTTAGGTACCCAATTAAAGTAAAATGAAATTTAGAAAGAAACCTTGGGTTTTATAATAAAGTTACGCTAGATACTCAAAATTACTAACTGTGCGCCGTTTCCCCGCAGGGATCACCAGGGGTGGGATGGTTAGTTAGTTATGTATAAGAAAAAAAATTGATTGAGTAAAAGCAAACTCTACCTGAGTCTCTCCTATGGAATTATGCTTGGCATACATATTATATGATCTAACACAGCCTTTAATGCTTTCAAGGATTGAAATATCGTTTGAAGATACAGAAACCACCCCTATATTACCTCCCGTCACTCCCAGAATACACATCCAATTTTTCTATCAGTATAATTTTTCCTCCCGAGCGCGCGGTGCAAAGTTTGTGAATAAATTGGAGTAATATTTAATGCTGCCCATATTTTAAAAACATCTCCTTTTATTATTTAATATAAAAGTAATCTACGCGGTATCCAAGTTGGAAATTAAAAAAGTTATCCTGTCTGGATGTAAATCAGACCACAGATACAATTACTATCATTGAGATTGGAGAACCTAAGCAATTGAGTTAGCAAAGTGGATTGCTCAATCTACCACTTTTTACAGACGAAATAAGTTCGTGGTAAGTTAATTAATAAAACATTATAAATCCTCCCTCACAAAATATCAGGAAAGCCTTCCAACTGTCAGAAGCCAGTGAAGTAATGGAGTGTTGAGAGGCTGAAGGAAGTAAAAGAGAGGAAGGAGATGAGGAAAGTTGGGAATCACCTTGCTATTCAGATTTGAACACTAAACACAGATTGTCATTTCAAGAAAAAAAAAATTTGATTCTGGTATCCTCACTAGTTTTTCTGACAGAGTTTTCCGCAGCGCAGGCTTAAGGCGGAAATATTATTATATAAGTTTAGTTACACGACAATATTACAATAGCAGTCAAGTACAATTAGATT
Source organism: Glyphotaelius pellucidus (assembly GCA_936435175.1). Taxonomy (NCBI): domain Eukaryota; kingdom Metazoa; phylum Arthropoda; class Insecta; order Trichoptera; family Limnephilidae; genus Glyphotaelius; species Glyphotaelius pellucidus. The sequence goes on from OW386544.1 coordinate 31,908,996, forward strand.
GTTTTCAAGCTAACGCGTGTGTTCCCACAGAAATCGTTATAACTCCGTTTTTGTTCTAGTTATAATCCTAACACAAAAAGGAGAATATCTATAATATAACACGCTACACATCTCTAATCAACGTTGTCCATTGATAAAGGTAAAAAATACTTATTTTGTAGAAACAGTTTTCACCTGGCAAATCGCATACGCGCCGTTAGACAGTGTTAATTTTTTATTAAATATTTTTGTAAAAAAGTGAGGTGACAACATTGTTTGGTACGATAATCTTTATTAACTTATTATCCTGACGAAGAAAACATAGTTTTCGAAACATGTTGATATTGTTAATTAAATAGTGGTGTACAAAAAGTTATTTGTTTTCATTAAATTAAAAAAAAAAAGATTAAATAGGTGGTTTTTTTTACAACATCCGTGATTTTAGTACCGTTTTCACATAAAAACATCACGTGAGTCATTTATTCATTTTTATGTTTGCATTCTAAATTTAAATATTAACAAATATTAATATTTAATAATAATAATAATAATATTTGGATGATTTTTATAGCGCCGTTTTTGTAAAAAATCACCTCAAAGGCGCTGATTTATTTGTAATAATACAATGTAAAATATTATTTTATAATCTTTCGAAAATAGTTTTTAGTATTCGGCTACGTTCAGAAATATTTAATTTATTGAGCTTTAATTGCGAAGCGAAATAATTCATTTTTTTTGTAAATCCGACAGTTCCTTGAAGACAAAAAACTTGCACAAAGGCGATAGACCGGAGTGGTTAATAATGTGTAAAATAACCAATATTTCCTCTTTGCTACGGAGGTCATTACATGAACAATTTACTACATACAGAAGTTCAAATAAGTTGCATTTTAAATTAACGTCACACAAGGGGCAGAGGAAAATAATTTCCCTGAATAATAATTTTTATAATGTCATATTTAGGGATGCTGTGTGGAGGGCCTTTTTGAGGAGGGGAAGGACTCATGTTGTAGGAGGTAGGAAACACAAAGGCCAGTAAATAGTTCCACAGCCGAGCTGTTGTGACTCAATAACTAGTCGTAGAAACGGTTCGTTCTCCAGTGACAAATTGACCCCTGAAATAACAAGGTTCCATCTGTCGCGGTAACGTCATGCGATAATGAATTCTAAAGTAGCTCACTGTAGATTTCATTATCGCATGACGTTACCGCGACAGATGGAACCTTGTTATTCCAAAGAGTCGAAATATTAACCGTGTACAAATATTGGACGGATGTCTGTAGTGTTTTCGACGTTGTACGGGTGACGAAGAGATCAATGACGCTAGTTCCTCGGAGCATCTTCCATTGAAATACCGGTAAAACAAGGACAACATTCCCATATGACGCCTGCGGTCTAAAGATTGAAATGAGTTTATTAAGATGTGGGAATTCATCAAATGGAGAGCCCGTTTCTGCAGTCAAGTTTTTCAAGTATTTTGGGGATCCAGACCAGCGGTGGCTGTCACATTCAACGGTGGGCGCAATATTATTGTTTATTTACGCAGATTGTATAGTATATTGCGCTCCCGTGTTGTGAACACTTTTCAAGGGTAATTTGATTCATGTCGATAACGGTAATGTAAAATGCTGTAAAGGACAAAATTTTAAATGTTTAGGAGAGCGAAAAGAAAATTGATCTTCCTCTTCTTAAAACCGTATCTCCTATTTTTGTAGACCTATAATTATGATTTTTTTTATTTATTTTAAAAGTAGATTTATTAGAGGTTTCATAACATTTGACATTTAAAAAAATTCTTTTATAAAAGAATTCAAATTATTTTTAATTTGACAGGAAAAATCCTATTAAAATTCATGTTCGTTAAGGATGCACTAATTTTCCTAGAAATATTTCAACAATGTAGATCGAAAGAGAGAAAAAACAATGAAGAAAAATTACGAAGTTTACTTATTTTTTGATATTTTGTCCTTTTCAAATTTCCGCTATCGATATATTTGAATAATAAAAAAAAAATTCAAATTCAAAATGTGAAAATAATTTGAATGATTTATACATAATATTAAACATCGATTTTATTTATCAAGGATAAATTGTTTCAATAGATACCTACCTATAATAGTGGAAGACTTTGTACCTGCCGCGAGAGCCTTGCCAGAAGCTTTGCCTGATTAAAGCTACAACGAAAATAATTTCAAAAGCTCACGAGATGCTTATAACAAAGCTCTACGTAAATTCTGTTTCCTGACATTCCGAAAGATCAAAACTTTCTCTTTGAGCATTATTAGTTTAGTAAATTTTTTTATTGCACGCTTAATTCTATCCCCATTCCGGGGAGTCGAGAATTTGAGATTCTCGGAAGAGAATCGCTGGAGGAAGAGTCGAGATATTATGGGAGTTGACTTGTGCCTGGTGCCTGGTGCCTGGATCCAACATGCTAATGAGAGCGCCAACCCTGATCCTATTAAAGCAATTAGTTCCCGTGTCTCTATGATATTTAATGACGTTAAGCCAGCGCATTCTGGGTACACACTATCTGTTCAGGGTGTTGCGCTGCCAAACATATTATATTATTAATTTTTATGTTATCTGCTGCGATGCAATCTTTATAACATAGGAAACCGATGATTTGTGAAGCAGGATACATGAAGAGAAGACTGGACTGTAATAGTAACTATAGGCTCAGGAATCGCTGGTTAAAATCCTTGTGCTGTTTCACACCGTATGTAATTCACTGATTTTGTTTCATTTAATCTATTTAAACCGAGCCACAATGCAACTGGTGATTACAAGGGTATGTGTATGTAGAGCGATGTTTGGTAAAAAAAATCATCTATGTACAACTCGACATAGATTCTGAAAAATATTGGTCCAATTACCACTGCAGAGCTAATATATGTACATAACATCAAGGAGGTATCCCAAGGATTTTATATAGCGATTCCTGAGCATATTTGGAATACGATATTTAGATATCGTTTTGCTGTCCGATGATATTTGTTTTCAATTAAAACAAAAAAATATATTTTTCTATAACACGTCACAACTGAGAAGTTGTCATCGCGTGTCATGTGATAAGCATTCCGTCTCGTTCTAGCATCGCGGTAACAGAAGGGAGAGAGAGATAAAGAGAGAGGACATATCACGTGATCCCGTCAAATCAGTGGTGAAATATGACCGAGACATTTTAATATCATTGAAGAAGAAGATAACACTTATAATTTAAATGAAAATATGAAAGAGAACAAGACACAGAAAAATAGAAAATGACAATGGTCGCAACTGGGACTCGAACCCAGACCTCTCGACGTGCGCGTTATCCAATTTCGCCATTGCCACCTTCTGTCAAACCGTCATATTTGTCAATCTCATATTTCAAATATTTAGAATTAACAATATTATCTTCAACTAGTTTTTTTTTCCATATTATGGGCAACTACTCTTTCCATTGTCTTTTTCTATTTTTCTGTGTCTTGTTCTCTTTCATATTTTCATTTAGATTATAAGTGTTATCTTCTTCTTCAATGATATATTACGTTGATGGGAATAACCTTCAAAAGTTATAAAAAGAGAGTTTTTCTTATAAAAAATTGAAACATTTTAATTTTAATTTTTAATAAAAAAATATCATCGTTAGGTAAAATGACATTTACATTTTTATTCAAATACTATATGCTCAGGAATCGCTGGTTAAAAATTTTCGAGTACCTACGTAGGTACTGTTACACCCTGTATGTTACCGTGGGTTCAGTCTTATTTTAATTTAATTTACTTTCTAATTTAATCAAAATTTCTTAAACGAGTATTTTTTTGTTTGTTTAAATGCTTGATATATCAAATCTCTCCAAAATTGTTAAGACCCAAGTCTGATTCTCTAATGATTTTTCAAATAAACTGTGTTCATTCGAAATATAATTCTGGTTATCTCTCTAAGGACGGGTTGTTTCAAAAAAATTGATGGATTCATCAAATATTTGAAGTTAATTTTCACGTTCTGCGTAAGTTCTATTCAAGTTCTATTATTACATCATTATAGACCAGTTGATTCACAAAACTGAAATCATCACAAAACTTGAATAGAACTTACGCAGAACGTGAAAATTAACTTAAAATATTTGATGAATCCATCAAATTTTTTGAAACAACCCGTCCTAAGTATTTGTCAACTAACATATATAATAATTAAATGGTAGAGAAATTAAACCATTATTGATTTGATGCATCATCTATCTCACGATCATAAATGCTACATATAATATATTATAACATACACGGGTTTTCAAGGGTTTGACAATTTTTATTATTTTATCTCTTCTGTAGCGTTTCACCCTTCAAAATATTCAGTCACATAAAGGGGTGTGTATGAGTAGGTACCGTAGTACGGGACCTGATGCCGTTGCCGGTGTTGAAAATGCTTTACGCGTAATACGAAATTTAATTTTACGTAATTACGGAGGCGGCGACGGCATTTTAGTACGTGACGGAACCTTCACTAAACTCATTTACAGTCATTACAACTTTTCTAATCTAATTTGCATTCATAAATCTATGACTGGTAGTTAATAGTAGACCTCGCGTCAAAAAAGTATTTTTATTTATTTTTTGCCGACAACCCGGGCGTTTATTGAAATAAAATATCATAAACAAACAAGTAAGTAACCCGCCTCCCTAGACTGTTCTGGGTACATATACATGCATGTAGACGCATATACACACACATAAACATATATATCCACATACATACACATACGTATACGCACGCATGCACATAATCATACACATACATATAAAAACATAAGTATATAAAATCTAAAATTTTTTTTTTGGAAATCGTTGAAAGGTTAACATGTATATAGTTTCATGAAAACAAACATCGAAAAAGAATTATTGGTAATTGTTAAAAGGTTACCATGACATGTCAAAGTATCATAAAAACCAAAAATCTATAAAGGAAAATGTTGAAAGGTTATCATGGATTGTCTACAGTTTCATGAAATCAAAAATTTCGTTTAAACTTTAAAATTCATTACATCCAGCATCTAAATCTAAAAATATTAAAATTTTAACAAAATAATATAAATAAATGTAGGAAGTAATAATAATCTAAACATGCGTAAAACATTAGCAGAAAAGAAAAAAAAACAACTAAACATGCTTAAAACATAAGCATAAGAAAGAAAAAATCCAAAGCCAAAATTCTCAAAAGTCTTCACTACTTGATTCAGCAGAAGTTGTAGATCTCAATGTTACTTGTTAGAAGTACCGTATTATCTGCGTAACGCAGGTTGTTCAGAATCTTCCCATTTATAACAATTCCTTGAGCAGTTTCTTGCAGAGCTTCATTTAATATTTCTTCTGAGCATAAGTTGAACAGCACAGGTGATAGACTACATACTTCTCGCACGCCTCTCTTTATTTCTACTTCGTCTGATGGACATTGTTCTACTCTTATTGCAGCTTTCTGTTTCCAATAAAGATTACCTATTATCCTTACAACTTTATCATCTATCCCAGAGGTTTTCAGAAACGTTCCCCACGTTCAACAGGTTAATTTGTAGAACTCCATTTATTATTTTTATCTTAATTATTTTTAGAACTCCAAATATTCTGGTTATATAACCTGTTGTCGCGGTTGAAAATAAACAAATATATCTAAGAACATACCTTCCGTCCTACGTAATTACACCGATGTACATTAATTATATACAACGTCACGTATACACATTTAATCCATTTGACACGAGTATCTAAACTGAATGTGTTCTACCCGTTCGACCGTTGTTGAATTTAATCCCTTAAGTAATGAGACACGTTCCTACTTTCGTAGTGCAAGGATAATGTTACAGTTTTCTAGAGAGGCTAAAATAAAACTTTTCTGTATCTCGATTTGGGATATCCCATGTAGGTATGTTTAACCCCTTTCCGTTGTAAAGTGGATCACGATTTAAAATTGGCATCCAATGGGATATCCAAAGCAAGCTCAGAGAATGCAGCCAAGTAATAATACCTCCTGATGCGATCTCTTGACTATTCTCACTTTATTTGCTTTCCTCTGCCAAACGGATATGGTCCAGTCATTGAGAGCTCCGTTGCAACCTCTTTTCTGTTGCACGGGTCGTTTATGAGCAAGATGGAGAGGTTACAACAAAGCTATCGATGTAATGGATTTAACCCAGCGATACACCAAATCTAGATATAGCGTGTTTTACAATTTGGTCGAATAATTCGGCTCACCAATGAAACTAAACGCAATTTTTTTTGGTTAATACCTCACGAGAGTCCCAACTACTGCCGTCTGGAGACAGTGAGACTACGAAATCCCCAATTGGGGTATCTTGTGAGGCTGAAGGTAAGTGAGGAGGGAAGGAGATGGGGAAGAGGAAAGTGGGGAAGTACCTGGCTATTCAGATCTAGTTACCAAACATTTATAGCAACGTTTCAATTCTGAATGGTGGTCTTACACCAGGGTGATATTGAGAGCATCTTCCGCTCTGGAACATTAACATTTTGTAAATGATTAATTAAATTGTGAACACACAATCAATCAAATAAAATGTATCTGGGCACGCCGGAATTTGAATCCGCTACCTTCGGATTGCTAGTCGAGAGACTTGCTCCTCGACCACGGAGGCCATAATATCATATCAATTACCTGATTTTTCGTCACCTAGCTTCGAAAGCACAACATATTGTTAGACAACTTTAAAACAAAATGTAAAAAGCAATGCTTCCTGCGATATTTTGACCGCGAAACAATTTATTTATTTATTGTTTGAAACATTTACGAAGTGTTAACAATTATTACAATAATAGAGTTGCTGTTGGGATGTACATAGACATTAACACTCCAATTAGAAATGTTCACAGCATGAGTAATCAGTGTTAGCTTGTTACTAGACGGAAAGAAATAATGATAATCAAAATGAAATATAAAACATAGTAGTGTCAAATATAATACATAACCTACAGAGAAAGAGAAAAAAGAAAGAAAGAAAAGGTATGAAAATAAAACAGCTACATAACTGTTCTCCACGAAGTGTCATGAAAGGAGTTTGATAATTTGTTTTTTGAAATATGTGAGATTGTTTGCTTAGATTTCTATATGGTCTCATTCAATGGTATTATATAGACGACACATTCGAGACAGTGGATTGAAGTATGCAATATTGTTATTAAATAATTCAAGATGGAATATTTCATGACTCCTTAAATTACGTCTGTTAGGAACTTTAATTTTAATATTGCTCAGACAACGAGAGGTTTGAAACTTAACAATGCAATTTCTTCTTGATATATAATGTTTTCGTAACCCAATTGATAGAACTAATATTTTTTTTAATCCATACGCCCTGTCTAGACTTTGTTGGTAAATGATTTAACCTGATTCTTTCATTTTGATCCTCTTATCTATATAATCCCTTTCTAGTAACAACCATGCCGGCTTACCGGTATATCTAAGCACTGAGTGTAAGCACTAAACGTAAGCACTAGAATATTAAGCTCTCTGAGTAAGCACTGTGTTATTGCTCGAACTAAACACACATCAAAAGCCATCAGCCGTATTCAAATTTATTTAATTAAGCTGGAAATGTATCAAGAATTAAACGAAGATCCTTTGATATATGACAGGCTAGAAAAGCACACTCATTACTAAAAGCAAACACAGTTAAATTAAATGCAAACTGCTTTCCACCTACACCTGCAAAATTAAACCTCACTGCGCATTGCAACAAAAATATTTCAATAATTAAACGCCTCCGTGAAACCTAATTTATTTACATTTATTACATATTTACTGTAGAAACTTTCCTGAATCTATATATTTATTTTCCTCCAGTGGGGGATGGTAAATGAATCATTTTATTTTTAAGTAACAGAGTTTAAATAAAGTTCATTTAAACTACACCTAAACGTCCTACACTTCATCTATTTGTTTTCTTTTTACTCCACACGTTGTAAACTTCAGCCATAATTGTTTTTTGTGTTTAATTCGTAAAATTCCATTTAATTTTTTGTATTTAATTAAAATTAAATTTGATAGTTTTATTATCAAGTTCTGCAAGTATTTAAGTATGTATTTTTACCACAGTTTACCACAGTACCACAGTTTGAAGATGGTCTTGTAAACCGAAACAGCTGTAACAAAAATAAATACTAAAATACTTGCAAAACTTGATAATAAAACTATCAAATTTAATTTTAATTAAATATTAAAAAAAAAAATTGAGACATCACCGCGACTTGTTCAAGATTTGTTCAAGACGGCAGAACAGATGTTCTAGCACAGCTTAGCAGTAGCGTAAAAGCAAACATGCTCAGTAGTAGATTCCGCCTTTGCAGTACCGCTATAAAAAGGATCCTCTTCCTTTCCTTCTGCGCAACGCTGTACACGTGCGAACTTTGGGCAAACTATAAAAAGAGTAGTATAGGAAGACTTGTCAAATCTTTTATGTGCTTTTCTAGCGACTTACAACAAATTAATGTGATCCATTAATAGGACTCTAATATAACCGCTTTTAGATTGCTTTAACCGATTTAACTATTGCTTGGTAGTAATAGTTATTAAAATTATTGATTTTCTGTCAGCAAAGTTTTCAGCTACTTTCGTAACGATAAAATAATATTGCCAGAAAAGTTGTAATTTAGGGATCGGGTATTTTCTAATAATAAATGCAAATAATTATTAAATAATTGAAATGTGAATGAAGGAAGTAAAGTGGGAAGGTGCTTGAAATACAAAATTAATTAATTTTTATAGTTTTTGCTGTATATGCCCACTGTTTGTTCTTTGACGGTACAATAATAAAATGAGTATAACTATATTACTCACACAGGCTGCGCCTTAGTGGATTTCCATTATTTTTATGATTTTCATAGAATTGTATTTGTCAAATGTAAAAATTGGGTAAAATAAAGGAAAAAAAAATTAAAAAACAATGTTTGTGTAAAATAATTTAAATATACAAAATAATTGTTTTTGTGTTTAATTCGTAGAACTCCATTAATTACAAAAAAATGTAAATCAAATTTAATAATGTTTTTATTTTAGTTCTGCAAGCTTTTGACGGCCGGCGTCGTCTAGCGGCAAGACTCTTTACTAGCATTCCGAATAAATTTTATTTCATTAATTTGTGTTATTTCACAATTTGTTTATTTAAATAATATATAGTATATTTGCGGCACGTTCCAGAGTGGAAGATACCCTCTGTATCGCCCTGGTGTAAGACCACCATTCAGAATTGAAACGTTGCTTGAAATGGCTTTAGCCGTGTTTGGTGCCCAGATCTGAATAGCCAGGTACTTCTCACCGTCCTTTTCCTCAACTCCTTCCCCTCCCCATTATCTTCAGCCTCACAACATACCCCAATTGGGGATGCCATAGTCTCACTTGCTCCAAACGGGAGCAGTTGGGACTCTTGTGCGGTATTCATATAAAAAATGAGTTTTTATTTTAGTTATTTTATTATTGTGACAGTTGTTTCGGTTACATTTTCAATTTTCATTCAATGGACAGTTAAAAATAATTTCCATCAGGGCACTGGAGGGAGGAGGAAAGGAATGAGAGGAAGTTCTGGGAAGGAAAAAGGTATAAGGGGTAGGTAGGAATCAGGACGGCAGTGTGTCCACTGTGTGTGACGGACGTATGAATCCATCCGTGGAGGCGATGGGTCGAGGGCGTCCGGCTGGAGAGGTCTCTCTCAATTGACCTGAACAAACCTTACCCCATGAACCCGGGCACCCCTCCCAACTTTTAAATAATCGGTACCAAACCAATTTTGATTTTCTCTGTCAGTTTTGCAACACCTGCAAATATGAGAGCTCATTCAAACCCCAGCTTGCATATTGAAAATCTTTACATTTCGAAGTGGTTCACCTTCCCCAACTTGAAGTAACCAGCGGTCCGCGCTGCACCCCACAATATTACATTACCAGGGACGGAGATTGATTTAATGTCCAGACGAGCACTTTACCTCGCTTCACCCAATCCCCACTTCTTCTTCCTCTTTCCCAGATGACAGATCTAACTGTGTTACTCCAGTGACAATTCTGTACATTGAATTTAAGAAATTGTATTTTTAGAAATCCTCTGTGGCAGTTATCGTATATCTATCTCGAGCCACTAATTTACAAAATTCAATAATGCTGCACTCACATTTTTGGAGATATTTATTTTAGAATCCTATTGCTACATTTTATGCTTCAAAGAGAAAAGAGCTTTAGGAGAAAATATGATCAGCAGGAGGGTTGCAGAAGTTTTGTAAGTCACTGGTAAATAATCAAATCCTTGGTTCAGTTGGTTCATGTCACGAGTCTATCTAACAAATAATATCAGATATCTAATTTTAAAGTTATTGAAGTTAATAGAGTCGTATGGCGTTCCATCCGCTCTCATTCCGAGGAGATAGCATAATGCAAAGTTGGTTTCATATTTAGAAATCTGTAAATGCTTACTTAATTAAAACATTGAATTAAAGAAACCTGTAATGATATAGAAAATAATACAATCCAAGTGATCCTTATAGACATAGAATAAGGAAGAACATAAGAAATTCGTGCATAAGTTTCGTGATCCTAAAGTCTGACCATTCTTTGCTTACATTAAATTTCATAATATGCAGAACTGTATGTCACCATTATGAAATTCAAATGAGGTGGCGTTATAAGATATAAGACAGTAAGCGTTTAACAGTAAGATTGTAAGCGCCTCCGTACATGGAGCTCCTACAAGATATTCGAGCTTGATGTGCGTAGCACGCGCACCGCTCGTGGGTACCCGCCATACAATTTTGCTGGTGTTCGTACACGGCGGTACGCGACGGATGTCGGTAGCGCGCTACCGACGGTGCTGGTAGCGCGCTACGCGTTGCAGCATTCGTGTCTACTACTTTCGTTTGACGTTTGACAGAAATGGCGTCTGAACATGAATGTAATGTTGGATTTGTTCTGGAAGTGGAAAAAAATGCGTGTTTATATAACTTTACATTACCAGAATACGCAAGAAAGGATTTAGTGGAGATGGCATAGATTAATGTTGGAGAAAAGTCATTTGACATCGTTTGACACCGTGTTAACTCCACGGCTGCACTGGAAAAATGATCAAGTTAAGTATAATTCGGGTAACGCCGTGTACGGAAACCAGCTTTAAAAAGTAGTATATCTGCAGGGTACTTGTGGTTGTGTCACGATCACGTAGTTTGTAAGTATCTCCGTGAACGGAGGGCCTAAGAGAGACAGAGCGTTTTCCAAATGGACTAGAAAAGGCATCTACTAAGTCAATGGCGACTTCCCATTCAAATCTATGCAAAAGGCATTTCTAATGTTCTTCTATATTCTATCCTAGTAGGTAAAAATTTAACTGGAAAAAACTAGTAATACTTAGGATAGTAAGTACTTGTAATTATTTCATATTAGCATTTCTAATAATTAATTTCCCTTTGTTCTTTGTTCATATCGTCAAACACCCACCCCTAACCCAACAACCGAACAACTCCCCATATTAATCATAAAATTATAATCCTCCCCGCTTACAATAATAATAACAACCCTGACCTTCAGCTGACTTGAGAAATAGAGCTAATTATTTTACACCCCCCGTGAAATTATTCAACTCCCCTCTACTATACACACTTCCACCCTCGGAACACCTACCCTAAACCTACCTTCTAAAAACTCCCTTCCATACCTTTTATCTTCGTATTTTACTTATTATTATTACTTTCACGATCTTCCACCCCCGACACTATGCAACAAAGCATCCTTAATCAAGATTTAAAAAACCTCCAAACACAATCTTAAAATATTACCTTTTTACTTGGTGTCTAGCTAGATGAAATGCAAAGGGTCTTCCGTGTGTAAAAAAGTCTACTTTTGGCACGAAGTAAACAGTTCAGACTTTCACGAAGAGTTAAAATAAATGTGTCAGGAAAGGTTTGATATCTTTTGACTGCGTGTCTAGTAAAGTGCAATGCGGAGTAATTCTATCCGACAGTTTAAAAATCGAGGATTTAGTGTGTTTAGCGACATTTAGAGGGGAAGTATTCTAAATGCAGTGTGCCATAGTGTTTTGTAAACGAAGAAAAGTGTGTGATTTTATTAAATAAGAGTCGCGGGCTTGGTTCTTTAGGAGGGTGAATGTAAAACTGATATTTATTTTAAACGAAAATGTAATAAAAATAATAATAACTGAATTTATTTTTTAAATTTCCGTCAAAAATAAAGAATAATTTTTGATTAGGGAATGAGTCTGACTGGAGAGGTCAAAAGGTCTCCCTCAACCAGCCTCTCCCGATCCGGGGCGCCACAAGTAGGTTGGCAAACCGTTGCCTAGACCTAGATAAACCCCATGAACCCAGGCACCCCTGTTAAATCACCAAATATAGCGAACCACCTGAGTGGGACAACCTATATCAGTGGTGTTGTTATCCAATAAATAATTCCCATGGCTGCGCGGCGCTCGCCCTACCCGCCTCCTAAATTGAAATGTACTCCTGTTATATTAATTAGATAATGTAAAAGAAAATATCTATCTATTTTAAAAGTATAGGTACGAGCAAATCCGTACTTCCCCGTATTGATGCATTTCGAGGGAACTTTGTTTATTTAATACAAGTATTTTCGTTATTTGTTTTTGGGGTGTTATGCCGTGTTGAATTTTTGTAGAATGGTTTTGCAGAATGGTTGTAGATTTCAATTGCCTTATCATCAGGCGTGCTCCAATAGAAACTGGTTCCAAAAAACCCGTTCCTCGAATCCACTGTCATCTAGTGATCCCAAGTCACCGGTATAAAGTAACCGAGATAGGCAACGGCGTGGGAACTGGTTCCAAAGTAGCTTGTTCCTCGAATCCTCTGTCATCTAGTGATCTCTAGTCCCGGTACAAAGTAGCCGAGACAGGCTACTACAGGTAATTGAAAAAGTACTTTTCTAGGTTTATTACGCGCTCGTGTTTCAAAAAATGGGCGATTTTTTAAATTTTTACTGTTTTCAATATTCGTTATTTCTTAATTTTGCCTTCTTCTCGGTTAGGTCGTTTGAAAGATTTGTTTATTGTTCTCACCAACAAAAACCTAAAAAATGAAAGGTAAAGTCATAATTCAGAGATAAATAATGGTCTATTTGTCTAAGAATTCAATATTATGACCGCAGATAGTATTTTAGTCCGTTCTAATATATTATATGGCCTCTAAGTATTCGGGACACAATGCACACCAACAGATAAAGGAATGTTTAAATTCAGGCGCTTTGTACTGTGAGGAAAATACAGGTATAAAGTTATATATCTTCCTGAAATTCAGGCCTTGTTTGGTTAACGAGACAATAAAAGAAACCTTTACAACATTTACCAAAAATTCTCAGATTTATAACTGGTGGTGGGTACAAAGAATTAAACCATGCATACAATGTTTATATTATGAACGTACTGAGTAAAAATATTAAAAGTTTTTGTGATACGGTAGCCGGTAGTGAAGGTTAGTAAATAAACAATCACGTTACGCAGTTGACGAGAATTGAGAGTACATTATTTTATCTGGTGATCGGGCAACTCAGAATGAACTCAACTCAAAACCTCCTTTGAAATTTATAAAAAATGGTTAAATAGGTTACGTTAAGTTATGGGATCTTTTTCTTCATAGTTTTAACGACTTTTCAAAGAGAGAGATTCTTTTGAATTGAGTTGGTTCTGAGTTGGCATGGAACCATTGTACTTATATGCAAGTTTTTACATATGCTTTGAGATTTATTTTTGGGATATCCTGCCGTATTGATTCGATTAAACACGTCTGTACTGACAGTGTGATGTTGTCCAAAATGTTGGCTAAAGAAAGAGGTAGCTCAAACCGCGACAATTTACCCCAAAAATAAATCACTATAAAACTTTCATATGTTCAGAATTACTTTTTACTTATTAATTGTTTCCTAATTAATTGTAATTGTAATTAATTTCCTAATTATATCCCGCATCCTTCAAACATTCAACATAATTCAAACAAGACAAATTTTGATTCCTTCCCTCTATTTAAGAAAAACTTTTCTAGCACACTGAATCGCACACATAACACACACATCCACACACACACGCGCACACACACCTCTCTCCTTCCATAATATACTAACTATTTTAATTTAGGTAAAATGTATAATATATTAATTGTTTTGTGTAATTCGTAGAACTCCATTTAATTTATTTTTTATTTTTATATTTAATTAAAATTAAATTTGATAGTTTTATAAAGTTCTGCAAGTATTTTAATTGCAGCTGTTTCGGTTAACAAGACCGGTTTACACAGTTTGAAAAGGTCTTGTAAACCGAAACAGTTGTAACTAAAATACATACTAAAATACTTGCAGAACTTGATAATAAAACTATCAAATTTAATTTTTATTAAATAAAAAAAATAAAAATTTGTTAAATATCACACAAAAAGCGACGTGTCAATGGTACCAATTATTGTATTAATTTCTATAACTTTGTAACTATTTTCTACTATATAATTATGTACTGTTTGTTACAATTATTCAATTCAATGATATTAATTCAATACAAAAGTTTAGGAGAAAATATCCCAGTTTAAGGTGATACTAATATATATAGGTGATATTAATAGTACACAACTGCTAGCCCTGCACAAATCGCAAGTGCGCCCCACGGTTGAATTTGGCAGCCACCTCTGGTCTGGAGCCCCAAAATACCTGAAAAAAACCCTTGACTCTGTGCAGAAACGGGCGGTCCGTTTGATAGATTCTCCTAATTTAACTAACGGATTGCAATCTTTAGAGCACAGGCGCCAGGTGGGAATGCTGTCCTTGTTCTACCGGTATTACAATGGAAGATGCTCCGAGGAACTAGCGTCATTGATCCCCTCGGCACCGGTGCATAGTCGGGAAACACGCCAAACGCGCGCTCAACATTTGTACACGGTTGACATTAGTCACATGAGAACGGGTCGTTTCTACGACTCGTTCTTGAGTTCAACAGCTCGGCTGTGGAACGATTTGCCGGCCTCTGTGTTTCCTCCCTCCTACAATATGGGTCTCTTCAAGACCCATGTTCACTCCTTCCTCTCCTCAAAAACACCCTCCACACAGCATCCTCAAAGATGACATAGGCCCTGAGGGAAATTATTTTTTCCTCAGGGCATCCTGTGTGGAGTTAATGTAAAAAAAAAAAAAAGCTTAAAAGAATTCATAATCTACCCTTTCACAGATGACGCTGGTTTAAATATTAAAAAAAAAAAACTTTTTGCAAGTTATGCTTTAAAATATTTAGATGAATTAATTGATTGTCCCCGTAGACACGCAATATGAATATGACTAAACAGTTTTTCAATGAACAAACTCAATTCTTTCTAGTAAGACATACAAATGCAATATTGGATTGAATCACGGAATATAGTTGAACATGAAACTGCATACGCTTTTCAGTGAAATTCTGTTTCAATATTTGTTAATATAGGGTAAACTCATAAAACGAACCCAAGCAATTATGAACCTAATCTCTGATAATTTTCACCATGCAATCTCTGAAATGTACACATTCAAAATACACAATAATTATGTATCTTTTTGCAAACGATACGGAAAATGTTACAATACAAATAATGGCTCAGCATTCAAACACTACGGAGAATGCAAATCTGTTCTTCTGTTGTGATAATCTCCTCGCAATTTCAACCCGTACCTACGCGCAGGTTAGCAGGGGAAAATTCGCCTGAATTTCCTGGAAATGCAAAGGTGTTACACGTAGATTTAGAGTTTCATCTGATAGGAATCCAATTCTGTAGGAGCTTTTATTGGACGTTGTTGAATAAGGTAGCCGATTAGGATATCTGCCAGCAAGATCTACATTTCCCTGTGTGGGGCATTGTATTGTGTAGAGAATAATACAATACAATTCAGGTTTTTACCGAAATAATTAACTGAATTTTATTATGTACTTTAACCTAACGAAATGTGTATGGATTTTTTAACACTGCTTGTGTAACGGAGTTGTCAAAGAAGTTATTTTAGGTTCGTTCGGTTTCCAATGAAAGCAGTTGTCAATGAATATCAGTGAGAGATGTATTCAATTGAGGTATAAATACACATCTAATTTAACGTACGTGATTTATTATTGTGGCATAGTTCAAGGAAATAAGTGTGCTCTGGTATTGAAATATTTATTTGTCAAGTATTACAGTTCCCATTTGGTGTTGCAGTCAGATTTGGAGTCAATTTTGTAATTTAGCTTAGAATTTTTAAAATAAAGTCACATACACATGATTACGTCTAAAAGGGATCGAAATGAAAATCTAGTCTCCTTCAACGGAAGCAATTTTCCGAACACACCTTCCATTGATATGCTTGGTGTAACTATAAGTAACCAGCTCAGGTATGGGGGCTCCATCGAAGCCAGAGTAAAGTTGGCTTCTCAAAAACTGGGCGTAATGTACAGGGCCCGCAGATACTTTAAAAGTACACAACTGCTAATCCTGTACAAATCGCAAGTGAGCCCCACGGTTGAATATGGCAGCCACCTCTGGTCTGGAGCTCCAAAATACTTGAAAAATACCCTCGACTCTGTGCAGAAACGGGCGGTCCGTTTGATAGATTCTCCCATCTTAACGAACGGGTTGCAATCTTTAGAGCACAGGCGTCGGGTGGGAATGCTATCCATGTTCTACCGGTATTTCAATGGAAGCTGAGGAACTAGCGTCGTTGATCCCTTCGGCACCGGTGCATAGTCGGGAGACACGCCAAACGCGCGCCCAACATATGTACACGGTTGACATTTGTCACATGAGAACGGGTCGTTTTTTCGACTCGTTCTTGAGTTCAACAGCTCGGCTATGGAACAATTTGCCGGCATCTGTGTTCCATCCCTCCTACAACATGGGTCTCTTCAAGACCAATGTTCATTCCTTCCTCTCCTCAAAAAGACCCTCCACACAGCATCCCAGATGACATAGGCCCTGAGGGAAATTATTTACCTGTGTGGAGTTAATGTTAAAAAAAAACATACCTTGAAATCAGGTCAGTGTTTCAGTTGAATTCTTAACAATAGTAGCATAATCAAATAATGTTATTCAGTAAGACATTATCTCATTTACATTGTCAGATCTTGAGTGAAAAATGCCGCATGCATTCCTGAAATAAATAAACTCTTACACAAAATATTGATAACATTTTTCTCGAGTAAAACATTCCGTTAACACTATTTTCAATAGATTCTTCTCCAGTTGTCGAGCCTTCCCAATCTGTTCCAATCTTCCTTGAAGTCAGTTCTTCTCCCTGAAAGCCTTTTCCCTAAAATTTGTGATAAGAGATCGTTCTCCCGCGAGAAGTGCGGTCAGATTGTGTGATTTTCTACGGCTGTTATTTGCTTTTTCTATCGGCTGATGTCAAAATTTCAGCTGTGAGCTGTCACGTATTTTAGTTTGGGTCGTTTAAAAACACGAATTCCTGCAAGTGTACATGATTATTTATTCATTTAACAGCTGTAGAAAATCACACAAATCTGACACGACATCTCGCGCGAGAACGATCTCTTAGAGAATAGCTCTTCTGGCCTGTCCTTCTGGAATCGCTTTCACTGGGGCACATACTTGGCCATGTTTCTTCAATATTCTGTCATCTGGATTTCTTTCGAATAGCTGTTTTTTGGGACCTTCAAAATCTTACTTACTATAATTTTTATAGCTTATGTAGTTTATATAGCTCAATAAGGTTTAGAGCTCACGCTTAATTATGTACTAAATATTTACCTTGAGCTATAAATGCAGTACTATTTGATTTGGTTATTTGATTGTATTGCTAATATTGCTTACAATCTGATACATCTTCCTTCTATTCGAACAAGTTTTTACAGTGCACCTTATGTAGATGCAGTTTTACGTATATATAGATACCACTTGACGCACTTTCATGCGTAGAAATAGATTGCCTCGGTCCAAGACTAGTTCTCATAGCTAAAATTGAGCAAACTAAATAAAGAATGCGTCTGGTGTATGGAATGTTTAATATTTGTCTTCTTTTATCACCCATTGTTGTCGTTTGTGTAACTTTGGAATTCACTCTTTACGAGGCCGGGATCATTTGATGTTAGATTTGTTCATTCTTCATAGCCTCGGTGGAAGGGAAATTAGTTGAAAATAAAATTGCATTTGATTAATTAACTTCATGTTTTAATAGTTTAGTGGTCACTCTCGCACTAACGATGCGAGTGCACGCTTTCACAAGGTTGTAAATAAACTATTAAAAGATTTAATAAAATAAAATACTTTTTTGTTTAAAACCACGAGATTTATTAATTTTTGAACCGACCGGTTTCGCTTAACTTAAGCATCATCAGGGTACAAATTAATACTAAACAAGAAGTACATAATGTGTGCTTATATATAACAAAATATAGAGGGAGACAACGTGATACAAATATTACAAACAAATAAACGGTCATAAAATACATTAACATAAGTACTCAAGTAATGGGAAAAACAGAAAGATAATTATGTAGACTAATGGGTTATAATAATAAATTTGGAGAAACAAAGTATTAACTGGCATGGTGATAAGGAGCGCTGGGAATTTTTATTTTTAAGGGTTTATTGGAAACAGACCTAATATAGGACTGCTTGATATGTCTAATTGATTATTAAGTATATGACTTTTGGTTTTTACAGCTTTTTTTATTTCTAGCGCCTCTAGATTGTTTAGTCTGTTACCATGCCCGTTTTTATGTAAGATGTTAGCACCGGTGCTATGACAGAACGTATGATCTTTATCGATCAAATGATTTGCGAATTCTGAAAAACCGTTATTATTGAGGCAACGGAGATGTTCCTTTATCCTAATATTGACACTACGTGTTGTCTTACCGATATAGAAAGCCGAACAATTATTGCAATTTAATTTATAAATTCCCGAATGATTTAATTTGTCGTCCTTATCTTTCGAATTAATTAGAAATTTACCTAGATTGTTATTAGTATAAAAGGCCGGTCTGACTTCAGAAGGGAGGTTTTTTACACTTAAGGTAGAAAAATTATTAATGAATAAAATTCGCCGCCATTGATGATTAATATTATTATCATTGATTTGAGGACAAGGACTAGCAAATAAGAAGCGATTAACGGCTATTTGTTTTAGTTTTTTATTTAAGAGTAAATCTATAAAATGTGATTCATAGCCATTATTTACCGCTATTTTTTTATAGATTTACTCTTAAATAAAAAACTAAAACAAATAGCCGTTAATCGCTTCTTATTTGCTAGTCCTTGTCCTCAAATCAATGATAATAATATTAATCATCAATGGCGGCGAATTTTATTCATTAATAATTTTTCTACCTTAAGTGTAAAAAACCTCCCTTCTGAAGTCAGACCGGCCTTTTATACTAATAACAATCTAGGTAAATTTCTAATTAATTCGAAAGATAAGGACGACAAATTAAATCATTCGGGAATTTATAAATTAAATTGCAATAATTGTTCGGCTTTCTATATCGGTAAGACAACACGTAGTGTCAATATTAGGATAAAGGAACATCTCCGTTGCCTCAATAATAACGGTTTTTCAGAATTCGCAAATCATTTGATCGATAAAGATCATACGTTCTGTCATAGCACCGGTGCTAACATCTTACATAAAAACGGGCATGGTAACAGACTAAACAATCTAGAGGCGCTAGAAATAAAAAAAGCTGTAAAAACCAAAAGTCATATACTTAATAATCAATTAGACATATCAAGCAGTCCTATATTAGGTCTGTTTCCAATAAACCCTTAAAAATAAAAATTCCCAGCGCTCCTTATCACCATGCCAGTTAATACTTTGTTTCTCCAAATTTATTATTATAACCCATTAGTCTACATAATTATCTTTCTGTTTTTCCCATTACTTGAGTACTTATGTTAATGTATTTTATGACCGTTTATTTGTTTGTAATATTTGTATCACGTTGTCTCCCTCTATATTTTGTTATATATAAGCACACATTATGTACTTCTTGTTTAGTATTAATTTGTACCCTGATGATGCTTAAGTTAAGCGAAACCGGTCGGTTCAAAAATTAATAAATCTCGTGGTTTTAAACAAAAAAGTATTTTATTTTATTAAATATGTCAAACCACAAAGTGATTGCTTTCTACAATAATATTAAAAGATTTGTTACAGTTTTTTTTTGTGATATCTCACAAGAGCCAGTTGAACTGTGATAACTAAAAATTAGTTTTAGTCATTTAAAGCAAGTCGTAATAATTATGAATAATGGTCATTTGCCAATGATGAAAATGATATGTTTTTAGTGAACGCAATAGCTATACCAAATAAAAATATGAGTCTGCAGATCTAATTTACAAATGATCTCAATTCATTATTAATGATTGGAGAAGTAAAAAGTTCTAACCAATTTAAACGAAACGTGAAACAGAAGACAAAGGAAATTAAAAGGGTTACGGTAGCAATTGGGAATCAAAAAATGTACAATATTACATTTTGATGGGAAGAACCATATAAAGTATTTCAATAA
Organism: Glyphotaelius pellucidus; assembly: GCA_936435175.1. Classification (NCBI taxonomy): domain Eukaryota; kingdom Metazoa; phylum Arthropoda; class Insecta; order Trichoptera; family Limnephilidae; genus Glyphotaelius; species Glyphotaelius pellucidus. The sequence continues at coordinate 31,929,475 of OW386544.1, forward strand.
ATGAAATAATTATTATTTAGGTCTTAATTTTTTTTTTATATAGTTTGTGTGAATAATAGTGTCTTAAAAAGAAACAAGTGAATTACCTACTAGAACTACCTAATGGAAGACAAAAGTTTAGTTACATTACGTTAGTTCATTTTACTAAGAAGGTACCTAGTGGTCATATATATATATATGGTACTTACTAGCTGGTTCTCGACATGCGTTGCAATGCGACATTCAAAGAAATTAATTGTTTCTCTCTGCATGTCCTTTCCCGTGCGTCCCAGTTCCCTTCTTGCGTCCCCTTCCCTACTCGCGTTCCCTTTCCACCTTCCCTGCCTTTCCTCGCCCCTCTCTCCTCTGCCGCTCCCCCGTCTCGCCAACCCCCCTCCCGCGTTCCATATATTCAGTTACAGTACATTTGGTTTTAAAAACAATTTTTTTTATATATAAATTTTCATTTTTCATACATTACAATTTTGTTGTATATTATAATTACAGTCAATCAAATTTGGTATCTAACATAGGTAACAATTTAAAATATCTATATTTCTTGATTCGATTCAAAATATTAGGCGAGCACTTCAAATAAATTCATTAATATTAAGAGTTTCGAAAATTGAATTTTGATTTAACAATCATTGTTTTGCAAAATGTCATTCTCAAATTTTGATGTTTTTGGCAGTTTCGCAAGAGTTTTTGTAATGATTAAAAAACTTTTCAGATGTATTGTCATGGGTGACCGGACAACTCGGAATGAAACCAACTCAGAACCATCTCAGGTCAGACATTTAGAGTGATAAAAAAAATTGTATTAAAAATTGATTCAATAGGTTACGTTAGGTTAGGGTTATCGGCTAATTTAAAATTATTTTTTTCATATCTTTTCATGACTTTTCAAGGAGGTGTTGAGTTGACTTTATTCTCAGTTGGCATGGAACCATTGTCATGTGTTTGTAATAATCCAGAAACCTTCGCGGGGGGTTAAAGAAGGTATTTTGAACGTTTCAAACATTTCCTAAACTCAATACATAGACTACTCATAACTCATTCCGTTTACATCCCCAAGCAAGCATATGCAAGCATATTTTGTTTATATATCTATTCGTTTATTTAAGAAATCATTATTTTGTAATAATCAGTTTTTCTAAAGCACTGAAAAACTTTCGTTTTTATAGTATTAATCACAATATTAATCAAGTACTGAAAAACCGTATTACTGTTTCCCGCTTACGCAAAATCGCGCCATTCTGTGTTCCGGTCACTTCGAAATTATTCTTTTATGCTCTATAAATAACAAGAAAGCGATTTAAAATACGATTGTTATCTCAAAGTGGGGACTGTTATTCAAAGAACTGCTCATAAATCATGATATCACAAACAAAACGGTCATGAAACCAAACATGTCTTTCATGACATACTTTGATAAAATCTTAACAATAGATAAAGCAGAAAAACCTTTTTCTGAAATAACATAAACTAGAACGATCATTAAATTTTCACTGCTTTTTCTGTCTTTATTTCCTAATTCAACTCGACTAGATATTTTCAGTTCCTAATGTTATTTTCTTGATATTTGTGATTTAAAAAAATTTACGGATTATAATATATTTTTTTACATTAGCTTCATACAGGAGGATCTGAGGAAAATAATTCCCCTAAGGGCCTGTATCATCTGTAGGGATGCTTAGTGGAGAGTTTTTTGGAAAGGAAGGAGATGAAGTTCTGGGGAGGAAAAAGGTGTGAGGGGTGGATATGAATCTGGGGGCAGTGTCTCCAGGAGTGACGGACGTATGAGTCCATCCCTCCCAGTGTGGTGCAAGGTGATGTTCCATTCTTTCCTGATCCGGCCTGCCACGCAGCTGGTGGATAGACGCATTTACCGCCAAAACCCGGACAAACCTCAGCCCTTGAACCTAGGCACCCCTGCTAAGTCATCAAACATAGCAAACCACTTGGAGTGACTTATGGCAGAGATGTTTGTTATCCAATAAATGGTTTCCGGGGAGGCGGTACCCCTACCCACCTCCCAAATTTAATTGGCTGATGTGAACCGAATGTTGGAATACCTAACATACATCAAAGATAATTCCATTATCTTTAATTTAATAAAACACATACAAAACTTAATTAATTCCACTTAATTTATTTGTGACTGTAACCGGTTTCAGTTACGGTCACAAATAAATTAAGTGGAAATAAGTTTTGTGGGTGATTGATTATATTATTAAAATGGAATTCCACCACAAATTGTCAGTATCAAAAATAGGTCCATTATTTTTGATGCACGTCAACTGCAGGGTCACGAATTTGGTACTTCCCTGGCTGGGATGTCTTGGCAAATAATACAATTTTTCAATGATTCGAGTTTAAACACCTGTGCTTATCACCATAGTTGCCGACGATGACATAAGCATTATATGAAAAACACTAATATTAAATTTAAAAACATAATTAGCTTAGGTGCAGTGGCGTAGCAATCGCCTAGCACACGGGGCAATCGTCGCGTCACAAATTTTTTGAGGCAAATATATCAGTTATTTGCCTTTTAATTTAATTTAATAATAGATGATGAATTAACCAACGTATGACTATTATCGGTAGTCGAGAGAATACAAATAAATTGTAATGTACAAAATTTATATTGAATACAAAAACTAAGTTTCTTATAGATGAATATTTAAGTGATTTGTGCGATTATCGCACGTCACAGGTTTTTAGGTTAAAAACAAATTAGCTTAATTTTAATGACTAGTTAATAAGTCCCGTATTATTAAATCCCGTTCCAGAGTGGAAGATACTTTCAGTATCGCTCTAGTGTAAGGCCACCATTTTGAATTGAAATGTTGCTTGAAATGGCTTTAGCCGTGTTTGGTGTCCAGATCTGAAGAGCCAGGAACTTCTCCACCTTCCTCTTCCCCATCTCCTTCCCCTCCCCGCTCTTTCCACCCCGGATGATTAGACTTTTGATAGTAACACGGTGATAAACCTCGGAACGGCGACTCTTGTGACGTCATGATTCGTACAAGCAATCATGGGCCGTTTACGTTTCATTCCGTTTACGCGTATTTTGAAATCAATAATTATGAATGAAAATATTAAAATTAAACATTTTTAATGCGATATTCATAATCAGAAAAATAATCTTTAAATCTTCCACATGTTTTTAGCAGTATACCTGGTTTGTGAAAATACCCCATTGGGGATGTTTTTGTATCACTGGCTCCAGGCGGTTATGACTCTTCTGACGCATTGATATAAACAAAAATGAAAAAATAATTGTGTGCAGTTCACACGCGATAGAAATGAAACCTTCAGAAAACTAAAGGAGACAGTAAAAAGTGGGGAGGCAACGAAGCATCGCACAAAGAGGAGACCGATAGGCAACGTAGTACCGCACAAAGAAGATTATTCTATCTCAATCTTTCGCAGGTAAAATCCTAAAGCATGTGTTTGTCTCTTTTTAGTGTGGCTTTTTCGTTTCAAATCACAATGGTGCTAAGAAGTTTTCACTTCAAAAATACAAATATAAATATATCCATTTTGTAGCAGACTCGCTCCGGAGCTTTAGACTTATGAAACAACGCCACTGTTCGGTTGCAAGTTTTCAGGTTAATTTTAATGCCTTTTATTAGTTAATTAATAGCATCGCGCAAAAATGTCGCGAGACCAAAAAAACATGATTCAACACTTATGTAAATACGAAAAGAGGCGAGGTGAATTATTTACGGAACAGCCCATTAATCTAGCCGTTATTTTATAAAGATTTCCAAAATTTACCGCGCCTTCAGCAGAAGCAGAATTTACATTGTTGTGTATTTTGAAGTTATCAGGGTAACATAATACCTTTGGGAATAGCAGTAATATGTTAAGTAGTTTATTCATAGCGTAATGTTGAGATTGTTGAGTTTATCTTCCGTCATCTCTGACTGCCGGAGTCTGACTGGGTCACAGTTTCTTATTTTATCTCTGTCACAGATAAGAGCGAACAAATACTATGTGACTGTAACGTTACGTTCCTTCGTGGTATCGTACTTCAACTGCTGGTTAGACTAGGAGTATCTATCTCTCTTGTACAAACAAATTAGTATCGCGTTTCATGGAAACAGTTATGTGGTCGTTGGCGTAGCATATCAAAGGTGAGGATATTGTAGCTTGTGGAGAGGATTTAATATCAAAACCACTCAAGTTGTGTAATGTTTGATTATGTTATTTGAACAACCGCCATGGATTAAGGCTTAGGGGTATGAAGTAACTTCGGATGTTGGCCGGTGTTTTGGTTCGATTCACAAAGTAACTAAGTTGAAATTATCAGTGAAAGTCATATTTAGAGTTTTTGTTGACATTATAGCTGTGATATACCACGCTTTAAGGGTCGCGGGAATGTTGGAATAATAACGCTTGGCGATTAGTGATTTGCATTTTTATTTACAACTTTAACTTAGCCACAAATAAAATTTCAACCGCGACAATTATCAGAAGGATTTTGATTGGCAGATGACATGTGTGATCTACTCTAATACAGAAACCGCAATGGCGCGTTTAGTAAGATTATCGGAGTTTCTCGAAATTCTGGTGTAGCCAGTATATGAAAAATAATGATACCACTACAAAAATGGTCAAGTCGCCACAACATTATAATTTGAATGAAATAGTTCTTAGTTTTGAACCACTTTATTCATAACACATAACAGTCAACTGGTTTCAGTTACAACTAGCCCTCTTCGGACTGTAATAATATTAAACTAACTTAAGTACAAACATCCAATAACATATTATATCAATGACATGTTTTAGGCAATTCACCCTAAAAAGAGTGCTTTGTGATCAATGACATAATAGTTCAATTTTAAAGCTGTTATATTTCTCCCCATGTAACCCCTGTTCTCCTCCCCCCTCTATCTACCACGCTTTGATGTTCTAACCCCCTTTATCATTTTTTCTCTCTCTCCTTATTGTTATCTCTATATACATATGTAACAGTCTGTACTTAACTAAGTTGACTTTATTACTGTCATGAAGAAGTTTAGAGTTTAAAAAAAGTGGTTTAAAACTACCTAAGCAATTTTTCATTTGAATTATTTTGCTGATTATTAAATTCGATTCACACGTTTCTAACCCCCTTTGTGGAAGGCGGTCAAATCGATGCAATTGCAATTTTCTTCAATTCTTTCTCTCGTTAGTCATTCACCTCCCAACCCCCAATGCTTCTCGCTTCGTATTTATAATTCCCAACATAATTAATCCCATAGTTTTGAAGTTTTCTTGAAGAATGAAGCTGTTTCAGGTGTTTTTACTTATCTTCCAGGAGGGAAAAGTTATAATTCAATCCCCAATCCCGAATAATGGTCTAAAATAATACATTTAAAATTAATTGAATGGTATTAATTTGCAGTATCCCTGTCAAACGAAGTAAGTGGGTACCTTCGAAGGCCAAATCCCGTGGACACTATTGCTCACTGTTGTCACATGAATTGGCAAAGTGTGCAGTGTGTCATGTTGAGATATTGAATACAAAGGTCTTATATCCCGCGGTGTTCCCCCCTATACCCGGGGGAAATTATCTTCCTCACGTGACGTCATACATCAACTAGGCCTATTGCAGGAGACGACTTTGGGGTTGCGGACAAACTATTTTTCTACTGACAACTAAATTAATTGTTCATTTTCTTTACAAGCGAAAAATATATACATATTATTATTGAAGCAGCAAAAATTCTCGAATGGGGATCTCTGCATCCACAAAGATTACATAAACCCTGAGAAAAATTATTTTAATTATTTGTTTTAATATTTAATTAAAATTAAATTTGATAGTTTTATTATCAAGTTCTGCAAGTATTTTATTATGTATTTTAATTACAGCTGTTTCGGTTTTCAAGATCATTTTCAAACAGCTGTAACTAAAATACATAATAAAATACTTGCAGAACTTGATAATAAAACTATCAAATTTAATTTTAATTAAATAAAAAAAAATAAATAAAAGGAGTTCTACGAATTAAACACAAAAACAATTAATAAATTAATGTTTGTTTCTGTCTTTATATGTACGTATGCTATGCGTTGCTAAACCATTCATCCGATTGCGATGAAACTTTGGGGATTTGATGTGCGCATGCCCGCGATTCTTACTATATACAGTAGTGAGTTCTGGCATCATGAAATTATGCGTTGCTAACAGTTCATCCGATTGCGATGAAACTTTGGGGTGGTTTCTATATATACTGGTGAGCTCTGGCATTATGAAATTTGTATAAAAAAATTGCAATAGGTGGCACGCGAGCTGTTTGAAAACTGAATGAATGTATGGAATGCAAGAGAGGTGAAGGGAACTCCGGAGAGGGGTTCATGGAACGAGGGAAGGCGGAGAAGGCAGAGTGGGAATGCCAGAGGGGAAGGGACTTGGGAGAGGAAGGGGAGGCGGAAGGGGAACGGGACGAATGGGAAAGGACACGCAGAGAGAAACAATTTCTTTATTAAGTGGCATAGCAACGCATCCGGGAACTCGCTAGTATCTTAATAAAACACCTGCTAAATGTCTATATTAGTTTGTTGACAGGAAAATAATTAAATTTTGCAGTGTTAAATTCGTTGTGTTATAACTTATTACTTATAACATTCAAATTTATTGCAAGGAGCAAGCCTGTTCGAAGACATTCCCAGAAACAGGTTAGGTACACGATATCAAATTAATTCATATTCCAAATAATTTAAACTTCACTCCGACTTGATATCATTTTACATCCAAAGAAAACGAAGGCACACAGCTGGGCTTCCTTGAAAACATTTTAAATTTGTAATTATTAAGTGATGAATTTTAATTGTTTTGAAATTTATTAATGAAGAAAGTTGAAGTTGTAGGTATTAAATAAAGTATAGAATGTGGATGAAATGGGGGTGGTAGATGAAAGTGTCTGGCTATTCAGATCTGGTCACAAATATACTATAATAATAATAAAGCTATAAATGGCGGTTACGAAATGGTGGTATCTCATCAAGATATCTTTCACTCAGGAAGGAGATGTGGACATTTTTTAAATAAAAACTTTTTAGCACTATTGTGATTTGAAAGTCAATGAAACGAAAAATAGCGACACTTAAAAAAGACAAACATATATATCTATATGATTTAGCCTGCGAGAGAATGAAAAAATCGGTCTCCTCTTTGTGCGGTGCGTTCCTTCCCACTCTCGTCTACTTAAGTTTTCTCAAAGTTTCACTTCTACCGCGTGTGAATTGCATACTCTGTTTTTTTTTAAATTTTGTTCTGTTAGTGATAGAACTCAAATAGAAAATATTAATATTGAAATTACTAATTTCGGTTAGGGATAGGAAAGTGCCTGGCTATTCAGATCTGGTCAACAAACACGGCTAAAGCCATTTCAAGCATCGTTTCAATTCTGAATGGTGGTCTTACACCAGGGCGGTACTTAAAGTATCTTCCACTCTGGAACGTGTCGCAAATGTACTATATATTATTTTAAATGGATTAATTTTTTTTTTACATTAACTCCACACAGGAGGCTCTGAGGAAAATAATTTCCCTCAGGGCCTATGTCATCTTTGAAGATGCTGTGTGGAGGGTGTTTTTGAGGAGAGGAAGGAGTGAACATGGGTCTTGAAGAGACCCATTGTTGTAGGAGGGAGGAAACACAGAGGACGGCAAATCGTTCCACAATTGTGAAATAAAACAAATTAATTAAAAAAAATTATGTGTCCACGCCGGAAATCGATCCCGCGACATTCGGATTGCGAATCAAGAGCTTTACCGCTAGATCACCGGCCGTCAAATATAATATCAATGAAATGAATGTGGTCACAAATCTTGTATTGTGCATTATGCCACAAAATAATTTAAATAAATTTTAATTGGCACATTCAACAAACAGTTCCCTTATACTCCCCAACGCTGGTTGGCGACGTCTGCCCAGCCCGTGGCTGGAGGCAGGGATGGCCCCGAGCGGCACCCGAGCCGGGTCGTTAGGCCGCTGCGTTGCAGTAACTTTATGACAGGTTTAGGGGTCGTTAGACAAAAATAAGCAGGAGATAATAGGGATCCTGCGCCCGCGGGCGTATGGCCGAAACCCATCTCTCCTACATTGACTCTGCCCTACAATTTGAGCACGTGTAATTTGAACCTTGCTCCGTCCGGGGTCGTCACTTGCCTATCGTATACAAATCGGAATTTAAAATAATCAGATGAAATTGAGTAGATGTTCTGATGGGATTCTATTAGCAGGTATACAAAAACATCGATATGTATGTTCGGGTCTTTTGTTGTAACGTATTTCGGCATATTTATTATTTACTAACCTTTACCCGCGGCTTCGCTCGCATGGTACCCCTTCTTCCACCCCCTACCCCTCCCCCCTCCCCCCTCCCGCATTCCACACATTCGTTCCCGGTACATTCAGTTTTCAAACAGCTCGCGTGCCTCCCAAATTTCACAATACCAGAGCTCAAAGAAAAAAAGAATTATCCAATTTGGTGCAGTCGTTCGGAAATTATGCGCGTATAAACATTTCGGAGATTCATAAATATAAACATCGTTTCCATGGCAACGATTTGTTTTCTGACGTTAGCAATAACTTGCTTTTGTTAGCGACAGAAAACGTATAATAAATATAATATATTAATTTTCGTAATTTCATAACGCCAGAACTTACCATAATATACAGCCTTAATTTCTCGCACATAATGTAGCTTTCTATTGGTGAAAGAATTTTTAAAATCGGTTTATTGGTTTAGGTGTGAAAGCGTAAAAAACACACTCATTTTTGCGTTTATAATATTTTATTTTATTTATTAATAAACGCCCTTTTCCGGGGCTTTTACATTTATAGCATAATTAGAAAAATACATATTTATTGTTCATAACTGAACTGCCTCAATAACAATATTTTATATTTATTCAAAGATAAATTGAAGATGTCCACTGACTTGGTATAATTGTTTCCCTCCATTAGTATTCTGGGCAAAGAAGAGTACATATGGTAGTTAGTCCCAGAATTTCTGCACTGAAATAAATCCTGACTTATAGTAAAAATTATTAGTATAGATATGGCTGTATTTATAGCACATTGGCAATTTCTTTGACGTTGAATGGGAATGTTAGTGTTAGATTTCCGCCTACTATAAAAGTAATGAACACGGATACATTTCGTTTGGCGATTTAAATGGTTATACTTGTTGTGTATTATATTAGAGGCCCTGCTGAAAACCAGATGCATTCTAGGAAAAATCCTGAATGTACAGCTGAGCAGTAATCTTTTTGTCAATAGAATCAATGATTACTAAACAAAATGTATTGACGAATTAATTTTTTATTATAATTAACTAACTAGAATGCCTAAATAGTAATTGTAAGGCATATGGATAAGTAGATAAAGTTATTCAGGTTTCAGGTAGGTAAAGATATTCTGGAGTGGAAGTTTTTTGCAGTAATGCACTTCTGGGGGTCATTCAGGGTTGAAACATTGCTTAAAATTACCATATGTTTCAACGGTGTCTGGAGTAAACGCAAGAGTAAAAAAAAAAAGCTAAATTAATTGTCACCAAAATGTTTTTTTCAATCAATCTAACCGCCTGTTTTACGTCACTTTTAACTTTTGCTTTTACTTTCCGAAAACCGATAGTTACTCTAGATCTACTCCGCCATTTTGACAGTTCTGTTGGAGGTGACGATGAATTCCTCATCCAACAGGTCTTGCAGCGAAAACCAAAAACATTTCGACCCCGTGTTAATAATATGGTTATTTGGACGCTCTCGAATTTTTGGCGTGGTATCGGATATCGAAATATCCCGTAAAATTTGTATTAAAAACATTCAAGGAGATATTTCAGCTACTGGAAAGCCAATTAATTTTTTTTCTGTGTAATGTCGTGAATATTATATTATATTTTTAAATATGCATACACATATTTTTATAGAAATAAAGCTGTCAGATCTTACGACGCGAAACAAAATACACCCGGATACTTTGACTTTGGTTTTCAAATTTAATTATGGTTGTCGTCAGCACCAAAAATTAATGTGGCCGCAATAACAATAATTACTTTACACTAACTATTACTTACTTCTAAGCCTCCGTACTAAGCGTTCAAGAAAGAAGAATATGGTTTGAAAGAGAGGTATGTAAATACGAATGTTAAGAGGAAGTGCGCTAATGCTAAAAAGGTTAATAATTAAATGAAAATTGTGAAAATATTTTATAAAATACCACTTGTTTAAAAGAGAGCAAAAATCTCTCGACAAATAAGTTACATTAAAGATACGCGATGAATTTTTTCATACCTATTTTAAAGTGTTTTTATTAATTTTCGGAGCATAATTGCTGTTTAACTATCTATATCATATAATTAGCATTTCGGCTCTACAAATGTGTAGATATTATCTTCGAAAACGACGTAAATCTTTTAGTAACTTAAAAACAAATGTTCAAGAGCAATATGTTATAAATCAGTGAAATTCGGAATTTGGGGCTTAAGAGACCTTCCTCTTCCTCTTACCTTTCCCCTGCCTCCCAAAATTAGCCTCAATCATAATACCGCAACCCTAATAACGGAAAGTAAACGAATTTTATCAATAAGTGTACATAAATAAATAATTGTCTCGTGAAAAAATAATATACAGAGATATTTTCAAAATAGCTTCGAAAAATAACGAACGGAACCCTTACCTCAAAATCGGTTCGCGATCTCCTGGTTGAGAACCTCTTTACGAAGGAATAGGTGCTTGGTCCTTTTTTATCTACGGTGTTTTCAAAAATAGGTATAAACGGAAACCATCCAGATAATATATCTGTTCTAGCTCGGAGCCATAAAAGCCATTTTACCCCATGATGGTGCGAAATGTCTCCATTATAATGCGACCGCCATCGGACAATTTATTTGGATTCGGTCCTAGTACTTTAGTACTCTCTGGGTACTGGGTCAGACTCGTTAGCACGCCTCCACTGCCTTTAGTAGCCCACATAAATCACGCTGCAAATTGTCATCAATTCGATATGGCAACAGATTGATGGATTAGGTTCGGAACCCGGGTCACATATGGCCGCTGGGAGCGTGTCAATATCTCGCTTGCTGCTTGGCTGAAATGGTCAATTTCGATATTATTATTTATATAAATGGAAATAAATGTCCAGTATTGGCATTTTTAGATGTGTTTTGGGTATCATGTTATCAATCATTCTATTATTCTTTGTTATTTCGACATGCTCTTCGATAAGAACTCTATCAAATCTGAGCTATAAGTTATAGGAATGTTTTTGAAGTGAAAACTTCTTTGGGACCGTTATGATTTGAAACTCTATGAATCGAAAAAGAGACAACCATAGGATTTAACCTGCGATAGAATGAGATAGTATAATCGGTCTCCTCTTTGTGCGGTGCTTCGTAGCCTCCACACTCTTGTCGTGAATTGCACACTCTATTTTTGAAGTGAAAACTTCTTTAGCACCGTTGTGATTTCAAACTCGATGAGACGAAAAAGCGACAATAAAAAGAGACAAACAAATTCATCTATAGGATTTAGCCTGCGAGGGAATGAGATAGAATAATCGGTCTCGTCTTTGTGCAGTGCTTCGTAGCCTCCCCACACTTGTCTACTTTAGTTTTCTGATGGTTTCAATTCTACCGCGTGTGATCTGTATACAATGTTTTTGTTTGGTACTCACCTGTACGTTAGTCTCGTCTGGATCCGGACTATGAGTGAGACTATGGCATACATAATCGGGTATGTTGATACTGAAGGTTGTGGGGAGGGAAGTAGATAGGGAAGATTTCAATTCTGGACGGTGGTCTTTCAGAGCGATTCTGAAAGTATCTCAGTGCCACTTAGGAAATTTAAAGTATGTAGGTTTTCATGCAAAATACTCGTAGAAAGTGGATCTCTGTTTGCCATAAAATTCAAGCCTATAAAGTTAAAGATTTGCACATGGAGCGCTTTACGAAGGGCTTATCGATTTTATACAATATTGGTTTTTGTCATGTTGTATAAAATCAATAGTTTTTGTATGTTGAATATTACCTTAATATTTTTTATGTGTTACTGACAAAGAACACACAATTTTAACAGAACCCAACTGAGATTAAATCAACATTTAGAATGCTAATGAAACACGCTTATAAGTGTGGATATTTTTTGTAATTTATTTAATTTTTTATTATTTTTTGAGTTAGTTTATACTACATGAATATAAACTTATAAGCACAATGTAACTCATTTGATAAATTTAAATATATTTACAGGAAGCATAACATTTCTTTTTAAATACTTTCATTCTGCCGCCCCAGGAACCTTTATTGCAGGTCACCCCAAGTGGTTCGTTACGTTTGGTGACTTAGCAGGGGTTCCCGGGTTGAAGTCTTACGTCTTGGAGGCCGATGCGTCTGCCTACCAACTGCGTGGAAGACCGGATCGGGAGAGACTGGTAGAGGGAGACCTTTTGATCTCTCCAGCAGGACTCTCTCGGAATATCGCCTTGCACCACAGTGGGAGCAGTAGATTCATACATCCGTCGCTTCTGGAGACACTGACCCTCAAATTGCTACCCACCTACCCCTCCTCTTACATTTTCCTTTCCAGAGCTTCCTATCCTTCCTTTCCTAAAGAAACCCTCCACACGGCATCCCCAAAGGCCTTGAGAGGAATTATTTTCTTCACGGCCTGTGTGGAGGTAACGTAAAAAAATACGGTCAAATATAAAATAAGATGAAAAAGTTCTAAATTGTTTTAATATATTATTCTAATGGATTTCTTCCATATCAGTATCAAAAACAGTAGCATTAAATAATTGTCATAAATTATTTATTTATAAGAGAGGAATTTCTTAAGAAAACCAGAGCACAAAGTTTAACCATTATTTTTCATAAGTAGCAGCTAGTTCTTTTTAACATGAAAAACGGGCCTTAAACGACATGAGAATGTATTTTAACAAAACAATGGGCTGTTGTTTATCGCATTCCGCAGCTAAAACACATAAAATCCGCCCCCGTTGTAATAATTTGGTGGATTTGCGGCTGGTTTTACGGCGGAAATATTTTGAAAATATTGTTTGTCCAAAGAGAAAAGAAAGGTTTAAAAAGTTGGAAAAAATAACGGATTAATATTAATTTTGTTTTCACTAAAAGCTTTGACGGGAAGCTCTAATCCTTGTTGCTATAACACCTAAAATATTAGTCCTTTCAAAGTCGTAAAGGAATAGCATTGGCACAAAGAATACTAGATGAACTAGATGTTGTACCTGATTGGTTACATCCTGGAACGGAAGAAAGAAAAAAGGAGAATGTTGCAGGATTTTTCAAAGAAATAACAGGGTACTAAGAACTATGAAGAAAACAACGTCTTACGTTACGAAGAAAAGGCAGCATTGATTCCTAACGTGTTAATTGCGTTCGACCCAGAATTATTTAATAACTAGTGGGGTACCTGGTTTGGTTCAGGGAGTTGATATGAGATTGAACTGACGTTCGAACTCACGACGGATCTTGTTTTATATACCCCTACCAATGGGTAGCCCCACCCATACAAAAAAGGCTTCGAATGGTCCACAATGTACCAGAACATTCCACAAAATTTGAGAGTGTTCTGGAATGTTCTACAATGATCTAGGATGTTCCAGGATATTTCCGAACGTTTCCGATCCTACATTCTTACTGTAAAATTACACTTCTGCTCGTTTAAATGTTTCTATTAACAGACTCGCGCGTAGATTCCTTATTAAATTTAAACCAGTTTTGTGTTTGGAATGCAAAAAAAATAATCGTTCCGCGGCTCCATCTCATAAGGCTAAGGCTGAGATTGAGTAGAGGTGAAATTGCAATTGATGTCTGAAGAGCCGAAGAGCCGCAGAAGCCTATGCAAAGTGCCACGTACAGCTCGCGAGCCGCAAATGCTGACCCCTGCTCTAACACAACAACCAATCTAGTACATTCCGAATCATTGGAAACAGGAATAAACATCCAAAGTGTTCCTTCCCTCTGTTATTTTTCCAGAAAGCTCGACTGCTATCGATTTGCAACACATGCACATAAACATCACCCACACCACCAGCGTGCGAACAGAGTAGAGTAGGTACTGCACACTGCACATGCACACCACTTACATGCACTGTTGCATTAATAATCCCTCACTGCTACTCGTAGTGCAGTTTCCTTCGCATTATTCAACCGCCTACTCATTGCTGCTGTTGGTTTCCTAATGTAAGCTTTACTAAAGAGCTGGCCCTAATGGCTTTCACTTATTTGGAGGGCGTAATGTATAAAGAAACCGCGTGAGACTATGATTCAAATCATGTCTTTTTTAAAACTTGATGCATTAACTTAACTTATTTTAAAACATTATTTGAAAATGTGGGCCCCACTTGATACTTTAACCGTGCTCAGTTCCCCTTTTAAAATTTAATAAAATATTAAATACGAATTTAAAAATTTGTGTAAAATTACGTTAAACTTAGATAATTATTAATGAAATTAAAATACATAATATGTAAGTACTTACACGAAATAAAATAAAATAAATCGTTTTTGTAATGGGATCGTATGTAACGCATATATATATTTTATTCTGTTGCGTTATAACATTTTTGTAGTACTGTCTGTTTTGTTCTTTAATCTGTCTTTTAATTTTGTATCTGAAATTTTTTTGTTTCCTTCATTTTTGTAAGAAGTGTCATTGTTCAAAGTTTGTGAGTTTTTTTATGTTTTTTTGTACGCTAGTCTAACTAGTCTATGAATGACAGTTTTTGTTTTTTGAAATACGTTTTTTTGGTAAAAAATGTAGTTTAGTTTAATAGATAGCCTATCGTCGAATTTGTACACTGATTAGTTTTGTGAACGTTTTTGATTTAAACAACAATTCTTAAAATACGTAGTCATATCGTTTGGTCCATTGCATTTAATAGTAGTTTTTAATACATTATTATTTTGGGATTTGCCATTCATTAGCAACTATTTTAATTGGAAACGTTTTCCATGTTAAATTTTCGATCGAATCGAATGTTTAACCCAGCATTGCCTACTTTGTTAGTACCTGCTTTGTACCGATCTGTCCAGTTTTTGCTAACATCTATCGTCCGGTATTGGCATACAATGTTAGGCATTTGTGCCCTTGACATTTTACTTGGACTTTCTTATGCTCTCCGGACATATTCTTCAAACAAATTCACACAAATCGAAAATCTCCAAAACGATTCGCAACTTAACAAATCCCCCTGTATTTGTACCAGGATACAGACTAAACGGTGCACTCGTGACCACATCCACAATGGTATTCGTTGAATGCTTCTTACTATTGTTACAGAATTCAACACTTCCAAAGCGATTTATGGTCGAATAACTAACTGCCTTGAAACTGTACATGCGACAGGGATTCATGAATGCACTGGCGGATACGCATAAAACATGGTATTTAATGCAATCTGGTGCAAAGTGTTCACACAATAATTACCGGTAACCAGAAACACCCGCCTTCACACCAAATGACAAATAACTTCCTCGGGCCTTTAGAAACACTCGTCTGGGCCACCTAAGCTTGTTAAACAAATTAGATATTTTAGGGATCTCGAAAATTTGAAAAGCTTTCTATTACCTACCGACAATGCGAAAAGTATTAAAAAACCATTCCATCCTTTTTTGGCACTGTGTTATAATTCAACATTTTCAAAATAATCGATTTTTTAGTTTGACTGCCTCAGGTTAAAAATGTTATGTATGTTTATTTACGGACATTGCCAGAAAACAAGTAGTAAATTATAATACATCGTCGTACTTTCTCCACAACCAGCGCATACCTAAATTATTGTGAGTGTTCTACTATGTCTTTTTGAGAGCATTTGAACACTTTTGGTGATCGCAGAAAATTTTTGCACCACTTAATATCCAACTGCCGAAAAAATAATGAGCGTGAAAAATAATAATCGTCCTTTCAATACAAATTGTGAGTGTTGATTACGGAGCCATGTTTTCATAGTTACGGAGTATGTTCAACCGTGTCGAAACAGTTAAAACCATCATGAGCTCGCGTGTTTGATGAACCAGTGAAATTTAGACAAGCGAAGAAAGAAAATAGGCTAAGTCGGCACTCCTTGATTTTTCCCATTCTTTCAGCTTTGCGGGTAGCTCTTAAAGTCCCCAACGGAGCACGAAACTTATTTTATTTTATTTCATTACATAAAACAGGCATGATACCCAAAAATCTCCCTACGTTGTTGTTTAGATACGTAAGTAAGAAAAATAATTAGCTAAATGTGAAAAAGTATTGTTAAACAAGAATGGGTAAAAGGCAAAATCCAAATAAGTCCATAAACAATTTGTTATTGGAATCTGTGCTGATGGGACACTGATTTTGTAGATGCAATTTTTTTTTTCATATTATTTGATCAATATTTAGAAGGACTCGTAAGGAGCGCTGCATGCTTATTTATGATTATATAGCTAAGCGCACGTGAAGGGAAATAACACAAAACTGCGCTGTACACATATTACGTTATGGCTTCATCACGATATGATTAATGATTAATGACGATTAAAGGTTTTAATGCGTCATTAAAAATGTCTATTTTATTATTAGACCAATAAATAGGGTTATAATTTTTTAAATGTTCGCGGTACGTGGGAGTAATATCCTGTACTAGTGTGGCAGGCTTTAATATAGAAAAAAGTCTTTCATCCTCCTTGTTGATTTTCTTAATGGTGTTTTGATGTTAATTTGAGATAAAATGTTTGGTTTGTAAACTGATGCATATATGATATTGTCTAGAAGCAATACATCAGAAAGTTTACGTTATAAATTAACTTTTTATAAATTCATAAGATTGGCGCGAAATTTGTCCCATCCTATTTTTCCAATAATTCAAACCTCGGTGTAGGCCTCAAAGACCTGTTTAGTTTGAAAAGGATTGTGTTAAATGTTGTGTTATATGATGTAAAATGTAAACAGTTATATGATAATTTTGAGAACTCTTTTGAGAAGTGTTGCTGGGACTCATTGCCATTACCGCAAATTCAAATCTTCACCAAATACCCAAATATCCAAACCGACTGACTAAATTATCTAATCCCTTGGCTCTTGACTACGAGGCCGTGGACTCATTGGTTTGCTCATTCGTACGTCCTAGTCAAGTCGTAAGCCTCTGAGCAATGGACTATAGCTGGCTGCATGCACTTGGTGTTATCTTAACAAATCGCCAAGCTGAAGAATTGATTATAACACTTAGTATGAAGATCACGCTCCGAGTGCACTTGGTGTCGGTCCTCAGGGACTGCAAACACGGAAAGGAATTTTTATTTCGTTTGAAGATACTAGCGTTGCAATTTCCTATAAACAGTACGGAGTTAATACACAGTTTTGTTATTGTCTTATTTCTGTTGTATTTCTTGTCTTCCTAATCTTTCTTGTCTCTCTTGTCTTTCTTCTTTCTTGTCTTTCGTGTCGTTCTTATCTTTCAAGTCTTTCTTGAATTTCTTGTCTTTCTTACATCTCTTGTCTATCTTCTTTGTTGTATTTCTAGTCTTTCCTGATTTTCTTTTCTTTCTTGTCTCTCTTGTCTATCGTATCTTTCAAGTCTTTCATGTATTTCAATATATGTCCTCTGAGGACTATTGCTGGTATTCCTACATGAACTTTATATAGATTGTTGTATCCAAAATTGCTTACGAATTACACCTTCAGATGCATTTCTAATCGACTGTAAACACTAAAAAAACGATACGAGACGAAATGGTGTTGGGTGGAATTGGGTGATAGGAAAGAACAAGGTATGAACGGAAAATGGATGACCAATCACTTATCTAAGATGGTCAAATTCTTTCTTTTTATTTAAAAACGAGATTACGTACACGAAAAACACCAACAATATGCTTACAAGGTAGTCGTCATCATCCTTTTAAACACGTAAAAGCTTTTTTTTGGGTAAATACTTAAAATATTTTAGGAAAATTTGAAATAAACATGTTATCAGGTGACGATCTCTTCTTCTACTTTTTTCTTTTGGCATCTAAAGCTTACTTGCGGAAGTTTATTTAAATAGCAACAAAATTTAATATTTTAGTAAAAAAAAATTACTTTGCTGTTGAAATGAAACAAATGCTTTGTTTTTTCAAGTAATTAAATTGAATTTATTCATCGACCGCTTTTCGCTTATTTTAATAACACTGCTTGTTAATTAAACACTTTAATTATAAATTAAATTTGTGGTCGATAAAAGTGTTTGTTTCATTTAACAAAAATAATTTATGCCAATTTATTTATCAAGGATTTCCCAAATATCGCCACAGAATATAATAAGATATACGTCGTCAATGAATGAGAAAGGGTTAACTGTATTATTAAATATACTCGTATGCTGGTTCTTGTCCATATCAAACACGTCGTGGTCAAAGGAAAGTCAATTCCACGCCATGTAACTATTAAATGTTAATTTTCAATAGCCAACTAGAAGATAGTAACCATGCTCGCTTGATTGTCATTTAATTAGTGATGTTAGCATTAGGTCCGGTGGGGTCCCCGGGGGGCCGCACGAGCGATGTCCCCGGGCCCACCTTTGTAACCCCTGCCTTGAGGGAATAGATAATGCTTAATCACGTCCTCTCCTCTTCCCTCCAGCCTACGCTCTCCTCTCACAAGTGTGAGTGCAATTGAATTACTTCATCAATATTGCAGTACAGGTTATGCGGACATTTTGCATGTCTTTCGTTTAATCTGCATTATAATCAGTGTTTTACTGCATTCAGTTGTTTATCACCTGCGCACTTGAAATAGAATGCTGATGGTGATAATTAAGGACTTGGCTAAAGTTCACTGACTTATCATATATTTGCATTTGGCTGGATTGTCATGAGTGGATTTTAGATTTATTTAGACCAAAGTAGGAGACAAATGGCTTGGCTGCGAAATGTACGAGAGTAGACCGGTGTTAGAAGTGTGGAGGAGCTATTCCGGGTAGCGCAAGATAGAGATACATTTTCCAGAGTGATCAGAAGAAGAAAAAGAAGACCAAAGTAAAGCGTATCTTAAAGTTGCCTGATGAAAAACTTAAATTTTATTATTTTGTTAAAAAAAGTTACCGGCAAAAATTTTGTAGTATCATCCGTATTATAATATCATATAATAGATTACTGAGGCGTACGTATGGTAAAAGTAAGTATGTTCGTGTGAGAAATTTGGAGATCCGCAAAGTATGCAACGCTGATGTAAGCGTAATGTCAGACGATTTGAGCATATAGAGCGAATGAAAGAAGAAGGTAGTGTAAGAAGAATATATGAAGCAAATGTGAATGGTAGAAGAAGTCGGGGACGCCCGAGGAAGACATGGCACGATCAAGTGAATCATATACTTTTTTGTCGGGTCATGTCAAGAGCCAGAATAATAGAAGAGTATGTATGAGATGATGTATGAATGTGAATGAGGCAAAACTGTGTGCCAAGATCGAGTTGTTTGGCGGTTCGTCCTCTCTGCCTACGGCGTGATGGTTAGTTAGTTATTTAGGTAGATAACAAAAAAATACATTTCCAAAAAATTATAATTCCAAAATAGTTAATGATTTATTGAAACTAAAATATTGATGTTATGAAGCTCCATAGACATTGCCTGCTTCACTTTGTGGCCTGGTGGTCTCCGTTTTATACTTTCATCCCATCTCAACTGTCGTTCCTCCAGCTTACTATATATGTCCTTGACGTCCAGGCTACCACGAATGCGAACTCTTAATTTTATCTTTTAGTGATACTCCTGCCGACCATCTAATCTAAGCATTCGCATTTCTGTTGTTTCGAGTTGTCTTGAGTAGGAGTTGTACATAGTCCAGCATTCGGAGCCATACATTATCGCGGGTCTAACAATAGTCTGGTATATCTTTCCTTTAAGTTTTATAGGAATTTTCAGGTCCCAAAAGATTCCTGTTACGGATCTAAATTTCATCCATCCCACACCTATTCTATAGTCGACATCCGCTGCACATCCTCCGTCTCTGTGGATGAGTGAGCCTAGATACATAAATTAGTCACAATTGGCTAATGACACCCACCTTTCTAAAACCATCTATTTCTTTAAAATTATTTCCACTCTCCCGTTTACCCTCGCAAAATCTAGGTTTACCTCAAAATCGTTACGTTAAATGTCTCTTATCATTTTTTGATTTTATGTCCGGGTTAAATCTTCTCCACAGGAAAAACTAAACCCTTCCACACACTTTTCCACAAATGATCATCTAGTCAATCCACGCTATGCAATTGCACTATAAAAGTATAATAAATGCAAAAAAATACAAGAACAACATGTCAACCTACCAGAGACCAAATGGGAAAACAATTCAACGACTCCAGATATTTTCATATCAGAGGGTTCGGCTCGGTAGAACTCCTAACTGGATCGATAAATCGTGCTGATCCCTCAATATAAATATTTAGAAAATTTTTCGTAATCCTACATGTATTTAAAATGACTAATTTTTTCATTTTTATATATAGATTCTTTGACAAATCTAATAAGCCTAAATATAATATAATATTAATTAACAGTGGTTTTAGTATCCATTTCTCAATGTTTCATGACCACCATTCACCCAGTTCATCAATGTCATTGATAATTGAAGACAATCATACCTACTAAAAGATTACGGGTTTTTGGGAGTGGTCCTCGCATGTCCAAGAGTTGTAAATAGTAACGGAATTAAGAAAGCAATAAAATGATCACAGCATCCCACCTCCGGAGAATGAGTCAATAGCAATCAGAGATTTCAATCTCGAACACGATTGATCATTTCTCAGTACACAATGATATTATTATTTATATTGATTTGATTCATTGGGCCTTAATTAAGACACAGGCAGTGATAAATCACTTTAAAGAACGTCTTAAGGCGGGCACTTGCAGTAAACAAAAAAAAAACATTCAGGCCCACTACTGAAAAGTTTTATTATTATTGATGAGGGAGTAATTTCCTGGAATTTAACTAGACAAGAAAGTGTATGTTGGATGGAACCAATTTAATAAGTTATGTGTTGATGAACGTTATATAAAGGAGTTTGATCGAACGGTGTTTGTAGATGCCTCTGGAAAAAATAATTGGGCTCAATTAAAAATACCTCTTATTGAAATATATTGAAGTCATGCAGCGTTTATGATACCTGCAGTTTGTAATGTTATCTTGGTAAGGTTTTCATAAACTTTACAATAATTTCTTCAAACACAGCTAACTTATTTTGTGGCACCATTATAATTCAAATTTAATAAAATATGAGCTTGGTTTTAACAACGTTTATTGTTTAAAATTGATTCAAAGAAGACATGCGATCATTTAAAAATAATAATAAAATACAATCACAATTTGCCAAACATCTCTTAGATAAAAAATACGTTTAGTTATGATAACAAGCAACTCCTTTACAAACACAAAATAAAGGACGCAAACTCAATCTTTTGGAGCGTTGGACATTAATAAAAATTCTAATAATCCGAAAGCGATTTTGATAAAAGAACAAAAAAATATAATTCGCTCACCGCTCCCAGATTTGTTGAAACCAATTTCAAAAACTTAATTATTTTAGAAAATAAACATATAAGTCATCATTTGGGAATAACTCACAAAATGATAAGAATACGTCGTTACGTATGATGTCGTCACCTTCAGTCAAATTTAAACAATGCAACTTTGCAAACAATGCAACAACAATTGGGGAAACTTTAAGAGGATAATAACCGTTTATAATTTCAGTCATTTTACTCAGAAATCAGTAAGGGTGTAGGTAATAAAAATAAAAACCAAAAAAAATTTTCATCGTAAATACCTACCGAGAAATTAAATAAATATGTTTTCTAAGTGGTGTGACCACAGTTTGATAAAGCCTTCAGAAGGCGAAACAGCTTATTTACCAACAGAACTTGTTTTTGTAAATTGAATAATAATATTATTGATATTATAAAATAAATTAAAATTAAAAATGGAGTTTTACAAATTAAACTTGATAACAATAAAAATAATTAAAATCCTTCAGTATTTTTTACGTTCCACAAATTTAGAATGCTTTGTTTCACAAACAAAATGTAATACTGCAAGTAAAAATACAATCTCCTGCGAGACTAAAATAAAATAAAATTCTCGTAACTTCAAAGACGAGTAATTAATAATTTGAATTGCACAGTTGTTATATTTAAGATTGAAATTTCGTAATA
This sequence comes from Glyphotaelius pellucidus, assembly GCA_936435175.1. NCBI lineage: Eukaryota > Metazoa > Arthropoda > Insecta > Trichoptera > Limnephilidae > Glyphotaelius > Glyphotaelius pellucidus. The sequence continues at coordinate 31,951,635 of OW386544.1, forward strand.
CAAAGGGAGGACGCAAGAAATTGCTGGCTTACTGCACAAGTTTCGTGTTTATACCGTCCAACAAAATGGAATTACACAAATAATGCAGTTCCTGGCAAAACTTTCGAGAGTTTCTGTTGTTGTTTTGGCTCTTAAAGAAATGGCCCAAATATATTGCAATGGAACTGCCGCATGAAATCTGGCACAAAATTAAACTAAACTCTTCGACCAAGTATATCAGGTCAATGACTAAACTAAACTATCAGGTGTCAAATATGTATAATGATGCTTTCTCGTGGAAATTACTCGATGGAGTCGAACATATCATTTTATTAGTATCAGATCATTAATGCTAGAGTTCTCTTTTTTGTTCCATTGTAAAGCCAGGGGAAAGGCGTGCGTTGTATTGTATGTACTGTTGGATTGACCTTGTAAGGCGAGTCAAGGAAGAAGTAAAGTTTGAAAGTATTTGCTAATTTGGTCTCGAAGACCCACGGAGGAAATTTAAATATCGAGATATCTCTTTTCACAATAGTTTAAGGAAGTCTGTTTATTGTTTTTTTAAAGGGATATGCAATAATGTCATCAAGATCCACATAGTATATGAGATCTAATCATTGAAGATAATGTTCACTACTCTGAAACGAAAAATGCGAAACCGAAAATACACGATGACGCGTATTGAAAAAGTGTACATATTTAACCAAGCCACTATTTAGATTGAAATTTAATTCGGATTGAATCCTACAATCATACACGAAGTAGCAGTTAAAAATATGCGTTAAGAAAAATTAAGGTAATGATACTATCTTTTAGTTGAAGCATGATACAGTTAAAAATTACGGAAGTTGATACGGATCGATTTAGCTCAAAGGTAAGGCAGAGGTCCCTGGTTCAATTCCCAGATGCGATCGAATCTTTTGCTGTTCTGCATATTGTTTTTCTTTAATAATTTATTTATTCCATTCCATTAATTATTTAGATTAAAATTTGGGTGGCGGAATACCGCCGCCCCGAGAACTTTTATTGGATAACCAACACCTCTGCCATAGGTCACCCCAAGTGGTTCGCTACGTTTGGTGATTTTGCCCGGGTTCATGGGGTGAGGTTTGTCTAGGTCTTGGAGGCGGATGACCAAGACACACTGAACCCCAGATTCCTACCTAACCCTTAAACCCTTTTCCTTCCCAGAACTCTCCTCTCCTTCCTTTCCTAAAAAAAACCCTCCACACAGCATCCCCAAAGATGACACAGGCCCTGAGGGAAATTATTTTCCTCAGGGCCTCCTGTGTGGAAATCATGTAAAAAACAACAACAAAAAATCCACTTTAAAAAAAATAATAAGAAATTAAAAAAAAATAAAAATTAGCAAGAATTCCAAAAGCCATTATAATATATTACCATCAATATAATATTTATTGTGAGTTTTGTAATATAATTTTCATTTATTTAATTATCCAAGATGCTATACTTTTTATTCCAAATTTTTTTTAGTTTCCTCAGAAAGATGTTTTAATAAAAAATCTTGGGCGTATATTTTACAAAGTATGTATATTTGGTAAATTCGTCGGATAAAAGAGGCAGGTGTCCAATTTAATCTTTGGAATAGAACCTCACGCCACCGCGTTTAGAGATTGGGGTACCCATTTAAAGTTGAAGGAGTTTGGGTTAGAGATTTCTGAGAGTCCTGGTGGACCTTCGATGAAATATTTATGAGCCGTAGTAGATTTAATAGGATCTAATGCATCCCGGATGATGCTCGATCAATCTCAGGTTTGTGGACTTCTGGAGGCCGAGAGACCGCTATGAATTATTTATTCCACCGAGTCGATGTTTTGTTGCCTTGCTTTGTTCGTTGAGCGCAGCTTTTATTGATTTGAATAATATTAACTCAATTTAATTTGAACCCAGATGGTTTTAATTATGTATTGATGGAAATAATAGATTTGTAAAGCACCCTTGATAATAATTCCTGTTTTTGTTAAATATCATCTAGAAAGCGCTTTGCAAAGCCAGAAAATTACAACGATTTACCTCTTCAGTATCTGTATACTTTGCGAATTAGAAAAGATTTATTGGTTTGTACATATGCACACATGAACATGTTTGTGAAAAGATTGGTCTTCTTAGGTTAAACTGACAAAGTTTGCACAACAAGTAACTCCAGTGAAAAATATTATGGCTTTAAAAAAATTTGTTCATATAGACCAATACACGCTGATTCTGAATATATAAGTTTTATTACATAATATTTAACGTAGAGTTTTTAAAAAAATATTAATAACTCCATTTTAAAACGTGTCATTAAAACACCCTATTGCTGGATTTTGGCGGCGTGACGTCACCGCGCCGCGTCACATGGGTCAAAGTTGTAAAGAAATCAATAGAAATGTAAGACGGAAGCCGTTCGGCATTCCGTTTTATTGGTTTATAAAGAATTGGACATATAATAGTTTTTGTTTTTATTGAAACATTATTTAGGCCTAAATAATTCAGTATCAAAAATAAAGTATCTCTATTAGTTTATTTATATTATTTAAAATATTCAAAAACTTTAACTGTACAAAAAACGATCGTACTGCCCAGTAATGTATATGAAAACGCTCCAATGCTGAAATTCAAAATGGCGGGAGTCGAACAGCTGATTCCAGTTCCCTACAAGATTCATACTTCGGTTAGTCATGATGACATCACACTAGATTCGGTGGTTTTCGGGGGATCTTGAAAAATTAAAACTTTGACGTTTATTTTAACTATTAAAAAATTATAGAAAAATAAAAATAAATATGCAGTTATTTAAGTTAGAAGGTCATTATTAATAAGAAAAAATAAAAAAAAATTGGACTGGAATTCTCTATTGCACAAGTGCTAAAAAAAAAGAATGGTAGTGCTAACGGTTTTCTTTGAAATATGGTTCTCAGATAATTTTTATAGAAATTATTTGACTTTTTAAGGATTAAAACACCTTTTATCTTTTTTACACTTTTTTTATCAATGACCGAACCGATTTCATGTCACGACGGGTATCTTCAGACTGATGAAACCGTCTGGAAGTGAAGGCAATTAAGTTGCTTTAATCCTACAAAAATCGTTTTTTTTTTGTTTAATTTTGTTACATCGGAACAGCTATAAAGGTGAGGGGTGGGTAGGAATCTCGGGTTCAATGTGTCCAGGAGCGACGACGTATGAATTCATTCTACCAATTAAACTTAAAAAAATAATAAAAAAAATACAAAGGAAATATAGTATAAACGAAAAATTCTCACGAAGTCAAAGCCTGTGCTTGGGATTTATAATAATTTTTAACATACTTCTGTGATTTAGGATTTTAAAATTACAAGTGAAATAATAAATACTAAACGAAAAGTATTAGTTTTCTAGGAAAAATTATATAAAATGGAGTCATAAGCGAGATAAAATTTAAATAAAGATAAAAAAAGGTACACAAAATACCAACACAAAGTTAAAATAGAATTCCGTCATATACATGAAATTCATTAAAAAAAAAAAATTGAAAACTTTAATATTCATTAAAGGTTTCACAATTTTAGAAATAAAATGTGGAAATTACTTTATAAAAAGAAGAATTTGGCTCGCAATTCTGCTTTCATCTGTTGTCAGTCCTATGTTGATATTGACTATTTCATCCACTAAAAAAAATATTTGCATAATTTGTTAAGCATCGTTTTTTTTATTATTTGTGTTCCATACTGTTCCACGCCAACTAAGAATAAAGTAAACTCAACACCTTGAAAATTCATTAAAAGCTATGAAAAAAATAATTTTAAATTAGCCGACAACCCTAACCTAACGTAACCTATTTAACCAATTCTTTATATATATTTTTTATCACTCTAAATGACTTTTCTGAAATGGTTCTGAGTTGGTTTCATTCCGAGTTGACCGGTCACCGTTTCATATCAACTTCACCTACATGGCCTATGTCGTCTTTGAAGATGATTTGTGGAAGAAAGGGTTCAATCCGGGTCTTGAAATTTGAAATCCAAGGACACAATTCCACAGCCATTATTTGAAGATGGACAAGGGAGAGTGTTTTGAGGTTCATGGTTATTTTAATCGTTATCATTGTTATCAAAATGCCACAATTTAATCATTAGATAGATAAAAACCACTAACAATATTTGCAAAACACTCCAAAAACAGTTAGATATTAAATCAAACGATGCACAGTAACAACCGTAATTAACAAACTTCAGATTGAAACACGAACTTTTATCTTTAGGAAATATAACAATACAATCGGCCATGAATCACGCCAATGACCTTTAAAAGCTTGCTATTATCAAAAAGTTCATCATACTCCATTGCAAGTTGCTGTCTCTCCACCGCCACCGGCAAGAACAGACTTACGAAAGCCAAGGGGTATAAGTTCAGTTAAGCACTCCACTTTCCGAAATGAATGATTATAAAGGTATTTAATGTTAATGTAAGTGCGGGCAATATCGTGGCATGATTATAACTGGGAATCCGATTGTAGCGGAGATAGGATTGTTCTCGTCCCGGTCGATCAGGCGAGGAAGCGATGCATGCAAATGACTTGAACTTCTCTCCATGGGAGGTGATCAACTCTTTCTTGTGGACTTGGGACATTCGTATGCTAACTAAACTAACTCTTAAGCCATTACTCCGCATGAGTAGGCAGATGGCTTGGAAAACTACACAACTCTATCCTGACATACATTCTAACCTATTATTCCTACGATAAGTTTTCTTAGATTAATTGTTGTTGGTTAATCAATCATACGATTTACTAATAATAATAATTGTATATTTTATCCTCCGTTTTTGTGAAAAATCACCCATAAATGTGTACAAAAATGCATTGGTCGACCGAAGGTTCGGTTTCGACAAGTTTCAGCAAAAAATCTAGTTTCGGCATCAGTTTCGGTTTCGGCAAGTTTTGGCAAAAAAATCTAGTTTCGGCATCAGTTTCGGTTTCGGCAGAAAATCTGTCGAATCTTTGGCCGCCTCGAAACATTTCATGTATATATAAAATTACATTTAACACGTGTAATAAAAATGTCGTGACTGTAATCGCAAATAAAATTAAGATACTCACATAATGAGGTCCTTCTTTTATAATGTAAGTGTTGATTATTGATATTTTTTTGTTCCAAGAAGTAGTTGACATGTTTTGTAAATTTTTGTATATTTTTTTTTGTTTGATAGCAGTAATAAAAAAAAAATATATATATATATATTTAAAAATATATATATTTTTTTTAAAGAAAGACAAACATTCCCGGGTTATGAATAAGCCAACAATGTTTGAAAATCTCTTACTACCACCACAGAAATCCGAAAATGTTGCTTATGTTGTGATGGAGGACTTAGCCAGCCGAGGAATCGAACACGGGACACCCGGGTGAAACCCAAACGCGATGTCCACTCAACCACTGACCAGACAATTATTGTCTTTTGTTTCATTTAACACGTGTTAAACTGTCTGTATAAGTGTAAAAAATACGCTAAATTGATTAGCATGTCTAGCATGTCTAAAATAGTTTCAGTTTCGGTTTCGGTAAAAAGTCCTTTTTCGGTCGGATACTACAAATGTGACGTCACAGTCTAGAAAGTATAAGCTTGGAGAATATACAATATCGCACGCAGAGACTACAATGAAAAACACGTGAATTTTAGAACCGTAGAATTTTTTTTATAAAATAACCAAACAAAAATATTATTTAGTTATTTACATTTCAATAGTTACAGATTAAAGTTATTAATTTTCGAGAAATCAACAGTTAAAATTTTTTCAGTTTTGTGCATGAGTAATATAGTCAAAATAAAATCAATTACGGATTTCCTCCTTGTGACTTTTCCTCTAATAGGACAGCTTAATAAGGAATAAGAAATAATTAAATTTATAAGCAACGAATACGAAGTCAAAAAGTCCAAATATTGTCGCGAACTGTAAAAGCTTCTTGCATTCTTTTCGGATCGTATCATCTGTACTTCAATCTTTATTTTTCTGGAAATTGCAATAATTAACATGCTGATGCATATCATGGACGATAGATACATTGTTCTATAAGAGAGTAACTGTTGGTCACCTCACTGTATGAACGACTGAGAACAATGTTATATAAATCAAAATCGGAAGTCTCGGATTGCCGGAGGACGCGGTGTGATGCCGCCATTAGCCATTACGCGATGCCGTCTGTTGAGTGCTCGCCTTGTGTTGTCTCTCTGCCTAACCCGGAGGGAGTGACGGGGAATGTGGAGCCCTAGGACTCGGGATGACGGCTCCTTTTGCACGCCTATTACATGGTTTTTGCGGGTGATTTTTCACAAAAACGGAGCACTAATTATTCAATAATTATTATTATTAGTTATTCATGGTTAGAAGTAGGCTTGAGAGTGGTTCGGAGGTTTGGAGCCCACACCAAGTGAAGTATTCCCTCATTTTGGAGAAGGTTCAGAAGAAATTTCTTTACCTGAGGGAGTACGGCTACTACCCGTGGCTCTACCCTACTGACTTTCTCTTAGGCATGCTCGGTATGAATCGTCTACGGGTCAGAAGGGATGTGCTCATTATAACACATTTCTTCAGACTGATTCGTGGACGGTTCGAAAATTCGGCTATTATGGAGAGCATTAGTTTCTATGTTCCTGACGGTTATCTCCGTCACCGACAGCATATACTGTTTTATCTCCCGGCTTGCAGAACTAACTTGCCAATGGTTATGCCAGGGAGAGCAATCTTTTTGTTAAATAGAATCGCTTTGAATATCGACTTGTCTAGCATCAATGAAGCACAATTTAGACAGCAAACTTTATTGCTGTAGTCTGATTGTGCTTCATTGATGTATAAATTGTTCATTGATGTTTAAATTGCTTAATTTCTTTTTTTTTATATTTAAATTGCTTAAATAAGATTTAATCTTAATATTTTCTCTATTTCAAAAACGATTTGAAATTTTAATTTTATTATGTTTTCAAAGTGAATAAATTGAATTGAATTGAATTGAATGATCAAAAGTTGAGCACACACCGCCTCTTCAGGGGAGGTTTAACCACGGCAGTGTTACTGAAACCCCTTTTACCGAAAAGTGTCATAGTTGTTACTTGCGAAGGCCTCCGTAATTTCACCCCACATGTTGCGAGTTAAATTAGGGAAGGCAGAATATTGTATTATTGAAGGACATTTTCAATGAGGAATTTACTTCAAAATGATGTGCAGTTTTTAACCCCTCGTATAGATTGTTGTATCTTCCTTAAGGGTACCCCTGGTCTAGAAGCATGAATTATATGTGTTTTTTCAGTAATTAAATTAATATTTTTTGCAATAAAAAAAAAACACAATAATATTTTTACCAGCCATTACCAAATGTTTATTAAACATTAAAGAATACATAAAACGGAAAATACACTAACGGAAAAATTGAAAATTCAAAAAGTTACAGTGTGTTGAAGTGGATTTTTTTGTTTTGTTTTTTGTGTATTTAAAATAATGTCAAACTACGGGTTTGGGCTGAGACATTTCATTGAATCAAAATCTGGACTATTTTGTGGTAAAAATTTAAAGCATTTGAGCTACTTTATCTATAGTTTATTATATATCACCAAAAAGGTTGTTTTTTAAGTTTCAATAATATGTATTTTTAATATTTTAGTTTTAAATAGTAATGATTTACAAGCCCCCTTTAAGCAAATAATACTGAAACAAGATTTTGAAAAAGTTCAGGTAAAATTTCAACTAGTAGCGGGGTTTGGCCTTGTAGATATTAAAATATCATTATATAATATAAACTTTTTTTTTAATAGGTTCATGAAAAAAAATTTGCGGAATTTTTGCGCAACAGCGTCAAAAACTGTTTTGCCGCTGCTCTTTCTAATCAGAAAATTACCTTGTCGCAGTACTAAAAAAGGATAAATTTGATTTTGAAATAACATGACGGCCTCCGTGGTCCCGAGGCAAGACTCTCGACTCACAATCCGAAGGTCGCGGGTTCGAACCCGGCGTGCGCAAATAAATTTTATTTGATTAATTTGTGTTATTTCAAAATTTATTCATTTAAAATAATATATAGTATATTTGCGGCACGTTCCAGAGTGGAAGATACTATCAGTATCGCCCTGGTGTAAGACCACCATTCAGAATTGAAACGTTGCTTGAAATGGCTTTAGCCGTGTTTAGTGACCAGATCTGAATAGCCAGGTACTTCCCAACCGTCCTCTTCCCTATCTCCTTCCCCTCCCCACTACCTTCAGCCTCACAACATACCCCGATTGGGGATGCCATAGTCTCACTGGCTCCAGACGGGAGCAGTTGGGACTCTTGTGCGGTATTAACTGTAAAAAAAAAAAATGTTTAATATCAAAAAAATAATAATTCACTAAATAAAAATATGAAGCATAAAGATTGCTTAGTTTTTAATCAGCACACAAAAATTTTTTTTTTGACAAGAAACAAAGAAGTTACAGATTTATGATATTATAATGAGCGTTTGCAACCACTGTGCGCCGGTGTCGCCCGATGTAAAAAAATTAACCCATTTTACTTTGTGCTCAGCCAATTAATCCATCGTAAAATAATAAAAAATCTACAATATTTTCAGGTCCAACATGTCCACATGTCGCTTTACTTTCAATTGCATAAAATCAATAAGAATTGCACTCAGACCTGACGCCTCCGTGTACACTCGAGTGAACAGTTTGCTTTAAACTTGAACCGCTGGAAACAGACGAAAAGCTTTTAAGACGAGTACCGAATTGGAAGTAAAGCCTCTCCAGTCTCATTGCAACAACCTCCGCCCGCATTGGTCAACTACCCTCTCAAAGGAATTGCGCCCTTAACTGAATTCCTACTTCGCGAGAAATCAACTTAAAAGTATAAAAGTACTTGGCTTGTCTCTAAAAGCTTCTTCTGAGAGATCCACGTTTCTAAGTCTTTATTTTATTTAGAGTTGGAAGCTTCACGATATTTTTAAGTATTATTTTCATTCTTATAAAATAAAACTAATGAAATAAATTAATAAATGTGGTTGTCCACTGTATTTCCACTATATACTGAATTTGTTTAACCCCCAAAATAGAATAATTTAAAATTTTGATTATAATGCGTTTACCTGTGTTTATGCCTTTGTATCAAGTGATAAAACCGCTTGAAACATGAGATCTGACGTCATGAAATTGGCAATGTTTTTTAAGGTCATTTGAAGAGAATTTTCTGCTCCCAACGTCATTTCCATCGTGAACCAAGGAGTTTAGATTTTACAATTTAATAGTTAACAATAGATTCACTGTCGTATTATGGTACCTACCCATGATATTAAAAAATGTTTAACAAGGTAATAAATTGAAAAAAAAAAACATTACGGGGGTTTTCTAGTCTAGAGGTATGAATTGTAGGTCTTTTTTTCAGATGCAATAAAAATACAATTATATTTTTATCAGCCATTATCTTACCAAATATTTATTAAATATAAAGAAAAATCAAACGAAAAAGATAAAAATCCAAAAAGTTACAGGGTGTTGAAGTGGGGGATCTCAAAAAAATGGCACGCTCTGGTTGACACGATTGCAATCTTCCTAGTAATCTTAAAAATAAAAACTAAATTAATTATTTTCCAAACAAATACGGCTACGGCCCGAACTAAGGAAAAGCAAAATTTTTTTTTCGCAAAATGGCGGCTGTCTGAAATAAAAGATATTTTTTTTACCGGTTATTTTGACTTTCCAAATTTAAAAAAAATATTAAGAATTGAATTTTTTTATGGTTTTAGTTAGCGCGATAGAGTAATATATAGAGAAGGCTTACACCAAATTTAAATTAAATTGGTTTAGTAGAACTTGACGTATCGTGTCAACCGTCACGAAAAAAGTGGTTTTGATAAATGCATTTAAAATTTTGTTCTATTTAGAATCTGGTTAGATTCCGTCTAAACCGCGACATTAAAATGGTTATAACTTAAAAAAAAGAGATATTTTTGAATATTTAAACTTTGGAAATATGAAGAAAAAAAAATTGTTTGCATAGCTTGAAAAAAAGGTTATGGGTCCGAGTGGTTGAACGGAAACAATTTATTGCATGTGTTCTTTCAGCGTTTTTCTCACGCTTTAATCGTATTATTGGGAAGTTATATGAATTTGCTGGTTATAGCAAATTCAGTTAACTTCCAATTTTCGCAGAACTTTAATTCAAATTAGACACATCCATGTTTAACTTTCCTTTTTAGGCTTTCATTCCTTGAGTAAGATAGAGTTTTGTAAGAAATATATTTTTAATTTGTACAGTGCCCTTGAGTTTTTTTTCACACAAACGGCGCAAAAAAGAAAAATTTGCAACTCATAGAAATCAAGAATATTATTAGTTCGAAATGCTAACTTCTAACACCTGTGCGGAGTAGAATTATTATTCGTCTTAGTGTAGTAATCCGAGTATTAAAATCAGGTGTTTGCAATTATCCACCTTTGTATAGGAATAATAATATAAGAAGTGATGAACCTTTAACCCTTCTCTGACATTGAGTGCTTTGATGTCCCCATAAATTCAACGGGTCCTCCTTTTTCTTACAAATTTATGACAAGCGATACCTTTGTTCCCACTTTATTGCTCGGTAGTTGGTGAATGTTAACGTTTTATATTCTGGGCGACAATGCCATTTCTTAATATTCAATTGCCAACTTGTGTGGTCTCCTCTACAAGGAGAGTTAACGACGAAGCTGTCTACGTTTTATAATTCTGTTACTTTCTCACATCTCGGAAAGGCTCGGAGCGATTGACTTTAAATTGGGAATAACTGCTGTTGTTTTTTGGACCATTTGACATTTGAATGTCATCCGAAATTGAGTTTTTACTCAAAGCTGTTCAATTCAAATTGGCTATCTTGAAATCAGTGCACGGTTTGGCAATAATAAGTCCTCTGCGTGTTAAACTGTATATTTTTATTTTTTTTTAAAAATTAATTCCACACAGGAGGCCCTGAGGAAAATAATTTTACTATCCATAATAATGTCATCTGAGATGCTCTGTGGAGGGTCTTTTTGAGGAGAGGAAGGAATGAACATTGGAACCATTTATTGGATAACCAACACTTTTACCATAAGTCACCCCAAGTAGTTCTCTAAGTTTGGTCACTTAGCAGTGGTGCCCGGGTTCATGGGGTGAGGTTTGTCCGGATCTTGGCGGCGGATGCGTCTTACCACCGGCTGCATCATGGCAGGCCGGATCGGGAGAGAATGGTTGAAGGAGTCTCTTTGACTTCTCCAGCCGTACTCTCGGAACATCGCCTTGCACCACAATGGGAGGGATGGATTCATACGTCCGTCACTCCTGGACACACTGACCCCGAGATTCCTACTCGCCCCTCATACCCTTTTTCTTCACAGAACTTCTAAAGAACTTTTAGAGACGAAAACAAGGCATATTTGCATGATTTTTTTGGAGACATGAATAATGTTTTGGTTTATTTATTTGATATACACGTTATAACATACAAAGTATCTTCGAAATTTTTTTTTATTAAAAATATCGTTAAATAATTCCGTGAGAGCGAATCTCCGCAGGCGCCCCGAAAAGAGTTGTTATGCGGTGAACATTATGACTTCTTAACAAATTATTTAAAACAAAAAAGTCGAAATGTTGATATTTCCCAGGTAGCGATGAAGCGTTTTTTTTATATTTGATGTATGTTTTTGCAGGTTTTTGCAAAAATGGTTAAAAACTAGCTTTTCGTCACTACCTGTTGATTTATGTGTAAAAATAGCGTACAAAATTTCAAAAGGATCGGTCAAGTAGATTTTGAGTTATGATGTTCACGAACTTCGAAAATCGATTTAAAGTTTTTTTATAATCGAAATATACTTGAATCGAGCAAGAGGGTCGGTCGCTTGAAACGCTGTATCTTCGTTAGTTTTACTCCGATTTACTTGAAATTTTGACACAATACTCTCAACATTTGTACATTTAGAAAAAAAATAATTTAAAAAATGAGTTTTAAAACCTTACCCCCTTTATTTGTACGTTTCCCAATCCCAATACTTTCTCGTCCTGCGGGCTGTATATCTTCATCCGTAGCCCGCGGTACTTGCACACGTATTACATGAAATACCTGTACGCTCGCCGTATCTCCGTAAACCAGTGCTACGTATTCCACCATTCATGCGCCGCTCCGTTGTTTAATAATTAATGATTAATTGGCGACAACTGGCGGGTCGTTATGAGCGGCCCAACAGTTGGAACTTCATGCATCATACATCCCCCGGCGTTCTGCCTACTTCTGCCCGGGAACTAAAGCAAAGGACTGTGTGTACTTAACCCTTTACATCCCTAATGATGTCACGCCGTAATATTCCACGCCCAGTCACACACACTACCGACACATCAGCTGACTTTATAAATAAACGCATTTCTTTATAGAAAAATGTGGATACTTGTCCAATTTTTTAAAAATTAAAAGATATTTCAATGTCCCATAATGCAAATGATTTTGTTAGCTGAAGATAGTAGCAAAAATAATAATAATAATTGGATAATTTGTGTAACCCCGGGTGGTTCGCTACGTTTGGTGATTTAGCAGGGGTGCCCTGGTTCATGGGGTGAGGTTTGTATAGGTCTTGGAGGCGGATGACCAGATTGAACCCCAGATTCCTACCCACCCCTTAAACCCTTTTCTTTTCCAGAACTCTCCTCTCCTTTCTTTCCTTAAAAACCCTCCACACAGCATCCCCAAAAAAGTGTTGGTTATTCAATAAATGTTTCCCGAGGCAGCGGTATCCGTGCTGTCTCCCAAATTGAAATTGTTGGCGGCTGTGGGCGACCTCTGCTTTTTTGAAGATGTTTAGATGTATCGTCTGTCTGTAAGTGGCGTCACGTGCCCATCATAGTCCCACTTGAGGTTTTAATTTATGATGGTAAGGTCGGCAACCTTTGACTTCTACCATACTCCACTCATTCGTCTTCCTATATCGCAAGGAGATACCGAGCATCATTCTTTCTGATATTTTTTGCGTGATAGCCATTTCTGTTACACAGTTTTCTCTAATATACAGGCGGGTACGGTTACCGCTAGCTGCCCCTGAAACCATTTATTGGATGATCGACAGCTCTGCTACAGGCCACCCGAAGTGGTTTGCTAAGTTTGGTGACTTAGCAGCGATGCTCGGGTTCAAGGGGCAAGGTTTGTTTTGGCCTTCTATTGGATCGGGAGAGATTGAGGAAGATCTTTTGACCTCTTCACCTGGTCTCTCTCAACTCTTCACCGCAGTGGAAGGAATGGATCTACTCTTGAACCCACTACCTCGATTGCCTATCAACCCTTTATCCCTATTTCTTCCGTCACTCTTGGACACACTACTCCTCGATTTACTACCAACCCTTTATAACTATTTATTTTCTATCTTTCCTTAAAAATACCCTACGCACAATATACCCAAATATGATAAGGGAAATTTCCTCAGGGACTCCTGTGTGGAGCTAATACAATTTAAATAATTGTGAAATTTTGTCTTTTCGTTCATTCGACAAAAAAAAACTAAAAAATAAATTAATTTTCAAACATGAAAAGGAGTGCGATTGACTTTTTTGTGTTGTCGCCAACTCTAGCTTTTATTTAAATTTTATTTTATTTGCAAAACCAACAGTTACAATAATTTATAATGTGTGATAAAATATGTGTAAGTTATTTTACCAATAATAGGTTCACTGATGTATATTAACTATTTAGAGAATAAAGAAGAGTTATATAAAAGAGTTACATTTTCTTATGCGGATGGGACGGTGGCACAATTGTACAATTTACAAGTTTTCACATGGGTATTGTATGTAAGTGAATTGATTTAAAAATCAAGTAGATCGCTATTGAGAATAACTTATCAAATATATTATTTATTTATTTTATCAGGTTCTCCATAAAACAGTTATACATCAGAATATTATGGAGAAGATTGCAAAATTTAAAGAAAAAAGTGTATGGGGGCAGTTTCACTATCTTGTGACGTATGTCAGAAGATAGTTACTGTACTCTCTGTAGGTGACATTGAAGATTCATTTAGCATTTGAATTGCTCTGTTTAATGGCGCATTCTGATAGGAAGAAATTCTCGCATTCGGAGCATAAAAAAGTGCGTGGGATCTCCCACGAGTGTACGCGTTAGGGACGTATAAGTTAATCTCCTTCAAAATGGGCGGATTCAGTATAATGTGTAATTTAATAATTTCAATTAACGTAATAAAAATATAAATATGTCTTCTGTAAATCTTGGTTGTTTCAAAGAAATTTCCACCAAGCAATATTATCGTTACGCAACCACGAAATTGTTGTGACAATTGTGTCGCAACAACGTGATGCTGTGTTAAATTTACGCCTATTGTTTGTAAATTTATCATTAAGAAACTTTATGCATTCAAACAGGCACTATTTATTTACTTGATTGTCACAATGGGAGGCTTTATAAATATAATAAAAAAACTTAAAATAACCATTTACATGCAAAAAAAAATCATTTGACCCAGTGTAAAAGCTTTGAATGGACAGCGGAGATAAAAGCTAGCGCACGATGTCACCAATTCATTCCACGATTCTCGTAAAACTGTTCAATTCACTAAAATATGTAAACAACGTACGTTTGCACAAAATTCTCGAATTCGATTTGTATAGAAATTTCCATTTATTATTTTATTCTTTAAACAGGCCCATTGTTACGCGGACCACGCCTGATCCTATTTCTGTTTGCTTGCGAGAAAGGAATTTCTTTGCTTTGGGTTTAATGTTTTTATGCTCGACAAAAATGCGAATGGGCGAGTCTTGGAGTGTTACGCGTTACTCTTTCTTGCTTTATTTTTAAAGTTGACGAATATATATTTATTTTAAGTTCTTTTCAGTGCAGAAATTCTGGGACTAACTACCATATGTATTCTTCTTTACCCGGAATACTAATGGAAGGAAACAATTACATCAAGTCAGTGGACATCTTCAGTTTATCTTTAAACAAATATAAAATATTGTCACTGAGGCAGTTCACTTATGTACAATAAATATTGTATTTCTTACCATTCACATGTAAAAGCCTCGAAAAAGGGCGTTAATCAGTAAATAAATTAAAATATTGTTGAATCTGGTGTTGCTATCAGCGGCTTATCTAACAACCAAATACTATCCTCAAGTATTCAATAATTCTTCTCGATAGAAACACGTTAGCGCGGAGATTACGATATCATGGATATTTTTCTTTATCGGCACTTATATCTGAACATTATAATACCGGCACTTAAAATCTAGTTTTTTTTTCTCAAGGAATTATAATAATAGTGCAATAATTATGTATTTTATACTAGGTCAATGTATTTACATTCGATATTCCACTTTCACACATTAAACTCATAATGCTATCACATAATATGTATTAAATTGTTTCTTTTTTTTCCAGGTAAGTACCAACCGGCCAACAAAGCTGGGTCATTTCGAAACAACGAGAATTCTCCGCGGGCAACATAAAGTAAGTCGATGGAATTAATATTACGATCGGAATAACGACCCAAGTTCGTATCCCTGTCAATACCACATATTATAATATTAAAACGAACATCCACCGGGTACCGGGTTGCATGCTAGCTGCTAGCCTCAGCCAATAATAATATGTGAAGTATGTGTAAACATTCCGGTCTCGGAGAGACTAGGATTGTTGCGTGCGGTTTTTATTTGGTTTATTTCAACGATTATGCTAAGTGTTCTGGACTAAGAGCAGTGGCGTCACTAAAACATAAACATGTATTTGTCTACAGAGAATAAGCGAACCAATATTGATTCTTTCAAATTTTTCAGTAACTCACATGCCTGGAGAAAGTTTGACTCTGGCACCCCTAAAAATGTGAAATGTTTTGGTCGTGTGTTCGGAGGAAAAAGGAGAAATCTTGAATTTGAACACTTAGTCCTCGTCAATATTCTGTCAGAAGGTCAGAAATTTTCCGCTATGCAATAAAATCCAAAAAATTGAATATTTATGAACGTATCCGAAAACTAAAAGTTTTTGAAATGTGATGAATTAAGCTTTAATATTAGTGTCCGACCGAAATAGGAATTTCTACCGAAACCGAAACCGTCACCGAATCTTCGGTATCTGTCTCAGTTTCGGCCGAAACCGAAACCGAAGCTTTTTAGACATGTTAAAAATCTATTGTTAACTAAAATTTGGCTTATTTTTTTTGCTTATACAGACGTTATACACGTATTAAATGAAATAAAAAACAACAATTGAAGTATGTGATTTTTTTAATTTTTTTTTTGATATTACTGCTATAAAAAAACAAAAATCAAAAAAATAACAACATTTAGGTAGTTGTTTGAGTGGTTACAATTAAAATCTTATCCAACAACAATTATCTAAAAACTAATGTACTGTAAGTTATAAATGAATGTGTGAATCAAATATAACATCAATTTTTTATAAGAAAAACTCTCTTTTTATAACTTTTGAAGGTTATTCCCCAGTTGCGACCATTGTCTTTTTCTATTTTTCTGTGTCATGTTCTCTTTCATGAAATTCGTGTGACGTAATTTATGGATGGCCCCATAAATGTCAATAAAATCTCATAACTATGCGCGAGAAATAACACATAAACTCACAACACAATTCGGACCGACCGGCGAACTCAGCCGACTCAACTTTCAAAGCGGCCGAAGGTTCGGCAGATTTTCTGCCGAAACCGAAACTGATGTCGAAACTTGCCGAAACCGAAACCGGGAGGGGGGAAAGAGAAGTTCGACAAGGGGTATGGGGGGGGGGTCATCAGCTCCGTGACGTCACATGTAAAAATCTAAATTATTAAAACGCAAAAAAATTTTACATGTAAAATTGCTAAATATGTGACATCACACTAGGAAGGGGTCTCACAAATGTGACGATGTGTGACAGGGACGGGAGAAGGGGGGGGGGGGGGGGGGGGGTTAAAAAAATCCTGAAATTCGTGTGACGTAATTTATGGATGGCCCCCTACGATAACTTAGATAAACAATTCACGACCAAATTGAAATAATATATTTACATAAATTTATGTTAAAAAGAATCGGCATTAAAATATTGCTGGGAAATAAGATAAAAGACTCACATTTTCATGATATTTAAATAAATTGTTACAATTTATGCATATCTTTAACTGCTTTTGTCATTTTTATTGTTTGCTACTCGACATTAATTTAAATTCACTAGTTAGAGAATTATATCGAGCATAATAAATATATTTTAAATCTCTCATGACATGAGTTATATCAAAATTTATTTAAGTGAAAATAATTGTACTTGTGTATTTTTTGTCATAAAACACGCATTCTACGCCTTTGTTCCATGTGGGACGATGTAAATAATAATGTAAAATGTTAGAAAGAAATGTACGTAATAAGATTTTACACTCTTCCGACTCGAAACACGATTGTAAATTGATTTTTTATTAAGTCAAGACACTCTTTTATAAACGAAAAGATGTTTTCATATATTTTATTGGTCTTCATCATTTAGGAGTCACATTCTCTACATACGGGAATGTAGTTTGGTGCCTACCTTTAACTGCTATGACCTATTTAACGAGTTTAAAATATTTTAACATTGAAATATAAAATAATGTGTTTATGAAAAAAAAAAAAACCTATTAAATACCTGTCGATGCAACACTAACGCTTCGACAAATGCTAAAGGGGTCTTGTCTACACATTTTTAAAACATTATCTCCACGCAAGAGGCCATGAGGAAAAAATCCCTCAGGGTCTATCTCATCATTAGGGATGCTGAGTGGAGGGTTTTTTAGGGAAATGATTGATATACTTGGTGTAACTATAAGTGATCAGCTCAGGTATGGGGACTCCATCGAAGCCAGAGTAAAGTTAGCCTCTCAAAAACTGGGCGTACAGGGACTGTACAGGGCCCGCAGATACTTTAATAGTACACAACCGCTAACCCTGTACAAATGGCAAGTGCGCCCCACGGTTGAATTTGGCAGCCACCCCTGGTCTGGAGCGCCAAAATACTTGAAAAATACCCTCGACTCTGTGCAGAAACGGGCGGTCCCTTTGATAGATTCTCCCACCTTAACGAAAGGATTGCAATTTTTTAATGCACAGGCGTCGGGTGGGAATGCTATCCATGTTCTACCGGTATTTCAATGGAAGATGCTCTGAGGAACTAGCGTCATTGATCCCTTCGGCACCGGTGCATAGTCGGGAGACACGCCAAACGCGCGCCCAACATATGAACACGGTTGACATTTGTCACATGAGAACGGGTCGGTTTTTCGACTCGTTCAACCTCCCTCCTACAACACTGGGTCTCTTCAAGACCAATTTTCATTCCTTCCTCTCCTCAAAAAGACCCTCCACACAGCATCCCAGAAGACAGAGGCCCTGAGGGAAATTATTTTCCTCAAGGCCTCCTGTGTGGAGTTAATGTAAAAAAAAGAAGGAGAGTAAGTTCTGGGAAGGAGGGTGGTTAGGAATCCGGGAGTTAATATGTTCAGGAGTGACAAACGTATGAATCCATCCCTCCCACTGCGATACAAGACTATGGGTCAAGAGAGTCCAGCTAGAGAGGTCAAAAGGTCTGAGACTGGTTGAAGGAGGCCTTTTAACGTCTGATAAAGTAGGTACCGGCCTATTAACATTTTTTTAGGAAAATATATTTGTAGTTTTTGAAATTGGAATCATAAATATCCCGTGAAATTTCCAGTTAATAATAAAATCACCTAAACCATTTAGGAAAGCACAAGGAAAAAGTTTATTCTTAAATTAATTTTTAAGTTAACTTTTTCCTGTCTTAGAACTAACCCATATTGGATGCTTTTTGTCAATCCATTTCGTAAACAAACATTAAAGTGTACCACGTCCACATAAAACATCCGTTGTAACAAGTAAATCTTTCAATTGAGAAATGTCTGCGCGACAAACGACAAGAGATTTGTAACTGTTTGACAAAAAGCATCCCTTCAGGCGATATGAACAAATTGGTGGCGCGTTTCGCGTTGACGTATTGGAGTTATAAATCACACATCGCCTATACCCTGTCATGGCTCTTATGTAGTCTAGTGTCTGCACCGCAGTCTTCATACAACATACATCCTTCTGCCTCCCGCCTCACTGCATTCTCCTGTCGAACTAGGTGGCGGATCAAGTGCTCGGGGTAAACAGGAAGACCCTAAACACTTGAATACGTGTCTACTGCCTACCCCCGCAAACAGATCTTTTTAATAGGCAGTATCGGGCTTGCAAGATAAGGTACAGGGTCGACTACGTATCACTAAGATTTTGGGTTGAATTTAGGTAGGTACAAGCATCAGTACTATTTGTATCCATTATAATCGTACTAATTATATCCGTTATAATCGTACTATTTATATCCATTATAATCGTACTATTTATATACATTATAATCGTATTATTTATATCTATTGTAATCGTACAATTTATATCCATTACAATCGTGCTATTTATATCCAATATAATCGTACTATTTATATCCATTGTTATCTTACTATTTATATTCATTATAATTGCGATATAAAAAGTGCGTTATGCGAAAGATCGGATCGTGAAATTTTTCCTTTTTCCACGGCGCAGGTATGTTATCTTTTAACGATTCTTACAAATACCTTTGTTCTTAGTAAGAATCCAAAATTTCAGTCGGTTCGGTGGAACAGGGCCAGAAAAAACGTCTTTTAAAGTTCGACCCCAAGCCTTACATGACGCCCGTAAAAATGATGACAAATGCTTCTTTTTGCAGAATTTTGGATTGATTCCTGTAAAGACCATTGTTTTTAAAAATAATACAAAATTTTAGTCGGTTCGGCGACATAGGCCCGAGAAAACGACCTTTAAAGATTTACCCCAAGCCCATAAAAATTATGATTTTTCGACGAATCTTGCTTTTTGCAGTATTTTTTATTGATTCTTAACACCACAGTTTTTAGTTAAAATTCAAAAAGAGGGACTTAATGCCAGCTTTGCACATTTCATGGCATTGGAGTAATGTTGTAGTTATATTAAAAAAAGTCAGTGCACTACTTTTTACAAAATAAAGTGCATCTTCCCCGGTTGATACTTTAAGATTAAGAAATATATCATTTAAAGCTTTTGTTGTTTTTAGCAGTCTCAAAAGTTTTTGCAACTTTTCCTCTTGACAGTTCTTGTGTCTGCTTCAAGTTTTTGATTTATTGCTTAGCCTTTTTAAATCAGCCATGCACGTTTGCCTTGCAGATTTTTCGCCTTTGTTGATATGGTATAGACACCCAAATTGCTTTCGAAACTTAAGCGTTATTCAAGGAGTAAAATATTCGGCGCCGAGACTATTTGGCGTGGAAATTGACAAGGCATTTTAGTGCAAGCAAGCTGTCTATCTAACATGTCTGTCCGTAAAAGTTTGGGTGCAAAAATTTGAGTACACGTGATGCTTAAACGTCGATTTTCGATGTGACGAAAGCTGGATTCCCACCTTTTATATTCTATGGGCTATTTCATATAACAAATATTTAAGTCTATTCTAACGTTGGTTTCCATTGCTTAGAAAGCCTTTTCTCAACGATCTATTTTTTTAGATTTTATTGAATGGACCATATATTAACTCATGTGAATGATTCACACGTGTTAATTTTACCCACGTACTTCGAAAAGCACACCTATTTACTTTCATGAAAAAATTGTCTTTGTTAATTTTATTCTCGTTTTGTATAAATTCTAACATTAAGTTTCAATGCCACGTAGGAAATTAAGAAATATACCCAGAAGAATGTGTTGCCGATGTGTATATAATAATAATAATAAAATAATAAAGGATTTGTAGAGCGCTGTTTTTGGAAAAAATCACCCCAAGGGCGCGGAACAATTTATTATTTACAAACAGAAGCAGAAAAACATACTTAATTGGCACTCCAGGCAAGTAACTTCCGACACATTTATTAGAAAGTTTATGCTTGGAGGAGATACTATGTACCCGAAGCCCATTTTTTTATTTTTCTTTTTTTTTTTCAACGACCATTTCGTGTAAAAGTAAAAATACAATATAAGGTAAAGTAAAAATATAAAGTGAAGTAGTTTGTTCTCAGTCGTCCTCACTAGGTATTCCTGTTCCGAGGCGGACTGTAGGTTGTTGTGTTATGTACCTTTCTAATATTGCTACAACCTTTGAACCTATTATGCTTCGTTCACTATCTATTATTTGTCCGTCGCACCAATATGTATCAAAGTTAGCTTTATGATTGTCGCCATATCTCTTGTCCATATTTCCATGTTTATTATTAATTAACTTTATTTATCACACTTGTTAAATATAAGATTGCTATAAAATACATTACGCTCAGTTTCAGATTCAGATTCATTTTAGATTTCAGTTTGGAAACATTCACTTAGAGACATTTAATTCTGTTAAAACTCTAGTATATAAGAATGTTTTCAATGTAATTGCAAAGACTTACAAATAAATATAACAAAAAGTGTTAAAGTGTTTTTTATTCATAGAATCCATAACAGTTGTATGGGTGTTGATCATGATTTCAACTTCATCTAGTTTGTTTGTTTCCACATAATAGAAATAGGCAAAGTAAAAAGTGCTTACGTTTTTTTATCTGTATGTTGCGTTGGTGTTACTTTATAGTTTAAATGATTTCCTCATCTTCGTGTTTAGTTAGCCACAATTTGATATCTTTTTTGAACTTTAGTATCTCCATGGTGTTTTTAATTTCGATTGGAAGGGCATTATATAATTTTGTAGCATGGAAATGATGATTTTTCTGACCAAAGATATATTTAATTTTGGAATGTTTAGTAGATTTGAGGATTATGTCTTTGTAGTATAGGTATGTTTGGTCATCAGCGTACTCTTTTTTTTATTTAAATTTAAGTAGTGCATTTTTTTAGTACAGTTTTATAATGCTGAACACATTGAATTTTAATTTTTTTTTTGCCGTACTTCTGGAGAGATACCTACCAAAATTCTTTCTTAAAAAGTCAAACAGTTTTATTGACCTGTTTGGGGCCCAGGAGTCGAAACGTTTTTCATAAACTGAACTAACTTAAGCGGCATTGACCAAGTTTCTCGGGATTATCTGTTTGATGAACGTCGGTTACCCTGTGCCCCGTATAAAGCTACCCACCAGACCTGCTTGAGGAAGTGTAGGTTTCACATCTCGATATGAGTGTGTTTGGATAAGGTTTAGCTGCTCCGTCAACACTCATGTCTCTACAATCTTCCTTCTACCATCTAAACTCTACACACACGTGACGTGTTGTTTTAGGTCAGCATAAACACCGTGATACGACAATAACGAGTACAAGCTTCCGACCACCAGCGTCATTGTCAGTACTCAACTCAATTCACTCGTTTTTCACGCACTCTGAATCTAAATCCAAAACGCACTTAATTTTCACATATCTGATGGAATTGAAAAAATAATTCCATACAATGCAAAGGAATTTTATTTGCAGATGAATTAACTTATTAACTACTAGCTCGTACCCGGCGTGCGTTGCTTTGCCATTTAATAAAGAAACGTTTCCACAGCAACGATTTGTTTTCCATGGCAACGATTTGTTTTGCTTGGCAATAACTCGGTTTTCTTAGGGACAGAAAACATATAATAAATTTAATATATAAATATTTTTAATTTCATAACGCCAGAGCTTACCATTATATACAGCCTATAGTACTCGCATATAATTTAGTTTTCTGTTGGTAAAAAAAAATTTAAAAACGTTTTATTGTTTTATGCGTGAAAGCGTAACAATTCATTTCATTTCATGATTTTTAAATCAAAAATACTATTTTTGGTTTTGCGTGTGTCTGCGTAACTCAATTAACCCAGATTTGCTTTAAATATCAGGGTCATTTTCAAAACAGGAACTGATTTTGTGTAGAATTCAATCAACCCAAGAAGTACCAACCCGTAACATAATATTTGAACAGAAAATTATTTAAATTAAAAATTGCAATTGATATTTCCAAAATTCGGACCAGCGATAAAGTACCTAACTAACCAACTAAGTAACCATCAGGCAGAGAGGATCGATCACAAAACAAATGGGTATTGATACACACTCCTTGCCTCATTCACATTCATTCATAGTCTCATACATACTCTTATTTTCAGCTCTCCCATTTCAAATATCAATGTTTTTATACCAACTCTGTGTACTTACCACTTACCTAATAATCAAATGCAATAATAATATTTTTTTATTTCTGCTACATACCTATACGTGTTTCATCTATATTGTATGTCATGTATAAAAGTACATTTTTTTTTTGTTTCTAATTTAATTACTTCTAATAACATAATTTCTGTACCTATTTTTTTACAATGGCACTACTCCAAACTTCAAACACGAGAAATTCTTTCTCTATTGAGTTGGGTAGCTTGTTAACAAGAAATTAATATATTGTAAATAGTTTTAAGAACCCTATTGTTTTCCTTTAAATCTGTTATATGTATGTATTTAAAAAATATATTTTTATGATTCCTGATATAGCCCGACTCAAGTATCTAATTCACTGGATCATGCCATGTCTTCCTCTAGCGACCCCGACTTCTACCATCCACATTTCCGTCATATATTCTCCTTACATTCCTTTCTTCGTTCATTCGCTCTACACGCCGAAACCTTTAAATTAGCGTAAAGTACCTACTTATAAATTAGTACATTTTTGTAAATATTTTTCTTGATCATTTTGCAGCGATTATCCTGGTCTGGTATGTTCTTTACATAAAATTTTCGGCTTCACAAATCCAAAAATTATAATATCCCGTAATATTTCACGGGTCCGCGCTAGTAAGTTTTATAACGTATATTTTCGTCGCTCCTTCAGCTAAACACCTCCTTGCTGTTGTGAGTTATCTGCTTAAAAAAACCAAAAGCCTTTTTTCGTTTAGGGCTGACGTTTTATCGGATTCTGTTTGTGAATATCCCTAAATGGGTTAATATTTTTGCTCCACAAATTT
This sequence comes from Glyphotaelius pellucidus, assembly GCA_936435175.1. Taxonomy (NCBI): domain Eukaryota; kingdom Metazoa; phylum Arthropoda; class Insecta; order Trichoptera; family Limnephilidae; genus Glyphotaelius; species Glyphotaelius pellucidus. The sequence continues at coordinate 31,975,548 of OW386544.1, forward strand.
ACCGACATATTTTGGCCTGACATATTAAAGTTTTTGTTCGTAGTATTGTTCATGGTGTTCTTTATCTTATTATGTTTTTCATTCTTGACAGTTTGCGCCCTAAATTATGTGGCTTTTTTACAACCCCCAGCTTTTGTAAAACTGTAAATACCGGGTCTCGTTTATTTTATGATATCTCATTTGGTGAAGTTATACGTGAAATCCTATTTAGATTAATCTTTACGACGAATCGGTTTACATTACGAACGTCAAAAAATATGCTACGGATAAATTGAAGCTTTTACTAGCTTTTCTATGTATTAGAATAACAATAAAATTATTATTTACATAACAAAAAATATAAGCATAAAAAACTAAAAAAAATGTTTTTTCATGACTTAACTATGAAGTAATGCAAGAATTGTTGTTTTTAAAACAGCCCTTTATGGCTAAGACTATTTTTGACGTTTTTTATGTTCTAACTTTTTTCATTCTTATAAAATTATGCACAAATAAATAAATACCACTTTTTCGCTTACTTGCCTCGTGCAAATAAGACGCTCGATTTCAAATTTTGAAGGCATGAGAATCGAAATATTTCTAGCGTTTATAAGCAATTCAACTATAATTCTCAGTTAGCGTTGTAAAGAGCCCTTTGGGTGAAAAAAAATAAGTCTAAGAAATTAAAAGTTTTTTTTGTCATGTTTTTTAAAAGTGAAAACTTCTTCGACACCGTTGTGATTTGAAACTCGATGAAACGAAAAATAGCGACACTGAAAAGAGACAAACACATATATCTGTAGGATTTGGTCTGCAAGAGAATGAGATAATATAATCGGTCTCCTCGGTGGTGCTTGTAGCCTCCCTACTCTTGTCTACCTTAGTTTAATGAAGGTTTCACTTCTACCGTGTGTGAATTTCACACTCTATTTTTATTTGAATACCTCTGAAGAAGCTGCTCCCGTCTGGAGTTAGTGAGACTAAGCATCCCTAATTGGGGTGTGTTGTGAGGCTGAAGATAGTTGAGAGAAGATGGAAAGAAATGGGAAAAGGTAGGTGGGACAGCATCTGGCTATTCAGATCTGGTCACCAAACACGGCTAAAGCCATTTCAAGCAACGTTTCAATTCTGAGTGGCGGTCTTAAACCGTGGCGATACTGAGAGTATCTTCCAATCTGGAACGTGCAGCAAATATACTACACATTATATAAAATGAATTAAGTGCGAAATAAAGCCAATTAATCAAATAAAATTTATTTAACGAGCCGGGATTCGAGCCCGCTATCTTGGGATATCGAGTCAAGAGCCTCACCCGTCGACCACGGAGGCCTAAATTGATTATATTTAATATGTTTATAGTGGAATAATCTATTGAATAAAACCTCAAATAATTGTAATATTTAGTCATTGAAGACAATTTCAATCACTCTTAAAAGAAAAATGTGAAGCAGAAAAGATAGGTAGAAAAAACGGGTACCTTAAGAAAATGAATAAAATGTTGGTATTGAATTGATTTATTTTTAGGGTATTATGCCGTGTTGCGCTGCCTCCATCTTTAACCAACGTTTCAGACAGCATTACAGTGTTCATTATAAGGGAAAATTTGTATTAAATGGTAGGTAGTAAAATGCCCCAAAACTAATTTACTGCTATACCAATGATAATGGCTAAAAGGCCGTGAAAATCACATTTTATACATAATGTTAGTAGTTCTTAGTAGAAGTATGATAATACAGTTGAAAATTACGGACGTTGAAATGGTCGAATTAGCTCAGTTCAGAGCAATCAATACCCCGGCAAGGCAGAGGTTCTGGGTTCAATGCGACCGAATATTGTTCTATTTAACAATTTTCGTTTAAGAGTGGTTAATATTGTCTTCAATGATTAAATATTAAACTAACTAACCATCACGCCGTTTCCCCGCAGAGGTAGGCAGGGAGGACGGACCGCCAAACAACTCGGTCCTGGCACACACTCCTTGCTTCACTCGCATTCATACAACGTCTCATACAAACTCTTCTATTTTTCTGACTTTTGACATGGCCCGACTCAAGTATCTGATTCATTTGATCGTGCCATGTCTTCCTCGGGCGTCCCCGACTTCTTCTACCATTCACATTTGCGTCATGTATTCTTCTTACACTACTTTCTTCATTCATTCGCTCTACATGCCCAAACCATCTGAGGGTACCTTAATCTTACTCATTATGCTTACATCAGCCTTACATTCTTTGCGGATCTCCACATTTATCACACGATCATACATGGTTTTACCACACATACGCCTCAGGGATCTCATTTCAACAGCATTCAGTTTACTTTCATCCTTCCTCTGCCAATTCCATGCCTCACTGCCATACATCAGGGTAGGTACCAGGACTCCATTGTGGGCTGCAAGCTTCGCTTCTTTTGACAGTTTTTTATTAGCGCCGACGGCATTCAGTCCTCCATTAATGGAGTTACCGGCATTTACCCTTCTTTCGATATCTCTATCAGCCTTCCCATTCTCGTAAACATACTACCCAGATACACAAACTCATCCACCTGCTCCAAGTATTCATCATTCACAACTATATAACACACGTTTTCGTTTGTTTTCATACTTTCGTTTTCAAACACCATGACTTTAGACTTCCTTACATTCATCATTAACTCATTCTTCATGCATCATCCTAGACACTAGAGACTGTAAATCTTCCATAGTTTACATAATTGGACAGAGGAAAGGCGAATCCATTTTTGGAGTTTATCAAGTGTTTTAGTTATTAATATGCTGCGAACAAGGCTTTTCTATCATAATTTAAAACTTATGTGATTTATGAAATGTCAACAACGTCAGTCAGTAGGCGCTTAAAATAAATAATGTGACGTTTCGAAAGCTCGCAAAATGTCAAATTGACGCGGCAGCGATTTGTAAAATATCATTATTTTGCCGCGCCACGTGTGACGTGAAAGCTTCTTCAGAGCTTTCACGAACGGGTGTAAATTTAAGTCGAAGCGCCCGTCACATGTAATAACATTACGCCTTTTCCCTCCCGACGAAGCCTGAGAATCTGCCTGCATTTAGTAAGCTTTGTACGCTGCTTTTGCTCTTCACTGCCTCGAGATGGCTGCCTTTATCAGAGTACGTTGATTACCGTAGCGAGCGGCCACGTTAAAATAAAGTTTAATTGGAAGCCCGAGGAAGGAGGCTGGTGATGGCGGGTAATTACCTGTACCGATACAGGTACGCTGTATAGACAGGTACTCCCTGCTAACGATACCATTTAAAGGGTTAATTGAGTTGGAATTACACATCGCGGGTCGAAGGGTGTTACTCAGGAGAGGTGGCGTGTCCTAATTACTGTGTATTACGCCTTTGCGGTGATGGCTATCACTTTTGTATCTCACTGGCTGTTGTTTGCTGTTAAAGGTGGCATCTGCTGACTTCATTAAGAAGATAGTATTATGCTGTTATTTGCTTCCTCGTGTAATAATAATAATCATTAAATAATTTGAGATAATCGCGGCCAAAAGCATTATCCTGATTAATGCTAGTGTCAGGAATCTAATCGTAAGAACTGGCGAATTATTTGGTCATCGCGATTAATGCTAGTGTCAGGAAACTAAATATAAGAACGGTTGAATTATTTAATCATAGCACTAGTGTCCTAACACTAGTGTCAGGAAACCAAATATAAGAACCGATGAATGATTTAATCATCGCGATTAGTGCTTGTGTCAGGAATACAATCGTAAGAACGGGCGAATAATGTAATCATCGCGATTAATGCTGGTGTCAGGAATGCACTTCATAAGAAAAGGCGAATTATTCAATCATCGCGATTAATGCTAGTGTCAGGATTCCAATCATAAAGAACATCAAAATCTAAAAGATTCCGACAAATTCTTTGATACATGCTGTACTTTTAGTGGAAAAATTAAATCTGTTTACCAAAAAAAAACAGTTTTCGCTTTTCTTAACATTGTGTACTTTCCTTACTTCTCTAAGATATTTTTTCTTCCTTTAATTTTTACAAAAAACATTTTTTTTATCTACTTAAATTCGTTTAGACAAAATACACTTTTTCTCGTTTTCCTGTGTAACAAAATGTAATATAAATGTTTATTATGATAAATAATTAGGATGCAGGTGAATTCTTCATTTGCTTCAGCAATTATTACTCTCTATCTCTGTTTTCTCTATTAAAAAAGTGTTATCATGCAGTGTTGCGCTTTATCTTTCACGTTACATTGTCCATTATCATACTGCCTTGATTATGTACACTGTACCGCTGTCCGAAACGTTGGCTAAAGAATAGGAAAGCGTAACGTGGCCTTTGTAACCCGAAAAAACACGATAATTTTCAAAAACTTGTCAGAAATAACACAAAGGTTTTATCATGTTCATCTGAAAACCCGCTGTGTTGGTTATTTTTTCAAACTAATTTAAGACCTCCTTTTGGCAATAAATCTGCATAATCTGTACAAAACTAAATGCAAAATATATCGAATTTTTAAATAAAAGAGCGTTTATCATAATTTGTAAATGTTTGTTTGTTGGGTTTTTTCGTTTGGCTCTGAAATTTATTAGTCTAAGTTAAGTCTGGTACTCGATACTTGATAATTTAATAGTGGGGAGTAGAGCTAGGAGCCTCGAACCCGCTGCTTGTTTGCAGCCCGTGTTATTACGGTAGCAGTTTCTCTGTTTCCCTTCCTTACCCAAGTTACAGCACACAAGGGCCAGGAGCAAGTTGTTAGCTGTCACGATTTGAAATGCGCATGACGGTACCCGAAGCTATTTGCATCTGACTAGAGAATTTCAAAGCTTCATTGACTTGGATACTTAAATATGCTCGGGATAATCCAGAACAAATCGGAAAAACGTTATAAAACATTTATTGAGTTTGAGATAATTTTTTTTTAAGAAGGTACTTGAATTTTTTTTCACAATTTCCACACCTGAATTGGTTACTATGTTCGACATGAAGTACCTACGATCATAGACTTGAGGCGTTTTTCGGAGACTTGTCCAAAGCTGTTGAAAATGACTATAATATTTTTTCCTTATTCATCCGTTTTTTTTTTTTTTTTTTTTTTTTATTAGCAACTATATAGAATAATTGTACACACAAAATAAAATGATGAATTTAACGTTAAATATTGCAATTCTTAGTCCTCCTCACTAGGGGGTCCTGTGCCGAGGCGGACTAAAATTATTTAAATATATTTCATTTGTCTTCTATGTCGTTTTTAGTGTTTCCATTAGGGTTTTTTCATTGATCTCTTTCAGCCATATTTTTATTCTTGATTTATATACATTAGAATTTTTTATTAGTTTTATGTCTTGGGGAAGGATGTTATGAAGTTTAGTTGCAAAGTATGTGTAGTTTCTTTGTCCGAATGTGGTTTTGTAACTTGGAATGTTTTTTACATCATTTTTATTCGACCTAGTGTTATGCATGCATGGTCTAGTGGAAGATTCAGTATTTTTGAAAAGCTTTAATAATATATTTTTGGCATATATTTGTTGCACATTTGGTACATCAAAGCTATTGAAAATTTCAATTGAAGGCGTTCTAATGGGTACTTTCAATATGGTCTTTATGATTCCTTTTTGAATCGTATTAAGGTTATGTATGTACTTATGTGTAGCAGATCCCCATCCTATAATTCCATATTCAATTCGAGAATGACACAAAGCGTAGTAGACCTTTCTCATATCCTTTTTATTTACGACGTTTCTTAGATTTTTGAAGAAATATATGAGGCTTGTTAGTTTTTCGGTAATTCCTTTGATGTGTAGGTCCCATCTAAGATTTTCATCAATTATCACTCCGAGATATTTTATATTTTGTGTTTTTTCGATGATGGGGCAGTAACATTGTATATTATTTCCATGGCATTCGTGTAATTTTAGTTTTAGTGATTTTATTGGTTGGCTTCTTGAGTTCATTGAGAATGTTATATATTTAGTTTTGCTTATATTAAGGGTAAGCGAGTTGATTTTAAGCCAATTTTGAAGTGCGCTAAGCCCTTGTTCAGCCACATTAAATGTATCCGTCCAATTTTCTTCATGAAATAATAAAACAGTATCATCAGCAAAACTGATTATGTTTCCTTTAATGGTAAGGTTAGTTAAATCGTTGATATAGATAATGAATAGAATCGGACCCAGTACACTTCCTTGAGGGACTCCATAGTTTAAAGATAGTAGTTTGCTCTTTTGTTTGCCAATTTGTACTTGTTGTTCTCGCCCTGTTATATATGACTCCAATAAGTTCATTGTTGTTTCGGCCATTCCTATTTTTTTTAGCTTTGATATTAATATTTTATGGTCAATCGTGTCAAAAGCTTTTTGAAGATCTATGAATAAAGCCAAACATTTTTTCCCATCATCTATGTTTTTTATGGCTTTGCTTATTAGATTTTCTATGGCATCATTGGTGCTTAGATTTTCCCTAAAGCCATATTGGGATGGTGATAGTAATTTGTTTTGTTCAAGAAATTGAACAATCTGCTTTTTCATTACAGTTTCCAAGATTTTTGAAAAGGAGCTTAAAAGACTTATGGGTCGGTAGTTAAAAATATCCTTTTTACTACCACTTTTATGTATAGGTATAACTGTAGCTTTTTTAAGGCATGAAGGGAAGACACTTGTAGATATTGACAGATTGACCAGGTATGTCAAAGGGAAGGTCAGTTCATTTTGTAATTGTTTTATAGTTTTGTTTGAAATTATGTCATTTCCCGATGTTTTATTAGCATCAAGGGTTGCAAATGCGTTTTTTATTTCAGTATTGGTTACAACAGTTAACTTTAACTTATCTATCTGGTTCGTATTTTCCTTTTCTTCTGGTAAAATGCTAGTTATTTGTTGTCTGATTTTCTTTGCTAATTGTGACCCTATATTAATAAAACATTCGTTTACATATTCGAGAATTTTGTCTGGATGCTTTGCGAAAGAGATTTGGGCATTTTCAATTGTTAATTCATCAATGCTCGTGTATTGGGATGATTTTCCATTGGTAATTTCATTAATGATCTTCCATAATTTGCGCGGGTCATTGTTACATTCGTCTATTTTCTTTTTATAATAATTTTCTTTGACATTACGTACAACATTTTTGCAAATATTTCTGTATCTTTTGTAGTATCGTTGTATAAAAATATCACAAGGATTTAATTTAACTTTCCTGTGTAGTTCATCTCTTTTCCTAATGCAGTTTATAACGCTTTGAGTTATCCATGGTTTCAGATGTTGGTTTTTATGTGAAATCTTTTTTTCTATTGTTTTGGTATTTGACATGATGGTATGAGTTGTATATTCAATGAATTTACTCCAGGCATTATTTGCATCAAGGTTCTCCAGTAGGCTTATCCAGTTAGTATTAAGTAATTTTTGTTTAACTTCGTTCCATTCGGTTTCTGTCTTCCGTAAGATAATTGGGTAGGGCTGCGATCTCTGTATTTTCTTTTTTGTAATGGATAATATTGTTGTATAGTGGTCGGTTATAGTAGAGGTGAATATGATAGAGTAAGTTGTTTTAATAGTCTTACTGAAAATGTGGTCGATGCAAGATTTGCTGTCATTAGTTACACGCGTAGGTTCATTTATCATATTTTTAAGTCCATGGGAAGCCAGTGTTAGTAGATATTCAGTTCTATTGGGATGACCGTTTTCCAATATGTCAATATTTATGTCTCCGATAAGGAAGACATTTTTTGTGCTTTTTAGAAGATTGAGTTCATTAGAAAGTGTTTCAAGAAACTGATTAATATTAGTTGTAGCTGGTGATCGATACAGAGCTAATATGGTGGTCTCATCACCTACTTTGATTTTCAAACAGTTTGCATTAGGGAATTTTATTTCATTGACTTCAGTTTTAATGTCATCTTTAATGTACACTATCACACCATCATTTTTTGTGTAATTCAAGTTGGTTGCATAGGAGATGTAATTATTTATATGTAAGGGTGAATATTTTTCCTTTATCCAGCATTCAGTGAGGATAATTATATCTAGATTTATTTTTAGATTCTTAATTAATATTTGAAGTTCATCGAAGTTTTTATTGATACTTCGTATGTTTTTATTTAATATATTAAAATTATTTTTTAGAGTTGAGAGTTTATCTGGTTCGTTTGTAATTATTGTTTTCTTATCCATGTTCGCAGTACTTCAGTTTGGTTTGTTCAAGTAAAAGTTTTGTTAAAATAATTTATTGAGGTCGTCCAGGTGATTTATGTACAGGATTTTTTGATCATGACCTTTACGAACCATTATTTTCCCATTTTTAATCCAAACAAATTCATAATTCTTTTCTTTCGCTAATTGTTTTGCTTTCCAAAGCAACTCTTTTCTGTAGGGACTAATAACTTCACCGATGTATACTTTTTCTTGTGTCAAATCCTTTAATAAATCCAGATCTAGTTCTCTTTTTTTGGATAGAAGGATGTCTTTTTGTTTAGTGTCCGTAAATTTTACGAGGATTTTTGGTGGAGCATTAAACCTTCGGTCTGTAGTTCTGGTTGCATTGCTGATATCAGCGTGATTGATTTGTATTCCTGCTGCAGATGCGACTTTTTTAATAATTTCCACCAGCTGTTCTCCATTTTTTTGTGGGATTCCTGCAATTTCCAGGTAGTTGACATTTGATTTATATTCAATTTCATCTAGTCTAAGTTCCATTTTCTTTATTGTAGCATTTTTTTCCATTTGTTCTTTTTTTATATTCTCGAGTTCATTTTGAATTAATTTATTTTGGCTGTTATACATATCCAATTTTTTAATTATATCGTCGTATTGAGCACTTATGTATTCAATACTTTTCATGGATTCTGTAGTCTGGCATTCTATTTTATTAATTATATCCTTTTTCAATGAATCAAACTTTTTATCAATGTATTCGAAAATTTTTTCCATATTTTGCTTGTCCTCTTTATCGAGGTTTGATTTGTTGCTACGTGTTTGAGTATTAGACATTTTGCAGTTCACAAAAATTCGTGTTCAAAAATTCGTGTTCAAAAATTCCCCACTATAGAGAATTAAAAATAATGCTTCTTTTTGCAGAAACAGCCTGAACAATAATTCAGAAAATTATTGTCTATGACTTCAAATGTCACTTGTCATGCCAATTTCAAAGTTTTGTTTTTATCTTCACAGTTACAACAGATGTGTTTTCACTACGGTTATTTATTAATTGGAAAAACAATCTTCTTTTTAATGTGATACACTTTGTTTGTGAAAGAAAAGCTCAATGAGGATAACAATTTTTAAAACTTTTTGTAGAACGAAAATATTTGCTTGCTTATTTCAAAAACTCCATAGAAAAAATGCGTTATACATTTGTTAATTTAGAAATTACAATGCGTAATGATACAAGTGATGAGGTATATTAAATTAACATGGTTAGAGTACTTATTACGGATGTCCATAAAATCTATTAGTAATTTTGCCTGGGAAGAGAAAGGTTCTCAATCTCAACTAATGAATTCGTGTGTTTGAATAATCTATACTTATGCAATATTATAAATACGAAACTGCGTGTGTTTGTTTGTCACCCTTTCACGCATAAAACAATAAAACTATTTTAAAAATTCTTTCACCAATAGAAAGCTACATTATATGCGAGGACTATAGGCTGTGTGTAATGGTAAGCTCTGGCGTTATGAAATTATAAATATTAATATAATATATTTATTTTACGTTTTTTGTCGCTAACAAAAGCGAGTTATTGCTAATGTCAGAAAACAAATCGTTGCCTGGGAAACGATTTTGATATTTCAGGCGTCGTAGTTAATATCTAGTACACAAATAAAAATTAATCTCCGAAATGTTTGTACCCGCGTAATTTCCGAACAACTGCACCTAATTGGATAATTATTTTTTTTACTACTGGTGAGCTCTGGCATTATGAAATTTAAGTGGCACGCGAGCTGTTTGTATCTAAGCTGAATGTACCGGGAATGAAAGTATGGAATGTGGGAGGGGATAATTGATAAGTGCAAGCGCTACAGTAATTTCTCCCTAACACCATCCGAGCGAAGCCGTGGGTAAAAGCTAGTAATAATATAAAAGGAAGGAAGTTTGTGGAGAGAGAAAGAGAAATTTTAAAATACAAAATTATATGCTCATGAATTATAATTGGCTGTTAATTAAAGTTTAATGAAAAATGAAGTTTAAGTAGTTCGTTAGCAAACTCCGGGTTCGATTCCCAGTTACAAACTTTAACTTTTTATTTTTCCGTGTCTTTTGTTTCATGTTTCGTTTAGATTTATTAGTATTATCATCTTCTTCAATGATTTTTTGAAGTGAAACTTCTATAGCGGCGTTAGTGATTCGGAATTTTGATGAAACGAAAATGACGCATTAGCACGAAATATCACACTGCGCTCATTGGCCGATTTGATGATGATGTCACTTTTAAAGGCTCCTATTGGTTGAGATATAAAACGGAAATGACCTAGGTATGCGCTCATTGGCTGATTTGATTATGCCTTCACTTTTCAAGGCTTGATAATGTTTTGGTAAAGTTTCGCTTCTACCTTGAGTGAACTGCACTTTTTTTTACGTTGACCTACCCTGAGAAAAACAATTTCCCTCAAGGCCGCTCGATCGAGATAGATATTGGGCGAGATCTCCTTTCGGATTTGTGTGGTTTTCTACGGCTATTAAATGAGTAAATAATCTTGCATGCTTCCAGAAATTAATGTTTAAAACGACCTAAACTAAATTACGTGGCAGCTCACAGCTGAAATTTTGACATCGGCCCATAGAAAAAGCAAATAACAGTAATAGAAAATCACTCAAATCTGACAGGAGATCTCGCCTGAGATCTATCTCGATCTCACAAATGATAGAGAATAGCTCTTCTGATAGGAGCGAATATTTTGCGAAATAGTTTTTATTCGTTATAAGTACACTCACAAACAACTACTGAGACTGAGTAGAGAAACAAAAAGCCTGAGTAGAGTTGGTTAAACCACTTTACAGACAATCAAACTTGGGTGGCGGTTAGGTGGTTGGACGGTGGTTTAAGGTTCTGTCGGTATAACCGTTCAACCAGATTTCAATGCTCCATTATCGCAGCATCTACAACGCATCGAGAAATAACGAAGAATATAAACGCTAGAAATATTTCGATTCTCACGTCTTCAAAATTTAAAATCGAGCGTCTTATTTGCACGAGGCAAGCAAGCGCCAAAGTGGTTTTTATTTATTTTATGCATAATTTTATAGGAATGAAAAAAGTTAGATCATACAAAACGTAAAAAATAGTCTTAACTATAAATGGGTATTTAAAAAAAAAAAATTCTTATCAATGTGGTCCAATCCATCAATTTGGGATGCGGGAATGGGTACCGCCGCCGCGGAAACCTTTATTGAATAACCAACTGCCATAGGTCACCCCAAGTGTTTCGCTACGTTTGTTGATTTAGCAGGGGTGCCCGGGTTCGTGGATTGAGGTTCGTGTAGGTCTTCGAGGCGGATGACCAGGACACACTGACCCCCAGATTCCTACCCACCCCTTAAACCCTTTTCCTTCCCAGAACTCTTTACTCTTTTCCTTACTTTCTTTATAAAACCCTCCACACAGCATCCCCAAAGATGACATAGGCCCTAAGGGAAATTATTTTCCTCCGGGCCTCCTGTGTGGAGCTCATGTAAAAAAAGCTAAGTCATTAAAAAACATTTTTTTTAGCGGTTTACGCTTATATTTTTGTTACGTAAATAATAATTTTATTGTAACTCCATCGCATACAAAAGGTAGTAAAAGGTTGAATTTATCCGTACCATATTTTTGATGTTCATAATGTAAACCGATTCGCAGTAAAAATTAATCTAAATAGTACCTAAATAGGATTTCACGTATTTCTTAACATGATTCAACTTTACGTTCAACTCAACCAGATCGATACAGTCGCCCAACCAAATTGATTATCCAGTTACCCATTATTGTTTTTTTTTGTTGTTGTTAATCGTTTAGCGATAAGTATTAATTAGTATCACCAATTTGAAACATAAAAACCATCATAAATTACAAACAAGTTCAAATTTATTCGTCTTCATAATATCTTTCTTTTCATCCGTGTAAAAATGAAACGATGTGTAATACAATCGACCGGATACTGTGATAATTTGGAACATTCTTCTTTTAAAGTGTTGGTTAGATGTGTTAATGATTCTCGCCTTCAATCATCGAGCTGATGACACGAAACTGGCAGATATTAATATATTTTAATACTATGCTCGTAGCGCCACCTTATCGCCTTAGGGTTTGCAAGTTAAAGTGATTTTGCTAACGTGTTTTTTGTGCGCACCTACGTGTAGATAATTATAGTTAAAGTTTTCTCGATGTTCTGTGTACACTTTATTTTTTATCAGCTTATTAGCTAGAGAATCCATACTATACTATACTAATACTAATTATACTAATTAATATTATAAATGCGAGACTGCTCGAGTTTGTTTATGACCTTTTCACGCATAACACAATATAAAGACTTTAATAATTCTTTCACCAATATAAAGCTAAATTATATGCGCAGACTACAGGTTGTGTATGATGGTAAGCTCTGGCGTTATGAAATTATAAATATTAATAAATTATATTTGTTATACGTTTTCCGTCGCTCTAGACTCGCAATCCGAAAGTCGCGGGATCAAATTCCGGCGTGGCAAATAAATTTTATTTGATTAATTTTTGTTGTTTCACAATTAAACCATTTCAAATAATATATATTATATTTGCGGCACATTCTAGAGTGGAAGATACTCTGAAAATCGCCCCGGTGGAAGACCACCATTCAGAATTAAAACGTTGCTTGAAATGGCTTTAGTCGTGTTTGATGACCAGATCTGAATAGCCAGATGCTTTCCCCACCTTCCTCTTCCCCATCTCCTTCTCCTCCCCACTACCTTCAGCCTCACAACATACCCCAGTTGGGATGCCAAGGTCTCACTGGCTCCAGACGGGAGCAGTTGGGACTCTTGTGCGGTATTCATATAAAAAGAAAAAAAAATGGCCGATTGATTATGATCTCCTTTTTGAAGACTCCTATTGGTTGAGATTTTTTTATTTTTAAAAATCCTTCTACCGCGTGTGAACTGCACTCGATTTTTTTAGGAGTAAAATAAACTTTCTTAAAACTAAAAACCACTTTAAAAACATTACAACTAACTATTCTTATTTTTTAAGTATATAAGGAATTGTAAAATAAACGAAAAGCGGTATTAAAATACATATATTTAAAAGTGTTACGGAAAATCAGGTCGTGAAAATGTGCGCTCAGATTTGTGTGGCAAAATGTCAAGAAAGAATTTCTCAACAAGATACGATCTAAATTTGCATAATAGAATAATCAGAATTGAATCAGATAGCGGGGCGTAGATCTGGCTTCTTGATTCAGTATATTGACATTTATAAGCATAAAGGAAATTCTTCATCACTCAACAACAAATAAAAATGCTACTGTGTGCGTTTTTTTAGTCACTAACCGGCTTCTTACAAGTCTAAACGATCTTTTTCGCGTCGTTCTACTTATTGTATAATAATATGTAGAACCTTTTGACAATTTGCCATACAATACCTATGCCGTACGTCACTCCAAGTGGTTGGCTACGTTTGATAATTTAGAGAAGTGCCCGGGTTCATGGGGTGAGGTTTGTCTTGTTCTTGGCGGCGGATACATCTGCCCACCTTCTGCATGGCAGGCCGTATCGAGAGAGCGGTTGAGGGGACCTTTTGATCTCTCCAATCGGACTCTTTAGACCCATCCGCTTGCACCGCAGTTGAGGGCACACCCCTCATACTTTTTTCCTTCTCCGAACCTCTCCTCCCCTTTCTTAAAGATGCCCTCCACACAGCATCCCCTGACGACATAAGTCCTAAAGGAAACTATTTTAGTGCTTTCTTTGTAGAGCTAACGGCCAGTGTCCGGAAACTAGTGGTACAAGTGCTAAGCCGAGGAATCCACGTCAAAGAGAATTTTATTTTATTTTTATCAGAAAATCTATGTTTTTATAACTTTTGAAGGTTATTCCCATCAATGTAATATATCATTGAAGAAGATAATCTTAACGAAAATATGAAAGAGAGCAAGACACAGAAAAATAGAAAAAGACAATGGTCTCTAATTAATTGTTATAATTGTTCTCTTTCATTTTTTCGTTAATTCTATTATTGTTATCTTCTTCAAGAAGATTTTTTTTCAAAATTTAGATTTTTTACTTTTTTCAATATATTAATGGAGCCCAGTCTACGCCTCAGAGCATATTACAATTTAATAAACAGCTCATAGTAATATCAAAATTTAACTCGACTTACTTGAAAACGAAAGCCCAAGCCCAAAAATTACACCTCCGACTAAAAGCTTGTACCACTAGTTTTGGGGATACCATGCATTTTAGATATTACATTGATGCCATTTTGTTTTGTCTCAATATTACGAAATCTCGGTAATTTGGTAAACCGGAGAGATATAAAAATGAGATATTACGAATGTGTGTTGGTACTTGAATAATATAAGCGTGTTATGATTTGTGAAAGAGCTAGCCTCAGGTATTCTGTAAATTAAAGGTGTCAAGTAGATTTATCTCCAGCCAGGTACAGGAGGTCTGAATGGCTTCATTATGTTCGTGACTCGCTTTTAATGCGATCTTATGAACTTTTCCCGGTCTAGGTTTCCACACTGCACCTAATAACAATGGTGAAACTGCTAATAAAAGCATATTTAATTAAACATAAATGTAAAAATGATTTATCATGCGATTCAATTTGAATACCTATCTTAAGTGGATCTTATACGTAATCTAATCTGTTCGATTGATTCTAGTAAACAAAACAGAAAGTAAAAAGTTTCAAACTTCGTATAATAAACTGAAAAGTAAAACAAATAACAGAAAAGGAAGAATTTTACAAATTTGAGTTAGAACATTTCTTAAGTACATCTCAAACACTAAGTAAGTTATTTTAAGATATTATCTAAAAAAATTGTGATTTGTCCAAGAAATACATAACATAAATATATCTATAATGTATGAATGTGAATGAAGTAAGAATTTATTGTTTGCCAAGACAAAATTTGTTGGTTTAGATGCATTTATTTATTTTTGAATAATTATTTTAATTTATCATTATATTTAAAGTTAACGTATTTTTTTATAAAAAGGGGGATACATTCGTATTCATTTCTGGACACACTGATCTCCCTCTCCTTTCTTTTCTTAAAAAACCCTCCATACAGCATCCTGAGGATTTTTTTCCTTTCTTTATTTAATTTTTTTAAATTAAAAGGAAATAAACTTAATGTTATTACTAAGTTCTGCACGTATTTTGATATGTATTTGATTTTCAGCTGTTTCAGCTTTCAAGGCCATTATAAAACTGTGGTTAATCCACTTTGAGACGACGTATTTATACGATTTTAATTGTTAATTTTTGAAGGTGTCCACATTTATTTACTACCGGTCAGACCAATTTTCTGAGACACTAATGAAGAGAGTATTATGCGGGGTTCGGTTTAAGTCACCTCAATGTGGCACAACCATAGTTTTAAGGCCTTGAACGCCGAAACAGCTATCAAAATAATACAAACTAAAATGCTTGCAGAACTTAATAATAGCATTAATTTTATTTTCCTTTAATTTAAAAAAATGGTTTGGGATGGGTTGTTTAAAAGAATTTAAACAATTCATCAAATGCCGAAGCTAAAATTCAAGTTTTGTTAAAGTTCTATTTAAGCTTTGTTATTATTTCATCATAGGCTGGTTCCTACACAATTTGATGAATTGTTCAAATTCGATTAATTGTTCAAATTCTGTGAAACATTGAATTTGATAAGTTTTTAGATTTTCACGGCCAAAATTATTTTTGCTATTTGTTTTTGGGATGTTATGCCGTGTTGCGCTACCTCCTTCTTTAGCCAACGTTTCGGACAGCGTTACAGTGTCCATCATCAGGGTAGATGTGTAATTGTGTAACGTTGGCTAAAGAAGGCATAACACCCCAAAAACAAATAACGGAAAATTTGATGAATTGTTCAAATTCTGTGAAACAATTTGATGAATTGTTCAAATTATGTGAAACATTTTAATGAATTTTTCAAATTATGTGAAACATTTTAATGAATTGTTCAAATTCTGTGAAACAATTTGATGAATTGTTCAAATTCCGTGAAACAACCTATCCTCGGTTGCAATCGACGTATCCATGGATATAAACAGTGCACGTGCTAGTTAGGTTAGAGAGAGATCAGAAATAGGTGAAGTGTCTTAAACTACTATATTTGATATTGAATAATTTGTTTGCCAAGCTAGCTTTTGATAGGTAAGACCTCACATACGAACAAAAAAAGTTGTGTGCCTAAAGTTCGTGAGTAAAACTAATTAGACACAACTGTCGGCTGACACGAGTAATCACATGATTTACTGTTACTGACTCCCATGTCCAGTTCATTAGTCAATCTCGCTCTCATTTCATGCATTCGTGATTTTAATATGTGTATCAGGACCAGGACACGCACACGAACTGACATATTTTATTTCGAAAAAACCTTGATAAAAAATATTTGCCCCGTTATTTATGAATGTGTAGTTGTTACTTGCGCCATTGTTATTTATTTATTTATGTAAACGCCCATAGGGCTTTTACATATAGTGCAGTACATGTTTTTGGAAAAATATAAGAAATAACATAATATAATATAAACATATTATAAATATAAGAAACAAAATAAAGATAACATAAGATATAAGATATACAAAATATAGATAACACCAAATATAATAGTTGACACAAAGCAGGTAACATAGAATATATGGTAAGTAAATTAATGTGAGATTGTTATTTTAATTATAGAGGGAAATACGATAGGATTGTCAATATTTATGTTTGTAATTAGCAAACTTTTTTAAAGTATTTATTACGTGTTTATCGAAACATAGCTACCATAATATTTCGATTAAGGTGCTATATAGTGCATGATATTAACAGATTTATTTTAATTGTTCTAATACACTGAGTTTAAATTTTGACATCGATTGATGACGATAAACGTCTATAGAGGAATATTTATTTCCGAGTATATGAAGTCTTTGCAGAGGAGAGTTAACAAAATAATTACTAGCAGAATTAGTTACAAGGTAAATCGCATTAGAGCGAGTATCGCGCGTGGGTATTCTCAAATTAATTTTACTGATTAAATCAAGGGCGTCCAGTCTGCCATTCGAAATATTAAAAAGACAAACTAAATCGCTCGCTATGCGCCTTGACGCTAAATCGCTTATATTAAGTAATTCCATTAAATATACATAATTTAGATCTTCGACAGGTATACCGAGTTTATAATTAATAAATCTTAAGAACTTATGCTGTACTCTTTCAATTCTTAGTTGGTGTGTCTTATATAATGGAGCCAAAATAAATAATTATGTGATTGGTTTTGTATTTTTGTAGAATGTTGTAATGGATTCGCTTTGTTGCTTATGATCTTTAATCTTGAACCTTAAAAGCGCTGTACTGGTTAGAAAATAACTGAAAACTTTATGTCGGTACCGTAAAATGGGGTGACTTCATCAATTTTCAGCTTTGAAACTAGATAACTTTTTTTTTAACTTTTGCGTCAAAACTATTGAAATATGTATCCATGTTATGTGTTTGGGGAGTCAAAAATGAAGTAAAAACCTGGTGATTCAAGTCCTTTTTCGGAGTGAGACTACTTTGATTTACCATTTTTCGTAAGCGTTTTACAATGATACGATAATATGATAATTTGGGATACTGTTGAATATGGGTACCGCCGCCCAAGGAAGCATTTATTGGAAAACCAACACCTCTGCCATAGGTCACCTCAAGTGGTTGCTACGTTTGGAGACTTAGCAGGGGTGTCTGGGTTCGTGGGGTGGGGTTTTTCTAGGTCTCGGCGGCGAATGTGCCTCCATCCGGACTCGATCGCTCCATCCCAGATTCCTTTCCTCCTCATACCTTTTTGCTTCCCAGAACTTTCCCACTTCTTCTTATCTTTCCATACAGCATTCCCAAAGATGACATAGGCGCTGAGAGAATTATTTTTTCCTCAGTGCCTCCCTTATGGAGAAAATGTAAAAAAAGTCACAAAAAAAACAAAAATGGTTCCATTTGCGACCATTGTCTTTTTCTATTTTTCTGTGACTTGTTCTCTTTCATTTTTTTAAAAATTTATTTTTTATTTTTTTTTATTTTTTTAAGAAATAAAAAATTAAAATGGAGTTCTACAAATTAAACTTGATAACAATAAATAATATGTTTCCTTTTTATATTTTCGTTTAGATTGTAAGTGTTACCTTCTTCTTCAATGATGCATAAAAAACAACCGTTAAAAAGAAATGCTAGTTCGAATATTCAAGTAGTTATGTATATCAATGGACACTGAAGCACTTTACAATTTAAGTGACATGAAAGTATTTAAGTCGTTGAGGAATGTATGAATGAATGTATAATGAATGATTTATATTATTCGCTATCTGGAAATGTCTAAAAAAACAGGTTCTCAATTCAACCGACAATATGTTTGAATATTACTACAAACCCCCTAATTTGATACTGATTTCCGAAACGTCACTGTATCCATATTGCCCGAAAAAATTCATTAAAAAGCATCGAATATTTTCCGAGTGAAAACAAGAATTATATAGATATCTGCGATGATAAAAGTGCCCCCATATTACGATACGTACTTGGTTCGTAATGATAGTAAAAGGTGACTAGTTTATCCATTCTTACCTAATCTTTAAATAAAATTATGCACCTACATTTTCACACACAAATAAAGGTTGTGAAATTTAATTTTGTGATATCAAATACAAACCTAAGAAATAACGTTTTATTCACAATTTGTATTAATTTTCTTCAAAATTGCATCATAGGCAATGACATTAAAATGTCATTGATAAATGTTAAGATATATTATAATGCAATTGATTGTAGGGTAATATTTTACTATAACTATATTGCTAGTTTTACAAAAATGTTCTGCTCGTGGCTTGTCATGCCATTTGAAATATTGAATCAAATGCATTCAATTGTATGTCTGAATAGTATAACGATCAATCTGGTCGGCTTTCTCTCAGCAACCTTTCGCCAACAAACGGAACAGGAGTTCAGGAGACAGGAGGTAGAGGCAGGAGGTTGGAAGTAGGTGGATGGAAGGGACAAGTTTGTAGGCAGAAGTAGGTGGAGCAGTATAATCCGCAGTCCCTCGTGCAAGGCAAATGTCCGCGGGCGGTGGCATTACCTTCCTATTGACATTTGTTGTAATTCTTGTTCCCATTCCACTTCCTGTTGTACTGTTGAATTACGCCATAAGCTTCATAAATAATGCTTGCCCCGTTTATTTTAAATCATCGTTAAATATTTGGTTTTAAGCAATGCTGTGTAATGACACCATGGTTGATCAACCAAATTTTATTGTGTGCGAGAACTGATCAACCGAATTAAATCTGCCCTGAAAAATTTACTCATAGTGAAACCTGGACAGCATTAGGTTTAAAAAATAAAGGTGATGTATATAAAGATATCACTTTATTTTATTTATTTATTAATAATCGCCCCTTTTCGAGGCTTTTGCGTTTAAATAGTAAAAAATATACAATATTTATTGTACATAACTGAACTGCATCAGTAACAATATTTTATTTATTTTTAAAGATAAATTGAAGATGTCCACTGACTTGGTATAATTGTTTCCCTCCATTAGTATTCTGGGCAAAGAGGAATACATATGGTATTAGTCCCAGAATTTCTGCACTGAAATAAATATTGACTTCTAGTATTACGTAGTGGAATCCAGAAGCTTATCAATTCAAGCAATACCGGACTATCAACTAAATCATTTAGAATTTTATATAGAAATACCAAGTCAGTGAAAATTCTTCTGTCTGACAATTTGAGCATTTTAATATCGTTTAAAGTAGTGTTTTAGTTCAACTTAATTGCTGGAATACCCATTTTAAAATTTAGAAATTATTTAAATGTTATATCACAAAGTAGTTATGCACCTGCAAATTACGACTTATTAAAACTCAATGTTTTCTGTCTGATGAATAATTGCTTAGTTATAATAGTACAAAAAATCTGCACTCCCGTATGGTGATAGACCTCAATATTATAAATAGAAACCATCGCGGGCAAGCGCACTTCAAATCCCCAATCGCAATCGGATGAATGGTTTAGCAACGCATTAGGAACAAACATACACACATTTTTTTTTATTTTTATATTAACTCTACACAGGAGGCCCTGAGGGAAATAATTTCCCTCAGGGCCTATGTCATCTTTGAAGATGCTGTGTGGAGGGTACTGTTGAGGAGAGGAAGGAGTGAACATGGGTCTTCGTTCGGCAAATCGTTCCACAGCCGGGCTGTTGAACTCAAGAACGAGTCGTAGAAACGACCCGTTCTCATGTGACTAATGTCAACCGTGTACAAATGTTGAGCGCGTGTTTGGCGTGTTTCCCGACTATGCACCGGTGCCGAGGGGATCAGTGACGCTAGTTCCTCGGAGCATCTTCCATTGTAATACCGGTAGAACAAGGACAGCATTCCCACCTGACGCCTGTGCTCTAAAGATTGCAGTCCATTTGTTAAGTTAGGAGAATCTATCAAACGGACCGCCCGTTTCTGCACAGAGTCGAGGGTTTTTTACACATACAAGCAAGCAAACATACATTGATTTTTATATATACAGTTGGAAGATCGACACCTTATACCGTACATAATATTCACAATAACTTGATGATGATCTTTAATATTGATAGTCTTAATTATATGTGTTTGAAATAGAGACTATGAAAATATTTAGCATAAATACGACCCAGAATCTCTCTTCATAACTTCCCGCCTTGTTAAATACTCATTATTGTAGGTGTTTCTGTACTTTAGGCACTTACCTGATACAAGGTATGCACCAAGAACCAACCAATTATTTAACACTCAAAAAATGATAAAGATAAAATGTAAAAATTGATGGCTCTTTTACTCAAAAGTCGAGAAGTAAACGGAGATACCTCTCATACTATTAATATAATGGACTAGAAGATTCCGTGTTCGTTATTCCAGAGGGTTAATAATGGAGAATGCTAATGGCCACAGTAGAAGCGGAAATAATGGAATTAATGCTACGTTATAATGCTTTTAATATTAATTCTGTACACACGTGTCTCGTGTTAATAAATTTTTCCGTGAATTCCGTTACCTATTCAAATTGCTTCTGTACCTCGACTCACAGCGCCCCGCTTCATGGCACTTTTCTAACGTTGCTCTTTGAAAATGTAAATAATTTTAAAATATATATTACGTTAGTAATATGCTTTGAGAGAACTTACTCCGCTGTTTAAATAAGTTCTTGCAATAGAGAGAACCTTTGAGAAAAGCGAGTTAATAAAGGCGAAAAACTGAATGTACAGTAACACACATCTTTCTAATTTAAATGCAAAATTGCTTTGTTTTAAACAACTTTATTTGTACAATTTTTCAAATAATCAACTAGTTTTGATTATAGCTAACCTTCTTCAGGGCCTTAATAATACAAACTAACTTAAGTACAGATATTGACACAAAAATATGTGTTTATTAATTATCCAAAAGTCCAATTTTAAACATGTTCCCTTTCTCCCTTTGTTACCCCTACCCTTCTCCTTTCCACCTACTTACCTACCCCGCTCTGATGTTCTGTTATGTAAAAGATGTCTGTATTAAGTTAGTTTGTTTTTATTATTATTTTTTTTTTTACATTAGCTCCAAGTAGGAGGCCCTGAAAAAAATAATTTCATTCAGGGCCTATGTCATTTTTGTAGTTGCTTATGGAGGGTGTTTTTAGAAAAGGAAGGAGAGGAACTTCTGGGAAGGAGTAGGGTATGAGGGGTAGTTAGGAATCGTATGAATCCATCCCTCCCACTGCGGTGCAAGGCGATGTTCCGAGAGAGTACGGTTCGTGGGGGTAAAGGGACTACCTCAATCATTCTCTCCCGATCCGGCCTGCCATGCAGCTGGTGAGCAGACGAATCCTCCGCCAAGACCCAGACAAACCTCACTCCATGATCCCGGGCACCCCTGTTAAGTCACCAAATGAACCACTTGACCTATGATAGAGGTGTTGGCCAATAATGGTTCCCGGCGCTGCGGTACCCATATCCACCTCCCAAATTGATATAATTACGGTATGTCAAAGAGAAGATAAGTTATAACATAACCGAAGCTAGTTATAAAATTGTATGATAAAATGGTTTAAAACAGAGTAATTTTTAATTTAAATTATAATGACAATACGCAAAGATATTGCTTTCTTCGATAACACAAGCACTAGAACCTTGAACACCTCGGATATCTCGGTGGTTGTACTGATAACAAAATGAAAATAATAATCATCATTTACTGTTATTCATTCACGTCATAACTTTTTATTTTGCTTTTGATTTTCAAATTGTGGAGTGTACCAATTTACTATAGTATTAGCAATAGCACTCTCTGGGGGCTTTTATTGTTACCGTGGCGTGACGAGTACGGTACCGTGACGGCAAAAAAGGCAATAAACATACATTCCTTATCACTATAATGCTGCTGCTCTTTCTTACACATTAAATAATGGTAAGAAAGATGAAACACACAAATATGAGACACACAAAATACGTGTGACGTGTTTCCTCCAAAGTACTACTTTTTTCCTTTGGAGGAAACAGGTACATCTTATTAAGACTTAGCTAAGGCGACTTTTCTTTTTACGTATGAGGGAGATGTATTTTATTTTTAATTTTTATATGAATACCGCAACAAGAGTCCCAACTGTTCCCGTCTGGAGCCAGTGAATCTACTCCGGCCGTCAAATACGTAATATGTAAATCGTATAATGATTGTATGTTTACTTTAGGGAGGTTTACTTTAATATGATTAATTAAGTTTTTGTTATTTTGTTATATAGTGTAAAAGAAAGAGCTGCAGGATTACATGTTTAACCTCTCCACGAGTATGGACGAAACGTTTCGTCCGCGGCTATTATTCAAATACCGTCATATTTAATGAAACTTTTTGACTTGAAATGGCTTCTATTGACATCTGCGCGTAGTTTGTTGAAGTTTTGGTAGACATACCTACAATACCAACTTCACAGTTTTAGTTTGAAAATTCTTTTTGCGTCATTTAGCGGTCGTCAGAGGAAGGAAGCAGGTTTTTTTTGTATGGACATGTTGGTGGATTATTGGTTATTTTTGTGGATTGATGTCGACGACGTTTTAATTCAAAATATAATATTGTTTTTAGTTAATCGATGATAATTTATAAAAAACATTGAAAAATTAACCAAAAAAAACTCACTCTTCACGTACAGTTTTGTTCGTCAAAACTCACTAGCGGAGAGGTTAAGAATTGACATTTGACGTTTTTGAATTTTTGGAATTCAATCAATCTTCAATTTTTTAATTTTATTTTTTATTTTTTATTTATTTATTTAATTTTTAATTTTTTTTAATTTTAATTTTTTTTTTAAGAAAGACAAACATTCTCGGGTTACGAATAACCCAACAATGTTTGAAAATCTCTTACTACCACCACAGAAAGCCGAAAATGTTGCTTGTGTTGTGATAGAGGACTTAGCCAGCCGAGGAATGGAACACGGGACGCCCGGGTGGAACCCAAACGCGATGCCCACTCAACCATTGACCAGATTATCCTTGTTCCTATATTCCATACTTTCAAAATTACCCTCGCGGCTATTAGTATTGAAGGGGTCTATAGAGACGTCACGGTGAGGCGTCTGATAGAGATTCAAGAAAATGAATACTTTTTTTCCTTGGGAAGAAACAGATCCACATACATTGTGTATCTCATCTTTTGAAAGTGCTGCATCATTATTGTGATAAGGAGCCGAAATTTATTGCCTTTTTTGCCGTCACGGTACCGTAATGTCACGGTAATTATAAAAAGCACACGCTGATTATTCTCATTAATAAACATCAAACATTTTGCAGTCTCCGTAAAAATTTGAATGCACGATCATCAATAATTCACCGTTCCGTCGGTTCCACGTAAAAGGGACTTTTCTAGAGAATGGCGAAAATATGATAACAAATATGAGATATGGGAGTGAGTTTTGAATAATGAAACTCCGTCACTGTTAGAACTGAGTAATGTATCCACGTCACTAAGCTCCTGGCGATGGCGTCTCGAGACAACACAGTGAGCGGAGTCTAGACTCGGAGGGTCTTTATTTAGACGTGACAAAAATGTGTCACTAAAATGTTAACATGCTCTAATCACTTTCCGCTTCAGCAAGTGCTAAAGCTTGTTCTCGGTAAAGCGCAGAAAATTTACATGTTTTCTTCATTGAGATTTACTCTCACCTTATCTTCTCGCGATTTTTAAACGGGTAAAGGTGGAGAGGATATAAAGCGACACGACTCACGCATTTGAGCTGGCATGGAAAATTACTAGGACTATTAGGGAGGTGCTGCGATGTCGAATATTGGATGACAATAATTAGGAGGAATGAGCTTTTGTTTTTGCATCAGCTCCACGCAGAAGGCCCTGAGGAGAAAAAATCTCTCTGGTTCTAGGTCATCTTTGGGGATGCTGTGTGGAGAGTATTTTAGGGAAAGGAAGGAACAAGTTCTGAGAAGGAAAAAAGGTATGAGGGGTGGGAATCTAGGTGGAAAAAGGTGACGGACATATGAATCAAGTGGTGCAAGGCGATGGGTTCAGAGAATCCGACTGGAGTAGTCTAGGTTAGGTCTACCTCAACCAGTCTCTCCGGATCCGGCCCGCTACGCAGCAGGTGGGCAAATGCATTCGATGCCTAGACAAATCTCACCCCATGAATCCGTGTTCCCTTTGTAAGCCACCAAACGTTGCGAACCTTTTCGGGTGATCTCTATCGCAGTGGTGTTGGTTGTTCAATAAATTTCAATTTCCGGGAAAGCAGTACCCATATCCTTCTCCCAAATTGTAAGCTTATGTCAAAAGATAAATTGAAACATGGACGCGAAATGAATCTATTATGCAGATCGTCTATGAAACAAGGAGTAATATTAAAATCATGCAAAAATACGTAGAATGCCCTTGGTAACTTTCTCAAAAATAGCCATCTTAAGATACAACATATTATTTTTCTTATATGAAGATTTTCTAAAATAAATTGAATAGAAATATTTTGTATTGAATCCACGTCTCTGAGAAAGGATACAATAAAATTCTTAGGTATTCCAATGCGTTGTAGTGCGAGGAGAGAGGGGGGAGGAAGGAGGAAGGAAGAGCGAGGCATGGCAAAAAGCCGGGACACTGAAATGATTAGATTTTTCATTTTTGAAATCATTGAAAGCAAAACACCGACCGCCGCTATTGGCTATTTCCGGCGGAAATACTCGGAACCGGATGTTATGTTATCAAAGTAGGCAAAGCTCGCCTGATAGCCGTCTCTAAGAAGCTTTCACTCGTGGATGTTTTGTTTGCGCGGCCTCAACTTAGAAAGAGTTTATAGTCAACGATCGTTCAGTTTATTTTCACGTAAACCGATATCATAATAATTTCTTTACATTAAATTCTCTTCTTCAGGACACAGAAATGTCCAAGAAGTGGTAAAATATTCTAAATTTTTTTGCTCACAATGAACTCAGTTTTATAATAAAAACTAGCTTTTACCCGCAGCTTCGCTCGCATGATATTAGGGGAAAATTACTGTAGCGCTTGCATTTATCAATTATCCCCCTCCCCCTCCCCATCCCCCTCCCTCCTCACTCTCCCCCCACCACCAACCCCCACCCCCTCCCGCATTCCATACATTCATTCTCGGTACATTCATTTTTCAAACAGCTCACATGCCACCTAAATTTCATAATGCCAGAGCTCAACAGTAGTAAAAATAAGAATTATCCAATTTGGTGCAGTCGTTCGGAAGTTATGCGCGTAGATACATTTCGGCGATTCATTTTTATATATAGATATTAACTACGACGCCTGATATCAACATCGTTTCCACGGTAACGATTTGTTTTGCTTTTCTTCTGACTTTAGCAATAACTCGCTAACAGAAAACGTGTAAAAAATGAATATCATATATTTTTATTTATAATTTCATAACGCCAGAGCTTACCATTATATACAGCCTATATTACTCGCATATAATGTAGTTCTCTATTGGTGAAAGCATTTTTAGAATCGGTTTATTCGTTTAAGCGTGAAAGCATAACAAACAAACACGCGCAGTTTCGCATTTATAATATTGGTAGGTTTAGATAATAACGTAATATTTATATAGCGCAGTTTAGTGTTATTTCACTTCAAGTGCGCTTAACTATTATAATAAACTTAAAAGTAATCCTACAGTGTTCCTTACTACTCCTTACAAAATATTGGTAAAATAATATGAAACAAAGAATACAAAGTACATACAAAACAATGCCAAGAAAACAACATCGAACAATGGCAGTGCTGTTTTAGCACAGGACAGCAGATAATGATAAACAATAATAGTGCCATTAAACAAGAATCATTAAACATTAAATATAATACAGAACAAGAGGCAGTTTACGTTTAGAAACATTTTGAGTGTCTATTAAGCATAAAAGTACACTAAGGACGAAACTGAAACCAAAAAATTACCGGAAACTTGAGAAACATGGCTTATCATGGAGTACCTTATATTGAAAAGGAGTTAGGATTCATGAAATGTATGATTTTTTAAATAAGTGTATTTTTAAAGTTCGTTTAAATTCAGCCATTCAAGTTCTGGATATTAGTGAGTGCTGAGGGAAGTTTATTCCAAATGAGCGGGCCAGTTACACGAAAAGATCGGTCATAGTAAACTGCTCGATTTGACCTAGAATGTTCTATTAAACATTATGACATAATAACATTGTTATGATGCATATGATTAGTAACATATTTATGTATGATCTATTTTAATTCCTCTACACTAGACGAAGAAGTACAGCTGTTCTCCATCAGAGGTTCATCATCAATGTTAGCAGGTTAATTGCTTACACAATTGGATTTCTTAACATCGTGAACTCAAATAAATGTACTTATACGTATATATATCGTAATCGTTTTTATACCTCTTAAATGTAAAAATATTCTCCACTTTTTAAAATTTTTATTTTGTGTTAATCAACGAACGGTCAAATTAAATCCGAACCTATCTATCCTAAGTTGTTATCCAAAAGTAGAAAAACTGTTTTTGTAATTTAATAATCAAGCGATATATGTGGATTAATGTATTTTATAAACGCTGTAACTCACTACACCTTCTTCTTGTAGGTCATGTACTACCATATTATGTTTACAAATTATATTTTATAAATTTTAAACCTAAAAGCCTACAACTTATATATGTAACTAACAATTTAATACTGAGTATTATTCAGATTTGTCCGGTGATAGTCGTTTGTCTTTCTATAACCGCGGGGTGTCTTAGGATATTACCGCGGTGTTGACAAGAATATGGTTTCACATTAGTGTACCGCGAAGATTAAAGATTTATTACAACTTACATCTAATTACGTACAACTTAAAAGCTTGTTGCAACTCCGCAATATTCTCAAAGCATGTTAATAGAATTGGGTTACGTACAGTTCTTGCATTATCCTTAAAAACATGTACTTTTTAAAGCTCTGTGCAAACTTTTAAAGAATTTCTACAACAGGAAATAATGTAAGCTTAATTTAATGACCTAGCTAAGTAATTAACAAACACTGCTGGAGCTTTTCATTAATAATATTTCCCAGCACAGCGGCTCAGGCTCGGGAGTAGCTAGCTTTAGCTACACACAAGTTACGGGGAACTCAGAGTTGGAGTTTGTGTATAATAAAGTTACAAAGCTCTCAAAGGAATTATTAATTATCACTCATATTAAAATATTAATAGCCGATGTCTTAATTAAAGTTAAAGTTCAACTAACTGTGCAGCTTATTACGGAACGGGATATTACGTGAAGAAAATAACCTACGGAAGGATGTCATTACTACGTACATTAAGATAATTTAGAAAAAAAAAATAAGACGGTACAAGAAGCTTTGTGGCCAAAATAAGTATAATAATTTGTTTAAATGCTGAAAATTTGTTGTTTTTTGTGAATGCAAAGGGCGCCACCGGTTTTTTTTAGAGAATATTGGCTGTCAGTACAGTAGAAAACTCATCAGAGCATGTGCAATTTTATAAGCCTTAAGGTTTTGGTTAGTTAAATAAAAGAAGGTGTCTATAAGTTATTAATTATATTAAGCGGAAATTTATAATATTAATGTTCGAACATACCTGACGTGGCATGGTCTAGCGGTAAGGATCGCAATCCGAAGATCGCGGGATTGAATCCCGGTGTGGCAAATAATTTTTATTTGATTAATTTATGTTATTTCACAATTAATTCAATTAAAATAATATATGCTATATTTGCAGCACGTTCGTAGTGGAAGATACTCTCAGTATCGCCCTGGTGTAATATCATCATTCAGAATTGAAACGTTGCTTGAAATGGCTTTAGCCGTGTTTGGTGACCAGATCTGAAGCCAGGTACTTTCTCACCTTCGTCTTCCCAATCTCCTTCCCCTCCCCACTACCTTCAGCCTCACAACATACCCCAATTGGGGATGCCATAGTCTCACTGGCTTCAGACCGGAGCAGTTGGGACTCTTGTGCGATATTAACTGTAAAAAAAAAAAATGAGATTTAACACCGACACGCGGCATGTTTATCCGTATTCCAAGATAACTTAATTTAAATAAAAAATATCTCGATAAATTTGTCACAATGAAATGCCGGTTGCGTGCCCTAGGCGCTAGACAGCCGATATTGTAGAAGTGAAGATTCGGAATTAAGCAAAAAGCAAACAGTGTTTGAGGTGCCAATAAACAAATTATATGCAATCATTATTCGGTCACGTAAGTCAGTAAGTTTAACCGGGCGAATTGATTGAAAATATTAATTTAAAGGTTTTGGTTAGGAAAATAATTATTTCAAATATATGTATGTTGTTACAAGCTGTAGAACTTCGTAGCGTTTTGATCTACCCGGATGGCATTTCACGGTCAATGCAATTTCAAGCGTACGATTTCAAGCGCAAAAGTGGTTTTTTTATTTATTGAACGAGCGACAGTGACTCTCTCTTATCGTTGCGCATAGAATTCACCGAATGTTTGATATTACAACTTTATTACAACTTTACTGACATCTGTTGAGACACCTCAAAACTGCATAGAGCGACCTACACTAATGACATCTCTTAAAATACATTTAAACTATATACATACATAAATTACAATGCGGAGAACATATGAAGCACTTGTCCGCAGCATCCTGGAATATAGCTCCATTATTTGGGCCCCTTCTGAACAAAACCAAATTCCAGAAGTAGAAAAAGTACAAAAAAGATATATGCGATCCCTATATATGAGGGAATATACATACTACCCATTCCTGTATCCATCGTTGTTCTTAACAGGAATGCTCAATCTTAATACCTTAGAAGTCTCGTGGGAGATCCTACACACTTTTTTATGCTCCGAAAGAGAGAATTTCTGCGTATAAGAATGTGCCAATAAACAGAACAACTCAACTGCTAAACGATTCTGCATTGAGCATCGACAATATCACCTACAGAAAGTTCAATAACTGTCTTTTTGAGATACGTAACAACATAGTAAAACTGCCCCCATACACAATTTTTTTTAAATTTGTAATCTTCTTAATAATATTTTGTTGTATAACTTACTGTTTAATGGAGAACCTGAAAAAAATAATCATATACACTGCACAAGTGAAGATGATTTTATTTAATTTATTGGCATTTTAAAGTGGATAAGAGGTAGTTTTATACAATCAATTTATTATTTAAGATTCGGCTCAAAAAGTGAACTCTTATATAAATGTTCGTGAAGCGCAAATAATTGTTGGGCAACTCATTGTGAATTTAGTCCGGGTTTACACGTCACGTAGTTTGAGTTGAACCGGTTAAATTGGGTTTCGACTTATGACAGCCGAATCTTTCGGGGTAGTTGGTTGTTAGTCTGTTCACGTCGTGTCTATTGGGCGAACCGGCTAAACTGGCGGAACTGTCAAAACCCTGAAATCCTGAAATCGTGAAATCCTGGAAATGGATATTCAACCCACCAATTTTCAGTTCATTTATCCAAGATATTGAAAGCACGTTCGTGGTTGATTCATTTTATATGAATTTCGAGAAAATTGAAACGAAAAATAATTTTCCGCGGAATGCTTTCACTTTTTAAGCCTCTTAACTTTTTTTATCTTATCGCTATTTAAAAAAAAGTTGGTCAATATTAAATTTTCGTTTTAAATTAGAAAATATGCTAGTGCGACTTAAAACACTCGAAGTTGAGTTCTGGAGCAAAGAAATTTACATATCAATTTGGGAGGCGGGTATGGGTACCGCCGTCCCAGGAGCCATTTATTTGATATCTACCATAGGTCACCTCTAGTGGTTTGCTACGTTTGGTGACTTATCAGGGGTGCCCGGGTTCATGGGGTTAGGTTATAAACCTACCTTTTTGGGCTCTCAAAAATAAAGTAAAATTATATTTTTAATGCCTTTCATTTCCTCACAAATATTTGTTAAAGTTGCCTCTAAAATCATGAAACACCAAAATCTTTAATGGCCTTTATCTTATAATTTAAAGCAAAATAAATAAAGTAGCTCACATCCGTACTAGATATTTGATAAACCTTTTGATTACTAAAATAATTTTTCAGTTTGGTTGGGTATTTATTTTGATCTTAAATCCAAATTTAAGATTTGTATGAAACTGGCCGAAATGGGCCGCGTAACGCGTATACGTTCCTCTTAATGGCCAATATTTCATAATTTCATTACAAAGAACTAAAATTAATAGAAAACATCGGTACTAGATATTTGCTATAACTTTCGATTTAATAAATAATTATTCAGTTTGGGTAGGAATTTTGGCCCCGAATCCAAAATCAAGTTTAGCATGAAAGAGGTCGCGCAGTCTTTCCTATTAATAAATATAACACAGGAGCGTCGGATACGGGGAGGATGTCTTATTAACTAATAGTTAGGGTTCGGAACTTAGTTCGGGTACTTTTGGTCCGTGTTTTTCCGGAAAATGCAACACAGATATAAACACGGATAGTTGACCGAATATACATTTTCTTATGGTGGGTTTTTCCATTTACCGAAAATGCTAGATGCAATGCTAACTGTAAACGTTTATATTAAAAGTCATAGAAATTAGTTTTTTCATTTGACATTTACCGTTTACTTTTACCTACAATCTTATTGATCACAATCTCACGGCCCACAATGGTCATGTAAAGGCTAAAGTAAAGGTAATCAAAATGGCGGCCGTTGTCTAATGTCACTTAAGGGATAGATTTCGTATGCCGATTTTGCGTTAGTATAGAAACTGCAAGACTTTTGACTACATTTATTGCAGATATGGTATGTACAGTGACATGTAAGTAATGGTTGATAATTATTCAAATTTGAATAAATATTTATTCAAATGACATGACGTAAATAAAATAAAGCTTCTATAAATTGTTTCTCTCCTCTGAAAGGAATAATGCTGTCAACCATCTGAGCAGTTGTTATTGGCTTTACGGTTTTGTGCGACTGGGTCAATGCAAAAAATACTTGGAGATATTGCAAATACACACACAAGTATAGTGTGTTTAATGTGTCAAAGACGATAGAATCACTCAACAAAAATTTCATATCAATGCCTAGAAGTGACGCTGAAATGTTGGAAAATAATGTCAAATTTCACAAATTGGCAATTTCCAAAAGTCTTAGAAGCCATTGATTATACCCATATACCAATAATATCTCTCATCACAACATCTCCCCAATCACAAAATTTACACAAGACGATGCGATGCAAAATTTACAATCATAGACATTGCGCGTAGAATTCACCGAATGTTTGACATTTATTGTGTGTGTTGCGACATGAAAAAAATATATGAACAGTTCCCAATACGAAATTTTGGGAAATAGACTGTTAATCGTGGTGTCATCCCTGTTTACCTTTACTTTAGCAGTTGGCGTCGGGAAAAAAACTCATTTAGCCGTAATGTCAAATGTACTGCTAAAGTAACTGTAAACTGCACAGCTAAAGTAAAAGTAAATAAAAAAAACCACCCTTAATGTATTTATTACCTTCTGGAATGTTGCCTAACATCGAGAGACAGGGGCATTTTTTTGTGAAAACCTCAAGAAAAGTTTGAATATCCTTATTCCTCGTTCCCTGAGTTAATTAAGATTTAATTTTTATATCAGACGGTTTTCTCTTTAATGTAAAATGGAATTACCTTAAAATAACTACGCAGCGTTTAAAATGTAATCTGTACTTTGTTTTTGGGTTAAAAGCTTTTTGTTATAAAACAGTGGATTAAACAATACTTGGAGGGGTTCATTTAAAAAATTAAGTGGTACCATTAACTCTTTGATCCGTTTTTTGCGTAAAACTTTGCAAAATTACTTTTTTTAGGACTAAAAAAATGATCATCATTGCTTTTCTACAGTGCCTTTGCAACACAGTGATAAAAATATTTTTTAACCCTTTGGGGCCGTAATTTAAATAAAAAATTTACTACTTTCCACTTAGCAGGTTGAACTGTATTTTTTATTTATTTCGTTCTCATCGGAGCCATTATTTATTTATTGTTTTATAGTAACGTCTCGGACCGACTTATCGGAAACGAATTCATATCAAATAAGAAATCATCTCCGTATGATCTTACATCCATTAAAGTTTACTTATTCCAACTATACATCTAAAATAAACAACTGTTTAATTAAAATTGTCAACAACACGTTTCAAAACCAATCAAAAGTTTCTTCATCAGGATACAAAGTAAACTGAAATTAAAATATTTTCTACAAATAAAGGGCCATCCATAAATTACGTCACACGAATTTCATGATTTTTCGACCTCCCCCCGTCCCTGTCACACATCGTCACATTTGTGAGACCCTCCCTCCCCCCCCTAGTGTGACGTCACATATTTTGCAATTTAACTTATAAAAATAATCAAAACAGCAGTTCAAATTTTTTTGTTTTTAAATTTTGCGTTTTAATAATTTAGATTTCTACATGTGACTTCACAGAGCAGATTAACCCCCCCCCCATGCCCCTTGTCACATAACGCCACACTTCTCTACACCCCTCCCCCCCTTAAGGTGTGACGTAATGTATGGATGGCCCCTAAATCCAGGTCTATTGACAAAAATATTTCAGTAAGATGTGATTAATAAGGTATTATTATTAAAAAATTATTATTTAAAATAAATCAAGAAGCAACCAAGATGCCTAAATAACGAAATAAAAATTAAAATATTTTTGATATACATATTAATGATAAAATAAATTTAAGAGAAGCCTATTTAAAAAGAATTGTTAAGTATTAATAATATTTAATTGGCCATTAAAAACAAATTTTTCTAAATTCTAAAATTTTCTAAATTGTAAAACCTAAAATCTTTATATAAAAAATGCTTCCAAAATTTGGTTGGCAAATTTAGAATTATGATTATGATATTACTCAAATACCTAGTGTTCCTTAACTCACGAGGAAATCCTCGGTTTAAAATTAACATTTTGTACGATATTTATTTTTGTAAGTCTTGTGAAAATATAAATTAGAAGATTATTTTTGAAAAACTTCATAGTTTAGTCAGTAGACTTTCAAGTCTTAAGATAAACAGTTATCGACTAGTCGCACCTGTTGAAACCATCCATAACACAAGTTATTCGTAGAAAACGATTCTTGTTGGCACGTCTCTCCACTCCTCCCTTTCTGATGCTGCACAGATAAGTCAGTAGTGCTCTGCCGGGAGCTGGTTCTCTTGTGAAGCCTTCTTCCTCTTTCAGAGATACCATCATCTCTCATCCAGCCCCCGAGATCCCCTTTCCGATAGCACACCGAGAAAATAAACAACGGCGAATCAAATAATGCGCCAAGTATGGAGAATATCTGACAGATCTTGTAGGTAATTATTGGTTTAAAGTTGAGGCCCTTCGTACGCAGAGATACATACAAGCTACGTGACTGTGATGCAACCACAAGTCGCCTGCCGGTATGCTACTCGTTAAAGATTGTTTCCACGGCGCTACTCGAATTATACTGAACTTGATGATTTTTTCAAGGAATTGATACGATGTTAAGTGACTCTAACGATGAAGACACTCGTGTTGTTCTTCTTTATATTTACAAGCATAAAACACGATCTCAAAGAAGATTTTAGGTTCACCCATACAACGAAATAAATTGTAGGGCATTCGTCGCCACCAAGGAAATGTATGAGAAGACGTCAAATTGTCTTTTCTTTCTAACCTCTACGTTTGGTCATTTAGCAGAGATGCCCTAGTTCATGGGGTGAGGTTTGTCTAGATCTTGGAGGCGATGATCAGGACACACTAACCCCAGTTTCTACCCACCCCTTAAATCCTTTTCCTTCCCAGAACTCTCCTCTCCTTCCTTTCCTAAAAAAAAACCCTCCACACAGCATCCCCAAAGATGACACAGGCTCTGAGGGAAATTATTTTCCTTCATATTTGGAGCTCATGTAAAAAATAAAATCCCAGTAAAGTGTCGACATATTAACATGGATATTTTCCCACCTTCAGTACAAATTTAACATTCAAATCATCTTAAACGAGTAGTAGATGTGAATGCAACTCGCGTTACGTGCAATCAGCACAAATCAGTAGCGTTCAACCGTGGTCGACGTCAAAACCAAACCCATACAAACTACAGGCGGATACTCATGAGCGGCGCACAAAACTCGAGTCCCTTGTAAGTATCGCCACAGAATGGCCTTAAGGGGTTACATGGGTTTCACGGTTTCAAAAAATATTTTTTTTTATTATTGTCTTATTAGGTTCTACGACATCTCTAGAATATTGTCCTAAATTTTCAAGACGATCCGAGAAATAGTTTCGGAGATACAGCCTTAGGAAATTGCGCGCTCAAGGCTAAATAATAATGAAAGCTTGAACCAGTTAATCTGGAAAGTTACTCCAAAAATACTTCCTGCTGGTTCAAAGGTCGTTGATATTGTTGTATTAGTTTCTCCTTGCACTTTTAATGAAGGAACATCAGCTTCATCAACTTTATGACCCTGGAATCGACGATTCATTGTAAGTTGAAAATAAAAATAAAATTTCCAGTTTTATTGTCACTCAAAACTTTAAACACATTTTTCTCGAAACTGTGTTTTCAAAGTCGATTGTCAAGATTTCTCGAGAACTACTCAACCGATTTTGATGAAATTTTACGTCTATTATTTAATACGTCTTTGAAATAAAATTCTTAAGAACTTGGACGAAGGATTGATTTTTCTTACGATTACAACTATTTAAAAAAATAAAAATGTGGAGCAAATTTCAACGAAATTTGCATTTTTTTGTAAAAAGGCTTACCAAAAGTCCGATTCTCACTTTTTTTTTTACCCTTCGTCCAAGTTCTAGTTTATGGTCTTAACTAAAATACGTATTTTTGTTTTTTACTTCAACTGATCCTGTCGTGAGTTCTGCTGTCAACGCGGACGCACCTTTTTTCCGAATGGTCACCGGAAATGACGTCGCAATGGCAGAGTTTTAAATATTTTCCTTCGAAAATTTCAAAAATTCTTTGTCGAATGTGTATGTTCAAGAAAATAAAAAGTTTTAATAAAATATTTTATTTTTTGTATGGAAAAAATATTGTTGAAAATAGGCCGATTTTACCCCGATTAAACCCGTGTAACCCCTTACACAGAGTCCGAGAATGAGCTCAGAGTTATTAGAGCTGTTAGAGTTATAAAAACAATTGTATGAATAACACCAGTTTATATTATTATTGTGCAGATATTTGATGATCATAGTTCGTGATGTGTATAAAAACTAAAGGCGTTTCACTTTATGTGGTGTAACAATTTAGTGTAAATGCTACCAAAAAAACATAATTTGAAATTTCACCAAAGTAGCTGCAGTAATAAATACTTTAACTTATTACTGTTACCACCTCCAAAAAACGTTCATAAACTTCAGCTAACCTCTGCTGGATTACAGAAGTATTGGACGTCACAGGTAGGCATGATACAATCAAGTAATTACTGACCTTAATCAGTTAAGCAATATATATTACACTTTTCTTTCACAATGACCTTCAGCCCCGCAAAATTATCCAAAGACGGGGATACCTAGATCCACTGGCTCAGGGCATTTGAAACTCATGCGCAGTGTCATATAAAAAATATGATTTCAAAGAACGCAACGGTTCTTTACGGCGGATTGCTTCGGTTGCTCGGTTGCTTCTGTTGCTCGGTTGTTTCGACCGGTTTCTCGGTCAATGGAATAACCTACATTGTCGCGTGATTTAAAATGTAATGTTTCGTGATGTAGAGCCCTAAATATGTAATTTAAATATCTAGTGTCCTGCTTATTTCCTTTCGACTGCGCCAATGTTGTTCCAGTGGTTCAAATGTAATATTAATAATGTTTGTGGCCGGTTCAAACAAAAGAGGAAAGGGTGCTCTTTAAGTATTAACAATTGAGTATTAGTTTGGAACGCCATATATAATACCAAGAATTGGATACTCCTAACTATGTCTGAACTAACTGATGTTCTAATTATTTAATACAATGATGCTGTGAGAAACTGTGCCATTCTATAAATTATTTCATGTCATATCCCCCGACAGTTGTCCCCCGGAAAACTTATATACAATATGCAGTCGGTTTAGAGAAAATACCATAAACCTACATACACAAAATATAATTAAACGTCCCCGTATTGTAAAGAGGGGTGTGCAGAGACGATGCATCACCGAATAATAAAAGTATATAACATATTTTAATTCAATTGCATCAAGATATATTTTCATTTAAAAATTGGTTAACAGCCATAAATGTAAACTAGCAGTTAAAAACTCGCTCCACAGGTTTTTTTCTGCTAGGCCCTGCGGGCGACTTTTGATTGGGCTTCGCCCAGTTAGTGTTTAACCATTTTATTCCAATTTCCAATAGGAACTGGTTTCAAAAATAGCCTGTTCCTCTGATCCACTGTCATCGAGTGATAGTTACCGGTACAAAGTAACCGAGAGAGGCAATGACGTCATATGTATATGTAGCTGCACGATA
Source organism: Glyphotaelius pellucidus (assembly GCA_936435175.1). NCBI lineage: Eukaryota > Metazoa > Arthropoda > Insecta > Trichoptera > Limnephilidae > Glyphotaelius > Glyphotaelius pellucidus. The sequence continues at coordinate 32,012,628 of OW386544.1, forward strand.
CAACTATGTATACTGTCAACTTTCACATATCCGAAAAGATGCATTAATTCTATAAATCCGTAATACATATACCTAGGGGGGAATTTTCCACACGCGAGCTGCTGACGGAAGTAGCGACATCCTGTGACAGATTCTTGAACTAAAAACCAAATTACAACGGTGCTTTGCCTAAAATTTCACCAACACAGATGTTATTTTGGCGCGGCGAGTAAGGCGTGACCTCAGACATGCTATCGAAGTGGGGTTCTGAAATTCAACCACGCATACCGAAGGGTATTAATACTGTTTGATGAATGTTTTATCAGATGTGTAAATTTCAAATTAGTAAGGGTATTGATACTGCACTTATATACTAGCGTCTAAGTACAAATATCGATACATTAAATAAATTCGTTTGATATTCATACCAACTTATTACTTATTACTAAAGGTATTTTTGAAGACGAATTTAGGTTTGAAATTGGTAAATAATGCCCAAAATTTTTTTTATTCAATTGTCGGGGATCACCTGTCGGGTCAACTCTATAAATAAGTGCACCTCTCGACGTCTCACTCTATACTACCAAAGTTAAAGAGCTAATTTTTTTAACTTCACATAAATATACGAATGAGAAACAAGTGATTATTTATCACTTGAAGTATAATTTTAATTTGACAGGTTTTAAAAATAATAAAAATTAAATTAAATTTGATAAAAGTCGTACAAAAACAGAAAAAAAACAGAAAAATACAGCTATTTTATAGGTTTTCACTATGTGTTTAGTAATAGTGTTGAAACAAATGTTTTACATGATCCACAAAACTCGCCAAATTGATATTGAATATGTCAACTTCACTCAAGTACTGGTTTCCCATGGTGTAAAGTCGTTGTATCGGAGAGTGGGCAATGTAGTTACGCTTATGAGTGCTGCTGTAGAATATTGTATTTTGTCGTGTTGTTACTGTGAGTGTTCGTAAGTTAATGAGTTGCAGGAGTTCACAACAGTCGAATTTAGAGGTAGGTATTTTGAATAAAAATGTTAAATCGTTTATTTTACGTCTGCCTTCGAATGTATATATATTTAGAATATTTTATAAGAAATCGTATTTCAAGGTATCTACTGGGATATTTAATTTAAAATTTATAAAACACAGAATTTTTTTTTTATTCGCTCAATGTTATTAATGTGAATTTTGTAAGATGGGGACCAAACTACTGAGTTGTATTCGATGTGGCTTATATATCTGCTTTTATATCGCGGAAACGGTTTTGTGGTGAATTTGTTAGCTGTTACGTATTAAGGTAGTCTGTTTCCACGAGGGAACAGGTTGATTACCGCGGGCAGGTCCGATGTTTCGATTTTCTTCTCCCATCTTCCGATTCTCGTGAATTTTCCTCCAGACACTTAACGACTCGTACGTGTTGCCTAACTACCGTCTTCTCTCACGGGAGCTAACTTATCTCGGCACAACACCTAACGGAACCGTTAAACGCCCGTTAACGATCCCTAACGACCAGTTAACTTCGGAAATAACACAAATTAACTATTTGAGACCAGCATCTTCAAACACAGGATCATTTCGAGATATATAATGCGTGCTTCACTGATTTCCAGTTGACTTTAAAACGTCGCGAGCGTTTTGGGTCGTCAAAGAGATTAACTATAATAGACAGACAATAATCATAAAAATTAGTGAAAACCTTTTATTCTAGGTTTGTTATTATTTATTATTATTTGTCTTCTAAGAAAATTGTGCATTTTAAGAGCACGGTTTTTATTACTATTTTTTTACAGTGGCTTCACACAGGAGGCCCTAAAGAAAAAAAAATCCTTCAAGCCCTTTGTCATCTTTGGGGATGCTGTGTGGAGGGTCTATTTAGGGAAATTTATTTATTTATAACATTAACGTCTTTCGGTTTTTAAATAATATCACATAGTATCAGGTGTAACTACAACACAAAAAGACAGCTCTAGTGAGCTTGTAAAACAGCAAAGCCTCGATTACATTTAGCGAATTTACAAGCTACTAGCAGGTCATGATGACAGTAGCATGTGATAGCGACAGTAGCAGTTAAAATAACGACTCTCGCGCGAACCAATTCTGAGCTCGCAACTAGCGCCACACGCTAGCCAGTAGCGAAAATAACGACTCCCAAGAGAACTAATTCGGACAGTTACGAAATCAGCTGTTCGTGGGCCGCCATCTTGAGGCACACGCTGGCGAGTAGCGAGCAAAGTTGAACACCTTTCAACTTTTTTCGTAGATTATCCACAATCAGCTAGTTAGATAGTACCTAATACGATTACACTAAGCGAGTTTACTAACAGATAGTGAATTTCTCAATTTCTTAGCTTGTAAACTCGCTCGAGGCTTAAGAAATAGAAAACAGAAGTTGAGAAAGACATGTGTGGATTACAAATCAAACAATAAATACTACAATATTGCAGCAATGAAAAATATGTTTATTTAATTATGTAAATAACTTAACATAAAGATGATAAGAAATGAAGGGAAGGGAAGGGTATGAGTAGGAATCCGGGGATTGGTGTGTCTAGGAGCGACGGACGTATTAATCCATACCTCCCACTTCGGTGCAAGGCAATGGATCGAGGAAGTCCAGTTAGAGACGTAAAAAGATTTCCCTTGACCCGTCTCTCCCGATCCGGCCAGCCACGCAGTAGGTCGGCAAACGCATCCGCTGCCAATACCTTGAAAAAGCTCATCCATGAACCCGGGCACACCTGCTAAGTCACCAAACGTATCGAACCACTTGGGGTGACCTATGGAAGAATTTTTTTTAAATATATGAATACCGCACAAGAGTCCCAACTGCTCCCATCTGGAGCCAGTGAGACTACGGCATCCCCAATTAGGGTAAATTGTCAGGCTGAAAGTAGTGGGGAGGGGAAGGAGATGGGAAAGAGGAAGGTGGGAAGTACCTTATTATTCAGATCTGGTCAACAAACACGGCTAAAGCCATTTCAAGCAACATTACAATTCTGAATGGTGGTCTTACACCAGGGCGATACTGAGAGTATTTTCCACTCTGGAACGTGCCGCAAATATACTATAAATTATTCAAAATGAATAAATTGTGAAATAACACAAATTAATCAAAAAAAAATATTTGCCACGCCGGGATTCGATCCCGCGACCTTCGGAATGCGAGTCAAGGGCCTTACCGCTGGACTACGCCGGCCGTCAAGGTGTTGTTTTTCCAATTAATGTTTTCCAGGGCGGCGGCAGAAATTGACATAATCGCCTTTATTGTAATCTAAAAAGGGCGATTACGATATTTTCTGTTTTCTTTGAGATAAATTTAGATATATTTATTTTTTTCACTCTTAACCTCTCAACTGTCGCGGGCCCGTCGGCTGCTGCTCTTAGAAGGTTTATCCTAAACATCTAAACCATTTGTCAACCCACGACTTACTAAATTCTACGTAAATATACCAATATTCGTTTCAATGTAATATTTCACGTAAATAAATCAATTCAAATGTCATTGTTTATATCACGTAGGTATCTCTAAACTGCTTTTTGTACTCAATAAATTAGCATTATGGGATTATACCCCAAGGATTTGCAGTAATTTGTCTAGGTCGAATAAATATGCTGGAGTACTGAGAAAAAGCTATAATTTATGTATTTCAAAGCCACCGCTTTTTATATAAAATGTGAACATTCGGTACGACCCACGTGTTGGTGGAATTTACATAAATTAAACCGACTTTTAACTTCTTACCGCGATGTATATCAAACCAGGCTACAGAATTTGATCCTTTCTGCGATAATGTGTATCGAGTTTAAAATCATGATATATAAGTGTCCAATTTGTCTTTCCGGAGTTTCTGATACAGAATGTTGAGAGGAATTCGTTTGCCTGTTTGTAAAAAAATGACTATTTATGTGTTATAATGGAACAGGGTGTTTTAAAGCAAGTTTTTTTCAAACATTAGCTTCTCACAAGATTGCAAAATAATTTCCTTCAAGGCCTATTTCATCTTTGGGGATGCTGTGTGGAGGTGATTTTTTAAATTTATATGAATACTGCACAAGAGTCCCAACTGCTTCTGTCTGGAGCCAGTGAGACTATAGCATTGATTGGGTAGCTATGTTGTGAGGCTGAAGGTGGGGAGGGGAAGGAGATGGGGGAGAGGAAGGTGGGAAGTACCTGGCTATTAAGATCTGGTCACCAAATACGGCTAAAGCCATTTCAAGCAACGTTTCAATTCTGAACGGTGGTCTTACACCAGGGCGATACTGAGAGGATTTTTCCCTCTGGGAAGTGCCGCAAATATACTATATATTATTTTAAATGAATAAATCAAATAAAATTTATTTCCCACGCCGGGATTCGATCCCGCGACCTTCGGAATGCGAGTCAAGAGCCTTACCTCTGGACTACGCCGGCCGTCTTTTTAGGTAAGAGAACAGAAGTGCTGGTAAGGAAAGAAGGTAGGAGGTGGTTGGTAGGAATCTGGGGGTCAGTGAGCCCATGAGTGACGGGCGTATGAATCCATCCTTCTCACTACGGTGCAATACGAAGTTTCGAGAAAGTCCTGCTGGAGAGATATAGTATAGCAACCAGTATAAATGTATACCCTATCCGGCCTGCCATGCAGTTAGTGGGCAGATGCATCCGCCGCCAAGACACGAACAAACATAGAACCGCCAAGACCCGGGCATATCGAACCACTTGGGGTGACCTAAGGAAGAGATTTTGATTATCCAATAAATGGTTCCAGCGGCAGCGGTACCCATACCCGCCTTCTAAATTAAATTAAATAGCGGTTATGTATTTTTTTGAAAAACAGAGATAAATGTATCTCTAAACCGCGTAAAAGTCGTTTATTTGATCAATTTGTAATTCCTTTTGCGTTAATTTAACGCAACACTGGCATTGTTGATGTTTGTATGCAATTTAAGTTGAAATTACGCTGTTTGGTAAAAGCTATTTTCAATTATAATTTTCTGATCCTGAGGGGTACCTACCTACACTTTAATTATATCAACTTTTTAATAGTATGATTTTCAAATGATCTTTGATCATTGCAAAAGTTTACCTGGTTTGACGATGCTTGCAGTTTGCAATAATTTCTACCGTAACGGCAAGGAAAATCCGTAAACAATTTTCTGTCCATTTTGTAAAATATGGCATTTTAAGTCGTATTTATCGTCGATATGTGCAGTTTAGAGTCACGATAACGGCGGGGTTGTCAATAACACAGCTGATAACGGCTATGAAGACCAGCTTAGAAACATCTGAAAGTATGAAAACATCTTTTGGACAAAGAAATATGAAATTCAATGCGACAAAACTATACAACGCTCTACCAACTCAAACAAAAAAAATAACAGAAACAAATAAATTTAAAACAAAAGTAAAAATATGGTTGAGAGAACAAAGTGAAAATGAACTATCAAACATACTGAAGACCATGTAAAGACAACTGGATACTAAATACAAATGTGGAAAAACTACAGGGCGCCTCAGAACAGGGAACCCTAGTGAGGAGGACTGTGAAAAAAAAAAACTTTATAATACCTTAATATAATACAATTTATAAATACATTATGTACAAATTTTGCAGATGATAATAATAAAAAAAAAAAAAATTAATAGCTTAGCGACTGTACGGTTGAAATGTAAGAACCTGGCTTCGAATACATCACTGATGCAACGCCTTACGCAAAACCGTTTTCGTACGTGGAGATTGTTAAAATCGGCTTTTGTAATAGAATTAAAGCAATGCTAAAAGATGACGCCACTTACGTTAACAGCTAGCGTAAGGAGCGTCGGCTGGCAGGCGTAAGTACTATTGGATTCAAACTTTCGTGGATCTCTCCGGGTATGGAGGGATGGGTGGTATAATCATTATTGTAAGAGCGTGTTCAATCATAGCTTTAAAAGATGTAGCTTGGCCTATTTCAGCATATCGCTCGCCAGTCATTCCCAATGGGAATATATGACAAGTTTCTAAAGGTATCGATACTTGCCAAAAAGTACTCATTGGGTAAAAGTATCGAATATAAAGTATCGAGTGCAAAAGTATCGGTATCGAAAGATAAGTACTCGATACCACAAAGTATCGATACTTTTTTCGTGTCCCTAATTATAGTTGAGGCCATTGCCTGTCGCGGTTACTTTGTTCCGGTAACTAGCTGTCACTGGTTCCGACGAACCGGCTATTTTTGGAACCAGTTCCTATCGGATATATAAAATTGTCACAAACTGGGCGAAGCCGAATCAAAGCGGCCTGCGGGAAACCTGCGGAGCGGGTTTTTAAGCCTCCACTGCCCGAATTTCTACCGATTTCTTGCATATCTCCCTTGAACATTTGAAGTTTTTTAGCTCTTAAAAAAATATATGTTATTTTTTAATATAATATCTATAAAACCCCCGTGCCCAAACGCAAATTATATGAAATTCCCTCGACAGAAAAAAATCGCAAAGTATGCCCCGAACATTTTTATTTTCAAGCCTGTCTCTATTATTTAACAAGTTATACGTATGAAAAAATTCACAGTGTTTCTTTGAACGTTGTTTAGACAACCCCCACGAGATTTTTGCTCTATTTTAAACGAGTCATGTTTTATTAAGCATTTTCACAATTTTTGCTTCATTTTATCATTGAAAATATTAGCGCGCTCTGTCCAACATTCGTAATTACATATCTCTCCATCTTCTTCCTTTTGAGCCGGGAAGCGTCGCTTTAACTGCTAGTGTAGGATTCAGAGCTTTGTGGTTTTGCCATAGTGGCGTATTAAAAAAAAGTTACTATACAATCACACTGTAGGTGTTTTATACCGTGTTCTTAATAGCTAATAGCTATGTTTAGATTCAGTGACATTATTAAGTGCTGAGATCTCAATCTGATTTGAAAAATGACGTCCCAGTTCATTCGTCCCATTAATGCAAGTCCAGAGCTGAGCGATTTGGGCTTTGAATAGAACAGGATATAAAGGTAATTTATAATGTGGATTTTTATTTAATATGACGTACGATTTAGAAAATACATGCAGCCGATTATTCAGCTCGTTATTACGATTTTAATGGAGTTAATTTTTAATATAATCAACGTGAGCTGACACGTAAAATAAATCGTTTTGTTTTGTTCTATTCACACTTTGCCATTTATAAAAAGATCGTAGAGTAAATTATGTACGTCGTTGAGTCGTTTCTAAGTAGGAAATACTAATTTGAGATCGGCGGCCGGACACCCGAGGCCAATTTTCAGAAAGTCGAAATCTCGAAAGCGACATCCTAATAAAACCTCGATTACGTAGAGCGATTTTACAAGCTACTATCTGGGAAATTCACCTTCTGTTAGTAAACTCGCTCGGTGTCATCGTATTACTTGCTAACTAGCAGATTGTGGACAATCTACAAAAAAAGTTGAAAGGTGGTCACCAGCATCTGATTTCTTCCGTCAGAATTAGTTCGGGCGGAAGCCGTTATTGGCTAAGGTGTGGCGCTAGCTACGAGCTGTCAGTTTCCTATAAAACTCCTGTAAATGTCGACAGAGTTGCATGGCGCGGGAGTCGTTATTTTAGCTGCTACTGTTGCTACTGAGCGAGTGGCAGTTTAATGTGTCATGACAATCTCATTCGCCGATTCGCCCGCTTTTAAACTTACCGGCTAGTAGCTTGTAAACTAGCTTAATGTAATTGAGGCTTTATTAGCGAAATTTGAAATCTGAAATGAAGTATTGGTCAATGGATGAAAATGGTTCACTGTAATTTCCTTTTTTTATGTACCGCACAAGAATTCCAACCGCTCCCGTCTGGAGTGAGTCAGACTACGCCATCCCCAATTGGGGTATGTTCTGAGGCTGAAGTTAGTGTGAGGGGAAGAAGAAAGAAGAGAAAGGTGGGAAAGTATTAAGTGGCTATCCAGATCTGGTCAGCAAACACGGCTTAAGCCATTTCGAGCAAGAATGGTGGTCTTACACCAGGGCGATACTGAGAGTATCTTGCAATCTGGAACATGCAGCAAATATATTACATGTTATTTTAAGTAATTAATTGAAAATAACACAAATCAATTAAATAAAATTGAAGCTGAAGTTAGTGGGGAAGGGAAGGAGATGGGGGAGGAGAAACTAGGGAAGTACCTGGCTGTTCAGATCTTGTCACCAAACACGGCTAAAGCCATTTCAAGCAACGTTTCAAATCTGAATGAAATCAAACCACTTGCGTGGCGATGCTGAGAGTATCTTTCACTGTGGAACATATTATGAATTTATATTATTTTTAAGTTATTAACTGTGAAATAACACAAATTAAAGAAATAAAATTTATTTGCCACGCCGGGATTCGATCTCACGACCAACGGATTTTTTTTTATTTACCTTACCTCTCAACCATGGAGGGAGTCACTGAAGATCTCGGACTTTTATGTCGTATGTTAATTCTGTCACGTGGGTTGTCATTCGAAATAGGTATACACGCAGCTCGTGTTTGTCACTCCCAGTAGGCATTTTAGGCCTCCTTCCCCCTTTCTACAATTTCCCCCCTGAGTCCAGAGAGAATTCAATTATAGCAAAAACAAAATGTGCCAGAGTAGTAAATGTTATATAGGTTAAAAAGAAGAGCAACCCACTTAACTAAATATATTACTTTAACTGTTAATGTAATTATTGTGCATCTTTTCTTACCGCTTTTGCAATGTATTAGTTTTATGCTGTGCTGCAAATAAATAAATTATTGGTCGCGTGCAGCTGGGAAACTTGATCGTATAACAAAAGATAAATTAGTTCGCATGGTGCAATAAAAAATCATTTCAATGAGATTAATAACTTCTTCATACTGTTGTCAAATAAGATATTGAGTCACAAGCTCAGGACGTTATCTCGTCTGTCCACCAGAGAGATCAATAAATATTGATATACCAATTGAGAATAAAGATAGTGTCTCTAATATAAGCGGTCATTTGCATCCGTTTCGGATAAGATCTAGTCAAGCGCGGTCACCAATTACCATGCATTGATAATTAAAACACGATTTATTAAATGATTTGCTTATTTATTAATACCCGCAATCAATTAAATTAAGAACGGTTTATTTACATTTAAGCAGCATGATTTATGTTTTCTTCAGTTTTATTTGCACATATTTTTTATGTCTACGAGGTGAACGAATCGTATTAAAAAATATCGTGACTTTTTATTGAATATTTTTATGATCGGTTTGATGATAAATTTTATATTTTTTGTACCTTACCGAATGGTCATTTTTCAGATTTTACGTTTTCTCTGAAAAGTGTTATGATCGGTTTCTAAGAAATCCTGATTCACTTATGATTTTAAATTCCTCCGCATCCATCAATTAATTTAAAACTTGTGATAGATGGTTTGATTTCTGTTTATTAAGGGGAAACACCGTCGCCGATAAATCTGAATAACCGGTATTTTACCAAACTATTTCTGTCACTGCTGCTTTTAACGCGCCTCCCCTCGCCCCCTCACCGAATGCTGTGCGAAAGAGACAACAAATTATTTAGCCTATGAAGAAGTACAGCTAAATAATTTACATTTCAATACATCATCAAATATCAAAACAATGTTAAAATCCCAAAATTTAATACCAAGCACATTCAAAATATCTTTCTGTATCTAAGTATAAATTATTTCAACAACCTCCCTTTAAAACTGAAAATTATCGAAAATAAACATGAATTTCAATTTAAATTGAAAAACTACCTGAAACTACTGTAAGAGTTCATTTCTATTTTTAATATTTCATTTAATCTTGAAATTATTTATTGATAAATCATGAGTTTTTCTTGCATTTCTTTTGTTATTAGTTGTAATATTATTATTTACTTAATCAAATGATAACATATACTTGAGCATAAATTCCCTCACCAAACACAAGGGCCTTGTCTCTTTATGGTGAGGAAAGGCTATTATTATATTCATTTTACAACTCTGTTTAATTTGTAAAAACATACAAATATTAAATAAATAAAAATAAAATAAAAAATACCTAAATAAAAACGTCAAATTCGCGGTTTTCTATTCTCCGTTTTTCTTCTCCAAAACTGGACCGATTTTTAAGATTTTATACCAACTGTGTTAGAAAAAAATATTACGTGTGAATTTGCTTGCTTAAAAATTGCATTGTCTTCATAGTTTGTACTACTGAACGTCGGTTGATAGCGTTTAAACTATATAATTCTAACGATATTTGAAAGGTCTCACCGTCTGTAAGAAGTAATTTATCAAAAAAACCAAAACGCACCGACACGCTAGTGGTCGATATCTAAAAAATATCTGCACTAGTGTCAAAATCCAGAAAAGAATTGGAGAATGCGTTTATACCATAGATTCTCAACCTTTTTTTGCCCACCGCCCACTTTGAGAACATTTTTTTTATTTCTAGCGCCCCTAACTCGTCACGACGAAGGGGGCATAATGGGATACCATGACAGGGTTACATTTGCCACAACGGGGGGGGGGGGCGTATCGGGATACAATTATGAAAGGGGCGTAATGAGATAGATGGGGTTAAATTTGCCACAACGGAGGGGGCGTAATGGAATAGGGAAAATATTTTTGTAGATGGATGGCCTTAATGGGATGAGGTGGGATGGATTTCTTTGGGTCTCCTACCGCCTCCCTGAAAGTCTGAAACGCCACCCAATTTTCACTTGGTCTTCTACCGCCCACGTTCAGAACCTATGGTTTATACAAACAAAATTCCGTCCGGTTTCCCCTTAAATTCGATGACCCCTGTAGCTAAATAACTTTCAAATTCGTAGACATTAATGTTGAATACATTACAAAAATATATATAATTGCCACTTTCATAAAAATAGCTTAAAATAGTCTTGTATAAAGCTTTAAAGTTACTTTTATGTGACTAATAACTAAGTTTTATAATAAATCAGTTTTTTTACTACAAGTAAGCTTTACTAAATTATATTGTAAGTATTATTTCTAGGTTCATTTACTTTGATGATAATTTATTCAGGGGCGTTCTTCTTGCATATAATTACTTCGATAGCCTTATCTGCATAATCTGGCATCGACAGCTCTGTAATTAAATATTAATAGAAATCAAACCATGGAACATGTATTTATATTTTAAGTTGTTTATTTATGTACAACCGCTTTCGTCGATCAAACGGGCGACCGCTAAGTTAAATTATTGCTTAACTATCGGTATCACCAACGCGATGCATATAATATCAATAATTTTCGCTCAGTAGTACGCAATGTAAGTAAAGTCATCTCTTTAAAAGGTTTTTCCGCTGCTTTCGAGAAACAAAAAATAGCGAAACACCTGGAGTGACCTAAGGCAGGAGTTGTGGTTATCCAGGGGTGTTGGTTGCCGAGGCGGTGGTATCCATACCCGCCTCCCAAAATATTGTTGTGCTTACAAAGTTATTTTACTAATTATCTCAAAGTTAAAACCTTCTTTTAGAAGAACTATTCATCGAAAAATTAAAATAAATTCAAATTCAGCCAACAGGTATTATAATATTCATAATATTTATGAGTCTCCACCAAATTCCCAAATCCACTTCATATTAGTATTGAGCAACATATTTCCTAAATTAATTTGAGAGAATCAAGTTTCAACACTAAACAATCCACCCGACTGACCTCTTTAATGAAACAAGATACTGACAACATCAACAACGAATTCAAGTCAACATCATTGATTGATCTCCCCTCATATCCAGCACACAGCATCCCGCCATCTCGGCTTGCATCTTGACTGTACCAATCTCCGCTGCACATCTACTACAGTAGGCTCCCAGAGACTAAACAATATCTCGGTAGGAGCAATTTCTCATACATAGATACAGGCAGCGGTCAAACACTGAACAAAATCTCTGGTAATTCTTCATAATCATGTTCTTTGAAGTATCTAGTTATGAAGCTTAAAAACTCATATTTTCGGTCTTTTTAATTTTTTTATGAATATTAATATATTTTGTTTTTTATTGTGTGTAATATGCGAGCCTGGGGCGTGTAAACAACCTCAGAACTCTCTGAGCGTAAGACAAAAAAATATGATTGTGAATTTATCTTGCGTGAACGATGTATTACAAAAAATAGCGATCTGACAAATCTCAAAGAAAAAAGCAGATTCACTTACCTTGATTGTCGAACTCTGCGACGGCCTCCCAACAAATTCCATCCTCTTAAATTAATCTCAGTATAATTTTCGTAATTTTGAAATATGCCCAGGTCCTTTGTCAATTTTACACAACTAGAGTAGAAATCGCAATGAAGTAGCAAGATATTGAAATCACAAGATGATATGACAATTATTCACAGGTCACAATGATATTTGTAAAATAAATACATTTAAACTGCATTATTTCTTCAAATGGACAAGTGAGCGACATCTCTGGTTCATTTGGTCAAGCATGATGATATAACAGTTTTTTTCGAACAATACATTTAGTGCCTTTTGTCATCCAAAGAGACCGCCATAGTCACCACTTTTGTAATAAAAAATATATTAATTATCTTTTTCGAATAAACAAAACAAACAAAAAAAATATTACAATGCCTAACCAGTTTATTACAGATTGATGTAATCCTATTTCAATATACGTGACATAATTTCCATAAGACGCATAAGAGAACTTTAAACAAATAAATGAAAAATTTATTAATAATATATTTTTGAGTTCTTGCCTAAAATGACTCTTGAAATCTTGAAGGCCAATGTTGAAAATCTAAAGAGACCTAGAGATAAAGTCCGTTCTGCCGTGTGAATACAGAGCAAGTCGTGGTGATGACCCTGACGATAGTTGTTCGGTACGAAGAATTTATAACCTTCCGGCAGGTTCCTGGGCTGTTAACAAAATAATTAAAAGCTGTTACTGTAAGTAACAGCTCTTCCTCCTCTAGTCTCTCTATCAGAGGGGGGGGGGAGGGGAGGCTAAAGAATTATAGTATTCATAACATAGTGTCAATTCTTAGTAATAATAATACAAGCAAGCTGATAATATATTATAATAAAAAATATTAGTTTTCATATCATCCAATTTAATATAGATCTGAATGTAATGGAATCTTTCAGTTCAGTTTTCATTAATTTCTCCAACTATCGAATTTTGTGAATTTTTGCACACATGATAAATATTATTACAATACATTCAATAAAAAAAATTATTTTTTATATCTGCCTACTCCCTCACTGTGCCATCTCAACGCCCCCTAATTTACTCTGGGTCTTCTACTGCCCCCCTAAAAGTCTCAAACTCCCACAAGGGGACGTTATCGCCAACTTTGAGAACCTATACTCTAGACTCTAGATAAATCCCACCTCATGAACACGGGCTCCCCTGCCAAGTCGACAAACGTAACGAACTATCTGGAGCAGTGGCGTAGCGTGGGTGTCAGCCGCCCCCCCCCTATATAGGTATTTTGAATTTGCCTTGAATTTGCCGCCCCCCTATATAGGTATTTCGAATTTTGCCGTCCCCCTTTATAAGTATTTCAAACGTAGATTTCCTTTTTTTATAACGACCGCATTTTTTATACGACGATTTTTATATCACATGAATCGATTTTCTTCCAAAAAAAATCATGTCTTAAATTCTGCTACAAATTTATAACTGCTCTCGAAAATCGATAATGGTATCCATGTTATAGAATTTCCCATCTCGTTTTTTTACAATGCGTTTAAAACACGAGGCAGGTTTCAACTTAAGATTGATTTTGCGTTAGAGAACCAAAATAATAGTGATACATGGAACAGTCAACTCGAATGTAAAACTTGACTAGGTCCTCTATGAATCTGCAACTTGTTATTTAATTTATCGTTATATTCTGAACATAAAACTGGTTTTAAATAAATCTCTATGGGGTGAATTAAGACCACACTCAGTACATAAAAATGGTTTATCTTTGATTTTGGCAGCACATTCATATTAGTCTGCAATTAGAATTTTATCACTGCACTTCAATTCTGGTGAATTGAAACTACACTCAGAACATGAAAATGGTTTCTCTTTGATTCTGGCAGAACACACATAGTCCGCAACTAGAATTTTATAACTGCACATCGAATTATTTTATTTTATTATCTTTAAATAAAATAAAAAAATAAAAATTATAATTTATTGTGAAATTTTGCCGCCCCTTAAAAGTGCCGCCCGGGGCAGACCCCCCCCCCTCGATACGCCTCTGATCTGGAGTGACTTATGGCAGAGATGTTAGTAATCCAACGAATTCCAATGGTTTGAATACCCGCCTTCCAAATTCAGGTAATCTATAACTTTTTCATAAAATGACGCTACAAAAATCAGGTACAAGTATATCATAACTATCATAGAATAAAGAGTGTGTAATATCTAATCAACGCTTGTTATTATAAACCCAGCGGCCAAAGACTGAAAACTCAACAATGCCATGCTATAGCCAATACTTGGTATTATTTCTTCATCCGGATAGCTACAACAGCGTGCAGTGTACATGGCGCAGCATCCTTTGCCTTGTCTATACTCCGCTAGTTTGCCATGAGCGTGGTGCATCTGTCATAAATATCACCCGATCCGTTCTTAATACTGGTTTAGGCGCGGAGTGTACGAAACACTCCACTAGTCCTCTGATGCAGGGAGTACGAATGCGTTCTTACTGCGAATAATTTTATTTGATTATTTTAACCCTCAAGCCTTTCTTACATTACTCGCCACAAACGTCATATATCATTAGAGCCTCTGAAGGACTCATCTGACCGGGGCGTTCATACATTACAATTTTTTTTTAAATATTTTTATATATTGAGGATGTGATTTATTAATAGGTATGCTATTTATTTGCCGTCGGAAAGATAAATAAATTATTCTTCTCAAATATACTTGATTCCACGGACAAAATTCCAAAAAATTGTCATTCCAAAAAATTGTCACAAAAAAGAGTATGATTACAAATTGGCGGAATTCTTTCGTTGTCACTTTATTGTATAAACGTCATAAAAGATGATGTGACAGTTTTTTCACTAATTCCTTCACAAGAAGAATGTGTTTTCTACGTATCGAATTCTTTCAAAATTATAGACGTTTTTTGTCAAAATTATCATGTTTGATATTAATATTTTATTTATAAGTAATGTCAATGATTTTTTCAAACATCGGAAATATAATTTATCTAGTTTCTAAAATAGTATTTTCGATAACTTCAAAAATAAGAAATGTGTAACGTATTTAAAATACCTCAAAAGCATTCCGGGGATCTATGATATTTTACCATGTCGTTGGGAATTATTGGTAAAAATATTTTATGGATTGATGGATTGAGAACCAGTCAGTGAACCAAAATTATCATTTTCGGTAACCCGACAATTGATTCGATGACAATTGGCCCACCGACAGTTGGTCCGTCGATAGTTTATCCCCCGGATAGTTGAAAGAGGGTATACGGTTGCACAATCAAAGTAAATCGTATTTCCTAAAAAGACTGCTCGTATAATTATGTCGTATTTTGTTAATCGGCCATATAGCCTCATCGCTTCGGGGACTCAAAATTATTTTTGTAGAAATATTTGTAAAGTGGATTTCCACTCAAGGTGCCTGCAGATAAAAGAATATCAAATTTGGTTGTACGGCCGTATATCCACTTTGCATACTTACTTGAAGAAATAATCTTTTAGGGAGGGGATCAACACTCCGGGGGGACAACAGTCCGGCGGATCAACTATCCGGGGGATCAACTATCGACGGGCCAACTGTCGGCGGGCCAATTGTCATCGGATCAATTTTCAGGGTACCGAAAATGATACATTTGGTCATTTTACACATAGACGCTCCGTATTAAAGTTTTAACCAATTCACAAAATAGTTTAAAAAAATTCCATGGTATATTTATCTACAATTAATTTATTTGTTACATCTAGTTCGAAATTCTATGTTTAGTTTTATAGTTAATGTTGGTCGCAAACTATAACAGATTCTTTCCGGCTCCAAGGGCGATGAATCGATATTGCTGAAAGTTTTATAGTTGCTGGCGCCACTGGGCGATGGGTGACTGGGCTAGAACTAAATGAACTGCTGCACTCAGGTATTTCCAGTAAACAAGAACTATTGCAGCATAAAGTATATATG
Organism: Glyphotaelius pellucidus; assembly: GCA_936435175.1. Classification (NCBI taxonomy): domain Eukaryota; kingdom Metazoa; phylum Arthropoda; class Insecta; order Trichoptera; family Limnephilidae; genus Glyphotaelius; species Glyphotaelius pellucidus. Next base: position 32,028,682 of record OW386544.1, read on the forward strand.
GCCCAATAACTTCCCCGAGTAATGGTAGCAATGTGTCGAATTCAGAACTTAACATCCTGCAATAAATTTACCTTCTGTTCATTAAAGGTGAGATTTTCTGAAAGTATCATTTTTATGGCAGTTTTCATATAACAACTCGACAATGTGGGCACCTAGTTATGCTAATCATTCACTCACGATAGAAAGAATTCAAAATTAATTCTTAAAATTTATTAATTTTGTATTGGGTATTCACGGGATTGTGTCAACTATGATTATCTACTATGTAAACTAAATTTATTAAACGTAGAATAGTTAATGACCTAAAATGTGTACATAAAATCATAAATTCAATAAGTGACAGCCCTGAACTATTAAACTTGATTTCTTTACATTTACCTCGCAAACCAACATCGAGGCAATATTTACCGTTCTATTATGACAATTCCAACGCAAAATCACAAAATTGTATTCTTCCGCTCACCGTATACAAAATTTGAGTAATGACTATAAAGACGTTGTTGATATATTCAATACATCATTCATTAAACAAAAACAAGTCATTATCCAATTTATATCGCAAAGCAGAACATCACCCCCCCCCCCCCTCCCGTTTCTGACACACGCTGTCACATTTGTGAGACCCCCTCCCCTCCCCCCTTTTCTTGTAGTATTTTGAAGTTTTTCGTCGCGGTCATATTTACCACAACGGAGGCGAGATGGGATATTTTTGTGTCGAATGCAATCTCTACGGAGAGGGGCTATTTGAGATACGGAGATATTTTTGTGAATTCACTGCGTGCGAGGAGGGGCCAAATGGGATACTGCGAGGTGTCAGCCTGGTTTACCAAACTCGCAAGAATATGTTTAGAAGAACACGTGGTTTCATTGTTGTTTTCTTTCATTTTGAAAATTCGTACAATCACACGGACATGTCAGGAAAATTCCTGTCATCTGGTGAGCCTTCCTGCATGTGACGTCACAAGGCAGATGACCCCCCCCGTACGCCTTGTCACACTTCTCTGCAAACCATTAACCTTTCCTACAACATGGGTGTCTTCAAGACCAATGTTCATTCCTTCCTCTCCTCAAAAAGACCCTCCACACAGTATCTACTCACACTAAAATAAAAAATAAATAAAAAAAAAATAAAAAAAATTAACCCCATAGAAACTAAATTAAATCTAATAATTTAGTTTAAAATCCCTGCCAAGTCTAGATTCTCAGAACACCGCGGCAGGGGTAGTCAAGTACCTCATTGGCAAGTCATTGTGCCAAATTACTTTTGCACAGGATGATGGAGACTTCCGCCTTGAGTGGTTAATTTTAATTGCCGTTTCACCAACACCCATTCATTCAATCTCACTTTTATTATTACAGGCGGTTAACCTTTTTATGCGAGGCGCTTGAAAATAATTTGTTTGCGTGTTATTGGAGCTATTAATTGTTAATACGTTTCAATCGAATGATTGCACCTATGAAGAATAGGATAAAAAATATTGATTAACATGACACTTGATTTTTTTTTTATGTGAATACCACACAAGAGTCGCAACTGCTCCCAACCGTCTGGAGATAATGAGACTACGGTATCCCCGATGGAGATATATTGGGCTGAAGACGGCCAGCGTAGTCCAGCGGTTTGGCTCTTGACTCGCAATCCGAAGGTCGCGGGATCGAATCCCGGCTTGGCAAATAAATTTTATTTGATAAATTTGTGTTATTTCACAATTTATTCATTTAAAATAATATATGGTATATTTGCGGCACGTTCCAGAGTGTAAGATACTCTCAGAATCGCCCTGGTGTAAGATCACCATACAGAATTAAAACGTTTCTTGAAATGGTTTTAGCCGTGTTTGGTGACTAGATCTGAATAGCCAGGTACTTCCCACCTTCCTCTTCCCCATCTCCTTCTCCTCCCTTCTACATACCCCAATTGGGGATGCCATAGTCTCACTGGCTCCAGACGGGAGCAGTTGGGACTCTTGTGCGGTATTCATACAAAAAAAAACTTGGAGTAGAAGGAGATGGGTAAGCGAAAGGTGGGGAAGTAAGGGCTATTAAGATCTGGTCAACAATTACGGTTAAAGCAATTTCAAGTTCAATGTTTTAATTCTGAATCGCTGTCTTTCTATGAGAGTATCTTCCACTATGGAATGTATCTAATGTACCTCAAATATTATGTATTATAGTTCTGTACCTAAACGAATTAATTTTGAATCAACGCAAATTAATTTTAAATAGTTTACTTGCGGCTGCTGGGATTTGAACCCGCGACCTCCGGATTCGGAGTCAACAGCCTTACCCCTCGACCACGAAGGCCGTAATTTGTACGGTACAAGCTTGCAGTAACAAATGGATAGATCAAAAATGAAACCCAATTTTTTTCTTATTTTTTAACCACGATAAAAATAGCTAAGCGTTTCTTTTTTGAATGTGAGCTATTTCCCAAGGATCTTAATCCTGAAACAGAACTTAAAAATCCAATATCGTTCTACAACTTTCTGTAACCTATGTGCTGTATGCTCCCTGACTCTGAACTTCAAGGTCACGGGTTTAAAACTAGGAGAGAACATATTAAAATATTTTTGTTGTTTTTTGTTGTGGGTTTTTCATTGAAATAAAATAAACTTTTATCTAAATTGCATGCTTGCACCTTGTTCTGTAGAGGAAAATAATGCTAATGCTTAAGGCACGGTGTACCCGCTCAAAAAGAAGAAGATGGAGTGATATGTAATTACGAATGTTAGAAAGAGAGCGCTAATGTTAAAATCGATAATATTTAGCGAAAATTGTGAAAATGTTTTATAAAACACGACTCGTTTAAAATAGAGCAAAAATATAGCGGGGGTTGTCTAAGACAGCATTTAGAGAAACACTGTGATTTTTTAAATTTATATATATTGTAAAATAACTGAAACAAACGTGTTTATAATAATTTTCGGAGCATACTTTGCGAATTTCATATAATTTGTGTTTCGACGCGGAGAATGTATAGATATTATCTTCGAAAATGACTTAAATTTTTTTAAGAACTGTAAAACTTAAATTGTTTAAGGTACATATGTAATAAATCGTATGGTAATCGTATAGTAATAAAGGTAGAAATGGGGTGTGCCGCGGCGTAAATTTTAAAATAATGCTTTAATTTTAAACGAATGCTTATTTGTTTTAGCTGTGGGTGTTTTCATTGAAATAAAATAAAGCACGAGTAATAATAGTAATAAATGCATATTTGCACCTAGTTCGACAGAGGAAAATAATTCTATTAGTATCGTCCTGGCAAGAGACAATCATTAAAAATCAAATGTTACTTGATATGTTTTTAGTTACCTGAATAGCATTTTTTCTTTCCATTTTTTTAGTTCTATCAGCCTCGTAAGTTATTCAAAATTCCTTCAAGAGGGAACTTTACATTCAAATCACTCCACTGAGATTAGATACTATCGGTACAGTTGTGCATTTTTTGTTTACATTAACTCCACACAGGAGGCCCTAAGGAAAATAATTTCCCTCAGGAATGTGTGGAGGGTCTGCATATCACGTTTTTAAAAAATATACCTCTCGATGTTTACTTATATTTGCACTTCGCCGTGTTTCGAGCTCGCGACCATTGTGCCCAGAGTAAAAGCTCTTAGGTAAGGATGGCTCTCCTCAAAGCAACTTTTCATTCATATATTTTGACATTACCGTTGGCTGTCTCACGTTTTGCCATCATATAATTCTACCGTCAGAGCCTGGACATGGACAGCAGTATTAATAATGACGGCATGGCATGCAACGGGTATGTCATACTCAACGTCATATTGCAACAATACTGAGTAATTACATAACCTCAATCACTAGGGGCAGTCTGTTATCATATCTGGTAAACTTTCTATCCGAGTTGTCAAGATGCGAATTTGAACTTGTCTGTGGGGACAATAATTTATGACCATAAGGATTTACTACTTGGCTGAGGTGCGTATTATACAAAATTAATTTACTATTGTTTAGCTAATTCTAAAACCATATTTTCAGTTAAGTGTGAGTAACGCGTGATCGTTTTACTGGTGGTTTTTTTTGGTGGATGGAAACGTCAAGACAGAGTTCAAGAATTATTACATGCTGGGTTCAGTAATTATTGTTCCATCAATATCTAATTAACAAAAATTAATAATTTACACTGTGACTTTAGCAAAGCATTTGATAAGGTTTGTCACACTATTCTTGTAGAAAAACTACTTAAAGCTGGAGTTCGTGGAAATATGTTGTTTTGGTTTATAAGCCATCTTTTAAACAGAAAACTTAGTGTTAAACTCAATGGGGAATCATCATATAATTTTTTTGCATCAATATTTAAATATACAAGCTCACCAGAGCTGTCTTTTTCATGTTGTTGCTATACCTTATCTGTGTTATATTATGTAAAAGCCGAAAAATCGTACTAGATATTTTACATATAATTCTATTTCGACCTCCGCGGTATTGCAGCGCTTCGATTACGATTTTTATTGTAAAAGCTTCGCATCCTTCTCAAGGCACCAGGTCCCGGAATTTATCGAAATACCTAATTTTAAAACAAACCGTTAATTGTGAATATTAGAGGTGACAAACGTAGGAAATAGGCAAGACCTGAAGATGTTTTCGGGGTATGACGGGGTATTTCACCGCCCTCCTAATAGCTTATCTGTACTATAACGAATATTAATAAAAATAAAATTCTCGCAATAGTTGGAAAACTCGGCCAACTTATCCGATATATAGCCATTTTTATAGGTTCGAGTGCCGTATAGTAAAACTCCGACTTAATAAAAATAAATAAATCGTAAATCCAAAATATACGTTATCTTATGGATAAGCTATGAAGAGGATGGTGGAATACCCCCTAAGCTTAACTAGCACTGATCCTTCGAAGAAATCAAATCACAGATTGAGTAAGATTTCCTTACGAAAGATGAAAAACAGTTCACGATATCGATGCATTGATTACAGTTATAGCCTCTGCAGTGGTGTATGGAAGTGTAAGCAATGGCTGGAGAGCGTTGATATTAAGATTCTGTAAATAAATTCGATATTTTACGAGGGCAGAAAGATTGTAAAATGTTAAGTAGTCCATTGCCCATGAGGTCTCCGGAATGCGGGACCTGATTTTCTATTTCTAGTTAGTTCTAGCTTTACTTTTTATTACTGACTAGGTATCTAGTTATTACCGACTTTACCAGAGCTTAAAGCCTCGACGACATTGAGCGAATATACAAGCTACTATCTGGGAAATTCACTATCTGTTAGTAAACTCGCTCAATGTCATCGTATTACTTGCTAATTAGCAGATTGTGGACAATCTACGAAAAAAGTTGAAAGGTGGTCAAATTTACTCGCTACTCGCTTAAGATGGCGGCCTACCAACAGCTGATTTCGTAACTGTCAGAATTAGTTCGCGCGGGAGCCGTAATTCTCGCTATTGGCTAGCGTGTGGCGCTAACTGCGAGCTCAAGTTTTTTACAAAATTTCGATCAAATTGGTTTGCGCGAAAGACGTTATTTTAGCTGCTACTGTCGCTACTGAGTGAGTAGACAGGTTTGTGTGTCATCATGACAATCTCACCCGCCGATTTACCCGCTTTTAAACTTATCGGCTAGTAGCTTGTAAACTCGCTCAATGTAATCGAGGCTTTACTAGCTAACTAGCAGATTTTACACTGAAGGAGTTTATTTGCATGTAGTGAATACGCCGGCTAGTAATGTAATCGAGGCTTAACGGATATTTCAATGCGACATCGATCTTGAAGGAGTTGATGTTGCAAACTTATATTAATCGCTGGACAGAGATATTTCAGATAGAAAAGCTCTCTAAATTTCACGACTCAAAAGTCCTCGTTCGAGGGCTTTCGATGCTGGATACTTGTAATCATATTTTTGCCATGTCCCACATTACTATAAAACTGTCCGTGCCCTACATATTATAGAATAAGATAGGTTTCTATTCAAATTATTAAACCTGTCATGAGTAGGTGAAAATCACAAGGCACTTAAACACCATTTTGACTTTTTTGAGATTTGAATGCTTGGATCATAGCTATGTTTAAAATATTATTTCAGTGCCAAAACATGATTAAATCCTTAGTTTTAGCTTGTTAAAAATAGTCTTCAATTTCAAAACGTACTTAAATCCAAAATCGTTTATTTTCAAAACATACTCAACTCCAACAACCAATAAGGGCCATGGAATTGGCAGCCATTTTGGTTTTTTAACCATTCAATGAGCTACTTTCTGTGTAATGGACACCACTACAAGAAACACATGTTTTGTGAGTGGTTTTGAAGTTGATGTGATCGTGATATTGTGAGATGTATAAATATATAAATGTATATACATATAAATGATGTAATTTCTTCACTGCACTCCTGGCAGAGATGTATTTATCAAACACAGTTTATGAGTTTCACAATATATCTAAGTCCATTTTTAAATAATAACTAATTAATTTTTGTTATTGTTTTTGGGGTGTTATGCCGTGTTTCGCTACCTCCTTCTTTAGCCAACGTTTCGGACAGCGTTACAGTGTCCATCATCACTCATCTGCCCTGATGATGGACACTGTAACGCTGTCCGAAACGTTGGCTAAAGAAGGAGGTAGCGAAACACGGCATAACACCACAAAAACAATAACAAAAATACTTTTTGGCCGTGAAAACCTAAAAACATACCGAATAACTAATTAATTTTCCCTCTGATATATATTTCAAATATGCATTTAAAATGTTTCATTTTACCGTTATTTTCACTGAACATTTAATTTTACTTTATTATACTTAAATGATATGAAACAGTTATCTTGCTTTTGCCAAAAATACTCAGATAGAAGATTTATTGCCAAATTGACTTATATTTTCTAAATTGTTAATGGACAGCCCTGATTTACTAAGCTTTATTTCCTTTCATATATCATCAAGAACTACTCGATATTTTTAATTGCAACAACAAGTCATTTAGATACTCACTTAGATATAGATTGCATGCAGTTAGCAATACTTTCTCAAAAGCAGTGTCTTAATATAAACAAACAAATTTTGAGGATAAAGATGGGAGACCCCATTTTTTCTTTCTCAAAACCAAAGAACAAAGTTTTGATATTTTAAAGAAAGAGAGAGATTTGAGCTTTACATTTTCAAAATAATTTTACCAGAGTATTGTTATCGCTCCGATTCAATATTTAAATAATTCAAGCAGGCAGAGAAATAAAAAAATAAAAATGTGTTTGAAAATATGAAAATTTAGATTAATATCTGGGTCAGACACAGACAGACCCTTTTCACTCAGCAAAACTTGTTCTGAGTTTGGCACGCGATCCGTTCAATGTACTACCTACCATGCTGTCAACCACAACTAAACTGACAATAGTAGTTTTACCTACTTGTGAATGAATAAGTTTTTTAGCACTTAATATTTTCTTACTTTTTGTAGATGGGTAGGTACCAATAATCAACTGCTCACGGCACATCAAAATGGACCTTCATGTAATTAAATTACATAACTAACTAACCATCACGCCGTTTCTCCGCAGGGGTAGGCAGAGAGGATGGACCGCCAAACAACTCGGTCTTGGCACACCAACATTCCACACATCGTCACAAACATACTATTATTCTGACTTTTGACATGGCCCGACTCAAGTATCTGATTCACTTGATCGTGCCGTGTCTTCCTCGGGCGCCTCCGACTTCTTCCATTCACATTTGCGTCATATATTCTTCTCACGCTATTTTCATTTTTCATTCGCTCTATATGCCCAAACTATCTGAGAGTCCCTTTCTTAATCATACTCGTCATGCTTACATTCTTTGCGGATATCCGAATTTCTCACACGATCATACATGGATCTCTTTTCAACAGCATTCAGTTTACTTTCATCCTTCCTCTGTCAGTTCCATGTCTTACTGCCATACATCAGGGTAGGTACCAGGACTTCATTATGGACTGCTAACTTTGCCTTTTTGACAGTTTTTTTTATTAGTGCCAACGGCATTCAGTCCTCCATTAATAGAGTTAACTGCATTTACCCTTCTTTCAATATCTCTTTCAGCCTTCCCATCTCTCGTAAATATACCCAGATACACAAAATCATTCACCTGCTCCAAATATTCATCATTCACAAAACTATATTGCACACCGTTTTCGTCCTCTCTTTCAAACCGTGACTTTAGACTTTCTTACATTCAACATTAACTCATTCTTCATACACACTTCGTTCATCCTAGACACGAGAGACTGTAGATCTTCTGTAGTTTTAGAAATCAGTACCGCATCATCAGCAGGCAACATACTTTACTCAATTTCGCGCCCAATCCCATCTCTTCCAATTCTTGCATACAATTATCCATGTATAAATTGATTAACCATGGTGACATTACGCAGCCTTACTTAACACCTTTTGTGATGTGTTGAGCCAAGGCTGCGTCGGACATCCTTGAGGCAAATCTTTAGATGTATCTTAAATTTTCTTAGACGTTGAAAAAATAGTCTCCCGCCATTTAATTTGTCCACTAAGAGTAGACAGTATGAAAAACATACTTTCCTAGTTGGTATAAGGTTTATCTTCTCACAACAAAAGCTTTATCGAAAACAGCACTCAACGAAGTGAAGATATCACTTTTACGAGTTCAATTTTCAGACGTTTTGTGGTCCTACGATGTCGTCGCTATAAAACAATCAGGAGATAAGTTGGTCTGTTTACAGTTTGTCTACAGAGTATATGGCCACCCTGCTCCTGTGTGCATTGGGACCTCTCTCCCCTCCTGGGCGCCTGGTATTGGAAGCGGATTGTGTTGACCGTTCCACTTGCCACGGGCTAATAAATTCCTCCCAATCTGTCCCCAACAGACAAAACGCTACTTGCAAGAAATAATTCACATAGTAAAAAGGGTTAAACGAATTATTTATATAATACATATTGCACGCATTCTTAATTAAGCTTTTTGTCTCAGAGCTTTCGAATTGAGCGTTCAAATTTTTCCTTTGAATACCTGGATGTTAGAACAAAAAAATACCTCCTCTTGAATCTGTGCTCCTGGTAGATATTCTAATTGCTTTGTCAGATTCATCGAAAATCCAAGCCACGCTCATGATAATAGGCATTAGAGTCAAAAGTAATCTAATGACAAACAAATACCTTTGTGTAACACCACTATTTTATTAACAATATCAACATGTTTCGAAAACTATGTTTTCTTCGTCAGGATAATAAGTCAATAAAAAATAACAAAAGACAAACAAGTATAGACTAATTAGAACATAGACAAAATATTAGATAGGAGAGGTGATTAATTACCTAAAATATATCATAAAAAACAATTATATAAAATAAAATATAAAAATTATTTTAGAATGGGTAAAAATTACATTAACATAATAAAAAATCTTTTAAAAAGAAAACATATTGTTAATAAAATAGTGGTGTTACACAAAGGTATTTGTTTGTCATTAAATTAATGATGACGCCACAAAGTAAATATGCCTATTTTGAAGAAATCAAAAGTAATCAACTAAACACTCCTTAAAGTTTTATTCCCCGTAACTCAAAAGTCTACTTTTTGTTTTAACGGATGATTCTAGTTTTTCGACTTCATGTGGTTGGTTCAATGAATTGGCGGCTTCAACAAACAAGGGTTTTTGTTTTTTTTCTGCTCTGAGAAGAGCCGTCAAATGTTTGACGTCCTCTGCCGCGTTGTGAGTAATGTCGGCTGGGTTTGTGGTTCGTATCCTGCTCGATCGCATGGAGGCGATTTTAATGATCCGTGAATAAATCGTGCTCGAGAATCTGATACTCTGTTTTATTTAAATAGAGCATGTATTTTTTGTGAGATGTCCAGTCATCATGTCAAGTGAATTATAGAGGTAGGAAAAGAGTAGTTTTATTTAAATTCTGTACAAAAGGGATTCTGAGCTGGTTTATATGAGCGGATGAAATAAGGCCAACCTTAAAGTAGACCGGTTGAGGATGAATACTTTTTGTACGGTATAACGATTTGTATAATGTACTAACTCTTCTTGTTACATGTTTACCGCACAAGAGTGACAAGAGTCCCAGCTTTCAATTCTGAAAGGTGGTCTTACACCAGGGCGATGCTGAGAGTATTTTCCACTCGGTTTTATTTTACATATTTAGTAACAAAAGTTGGTAGAACCATACATAATTTTTATCTGCGCACGTTATTACAAACACAAATAAATAAAAAATAAAATATTGGTATTTTCCGGTGGCCATCGAACATGAAATTGCTAGGTGGTTTTTTTCATTAAACAGCAAAGTTTAAAGTTAGATTAGGTTAGGGATTCAGCTCAATTTAAATTTTATTGTTCGGTACAAATATGATAAGGTATTTTCATTGAACAGTATGAAATAAATAACAAAATTGATTAGCCAATTTTTATCATATTTTATTTCACGGTAGGTAAATTTGGATACCGAATTTGGAGGTTATCGTGGGGTTATATCGTGGTATTATCCAACAATATAATTAATATGTGATCAGTTATGATAATATTAGTTAAAGTTATATTTATTCACCTGTAGTTATAGTTATACCTATAGATATAGTTATACCTATAGCTATAGTTATATACCTAGAGTTATGTACATATCAGTTATAGTTATATACCTAGAGAGTGGGAAACAATTATTGAGATTGTGACGGGTAAGAGGAGACGAAGGTGAGGGTTGTTGCCTCGCAATTGAAATGAAAATAATTAAATTAATTAAATTATCACGAATGTGTTATTCGCTCCTAGAATTTTGAAATGTAGCATTTTAAATATACTGACCTCCGCGTGCAAAGTCATAACTTCTTCTAGCATAAACTTTGTAATAAAGTGTGTTTATCGAAATTGATCTGCCAGGTAAGTATGTTTCGGTATCTACTTGTAAGTAAAAAAGTTAGATAGAGCCTAAGAATTCATAATAAACTGTACAGCGCCCTTGTGGTGATTTTTCACAAAAACGGCGCTCTACACATTATCCAACTTTTATTATGATAGTAACTGGCGGTGAATATGTCAGCATGTACGTATATTTTGCAAGTTTATTGTTGTAGCATTTATCGGTCCTTTTCATAAATTCATTTTGATTGGAGTTGGTTTGTGTCTATCAATGTACCGCAGTCGTTTATACAGGGGCATCTGATCAGCAACAAGCCTCCTGTTGAGTAGTTTCGTGATTCGAAAAATTTTCTCGATTATGTCGTAAAAGTTGTATACGATGAATTATTTAAAATTGAGGAGTTTGAGAAATCGCTCCTAAACACTTACTAACCCAATCTAGCGAGGATTCTTATCCTCTGAAACCTATTCTAGGTGTGGACGAATATATGAATTTTAGAGAATCAATTTAAGTCTTAGGATGGGTTGTTTCAAAAAATTTGATGGATTCATCAAATATTTGAAGTTCATTTTCATGTTCTGTGTAAGTTCTATTCAAGTTCTGTTATGACATCGTTATAGGATAGTTGCTTCACAAAACTGAAATAATCACAGAACTTGAATAGAACTTACACAAAACGTGAAAATTAACTTCAAATATTTGATGAATCCATCAAATTTTTTGAAACAACCCGTCCTAGTGTTGTTGAAAAATTTGCATGTTCTCTTTACAAAACCTAGACTTTTTGTTGCTTTGGTGAATTTATTGGATAACCAATACCTATACCATAGGTCATCCCAAGTGGTTCGCTACGTGTGGTGGTCATAACGGATTCGGGTGATTTTTGTACGGGTCTTGGTGGTGGATACATCTGCCCACGGCAAAGGCAAAAAGGCAGGCCGGATTGGGAGAGACTGGTTGAGGGAGACCTTTTGACCTCTCCAGCAGGAATCGAAAGCAGTGGGAGGGATGTATTCATATGTCCTTTACTCCTGGAAACACTGACAAGCAGATTCCTACCAATCCCTCGTACATTTTTCCTTCCCAGAACTTTTCATTCATCAAAATGCCTTCCACGCAGCATCCCCAAATGTGACATAGGCCCTGAGGGGAATTATTTTCTTCAGGGCCTCCTGTGTGGAGCTAATGTAAAAAATATGTTTGTGTAGGTACAATATTATGAACGTGTTCTCAAAGGTAATTTTAGAGTCCAATAGAAAAATAATTTTATTATTTAATGCCAATAATACAGACTCTACGCAATTGAACAAATACTTAACTAACAAAATTAATCTTATGTAGTTCAGGCTAGTTGGGCCTCCGTGAACAGTTCTCCGCTCTGCTTAAATTAGCCCATGCGGAAAACAGCACTCTTCTGTGTACAATATACATCTGTAGCTGGTTGGATCGCTGCTGCATTGCACTGGTGCTTATTTAGTTACAGTTTACAGTACACACAGTATAATCTCCTCTCTCTCAGTCCCAGCCTCAGTCGGTGATCTCCTCAAAGGACCCGGTTGCGGGTTGCTGCTTCTAACGAGATGATTCACTGTGCCGAAAGGGAATTACATTACAAACAATTGATTTAAGTGCCGCTCTTGAGTCTGACATGACTCCTTGGCACTTGATGTTATTAGTGCTGTCAATAGCAGCATTGAGATTTGACAAATACTAATGATTGGATCCTAATGAAAGCTGAAATTATATTGAAACGGTTTAATGTGATATTATCTAGATATATAAATAATACACGTATGAAAAGTTAATTTTAATTACCTAATCGCCCTTTTAACGAAAGATCCCGGTTCCAGAATTATGCGTTGCAAATATTTTAGTATATTTTTGAAATGATGGCGGAAATTTGAAATATGTTTGGGACAAAATGTTAATTGTCCAGGAGAGCAAAAAGAAAGATTATGAATTTTTATTATAGAATAACATTGAGTATATCTTTCAGAATACTTAACATTTTATGTAAATTTCTTTAATAGCAGAATTTAATTTTTCTGAAAAAGATCCTTTTAAAATTCACGTCGTAAAAGACACACATATTTTCCTAGAAATATTTCGACAACGCAGATCGAAAGCGAAAAAAGCGAAAGAGAAAAATGACATATGTATCTCGTTTTTGGATTTTTTGTCCTTTACAGCATTTCAAATTTCCGGCATCGAATGAAGCGATGCTAACTTAATTCAATATAAACATTTTTTAAATTTTAAACTTAATCAATTTAGATAATATAATTATTAAGTTCTGTAGTTTTTTTTTAAATTTTTGTTGTAGTGACAGCTGTTTTGGCGTTCAACGATAATCATCCATCAATAAACACCAAAATTCTTCCAGAACTTAACAACATTATTATGTAAATTTGATTTTCTTTAAAAAATAAATAAATTGAGATCCACGATACCTTGAAAAATCAATATACAGAATTAATATATATAAAACTTTCATGTGAAAATTTGTATTTCGGAATCTAAGCACTACACATTGATAGAAAATTGTGTTTATAATTTTCTTATGAAGTTTTTATATGAAACACTTCTCCAAGAATTTCTATCGACGTTTTTGCCGATGATTTTCTTTTAACTTTCATCATGTATCCAATTTATTTGATAAAAGATTGAACCAGTGAATTTTGCTAAAAAAACAGATATTTCCCAGAATATGTAATCATTTTGTTTACAAATTATTCCATTTCAATTATCGTACTCATCTAACCGAGCGAATTGTTAATTGAAACGCTTTCATGTAAAAATCATCAAAAGCCGGTACTCATATATATTTTTCTAAGTTTTTGAGTGTTATTGTAAACCTACTTCCACCAGATATTGAGAAAAGAGCGTATTAAATCATAAGTATTCGGTTCGGGCTACTTATTTATTTGTAGAAAAATCGGCCAATCAATTCTAAGATTTAGTGTGAACATCAAAGAAGTTTCTATGCTCAATATATTGATGAATCTCTGAGGTGAGATTGACCAATCTACGTCGATTTTATAGCGGTACTACTGCCTACCCAGATACAAAGTGGGAATAAAAATAAACATTTCGGTGAACGTAAAACTTCAATCAGTCCAATTGAATCATCGGTTTTTTATTGGCGATGGCAACCTACTCATATCTGTGAATCTCATTTATCTAATCTGAATAAAATGGTTCAGCTTAATATATTTCTTAGAAGTATATAAACCCACGTACGAATAACCATCAATGTATTGATGCTTAGGTTTACAGAGTTTTAGTTTCCAAGGCATTAGTATTTTTAAACCCAAGATAGCTAACGTTGGTACTATACATCAAGCTTACCATTCGACTTTTTGACGAACATTTTTTTAACTCGTTTTTTTATTTTATTTTCTGGATTGAAATATGAGGTTACGAAATAGACAACATAACAATGACATTAAAAACGTTATTTTACTCAACTTTCACGTATTTAACCACTATCTAAAATGATACTACTTCTCTTACTACTTTTCACCTTTACCTTTACCTTTCAACACTAAATATGAAATTATAATGAACTACAACACTCTGTTAAATAATATGAATATGCTCAAATTGTCAGACAGAAGAATTTTCACTGACTTGTTATTTCTATATAAAATTCTATTTCTATAGAAATTGTAGGACTAACTACCGTATGCATTCCCCTTTACCCAGAATACTAATGGAGGGAAACAATTACACCAAGTCAGTGGACATCTTCAGTTTATCTTTAAACAAATATAAAATATTGTTACTGAGGCAGTTCAGTTATGTACAATAAATATTGTATATTTCTTACCATTCATATGTAAAAGCCCTGAAAAGGGCGTTAATCAATAAATAAATAATTGGAAAAAAAACGATTTTTTTCTTTGACATCAAGAAGAGAAAAGATTTTTATCAACAGTGATATTCGAATTACTTATATATTTTTGAGCGCAAGTTGGACAAAACAATTGAAATAACGGCAATTGACAAAACAATTGATTCGGCAAAATGACAAGAAGTCAATAGATATCTAAAAAATGAAAGAACTTACCAACTAAACACAATCGCATTGCGCACGAGCAGTCACAAGTTGAGCTACACACAGGTAGATTTGCATTGATTGATTGTCGTCATTTTGACGAACATAGAATATTGGGTTAAATTTTTTTTATGTAAACATGTCTTGAATTTGCAATTTGTTTTAGAGAGTGTTAATTATTTACTACAGAAATGAAGAGTTAAGTATCTTTGTGTTTAAGTGCATCAGATGCTACTGAAACCATTTTTAGCCGTCTACGGACTGCCAAAATCAAAAAGAAATCACATCTAGGTACTCTGTTCTCCTGGTTTTCCATATCTCTCATTGGTTTTCAATATTTTCTGCTTTCTTTTCAACAAACTCCGATGAATTCCTTTGATTGTTGTTTCTCTTGGATGCAAGTAACAAAAAAGCTCTTCATGATTTTTTAAAATTTTTATGTCAGAAATTCTATCTTTATACTAAATATTTTCACTTTGTTATGTGAAATTTACGCATTGTGCAATATTTTAATTATGAGAAATGACAATAATTCATAACCGAGTTGAGTTGAAATGATGCGTATCAACTTTCCACTTTCCTTCCCGCCCGAAATTCATAATATTTTTTTCATAGCGTCTGCGGGCACTCATTATAGTGTTGCGTCCAACAAAATGCTAAGTCCGAAAAGGTGGTTTATTCATAAGAGCTTTTCTCAGAGAACAGGGCCCGCGTTATCACCCCTTTCCAGTAATGGTCGGGGGCGGACAGTAGGAATTTAACTTATATTTGGTTATTCTCCTATCCAATCGCTTTGTGATATTAGTCAATATTCTTACATCGATGTGGGCAGTGCCTTAAAATATTAAGTACCCATCTACTTTTCTGAGCAATGAGAAAACTTATTTCGTAATAAATCGATAATTCACCTTTGTTTATTTGTAAGGCATATTATATAATAAACCCTCATACATTACGTTGATACATTACGTAGAACATACATTACGTTGATAGTAGTAGGCGTTGGTCGAAAGCAGAACGGGTTGAACGGTAATTCCGCGCACGGATTTCACAGCGTTTTATTTTTACATACCGAAAAAACACCTTGAAAAAAAAATCAACCCGTCAAAAAGTTTTATTTATTTTTATTGTACTAATATATATTTGCTCTGAACTTACACTAAATTTCTCTTAATTTTTTCTTCTTTTAATTTCCTGGGCTCAACCGTCCTCCACAGGGACTGACTAAAATGAGTAAACAATGTTAACGCCTAATCCAAATCACAATTGGATTGTATCGCTCTTAATTTCATCTTATAACTGCTGTAAATTTTTAAATGTAATGTCATCCAATTTCTGAAAAATGCTTGTGTGTGCGCATTTGTACGTGAGTGCCAACAAAAGTTGATATATATATTTTTTACACTGAAGGACTTGAGAAAAATAATTTCCCTCAGGGCCTATGTCATCTTTGGTGATGCTGTGTGGAGGGTCTTTATGAGGAAAGGTAGAATAAGAAGTTCTGGGAAGAAAAAAGGTAAGAGGGGTGGGTAGGAACAAGGGTTCAGTGTGTCCAGGTCATCCGCCGCCAGATATAGATAAACCTGACCCCCTGAATCCGGGCACCCCTGCTAAAAGTGGGGTGACCTATGGCAGAGGTGTTGGTTATCCAATAAATGGTTTCCGGGGTGGCGGTACCAATTCCCGCCTCCCAATTTGTAATGTATTGTCATTGACAGCGAGTCTATCTGCCAAGTTTCAGCTCTATTGGATGTCGGAAAGTGGGTAAATTTCCACTTCCAAGATTCCTGGTCAAACGAAGAAAACTGAAATTCTAACAAATGTTCATATTTAAAAATGGAACCGCTGATTGCAAAAATTATATTTTCTTCAATGTTTGGTAGACATCCTACAATGTACTACCTATGAACCTTTTTTGCAAGCTTCAACGAAATCCGTTCTACACAGTATAGAAACAGCATCATCACCTGGCCACTGTAAAATTTAAACTCACTTCTTTTAACGACCAAATGACCGTCAAAGCCGGCACTAACCAAAGTATTTAATTAAATAATGACCGCTAATCATGTCGTAAAAGAAATATCCCTAATAATCTTTATTTCCCTTAATTGAGTTCCGATTGAAAAAAGATTCAATCAAATTGAAAATCCCAGCGGGATTCCGTTGAATATTCAATAAGAGATTACTCTAATTTGATTGGTATCTTTAATGAGCCGAATAGTCGAGTTGGATAATTAAGAGCGATGTTAAAAAGCTCCGAACGAGATGATAAAATAATATTTTTATAACGCTGTTGTAATAATTATAATTGATATTAGTTTGTGAAGTATAATTAAGATAATAAAAGGTATACGATGTAACTAAATGAACGAGGGTATTAAAAAACGAATTTAAGGCAGAATAAAAACGATCCGGATAAGATTGTTTTTATTATAATTTAATAACTGGGACGTGATGAACGATGAAAATCGAATTTCCAATAAATATGCAAAATCCAAGAAAGAGTATTTTTCTGAAATTTCATTAGTAACTTTTCTGTTTTTTACATTATTTTGTTTTGTGTTCATTCTCTCTTCTTACGGTTGCATATAAAATGATAACTATTTGTTTTTTCTGAATTTTTATTGAAGTTTGTGATTTTTAACAACAATGTTAATAATATTAGGATGATTTGTAGGAAGTTTGTGATTTTTAACAACAATGTTAATAATATTAGGATGATTTGTAGAGCGCCGTTTTTGTGAGAAATCACCTCAAGGGCGTTGTACAATTTATTACGAATTCTTAGGCTCTATCTAATTTTATTATTAACAAATATATTCCCAAAACATACTTACCTGGTAGGAGAAGATACGACTTTGCACGCTGAGGACATTATATTTAAAACACTGGACATTGCATGACTTAACATTTGCTACCCCCATCACTGTTGATATCACATTAGTGCCCTAAGAAGCCTTTTATACAGAAGCCAGAAGATATTGCATTAGTACCAAAAGAAGATTAGTGCCAAAAATTGAATTAATATTTGTTTTAAAAAACTGGAGAATTTAAGAAATTACTTTTACAAAAGCTTACAAATAAAAAATCGCTTACATTTTTACACAATTTATTATAAAAAATAAATGTTTTTCTTGTGACCGGTTTTTGGTATTGCATAATTTTCTTAAAAATTAGATTATTTTATTTTTTATATGTTGTCTTAAGAGAGGTAAAGTCACAAGGAGGAAAACCATAATTTGGTTAATTTTGGATATAAAACTACACACGTACAAACTGACGAAACGTAAACTATCGATTTCCCTAAATAAATAAATTGTAATGGTCTGCATTCTAGTAACCTGGAATGGCATGTATTAATAAAAAAAGTTCATTACTGATCGAAGGTTTATTTGAGAAACTAAATTACAAAATCATTACTTTTTAAATATTGAAGCGCCGTCCCGGGAACCGTTTATTGAATAACCAACCTAACTTCCATGGTTAACCCCAAATGGTTCGCTAGGTTTGTTGAATTGCAAATAGATGCCCGGGTTCATGGGGTGAGGTTTTGGTCTAGATAGGTGGACGCGTTTGCCCACATACTTCGTGGCGGGCCGGATCGGGAGAGACTGGTTGAGTGAGACCTTTTGACCTCTCCAGCCAGACGTTCTCCCCCCATCGCCTTGTGTCGCAATGGAAGGGATGGATTCACACGTCCGTCATTCCTGGACAGATTGACCCCCAGATTCCTGCTCGCCCTTCTTACCTTTTTCCTTCAGGTTCCTTTGACAGAGATGACTGAGATCCTGGGAGAATTTTTTTTATGAGCTTTCTCATCTTTTCGGGTGCCATTATCCCGTTTTCATTTTTGACTTTTGCTGTCCACATCAGAATGTTGACTAACTCTTATTTCCTCTTCAACAGATGTATTTGTAAATATCAGAGGATTTTACAATCTATTAGAATGGCCACCCTGGATCGAGTTTCTATTATCTATTATTAACTGGTGAATCCTTGTGTTGCAATGTTGGGATCGAACCTTTGACCCTTGTTTCTATTGCAAGTTGGCACCCACTCAGCAATACAATTATTATTCATCTCAGCAGTCCCTTTATGCTTGGAGTATTTAAAAGGGAAAGTAGATTCATGCTCAACTTCAGTCTTGACTAGATAATGACAGTCTTGGGAATTGAGAATAATATTCTGAATCGTTAGTTTTATTCGTAAGTCACATGCCAAAGTAGAATCAGCAGAGGTCCATAATCTTTTATGAAATGACCCATTTATTCTGACATGCTCACGAACCACTCAATGCAGAGTACATTATAATGCGTCTAGCAGTATTCAATGGCTGAGCCTTATTGTAAGTAAGTCTAAACATTATTTGGCAACAGAGCTTTTAACGTTCATGCCATGTGTTCTAAGATGCGCAGTTGGCACTGAAGGTTATAAATTTCGCCTAATTAACGTAAAAATACTGCAATGTACCGTCAGAAATCATCTCCGAGAATGTATTTCAGCTTTCAAATAATTCATCAAGGACCAGTGTGAAGAATGCAGTGATAGGCTGATACCGGAAAAAGTCCAAATTTTTGGACGTAGGTGATAGTATTTTATTATAGTAGTTTTAGTATAGATACACACTAGATATAAAATGTAAAAATTTTAAAGTTCAATAAAATATGCAAAAAGGAGTGTTACATAAAAATTAATTGAAATCAATCAATCAACCCACTACGGTGAATGGAAAATTAATAAAAAAAATAAATTATTTAATATAAATTGAAAAGAACGATCTGCAAATCCTGATCCAGGAAAAATATCTTGGGCTGTGCATTGATCAGCATTTGACAATTAAACTGCATATACCAAGGTATTAAAGATAAAATCATCCCCTTAATTATTGTATTTAGCCGGCTATCATATCTTTTTTTTTATTTTTTTTATATTAACTCCACACAGGAGGCCCTGAGGGAAATAATTTCCCTCAGGGCCTATGTCATCTTTGAAGATGCTGTGTGGAGGGTGCTGTTGAGGAGAGGAAGGAGTGAACATGGGTCTTGAAGAGACCCATATTGTAGGAGGGAGGAAACACAGAAGCCGGCAAATCGTTCCACAGCCGGGCTGTTGAACTCAAGAACGAGTCGTAGAAACGACCCGTTCTCATGTGACTAATGTCAACCGTGTACAAATGTTGAGCGCGTGTTTGGCGTGTTTCCCGACTATGCACCGGTGCCGAGGGGATCAGTGACGCTAGTTCCTCGGAGCATCTTCCATTGTAATACCGGTAGAACAAGGACAGCATTCCCACCTGACGCCTGTGCTCTAAAGATTGCAGTCCATTTGTTAAGTTAGGAGAATCTATCAAACGGACCGCCTGAGAGGCTAACTTAACTCTGGCCTCGATGGAGCCCCCGTACCTGAGCTGGTCACTTAGAGTTACACCAAGCATATCAATGGAAGGCCTGTTCGTATCTGTTGCCAAATAAATTAAAAATGGTTTATATTATAGTCTCGTACACTCACATTTAAATTATTTGATTGAAATTTATGCATGTGAAACATACATAAATGAATTACGGATAATACAAAACAAATCAAAAAACTATCTCACTACAAGTCCAGAACATTCACAAAAAATTATACATGGAAACTAAAGAATTAAAATTAAGAAAACTATATGTTTACAATACATGTCTTCTTATATATAAAATAAATAAAAATAACTCGTACATACAAACACAGAATTCATTAAAACATCCCAAGTACACAAACACTCAACACGACATCACGATAACATACATTTAAACAGCATCCACACTAACTACGGTAAACAATCCATTGTATACGAGGGGGGCAACTTAAATAATTACCTCCCATTTGACATTAAAAACGAAGAAAAGCTGCGTAAATTCATCATCATCATCTTCAACCCCTTATCCTATTCGGGTCGGGGACCCATTGCATCGATAAGGCTCCTCCATACGTCCCTGTCTTATGCTGACTGTTCGGCCTCCGTCCATGGCAGTCCCATCCTCTCCTCACTCAGTTTCTGGAGTTGCCTCGCACAGCTGTGTCTGGGGCGGCTCATTGTACGTCTACCCTCTGGAATCGCACCTAGTATCTTCCTCGGAATTCGGTCATCAAGCATTCTTAGTACATGCCCAAGCCACCTCAGTTGCGATTTTTATACGAAGACTTGCGGGTTAGTTAAAAAATAAACAATTATTCTTGAAAAACAAAACAATGAAATATAATAGCGCTGTACAGTAATTTTTAGTATAGTTTAATGTGTTTTGTTATTTCTAGTTAAATGAGTGAAAATATTATTTTGCTTTTTTTTTGTTCTCAAAATTCACTAAAGAAATTACACATTTTTTGTATCTTAAGTTAGGTAGGGTATTCTCTGAAGTGCATATATAAATTAAATACTTACTGTATGAACCTTGCTTATTAATAATACAAGTACGACAGAACTCGTTTGCGAAGGTTAGCCTACCTCTGCTGTATAATAGTTTGTAGGCTTTTCTACTTTGATAGCAAAGCCTGACTTGTCTGACACGGCTCTACCGCCCACGGAGCAAGGGTGTGGAAGCGTGTGACTGCTTCCACCTACTTCCTACATCTTTCCTCTCTCTTCTATCTGCTGAATGGAGCCACAGTGAAGCTATAAATATAACTAGGTGATAAACGCTTCACTGTAACGCATATCTTTAGAGTTGGATCATTAATTTGTCCGATACGAGAACATTTGAGCTCATAATTAGAAGAAAAATGGTGGTAATTAGAATTTTATTATATCGTTGATTGTAAATCTGAACTAAGTCTTTTCTTTTCACAGTTGTGTTAACCAATATGATTAATTTTATGATACAGAGACATTCGATTGCTAATTGAAACATCCATAAAGTTCTTCACAGTTTGTTTTGTTAGTTTAACCAAAATAGATACTAATTTCGGTTGTGTCGGTAACATTGGTTCAATGAGCTCTCATACTCAGATTTACTTTGAATTTCAGTATCATTTTCGAAATTGGAATTAGTATGTGTAAAATTCAGACAAGCTGTAAAATTGGTACCAGCTGTACGCTTCCTTGAAAGAGGTATAAATTAAATAATAAATTTTAACAGAACATTATTTTGATTGTCTTAAATTGTAATAAAAATTGTAATATGTGAAATGTTTATGCGTTGCTAACCATTCATCCGATTGCGATGAAACTTTGGGGATTTGATGTGTGCGTGCCCGCGATGGTTTCTATATTATAACGGTGGGTTCTGGTATCACGAAATTATGCATTGCTAACTATTCATCCGATTGCGACAAAATTTTGGGGATTTGATGTGTGCGTACCCGCGATGGTTTCTATGTAAAATAGTGAGCTCTAGCTTCATTAAATTCTGCGTTGCTGAACCGTTCATCCGATTGCGACGAAACTTTGGTGAGTTGTTATGAGCACGCACGCGAAAGTTTCTATATATATACTGGTGAGCTCTGACATTATGAAATTTGTATTCCCCTCCCATGTCCCCTTCTCTTCACGCGTTCGCGAATATTATTAGATTTATAAAAAAAAAATTCAATTCAATTCTGTCATGCGTACATATACCGAAAACAAACTATTGGTAAAAATTCATTTACTTGAAAAATTTATTCGAAAATCGATCAATCTAATTTGGTACCTAACATAGGTACCTACCTATTTAAAATATCTATAATTTTGATTTGATTCAAAGTATGAGGTGAGTACTTCAAATAAATTCATTACTTTAAATCAGTGGTTCTTAACCTGTGTTCGATCGAACCTCAGGGGTTCAGTGAGTCAGTCTCAGGGGTTCGGCGGAACAAGACACAACCCGAAAAAAAAATTACGAAGAATGTTGTCACTATCCCATATCCTATCCTGCCCCATCTTATCCCATTGCGCCATAAAATACCGTCATGACAATAGCCCATCCTATCCCATTACGCCCCCCCCTTGCGGTAATCCGCCGCCACTGATGAGACGCCCCGCTTGCCAATTAAGAAGGTTCGGTGAATGCATGCGAAACTGGTAGAGGGTTCGGTACGTCCAAAAAGGTTAAGAACCCCTGCTTTAAATAGTTCCGAAAATTGAATTTTTATTGAACATCATTGTTTTGCAAAATGTCATTCTCAAATTGTGTCATTTTTGACAGTATCGCAAGAGCTTTTGAATGATTAAAAAACTTCTCAGATGCATTGTCATGTGGTTGTAATAATCCAAAAACATTCGCGGGGGTGGAGAGAAGTTATTTTGAATGTTTCAAACATTTCCTATGCTTAATATAGCAATACATAGGCAACAAATATGTACTTACCTATATATTCCCAAGCAAGCATATTTTGATTTATATATATAATATATTTTTATTTTATTTTATATTTATTAACGCCCTAGTGGGCTTTTACAACAAAAGAAGCAAATATATAATTAACAATATTAATTACATGTATTACATAATCAATAAAACAGAATAAATATGAATGCAATCGACTCGTTATGTAAAGAATATTACAACATAAAAAAGAAAAGAAATGAAATAGTACAAGTTGTACTTACAAAAAACTAAAACAATTCAGCTTTAAATATTTGTACATATTATTAATAATAAGACCTGGCATAGAACAAAGTGTAAATAGAACCGCAAAAATATTATGTGGGCTTTTACAAGAAAAGAAGCAAATATATAATGACAATATTAATTACATGTATTACATAATCAATAAAACAGAATAAATATGAATGCAATCGACTCGTTATGTAAAGAATATTACAACATAAAAAAGAAATAATATAACTAGAATAATGTCTAGGATTCGATTAAAAATAACATATTCCCGGTTTTTTCTGGTTATTCCCTCTTATTCCAGTGAAAGAGTGAAATCAGTACCTACGATGTGTTAAACCCAAAACTACCTGTTAAATGTTCTGAGTTTAGATCGTATTTTTATCGGCTTCTAAATAAATTTCGAAAGTTCATCCGTTTATATTAACGTAGTTTCCAAACCGCGTAAAAGAAAAACAACTTCCTTCGTGTGATCAGTTACTTCATTATCCAACATCTGTTCCTTACATTTAGCTTTATAGCCGTTTTATCCACGTTTTGTGTTGGTTTAGTTTGCATCAATACTCTAAAAATAAACGGTTTCTACTCAAGTGTATTATTATCTGTCTTAATGACTAGGTTTTGTTGAGTGTTGTGAATGTATTTAACTTCTGTAATATTTTATATAACTATATATAATTTTTTTTTATTTTTTTATTCTTCATTTTAATCACCCGCTAAACTGCCAAGGCAGTTTGTCAGCAGGTCAATTTGACAATATTAATAAAACACTAAAACACAAAATATTATAAGAAAACACAATAGCAAAATAGTTCCAGAAGAATAACTTTTAAGTACCTACAATACAAAAGCATAAAATATACAGACAGACAGATATAACACAGGTAAATTACTGATAGATTAAATTAATTATAGATAGTATTTATACATAAGATTACAAACAATATCAGTACAAAAAGTTTTGACCCATTAGCCATTTTTTAATTTTTCTTTTGAGATCAGTGGGGCAATTGGATTCGATTTTGAAATTTATCGGCATCTTATTAAATATGGTGGGGACAAGATAAGTGAATGTCCGTTGGCCGTATTTATTTATAATTTTCGGAACGGACAAACCCTCATTTTTACTAAATCTAGTGCCATGTTCATGATCTACTTTTTCTTTGTAAATTGAGTCCGACAATAGGTTTTGGCATACAATTTTAAACCATAATATTCCTCGCACAGGTAATATGTTAACTGATTCATATAGTAATTTTATGTCCCTTCTTTGTGCATAAACACTTTTGCTTACCAAGAGCTTAGTCAAAGAGTTTTGAATCGTTTGAATATAACCTATATTTGTCTTGCACGAGTTTCCCCAAGATGTTATTCCATATCTGATAGTGGATTCCGCTAGTGACAAATAAATTATTTTTAGCGTACTAATGGGCATAAAATATTTTATTTTGTAAATTCGCCCCGCAATAGCTCTTAGGCGTTTGCAGATGTTGCTTATGTGGGTATCCCATTTCATGTGCATATTATCTACAGTTATCCCCAAATATACATATGTTTGTACAAGTTCAATGGTTCCGCATTTGCAGGACTGTGACGAATTGTGTATGCACTCATATGTATGCGACTTTATTATAGGTGTGATGGTATATTTGGCATGTGGAGATCGTATATGCATTAATTTGGTTTTTTTTGAATTTATTATAAGACCCGCATCATGTGACCATTTCTGTAAGGATAAGAAATATAATGTAATGTAATATTGAAATTCATTTCTTTCTAATCATTTCATATTTAATTCATTCATTTATTATTGAACTTTACTTCTTACTTATCACTTCATATTTAATTCATTTTTTAAAACTTCCATTTGTAGACCCTTTTACCTTAAATTGAAATAACACAATAATTTTGTTAATAACCACGATTTATTTAATTATTTTTTCCACTACCGACCGGTTTCGCTTTACATAAGCTTCATCAGGGTATAAAAATTAAACCTTTTACCTTAAATTTAACGTCTGTGTCACCTTTCGTCTTACCTTTCTATATAAATTTTGTCTATTTAATTAAATGAAGACAATTTTAGCGAAACTCTGATTTTTCCGTTTCCTGATTTTCGATTGAATTCCTCTAATATTGTCTTCATTTAATTACATATTACAATTTGAGGTTTTACTTATAAAGAAAAAAAACTATTTTCTACTTAATCATTTGTCTATGCTCTTTATGTCAACTCTCTTTCGTTTTATTGTGATTTTTTCGTTATAAATTCTTACTTCACTCCACATCTAGAGCCCAAGAGCTCGCAATTTGAATCAACTCACTAAAATTGCAATTCTTCTGAATTATTGTACGCAATTTACAACAATATACAGTACTAAAACTTGAGTGTTTTTATTACAAACGTATAACCTTTCAAATCTGTAAATCTCTGTACGCATCCTCTTGGATTGGAACACGAAAGAAGTCAAGCAATCTACTTCAATTTACAACTGACGGCAGACTACTAATAGACCGTACAGGTTTTATATCAAATTTAAGCACTTTTGGTTGCAGGCAAATCAACTGAGTGATACTTACATGACTTACCATATTACGTTGAATAGAATTTTTCATGATTGCAAGTAGTGGACGATAATTCTGGTTTTACGAGTATACTCAACTGAGATGACACTTTTACGAAGTGCATCGATGGTTAATCGAAATTGATTATTTATTACTCGATCTGTATTAAAGAGTCATTGACCTCGGTATATTCCGACAAAGCAATTTTGAAAAAAAGACGTTGAAATGATTTTTTCCAGCTTAGGTATATATTATATAATTTTATGATTCGTGTACACAAAGGTAATAGAAAATGCGTTTAACAAATTAGATCATCGAAGGGGTAGAGCGGTTATTGGTTTAACAATATCTAAGCTAATATTCTAAAGTTATACACAAATTAATTTCAAATTAAAACACACTCGAGATAACAGTATTTAACAAAGAGTATAATTAGTGTTAATAAGAAAATTAATTCAATTAATTATTTATTTAATTTTACAAGGAGAAAATTAAAAACAATATATTCGTAGTATACGTTCCAGAGTCGAAGATATTCTCAGTTTTGCCCTGGCGTTAGACCATCTTCAGAATTGAAATGTTCCTTGAAATGGCTTTAGCCGTGTTTGGTGACCAGATTTGATTAGCGAGATACTTCCCCACCTTCTTCTTCCTCAATTCTTTCCCGCCCCATTTCAACCTCACAATGTACCCCAATTGGCGATGCCATAGTTTCACTGGCTTCAGACGGTTAGAAGCGGTTGGGACTCGTAAAAAAGAGATCTTCAAGAATTGTTTGGAGCTTTGTACTCTCTGCCTACACGTGAAGTGAAATGGCGTTATTGTTAATTAGTTGGTTATTTATGGTGAAGAAGAATAAATAAATCTACATAAATCTTGTTTAAAAATGCATTATTCACTTCCTTGCATTGTTTCCCAGCCTCTGATAGACATTAATGGTCCATCTTGATAGCTTCAATTAAATTTATGGATATGACTCTGGACGTCTTAAATATTTGTGTTTGTAATGGATATACCGTTGAGTCGCTTTATTTATTTTACGATTAGAATGATTAATGCCCTGAGGGTGTTCGAACCATAAATTAAACAAATATGTCTCGACTGTTACTAATTTGAAGATAAAACCACACTTAATTTTGATAGTTGTGAATTCTACCGTGGGCAAGCGAAACCCCGAGCTTTTGGATATTAAATATTTATTACTTAGCTTATTAATTTCACTATAGAATGAAAAGAGCGAGTATCTAGGGTAAAAGCCGGATACTTACTTGCCTCATGCCTCGGTTTTGAATACACTATATTAGGGATGTTGGTGGCATTAGCGCTTTACTATAATTAGAAGTGCCCCTCTCGCATGCCTCAGTGACATGTAAACCGTCGGAGGAGGCGCACGCGTTTTGTTTGTGTGAACGAAATATCTATTGAATAATTTTATTACTGATTGGGGTTTCGGGCTAATTTTTGGCTTCAATGCATGCACTAAAGTTTAAATTACACTGTTTATTACGTTTTATTGTTGAATAAATTTTATTTAATTTTCAAATAAAAAGGGCGAGAATCCGTCTCAAAAAGGATGGCCTCCTATTTACTTTTGCGGATAGTCGCTCTATCGTCGTGGTTTCACGAAACTTGTACAACATTCGAAAACAGTTGCATGAGACGTGGAATTTTGAAAACCATGGCTTCTTTTGATAAGTAATGCTAATGCCAAAGCTTATTGCTATATTGTTCTATCTTTAAGATAAATAATAATATTTTACTAATAACTTACGTAACATAAAGATTAGAGGCTATTTTTATTGATTTTTTATAGTTTAAAACGGTAAAACTATTTTATAATATTGATTAATATTTTGATAAGTAGTTATTAAAAGACCTCAGTAAATAATAAATACTGATTACGTGAATTGATTTAATTTTGTTTCTATCTAAAAAAATTATACTGAGGTGTCTATCATGCCAACGTTTTGACGTTTTCTATGCTAAAGTCGAAATTTAAAAAAAGTTTTCTGATAGAACAATGTTTTTTGTTTTCGAATAATCTACATAATCAGGGAAAATGTCAAGATCCAACCCTGATTTTCATAATATTTTGTTTGTGGGTGGCTTGTATGTTTGCCTTGAATGTAATGAATGTTCCTTGCGCACGTTTTTGCACCGTTTCCACGTGTAACTGTTATGTACACATTTTGCCCCACGAAAATGCAATAACTAACAATTTGCTCAGTTTCTAAACACTCATTGTAACCGTAAACATCTCACCCTCCGGGCGCGTGTCAGGTGATTTAGGAACCTACCGACATATATTATTATTTGTAGAAAACAACCCGTACATTCTAAAACCTACCCTAAACGCTAAACAGCGTTCGGCAACCAACCCTCGCCATATTTGCCCTGAATTTGCACTACGGCGAGAAAACTCGATGCGATTTTGGATTATTGAATAATCAAAGAGACATAAATATTCCGTACGAGAGGAACTGGTAGGTGTTTGACGCCAAAAAATGATTGTTTCAGATAAATATTCAATAGTTTTAAAGCGCCTCTGTTCAGTAGAATATTAGAAGTTCACCTTTTACGAATGAATTTCTCTTTTAAAAGATTTTTTTTTGTTTCGACGTCTGATAACAATAAATAATATTAAAAGGACAAATAACTTATTTTTCATTACTTTTATTTTTATATACAAAGTCTACCGGTTTTGTAACAAAGATAATGTGAACTTTGTTTATGAAGCAGGTAGATTGCGTATATAAAAATAAAGTTTTGTAAATTGTAATGTATTGAAAAAGCTTTCGAGTTACTTCGCTAGATGTCCCTAGATACGACCCCAAAGTTTCCGATAGCAATTTGAGAAAAATGTATAAAATTTCGAGAATTTTTTATTAATAATTTTTTTATGACACGATAAAAGCGGGAGGACATTGGAGTTATCCACCACTTTACCCGCCATGGTATAAGTAACAGATGGTTACTCCTTCAAGGCTCTCGCAAGGACTCTATTTTTTTTAAATTCAGTTTAAAACGAATTAAGACCTCCAATGTCCCTGCATTGCACATTGTTAGTTAGCAGAATGCAAGCGTGAGGAGATAATAAATTTTGCCTAACAAAATAAGTGTGTGTTTTTCTTTTTTCGTTACCATTAGTTTTAAAAATTTTAATATTACGAAAATTATGTTTTTATTTCTAATAATAACGTACGTATCACATTTAAAAACAGTTTTAGTTCAGAAATATTTAACTTATTTGGATTTTATTGCAAAGCGGAAATATTTTGACCTTCTGACAAAATATTTTATATTTAACCCGACTTCTAAAGGATTCTGATTTTTTTCCATATTACAGAGCTGTGATTAAGTTTGATATGATTTTGTGCCCTAAATTTAAAATCCAGTTATAATCCAATTTAATTATTAATTCAGAGATTCGGATTTCTAAACGATTAAAAAAGTATTTTGCTTTTTCCTGGCGTTCCGGCTTCGTAAGGGTGTAGTTAGTTGCCTACCCCTGCCCTAACCACCCCTCCTGGGAGCTTACTGGAGTACTGGAGTTGAGGGGTGGTGAGGCGGTGAGGTTGTAAGGTTGTGTGCAAGAACAATGCCATGTCATATGGCTTAGTGGTTGTCGAACACGCTCTAATCTTAAATCTCATCTTAGACAAGAGATCTTATCTGTTTCTCGTTAATATTACTGACAAATGGCTCTAGTAATTACGTTTTAATCTCGTACCTCCGGGTTCTGATGTGAAACGGTATTAGCTCTTGTCTGTCCTATGTTTCTGAGCTCAATGCCCAACAATGGAAATATCAAATAGATAATGGAATTTAAAAAAAAACACTTAGCACTATCCAGAAATGTATGGAAACATTCATCGAAATTGTGAAAACGACATTATTTTGAAAATTGTTAAAAAAAAATCCTTCCACGCCAAAGGAAGCGGGCATTTGCGCGGGCAAATGAAAAATTATCGAATAAATTATTCGTTATTATTTTGAAATATTTCGTATTAAAACCTCTAGCACTAGCTAATCAAATCATATAGTTGTGTGCGCCTCTTGAAGATTTGAAATATCCAGTAGCCCATTGAAAGTGTTGACTTCCACATCTTTCAGCTTTCTGTTTTACGAAATCTTTCTCGCATTTTCGCATTATTATTTTCTTACTTTTAGCTGTATTTGAATGCCTTTAGGTAATAAACACGGAGGTATTTTTCTTACAAACGCCTTGTGAGGCGGGTTAGCAATTTTTATTACTTTATTTAATAATATTTATGACTTTTGTGTGTGAGATACTTAAGCATTTTTCGGTAGCAATTACATTTTGAAAAAATGTGCTTTTAAAGGAATACGATTTAGTAAGTAAATTTTATGATACAATTTTGTGTACGTACTAAAAGTTTGTTATAAGTGGCTGTATTTTAATAATACCTATCTGATAAGTAATTTATGTTGAATCGTTTGTTTTATTTGTATCAAAACTTGGCTTTAGGTTTGTAATGAAGAAAGCTTTACAAACTTCGTATATGCCAAGCTATTGATATAAATGTTACATTATTGTTATTATTATCATTTCCCTTTCATTGTACAACAGAACGATCTAATTATAGTACAGTTTAGTCGCTATTACATATACTAGAGAACAGTCATCCACATCCAGATTGTTTGCAATTTCATTCACTACACAACAGCATCACTCCCCTTGTCATGCTATGCCCTGCCAGGATGTCGGTTTTGCCGAGCAGTACTCTGAACAGGTCATGATATCGACTCCGGCAGTAGTGGTCTGGTGCATATAAATCATAAGATAACATTCCAAGAGGAATGGGCTATCGGTAAAATTGTTCCAAATTTTGAAAGACATGATAGCTAGATTCGCTTTCCGCCTGGTTTCCAGACTCACAGAATCAGTTTCCTTAAATGAGTCAATATGGTGAGTGAACCTTGGATAGGTTCCATGCGTCCACATGTAGACGTATCTGAGGAATTTCGTCTGAATTTACTCAAACGTATCATTGTACTTCCGGTGGTATGGTGTCCAAACATCGGTCGCGCTTGCTTCTCAGTATGCCGTCGAACAATGCCATTATTAAACTGCTTGCAAGTCTCGATGATAAACCCAAGAAGTGTATAGCATGACTAAGTAAGCTGCAATATGTGGCCAGAAAATGTCAGTTCGGGATTAAAGACGACACCAACATCCTTTACGAATTTTGCACGTTTCACATGAAGGACATAGAAACACATTTTTTTGTGTTGGAATCTAATCTGTTTGTCAACGTGCATTGAGATGGTGCACCTAGATCAGCTTTCATTTTAAAACAATCATGTTGGGAGCTTATTTGTATCAGAATGCTAAAGTCATCTGCAAATAGCAGACATTTGCTGTTCCTAACACAGTTTTAGATGTCATCTATTTAGAAACAACAGAGGTCCAAAGTTTGACCCTTGGGGAATTCCTGATTGCACTGGAAATTATTTTGAATTATGTCCATTTACCGAAAAAAATTGGCTTCTAGATTTTAAATGATTAGAAAAAGCTCAGTGTTGGTAGGTTGAAGCCTGGATTAAACATTTTCCTCAGAAGATTATCATGCGAAGGATATCACGGTCAAATGCTTCGGCAAATTCGGTGTAAGCTACGTATTTTTGATGACTCGAGTCTAAATATTTTTATACAACTTTGAACACAAATCACGTAGAAAATATGTAATTTTTCTAACATGTGATTAATATATTTAAATAAACACATTAATGTTAGGTTCACATTTATATTTAATATCACTCTTAATATTTACACATCATTTCTGGGAACTCTTTATTTATTTCATACCACCCTCTAATAAAATATAACCTACGTTTTGCGAGAAGTTCAATCATGTCTTAAGTTTGTTTAAT
The DNA here is from genome assembly GCA_936435175.1 of Glyphotaelius pellucidus. NCBI lineage: Eukaryota > Metazoa > Arthropoda > Insecta > Trichoptera > Limnephilidae > Glyphotaelius > Glyphotaelius pellucidus. The sequence continues at coordinate 32,060,609 of OW386544.1, forward strand.
AATGTCTACTGCGAAATATCGTGCTTTGATATATTACTCGGGGATAAGTTCCTTATTCATACACGATTTGAGAGGAAATGTATCGATATACAGATTTATGAAAAGAAAAACAGGGGTGATTGGAAAAAAGATTTATGGAGTGCGATCAGGGTTTGGGCTTTGCTTAGAATATATTGGTGTTACGTTTTTTCATACATTTTATTCTGGCTGGTGTATTAAATACATGTTATGTTACTCGAATTAGGTATCTACCTTCTGCCGAATATTTTACTCTCTTAAATCTTTATATATATCTTTCCTCTGCCAGGTCTAGTCTTCAGTGTCTTGAACTCCATTGTAGACTGTATCTCTGTAGATCCCGCATTTATGTTACGAATTTTGTAAGAAACCACTGCATCAAGTCCTCCGTTAATTAAATTTGTTGCAATCATACTGCCATTGTCAAGATCCATCAAAGTACCGGCCTTGGCGTGCGACGGATTTTAAAATGGCACGTGGTCAAGTGAGTTGTTACTGCTGAATTATGTGTTGTTACACCGTTAGCATAATAAATAAACAAAGTGATTAGACTATTTTAAACAGTGTTGTTTACTTAGTGACAGTACTGACTTCGTAATTTCAGGATAGTCGTCAATTTCCTTGTCAGCCTTCAAGTCTTTCCCGAAAATATCTCATTTGTAAACAACTCATGCAATTGCTTAAAGAATTCGTCGATGATAATGGAAACGTTTAAATAATTTAAAAAAAATGCGATCATTTCAAAAAGATGGGAAGATTTGAGATTTTCAACTCCAAAGTGATTTATTATAAGTAAGTATTAACGTGATTTATTTTTGAGTTATTTTACTGTTGCGCTACCTCCTTCTTTAACCAACGTTTCGGAAAGCATTCCACTGTCCATCATCAGGGAAGACGTGTAATCGAGGTGAAGTGTGTGCTTTTGTATCTAGAGGCGATTCCGTGATGCTAGCTCCAACCCTATAAGCGTGCATGCAGCATGATATATTGGTATCTAGATTACGTCCATCCCGGTATGAAAATCATCTGCATCAGTAATTTAACTAAGAATAAAAGTTTCATGATCTGATATAAATAAGAAAAGCACGGTATATACGTTGCGTACTTTTATATCTTTCACAAAATCATTTTACGGCTGTAATGCCCGTAACTCGCCGTATCTTTATGGATTATAGTCTTTTCAGATACGTGCAGCATTCCAGATCCAATAATGGTTCAAGTCCCCACATCCACGAAACTACCACCACCCACTGATAGCTCCTTTAGTGGGAAGAGTAACCTGCAGCCTTTTTAAATTTTTACATTGTCTTGGGTTTAGGTTCATGCTTAGAGCATCCAGAACAAGAACATGTAAACCAACGACGATTATCCACGAGAGCTTTCATCGCCCGGTTTATTACGTGGTCTATCGCCTCAGGCATTGCCTGATCTTTTAGAAGGTTAGGTGTTTTTTAAAGCGTAAAATGAGTTTATTTTGTAACGTATGAAGCCCATTATGTTACGAAAGCGCCCTTGGTTAAATGGGAGATGTTATGATATCAATATGATAGAACACCGCAATAATGCGGTCACTTCAATCTAGCGCCGTTTAGTAGTTGAAACACCTCGGGGGCGTTTTATAATCGTTAGTCTTCTTATAAACATACAATAAGAGAGCCTCTTTTTTTATAGCAATTTATTCCAAGTGTGTGGATAAAAAAGTTTAACGCTCTACTTTGCCGCGTTCACTTTTTATAACTATGTTTGATTTTGTGGCGTAAATTATGTATGTAGAGAAGATTGTCCTAGAATATGATAAGACGATACCCCAGCCAACACTCCTGCCAACCTCAGCCAACACTCATCTCCCAGTGAAACCGGTAAACCAGGGGGTACTGATTTGTTAGGACTTGGAACACGTGCTCTGAGGATGGGAAGGAGGTTTGGTTTAATCGACCAGTGTACATGGAAACTTAATAAACCGATATTGGAATTTAGAATAGGCGGGAATAAAGGAATTGATTGAGAATCGTTTTTTCTTCTTTAAGTCTTCTTTCTTCTAGCCTCTTCTTACATTTCCTTGTATCTTTTTGGCGCTTCCTGGTACATCTCGTCTGTTCTTGGCTCTTCTTGTCTCTTTTCGTTTGTTTTAGTGTCTTTTGGCTCTTCTTGCCTTTTCAGCCAAGAAAGCCTTGGTTCTTCTTGCAAACTGTCTGTTCTTGCACATTCCTACTTCTTACTGCCTCTTCTTGTCCCTTCTTAGCTCTTCTCGGCTCTTCTTGGCTCTTCTTGCATCCTCTCGCTCCTTCTTGGATCGTCTTGCCTCTTCTTGGTTCATCATAAATCTGTATACTACTTACCGCCGCTGCTAGTCTATTTTATTCTCTTGTAGTCTCTTGGATAAAAAGGAGTGTCAGAATATATGTGACACTCCTTTTCGTGTAAGCTTAAGTCGGGAATACCCCAGGAAGTCATGGCAAAATCAAGACATTAAAAGACACATAAAGAAAATTAATAAATCTTTCATTGTAGCAGTGTGAAGATGGTCGCAACATGCCGACACTGATATGGTCCATCAATAAAAGTGGAACAACACAAATTATTTTATTAAATCAATTAGAAATCTTATGAATTCCGTCTTTTTATAAAATTCTTAATAAATCCAGTCAAAGATATCTTACTAGTCATCTCTTTTGCCAATGGTATCAAAAACCTGAATAAATTAAAGAAAATATAATATTTATGTAAGATAAAACAAATTTGCTAATTTTCTGTAGGATGCAAGAAATATTATAAGATCTCTGCACAATATCTTTAGCCTATACATAATAATATAGGCTTCCGCCCCAGCTAGTACAAGTAATGGTCTCGGCTCGGCCTACCTGTAAGACAATCCCATTGAACAGAAACCCTCTCGTGTATCTATTCTAGGGCCATTGCAATTCCTCTTCAGTCGAGGGGTGCAGATAGCGAATCTTTTAAGATCATCCCTCCCCGTCTCCCGCGGAGGAATAATGTGTCAAGATAACTGACCCACTTGTTAAAGGGATGAAAAATTTAAAAAAATAATCAATTTGTGTAAACTTCATGGTTTTTGGTTTTTCTTCGATTTACTCTTGTGTTACAAATACATCGGGTGATAATGGTAGGTTTATTGTTTAATTCCTCCTCCAACTGGGTCTTTTTCAAAACCATTTTCAGTCTTTCCACTTCTTAAAAATTACCCCCGCTCAAATTATTAATGATAAATTTTTATTCCAGGGGTTGTCAGACGTGATGCCGAGTATAAAATCATATACGATTTCATAAATCTTTACTCGCTGTATAAGACATGTTGTTTCGCCTTTAGAGTAGTGACCAACCGAAGGTTCGGTTTCGGTTTAGGTTTCGGCAAGTTTCGACAAAAAAATCTAGTTTCGGCATCAGTTTCGGTTTCAGCAGAAAATCTGCCGAACCTTCGGCCGCACCGAAACTCTGCGTTCGTGAATTATCGCGCGTCGTTCGGCTGACTTCGGGTGAGTTCGTGGCTCGTGTGTCACCCGCCATCATCAGCTGAGTTCGCCGGCTGGTTAAAATACTCAATTAATGAGGTCTTTCCTTTAAAATGTAAATGTTGATTATTGACAAATTTTTGTTCCAAGAAGTAGTTAACATGTTTGTTATTTTTTATAATTTTTACGTGCTATAAGTGTAAAAAATAAGCCAAATTTCAGTAAACAATAGATTTTTAACATGTCTAAAAAAGTTTCGGTTTCGGTTTCGGCCGAAACTGAGACAGATACCAAAATTCGGTTTCGGTAGAAAGTCCTGTTTCGGTCGTACACTACTTTAGAGGACATTTTCAAATGACAGTTTGAGTTGATGTTTTATTAAATTTATTCTTCTATTAGATTTTTTTCAAACAATCAAAAAATCAACCGTTAAAACCTTATTTCCTAATGTGTTTTAAACGTTTTTTTTGGTTCGTGCTGTAATGTCATTGAACTTCAGAGTAATGCAAGTATGTCCACGTGAATGTACGTGTTTGCCACCAAAAGTTGAAAGAATGCATTTTCATTAACAATGAGTCTATCGGCCGAGTTTCAACTCGATCGGATTTAGGGAAGTGGGTTAATTTCTACTTTCAAGATTCCACTTCATTCATAGATTGAATCAAACAAACAAAATAGAAATTCAGAAAGACGTATTGAAAATGATTATTAATTTATTTCTTTCGTGGTGACTCTTTCCACTCCGACCCATCGTATTCTCCGTAAAGTAATACTTCCTCTTTCAATTTATTTCAGATCGGATAGGGGGCGCGCGCCACTTTGGTATCTTTTGATATCCAAGTCGCGGACAAGGGGTGGGAAATAGAAATGTGGCGAGGGAAGAGGCAGGGGAAGGACAGGAGGTACTCGAGTGCACTCCTGTACCTGTACCTGCACACTGGAGTGCCTCTAAGCCTGCAAAGCCCTTGAGATTACCAGGAAGAACTTTTGAGCCGTATCGAATTTGTTTTTCTCTTTGATTGCTTTGTTTTTTTGGTAAAAAAAATATGAATAGGACGACAGAACTCGTTCTTTGAAAGGTAGGCATAAATTGATAAGAATTCACAAAAACATTGTAGGCTAGCGCGAATTTAATATTTATCGAAAGCACAAAGAACGAACATTTGATAATTTATTTTGTGAAATATCCCTTTGACAATGCTTATGATATGATGCAATATCTTTGATATGCTAAAAAACGAAAATTGTGTTTTGACCCATTTGTTGGCTTATTTTTTTAATTAAAAGTCAGTCTTACCGGAATTTTTAATCAAATTAAATGAAATGCAAAATATTAAAAATTCGGGCGTGTTTTGTCAACAGGTAAAAATATTTCCGGCTTGAATTATAATCCAAAGAAATGGAATATTTGTAAACATATTCGAACTGTTTTCGAAAGATGATAAAACATGCTATCAATTTTTTCTATTAGCATAACCACGTAATTTCTTAAAGTATGTATTTTTTAATGGAAACTTTTTAAAATTAAAAAATGGCTCCCCTTATTTTTTTTTATAACTAAAATTACTGACAACGAAAAAAAAGAACACTTATTTTATGAGACAAATTAATTATAAACGTCATGATCATCAATATTTTTTGTGGTTTCATTATAAAAAAATTGTAAAAAATTCGCAAAGTTTCTTAATTTTTTCAACTTTTAGATTACAATAATATAAAGCGTGTTGTTTTCTCTTTCCAATACCGTTTAGATCATACTTCTCACTATGATAGTAAGGGAGACACAACGATTTCTATGAGACCCACGTGAGCTGGGACAAATACGGTCTCCTGTGATGAAACGGTTTAAATAGCTCTACTAACTACAAAATCGCTCATCCGACATTATTCTTCGGGACCGTCGGAATCATGTCTACATTAATCGGCCCTTACATAATATAATATTATTATTAAGGCCCCGTATCCGAGCACGAAAAGAAGAAGATGGAGAGATATGTTGGAGAGAGCGCGCTAGTATTTCAAACGATAAAAGTGAAGCGAAAATTGTGAAAATGTTTAATAAAACACGATTCGTTTCGAATAGAGCAAAAATCTCGTGAGCGTTGTCTAAAACAACGTTCAAAGAAACACTGTGAATTTTTTAAATATATATATATAACTTGTTAAATAATAGAGACAGGCTTGAAAATAAAAATTTTCGGAGCATAATTTGCGTTTTTTTTTCTATCGAGGGAATTTCATATAATTTGCGTTTCGGCGTGGGGATTGTATAGATATTATCTTCAAAAGTAACATATATTTTTTTAAGAACTTAAAAACTTCAAATGTTCAAGGGAGTATGCAAGAAATCTGTAGAAATTCAGATAGCGGCTTAAGGGGAAGAAAAAATTCTCATAAATAATAAACACGTAATTTACCAATTGGTTCTGAATTACATAAAAAAAACCCTTTAGACAACATATTAACCGTTTTGCGTTCCCCCAAACCGGAAAAGTGTAAATATCTTCCAGAGATTTCCCGATTACACCGAATTTGCGCATCGGTTTTCTTACTTTTAACGTGCGAATTATGCGCTCAAACATCGTAAAAGTGTACAGAATGGTAGTTGGCGTATGAATGTCGCTGTTGTTAAACTTGTTGGAGGTTGGAGCAGGTTATCGCGAAATCAGGAGCGAGCGCTTTGGTTGCGGTCGGTCCCTTATCGTATTTAGGCTCGTGGCCAAGTGACCCTTGTTTGGGACTCTGCACGAGTGCATGGCCAACCAGTTATTCCTAAAATATATAATTATTTTAACACATATTTTTTAATTTTTTTTTCAACTTAATAAGTAAAACCTCAAATTGTAATATTAATTAATTAAATGAAGACAATATGAAGATGAAGCAGACAGGTTAGTGTAAGAAAGTAACTTTTTTAATGTTAAAGTAGTGTACCCTCAAAGTATTTTTTTTAACCTCATGAAAATGTGTATTTGGTCTCTCATATGAATGTAAAAGATAAACATAAAACGAATTAAGGGGGTACCTTTCCTTCCATCTTCTATCTTTTTTTGTATATAGAGGAGTATTTGAGGAGGTAAAATCTTCACTTTTATTCTGATATTGATGAAATTTCGCACACTTGACTTTCAAAACAAGATGAACGTCACTGCTTACACACGATTTAAAAAAAACCATCCCATACCCTTTACCACCCGTTAAAGCAGAATTATGATGTTTCTTGATGAAATTTTGCACACTTCCACATTCAAAATAAGAGAAAAATTTATGTCGACGTCTCATTTCGATAAACTCAGCATAAAGCTCGGGTAACGCCGTGGAGGCGCTGGTTAATAATATATGGCACCCTTATTTATGTACTAGCTTTTCCCCGCGGCTTCGCTCGCATGGTATTACGGGAAATTACTGTAGCGCTTGCACTTATCAATTATCTCCCCCCCCACCCCACCCGCATCTCCTCCCGCATTCCATATATTTATTCCCTTGCATTCAGTTTTCAAACATATCGCCTACCACCTAAATTTCATAATGCTATAGCTCAAGAAAAAAAGAATTACTTATCCAATTTTGTTCATTCGTTCGGAATTTATGCGCTTACAAACATTTCGGATGTTTATTTTTATTTAAATATTTGAAGTTCGTTAATATAATAGAAAATACTCTATTTATCATTCAGTCTTTATAATCGTTACGAATTATATTTTTAATATATGAACTCTCATCTGACATTTATTCCAAGCTTGTCCATAAAAAAAAAACGAATTCTAATATTTGAATTTTCTGCAGTAGTAGCTGACCAATAGACTGAGTACCTACCAGCATAGAGCCCAAAAATATATCAACATTGTTTCCATGGAAAAGATTTTTTTCTGACGTTAGCAAAAACTCGCTTTTGTTAGCGACAGAAAACGTATAACATATATAATATATTAATATTTATAATTTCATAACGCCAGAGCTTACCATCATATACAACCTGTAGTCTGCGCATATAATTTAGCTTTATATTGGTGAAAGAATTATTAAAGTCTTTATATTGTGTTATGCGTGAAAAGGTCATAAACAAACTCGAGCAGTTTCGCATTCATAATATTAGTATGTATGGGCGCACTGGTACTAAATTCAGATGTTTTAATTTTTTGAGAGTAGAATATATTCGTCATGCGTCATACCGATAATTTTTCCTCACCATCTTAATGAAATTATAGTGTTTTTTGTTAATATACACAAATTCTTTCTTTTCGTTCAATTAACGAGACAATGTTGGCGTCTCCTGACTATACCGAGTAGATTATTCTACTATATAAGTATGAGGTCAATTACAGCAAACATCACAGCAGACATAACAGCATACAAAACAGCAGAATGTGGGGACACGTTCTCCCATTTAAAGCAGAGAGCTATTTGCTGTTTTAATTTTCTCCATTATTACCCGCTGTATAGAATTCCATCCCGAGCTTTTTGGGAGCTATTTGTGGAACGTTAAAATGAAATTGCTGTATCGTCATTAAGATGCTTTCTTTTTAAATTAGTCTAATGTAAACAAAGTGTATTTTAATATTCTGTCACCGAAGCGGGCTGGCATGATAAAATGCAAATAAAGCCTACTAATCGGTGAAAACTCATCTCTTCAGAAAATCGGAAACAGTAAAACACAAAACGTAAAAGTTATCTTAAAAAATTTGGTGAATTGTTTAAATTTTTTGAAACAAATCTTAAAAAATATTATCACAAATGAAATTTTGTACTAACTAGGTTTTTTTCATAGACGAATCAATTGGTCAAAATGCAAAGCAATTCATTTTATTCTGATTTGGAAGAAAGTTTAAATTTCATTATAATTTTTTTTTTACATGAGCTCCACACAGGAGGCCCTGAGGAAAATAATTTCCCTCGGGGCCTATGTCATCTTTGAGGATGCTGTGTGGAGGGCTTTTTAAGGAAAGGAAGGAGAGGAGAGTTCTGAGAAGGAAAAGGGTTTAAGGGGTGGGTAGGAATCCGGGGTTCATTGTGTCCTGGTCATCCGCCTCCTAGACCTAGACAAACCTCACCCCATGAACCCGGGCACCCCTGCTAAATCACCAAACGTAGCGAACCACTTGGGGTGACCTATGACAGAGGTGTTGGTTATCCAATAAAGGTTCCCGGGGCGACGTATCAGTTTTCTTTTTAAAATAATTTTTGCGTAATAAAAAGCATACATTTTTTAAATTCAGAACCCGAAGGTTTTTTCATTTGAAATTTCTTTCGTTAAAGAAATTTATATGTACAAAATTTAAACGTACTTGATAACAGAGAATAATTCCGTATAATATATATTACGTTGTTTATTATGTGTACATTTTATGAAGTTTTGAGTATATTTTTGATTTGTGTTTCGAATTCTTTGATGGTTCGAATTGTTCGCTAAATCGCTGCGTTCAATGGTAAAAGTTTTATTTTAAAATTTGTCTAAAATAAAGCAACACAAAGCCGGTCGTACGTAAATTAAAATGATTTGTTTTAGACATCGTATACTCGTACATCAACATAGATTGACTCACGTGGTATAAACAAAACCCATTCCACTGAAAATAAATTGGCAGTAAAATGGAAAGAGAGGAAAAAATACTACAGTGTGAGATTTTACGGGCGGCTCTTGTGAATATTTTGATTAAAATATCATAAAACCCTCGCGTATCGTAAAAACACAACTTAAACAATACGCCATAAAGCTGGTACAAAAGCCAATTTGGTCTGCGACATTATCCAGAATGTAGGGGATTTTCTGAACCAGTCAACTCGGCTCTGGGAGTAACTACCTTCTTCTCTTGTGCGGTGTGGAAAACAGAGTGGCATTGACAGGATAGTCAGGATCCAGCTCAGATGTGATCAAATAATAATCTCATACGTGAGTTCCAAATATCCGGAGACTGTGGAGCAACCGCATCAAAAATTAGGGGGAAATTATCAGGCTGCTGGGAATGGAGAAAAGAAGAAGACAGTAAGAAAGAGGAAAGTATCTGGCTATTCAGATGTTTATTTATGTATTTGTTAGAGACAAACAGTTTATACATAAAAATATGGAGATACATAAATACAAAGTTAAATTAAGTCAAGCCAAAAAGGTCTCCTATGTTAGATACGGTTCCATGCCAACTCGGAATGAAACCAACTCAGAACCATCTCAGATAAGTCATTTATAATGATAAAACAATAATTTTAAATTAGCCGATAACCCTAACCTAACTTAACCTATTTAACCAATTTTTTATTTATATTTTTTTATCACTCTAAATGACTTATCTGAGATGGTTCTGAGTTGGTTTCATTCCGAGTTGGCCGGTCACCGTTAGATACCTAGAGATGGAGTTTTATTACATCTTAAAATTAATTTTAGGTGAGGAGGAGAAGAAGAGAAAAATAGGAAAGGATAGGAGATGCTCTCGATACATTCCACATTCTTGTATTAATTTTTGATCGTAAGCGTTACTTCTAATCGATATTTCTGAGGGGTATTGTTAAAAATGTCTATATTGTAAAATTTTGTATTATATTGCGCTGAGAACTGGGAATTTTTTTCTCATGTTAGTTCGACGCAAATCAAATAAATTGGATTGTCTTGTTGATCTTGTCGGAATATGAATTTTTATTAAGTTGGTAAGGCGGGAATGGGTACCGCCGCCCCGGGAATCTTTATTGGATAACCAACACCTCTGCCATAGGTCACCCCATGTGGTTCGCTACGTTTGGTGATTTAGCAGGGGTGCCCGGATAGAAAACTAATTTTTCAGTTTGGGTGGCTATTTTGATCTCAAATTCAAAATTAAGTTTTGTATGAAACGGGCCAAAATGGGCCGCGTAAACTTTCCTCTCAAGATGAAGCTATACGTGAAATCCTATTTAGATTAATCTTTACGACGAATCGGTTTATATTATGAACATCAAAAAAATTGCTACGGATAAATTGAAGCTTTTACTGGCTTTTCTGTGCATTGGAATAATAATAATATTAATAATTACATAACAAAAAATATAAGCGTAAACCACTAAAAAAACAGTAATATAAGAAACAATTTTAAAAAAAATACCCCTTTATGGCTAAGACTATTTTTGAGGTTTGGTATGTTCTAACTTTTTTCGTTCTTATAAAATTATGGAGATATGGAGAATTAAGGAGAATATATGACGCAAATGTGAATGGTAGACGAAGTCGGGGACGCCCGAGGAAGACATGGCACGACCAAGTGAATCAGATACTTGAGTCGGGCGATGTCAAGAGTCAGAATAATAGAAGAGCATGTATGAGACGATGTATGAATGTGAACGAAGCAAGGAGTGTGTGCCAAGATCGAGTTGTTTGGCGGTCTGTCCTCTCTGCCTACCCCTGCGGGGAAACGGCGTGATGGTTAGTTAGTTAGTTAGTTTAAAATTATGCACAAAATAAATAAAAATCGGTTTTTCGTTTACTTGCCTCGTTCAAATAAGACGCTCGATTTTAAATTTTGAAGGCATGAGAATCGAAATATTTTTAGCATTTATATTCCTCTTAAGAATGTTATTAAATTGTTACTATCTTTGCACTTCGGGAAATGTTTGAGTATTTTGAGTTTTTTGCCCTTCTTTTCCGGTGATGAACAGACCCGGAAGTCTTCATTGTGGGATGTTAGTATGGGTACTTTACTCAGGCTCGTAAAATCAGGGATCGCAATCTCAAGGTACTGGTAGTGGGATAGGATACAAGAAGATTTGCAACGTACGTTTATCTTGAATTATTAAATGACTATCCGGTGGCGACATGGTGATAAAAAATGTAAAGTTACGATCTGTCACGATTGTGTCCTGTCCCATTATTTTGGCTTTAGTCGATGGCAAGGAAGGGAGGAATGACTAAGCGAGATCCTATATTAGGTCCTATACAAAGATGTTCTGATGGAATCAGGTCCGGATTGAGGATACTTGTTACAACTTAGACTTAAATCCTGACTTTCCAGCTTCTCATGGCTATTATATTAAAAATGTTTTTTTCCAAACATTTTGAAAAATAAAGAACCAAAAAATGTTTTGGAGTTAAATGAATATTTCGAATTCCATGCAGAAATGCTGCTCAATTTTCATGACACATTGAGTTTACATTGATTAAGGAATTGGTTTGAAAGTTTTGGTATGAAATCAACTAGAATAAGGAAAGCATGGAATTGAGTTTATCGATCTTTCGTTGTACAAAGTGTTTAACAGTGGTCCCCAACCCCCGGTCCGCGGACCGGTACCTTAAAGATAAAAATTACATAAAAAAATCGAACATACCCAATAAAAAATTAAATAATTATTCAGGTGAGAACCCCTTCACGCCAAGTTACCGACAAAATAATACATTCGAAGTAAAAATCACGACTGGGCTTCCATCTTGCGCACTCGCATATATAACGTCAAGAGCTTGAGTGAGACGCAACGACGCGAGTCACCGCTCTTATATCCTGCTTGCCCAAATGCAAGTGGAATCTTTTTATTGAGAACACGTGACATAGGTACCTGCTAATACGTGTTTGATTGTATTAGTAAATTTATTCCCGTTTTTCAACAAAATACTCAATCAAACAAGAGATATTAACATTTTTAATACATACAATATAAACAATCAACGCACCACCCCCCCCCCCTCCCCCCCTCAGCGGGCCGCGGTATAATTATCAACTGTTCACCGGTCCGCTATAAAAAGGTTGGGGACCACTGTTTTAGACCATAGTTTAATGCGTGTCAATCTTACCATATTAACACTTCTATATGTGTCACATGAGATAAATGAGCAGATAAACTATTTATTAACCGAGATTCGTTTTATTTTTAAATGTTGAAAACACAATGACTTGACACAAATTATATTCAGAAAGTGCGTAAGGGATTAGCAAAGCAACTGACAGCCAGGAAGCTCCAAATGGAATAATTTGTAGCTTTGATCCGAAGCAGAGTTCGGCTGTGCTTGGTGTTGCCAACTACCACATTGCCAGTGTATAAAAACATTAAATAATTCACTAAATGGCTTGCCAGTACCTTGCTACAAGACGGTCTTGCGGTGTCTATTTTTATATTAATACAGCAAAACGTACCGTCTGTTTTTATATTAATAATACATTAATTTATTTAAATGAAGACATTATGAGCGAAACTCAATCGAAAATCTGGAAACAGAAAAATCAGAAAAAGATATTGGCACCTCTGGGACTCTTACTCATAAAGTTAAAATCCTCTTTACTCATAAAGTTAAAATAATAAATAATAATACATTACTCATAAAGTTACTCATAAAGTTACTCATAAAGTTAAAATAATAAATAATAATAAATAATAATACATTAATTAATACTATTTTTATATTAATACTAGCTGGGTTACCTGGCTTCGCTCAGGACAACATTCGAGAGTTTTCTGGAATGTTTCAAAATGATATTCCCGAACGTTCCACGACATACTCCGCCACTCCTTCCAGAACTTTCTAGAGCTTATGAAACCTTCTAGAACTTTCCGGAAGACTGTTCTAGAAATTTCAAGAGGGCGAAACTTCCAGACCATATATCTTTAAAAGCACGCCCTTTAGGTGAAAGCGTGAATCGTCATCCTGGAGGGGGGATAGAGAACTACCACACCATAAAACTCCCTTGATCGAACCGGACGTTTCTGAGTTTTTGCGGTCCGCACGTTTTTTTTAACTTTCTTTTATAATACATATTGATTAAGCTTGCACACAGCTACAAAATAGAAAGTGAAAGACGACACGACACAATGTAAACGCAACCCATTATCTACGAATTTTATTCACTTTTCAGTGAAATGGGCTATATTGCGGATGGTGACCGAACAACTCAGAATAAAATCAACTCGGAAACTCCTTTAAAAAGTCATTAAAAGTGATTAAGTTTTTTTTTCATTTATTTGACTTTTCAGAGGTGTTGAATTGAGTTGATTCTGAGTTGGCATGAAACCATTGCGGATACAATGCTCTTATATTCTTACCATCCGTTTTCGGTTAATTAACACTGAATTATTCTTAAAGATACTTTAACCGGAGAAAAAAATATATGGTGCCGTAAAAATTTTTTAGGTTCTATCTGTTCAATTCTTCGACAACGTCTTCTGCCGTGTCAACCTTATGGAACCTCATCAGGAGGTGTTACAGTATCGATTTATCAGGTTTATCGATTTTAATTATTTATTTATCGATTCTTCCCACACCTGTCAACCCATCATTGTAAGGTCCGTCAAACTTAACAATGAACTCTACAATACCAAGACTGGCAGCGCCCATATTACATGAAGTAAAAAAAATCTAGGTCAATATATTTGTGCCTCGCGGCGTAATTGGTACCGTAACGTCACGATTTAAATTCAAAATAACACTATACTGTGAATCTTTTTGCTATTACCTTTATTTATTTTCATCCAAGATGCTCTTTATACTTATAAATTATTTGTCAATACAGTAAGCATGATGTGTAATATTGTTTGTCAAATAAGAGTAGAAAATATAAAAAATGGAAGTATAAAATTTGTAGGCTGGCAACACCAATATACCTGTCAAATATTATTTTAAACCGCAATGGCACCGAAAAAACAGAACACTGTATTATCATTTTAAAAAAAATTGGTTCTTAAAAAAAAATCTAAGAAGCACTGTTGTTAAGGTACCTACTTAATGACATAAGTTTGATTAAATTAAGTTTTACAAAGTGATTGGCTTTCTTTTAATTTAACATAAATTTAAATTTAACAGTAGGTAGAAAGGAAGAATCATTAATGGTGAGTTTAGTTACACTACTTCAGATCTGAATGAGTTAAATATATTCAGATCTAAAATTAGAAACATGATCTAAAGCCGAGGCAACGCTAGGTACTTAAGTTAATATTAAATAAATGTGAGCAATTTCTAACGTATGCTTTATATTTTATTGCAATATTGTTATTCTTCATTATGTTAATACAAAATTGCAAAGCTATAATATATCTACATGTATATGCCATTCTAATTTTGAGATCAGTGGATATATTGTAATGAAAACATATTTTTTTCAATTTTATGCCTTTTTAATTTAAAAAAAAAAATAGGTTACACAGATTTAGACTACCACCATGATTATATTTTTAGAATTGCCATTTGAACAACAGTGGCGCCCTCCTATGTTTTCTACTCTTATGTGACAAACTTTACAGTTCAAAATACAGCGAAGTAAATTTTAATCATAATAAAAACATAAAAAATAAAAATAATTAATATTGAAAACAATAGCGTAGAAATAGTAAGAAATATTATTACAAAGGCATTGACGATACTTCATTTTAATGTTCATTATTCGTCAAAAATGGATATATAGTCTGTTTGGAATATATTTGTCTTTTCCCAAAATTCCTACCTACCTCCCTCTACCTATACATGCAAATCAGTGCAGTGGCAACCTTCAAAAAGCAAGCAGTGTATTATTATGAAGTTCTATTACGTTCATATTTTCGAATGCAAGTGCAAATTACCTGTTTACGTAAAGACTTCAAATTACAACTCATGGTGATCATACAATCTGTGCACAGTTTGGAACATTTTATGTGGAATATGAATTCTAATGAGGACACCATCAATCCAGCCTGCTACATTAACATTATAGTGAGTTTTACGTTTCCTTATTCCCTCCTTCTATGAAAATTCCTAACATAGTCTATTCATAAGTATAACAATGTGTTCTTGCCACGCCGTTATTTTCGGCACCATAAGCAAAAAGCTTTTTTTTTTTTTTCGTAAGAAGCAATTACTTTGTGGTTAGACATTATATTTAAAAGAATTAAAACACTTTGTATTTAAACCACGAATTTATTATTTTGTATATCTACCGGTTTCGCTTCGACCAAGCTTCATCAGGATATAATATAATAATAACTAACTACTAAGGCAGAGATATCGGTTATATATAAGTGGAATGACAGAGGGAGAAAGTAAAGAAAATCACAAAAGAAAATAATTAGACAGAGACAAAATTAATATGCAAGGGATACAAATGCAGGACAATCATTCTATATAGGAAAAACAGCACGAAACGTCAATATTAGAGTCAAAGAACATCTACGCTGTCTAAACGGTAAAGGTTTCTCTGAACTTGCAAACCATTTAATCGCAACAGACCATAATTTTAATAAAATATCAGGAACTCGAATGCTACATAAAAACAGTATAGGTCTTAAATTAGACAATTTAGAAGCTCTAGAGATTAGAAAAACGTTAAATACAAATAAGTCAGAATTCCTACTCAATAACCAAGTTAATCTATCAAATCAAAAAAATACACCCTATAGTCCTATCTTTAACTTGTTTCCGGCCATCCATCCCACCCCATGATATTATGTTTGTGTTATATTGTTATTCTGAGTCCCTTAATTATTTATTTCATCCATATCTAAATATTGTCCTTTATGTTAAAATGTAAGATGCATCAGACTTTTTATTATATTATTGAATACTATTGCCCATTTACTTATGCTCATATATACACTGTTGTCTCCTTCCCCCTAATTGATATTAATCGTACCTCTGTAAAATTAATTTGCTCCCGTCTAATTATGTTCTTTTGTATTATAATTTATCTTTTTCTGTATAATGTAACTTGTTGTCTCCCTCCCACTAATTGTTTACCCTTTGTATCCCTTGCATATTAATTTTGTCTCTGTCTAATTATTTTCTTTTGTGATTTTCTTTACTTTCTCCCTCTGTCATTCCACTTATATATAACCGATATCTCTGCCTTAGTAGTTAGTTATTATTATATTATATCCTGATGAAGCTTGGTCGAAGCGAAACCGGTAGATATACAAAATAATAAATTCGTGGTTTAAATACAAAGTGTTTTAATTCTTTTAAAAAAAAAAAAAAAATAAAAAAAAAAAAAATAAATAAAAAAAAAAAAAAAAAGCTTTTCATACCTGCCCCACTCTGGATGCCCTGAAGGAAGTCTCATGACCTGTATAATATTTGGGGATGCTGCATGTACAATATATTTAACGAAAAAAGAAGTGAAACGGGTCTGAGCGATTTTAATAAAACAATTTTTAACATTTTGTCTTTAGGATAATGCTAACCACTATAGAGGTGTTGAGTATGCGCTTGACGTGTCCCCTGGCTATTCACCGTTACTGAACTATTCCTTTGAAGTATCGATAAAAAACAAGGCATTTCCACACGACGCGCGACGTATATGTTTTGTAGGAGTCTTAAGAATTAAATTGACGTCGGTAGCCGAGTAGCTCCGCGTCAGTCTTTCTGAGGCGTAGAGAAATAACAGCACATCGATTTCTTAGAGTGTGTTTATTGACAGAATTATATCAACTAGCTTTTGCTTCGGCTTCACCCAGTTACTATTGGTGATCATTTTATAAATCCAATAGGAACTAGTTTCATAAGTAGCCTGTCCCTCGGATCCACTGTCATCGAGTGATAGACACCGGTACAAAGTAGCCGAGACAGGCAATGACGTCATATGTAGCCGCTTGATACAACTATGTATTACCGTCAATCTTTCCGGGGTGACACTACATATTAACAAATTCGTAGCACTTATACCTAGGGGGGGCACGTTCCCATCCGACCTGCTGACGAAAGTGGCGACATCTTGCGACAAATTCTTGAATTCAAACCCGAATTATAGCGGTAGCTTTGTTTGAAATTCCACATACACAGATGTAATTTGTGGAGCGACGCGTACGGCATGGCGCCAGCATGCACTCGAAACTGTGTTCTGAAATTCAACGAACTATGTAAACGAACTAAAGTTTGTCTTCCATTGATCTCCAATATTGTGTCATGGAATCTAGTCCAAAATTCATCGCCCTCTGTTGAACTCGAACGCTTCACTTCAGAAATTCCTCTATCCAGTTGATAGGCGGACGTCGGTCGTCACCCATGAATTCTGTAAATCAACATATTTGTGGATCAATCAATCAACTTCTTGAGTTCGATGAATTATGTACAGTTCCTGATAAATCTAGCAATAGTGCGTGCACACCGATACTCGTGTATTGAACTCCTTAGTTAAAGGTGACTGCCAAACGCAGTAGTGGGACGCACTATTGCCAGTTCTTGCTTCCACCTTCCCTCGATCTGTCCCTGTCCCCTGTCGAGAGCGAGTAGGAACTGGGATCTGGGAACTGGGAACTGGCGAGCAAGATTCTGCCCACTCGACGTCAACATAAATTAATTAGACTGCGAAGAATCTCTCGCCGCTTTTTCCTCTGCGGTTGCGGACAACCAAATTGCGAGCCGGACGGCGGCGCCTCCCGCGCTCTTTATATCTTCTTTTATCTCCTCTCCCCATCTACCTGTTTGTTGAATGGATTAATCGTCGTGTTAATATAAATATCTAAATACTTTCAAGCCTAGACATAACAAAATATGCAGCGCTAAACACATTGTATAAAATTTAAACGGATAATTTTGTACGTTGTGGTAATGTGTTCGTGATAACATTAATAAATTCTTTAGATTATATTATGTAAGAATGCAGATGATCTATCGGTGTATAATATAAACAACATAACGGTGCCGTATCGCGTACAGTTTATTATCACACTCAATCATCGTCTACGTTGCTTATAATTTTCTATTTTTGATCGAAGAGTTGGTGGTAGCAATTTAAGTAAAAAGTATTTAGTACATCTCTCACAAGTAAATTTGGTATCCCTCAAGGTCCCGTCCTCGGACCATTATTATTTCTAATATTTGTGAATGACATTTTTCAATAGAAAATTAAACGTGAATTAATCTCTTATGCTGATGATACTGTATTGTTGATAAAAGGTCAAACACGGGAACTAGTAAACAAATTTTCAAATGCAGATATTAATATATTAAAATTGTGTTTTGATAATAACTTACTCATACTTAATGCAAAAAAAACAACAACAACAATGTCTTATTTTCCTTACAGAAAATACCTGACCGTAAAGTTAATATTGTATTTCACGACGAAAAATGTGATCATGTACATTGTAAACAACAAAATCCTATTTGTACTGTAATTAACTCTTCTTCCGAAATTAAATATCTCGGTGTGATCAAATCGGGAAGTAGAGTGGTCACATTTTAGAGCTCGTGAAGAGAAAAAGAAAATGTATTTATATATTTGTTAGGTTAAGAAATATTTTAGTTGTAAAAATAATCAAAAATGTTTACTATGCTCTTGTTCACTCTTTACTTATGTACGGAATTATAGGTTGGGGAGGAACTTATAAAAACAATGTCAACTCAGTAAAAGTTTCGCAAAGAATCATTATTAAAGTAATATTTTAAAAAATCTAACTTCTCAACAGAATCACTTTTTAAATTGTTTCCAGTACCAAATGTCGATGACATATTCAAGAAAGCTTCCATTATAAAAATGTGTAAAGAAAAAAATAACAAAAAATATCTAGAATTTTACAAACTAATGAGAAATGGAAACCAATTTATTACACCTAATTTTAAAACAACTCGTATGCAAAATCGTTATATTTTCCAAGCTATAAAAAACTATAATAACGTCCCTTCTGAGTTGCGCTGTATCACCAATTAGAACAAATAAATAAAATAAAACAATTTTACAAAAAAAAAAACAACAGTGAAAAGTAAATATTTTATACAAAACAATTTATACTATACAACCTCAATAAGAATCGTGGCTTCCTTATCAGTCAAAAAAGCTCCTCTTTTCTGATAAAGTGTACATGACCAATGATGACCTAATGTAATATTTTGTAAAATATATATGTATAAATGTAACTCATACTATTTATATTACAATAAAAAATATGTAAAAGGTTCTCAATGTCTATGAGTAGTCGCTTCTTCAAGTCACTGATGTGAAGCAAGCTATCTGCATTCTTCGTTTTCTACCTGATTTGATCCGAGCCTCTTGAAGATCCGAATTAACAAATCCCTTCCTACGAGCTTTGGCTTCTTCCTTAACCAGCCTATTTTAAGTTTGTACCGAGCTGTTATTAAATTTATGTGCCTTGCTTTTTTTCGTTCAACACAAGCACCAATCAGGTTCTAAATCTTTCATCTAAACACATAAATTTTTATCGATAAATAGTATAGCTGATAAATAAATAGGCTTGATAAATTACCACTGAAATAACCGTTTCAGTTATTTGTATAAAACATGCGTAGTTACAGGGAAACGGTAAGCTGTCTACGTCTAAGATTTCATGACTTAAGAGGGAATAAATAACCAGACAAAACCGAAAATATGTCATTTTTAAATCAAATTTAGGCGTATTAACGCTTTTCCAAAAAAAAATTATATATTGATTTCGAAAGACTGTTTTTTTAATCTAGTAAAGCTATTTTTTTAAATTTTGAGAAAATATGTTTATTTTTAGTACAATAAGGTTTTATCGTAGGTCGTTGGTAGATTTGTTAAATTTTCAAACAAAATTTTGTTTTAAACAACATACATTTGAAATCAAGTAATTACGCAGTAAAATAAATCAATAAATTATTTGGGAAAGCTACCTTTCTAAATTTTAATTTAAGTTCAAATAAAATCATTAATAAAAGATCCGCGTCTTAGTTTTTTGACGAAAATACTTCAGTTTGTCTGTTTATTTATGGTCTTAAAAAATTAATATATTTAAAAAAAATGCATTCTTATTTTGCTTAGACATTATTGAAAAATTATAAATACTTATGATCAATAAATAATTTCCAAAAGTACATAATTTTAACGGTTTTATCATCACAAGTTTGAGAATTTTTTAATGTAGGTATTTATCAAAGCAAATTTTGAATGAAATAAAATCGATATTGAGTTATTATATTAAAATGCTGAAATGGAGAATAATTTATCTTTCTCATCGGAACCGCTCTGTAGCAAGTTGCAAGGGTACGATCGCAAGATCATCATTCGATGAAATTTAAATTCTTGGCGGCTAGATGGCTCTTAAGAATTGTATAAAACATGGTGTTTCAAGTAAATATAAGTATGTTTCTGTATTCGTTATAATACTATTAATATTTGTTATTAATGTTTTAATGTGAATTGCTTGAAATTTATTGGTGTTTTTATTTATTTCAGGTAAGGAGGGCAACTCGGTAATATTCGTTTGAGACATTTTCATGTAAGTAGGAAATTTTATTTTTGTTCCACGTATTCAATATAACGTTTTTATAAGTAGTTTGTTGATATTTCGCTAAAATAATGTTATTTATTGCTCTTGAAAGTCAATACAGCTATAATGTACAAATAGGTACTAACTAATAAACTTACGGAATTAATATTATCTAATATATAGTAGGTATAAGTTTTTATTTGAAGGTGGGTCTGGGTACCGCCGCCCCGGGAACTATTTATTGGATAACCACCATCTCTGCCATAGGTCACCCCAAGTGGTTCGCTATGTTTGGTGACTTAGCAGGGGCGCCCGGATTCATTGGGTGAGGTTTATCCGGGTCTCGGTGGCGGAAACGTCTGCCCACCGTTTGCGTGGCAGGCCGGACGAGAGAGAATGGTTAAGGGAGTCCCTTTGACTTCTCCAGCCGTCCTCTCTGAATATTGCCTTACACATCCAGGGATGGATTCATATATTCGTCACATTACATTCGTTTTGGATACAATGACCTCCAGATTCCTACTCACCCATCATACCCTTTTCCTTCCCAGAACTTCCTGTCCTTTCTTTCCTAAAAAGACCCTCCACACAGCATCCCCAAAGATGACATAGGCCCTGAGGAGAATTATTTTCCTCGGGGCAAATTATTCTAAACCAAGGGTTTAATTTACCGGTTTCAGCTTGTTAAAGCCATCTTCAGACTGGTACAAATTATTCTTAACCTAGGGTTTAATTTGTACCATTCTGAGGATGGCTTTGACAAGCTGAAACCGGTTACGGTCAAATAAATTAACGTGGAAATAAGTTTTATTTTTGTTTTATTATAATATATTATAGTGGAATTCGTAAACAAAATACTGAGACAGCACGAAAACAATTCGTCTACCTAGCTCCTAAAATCTTCAACTTTCTCCTTGATAACCTAAACACCGTATCCTAACTCCTTATTTTGGAACCTTATATCTATAATTCTGGGACTAACTACCATATGTATTCCTCTTTGCCCAGAATACTAATTGAGGGAAACAATTATACCAAGTCAGTGTACATCTTCAATTTATCTTTGAATAAATATAAAATATTGTTATTGGAGCAGTTCAGTTATGTACAATAAAATGTTTTTTCTATGCTATATATGTAAAAGCCCCTAAAAAGGGCGTTTATTTATAAAAAAATAAAAAAATAAATAATACATTTCGATCACAATACCCAGCGCCCTTGAGGTGATTTTTCACCAAAACGGCGCTCTACAAATTATCCAATTATAATGATTATTTTACGCTCTAACCACCTAGTCTCCCTTCGTATATTTCCCGCATTCCCTTTCCAATTTTCCTAATTTAATTACGATATCAAATAATTAATAACTTAATTTGTGAATTGTATAAACTAATATCTATCATTTTTTTTTTTTTTTTGATTTTTTTTATTATCAAGTGTATTATGTATAATTCCTGTCTGTAAACTTCACCCGCCAAAAACTGGGTTATCCCTAGCATTGTGAGTAAATTATACTAAGAAGTGACAAATGTGCAATAAAAAATTGTATGAAATATATAAAAAAAATTAGGATCGGATGTCTTTGTGAACCTCAAGTCACACCTAACGACCTTTTGAATGTGCAGTTTAATTCGAATCACGTGCGTGCAATTTGTACAATTCACATCGATACATAGTAAACATAATTTGTATGTCTCATTGCATCTATTAGTATAATGTCACAGCGGGCGTGACAAGTGATATGCTGTTTCTCGCTCCGACCAGCCCCCATTAATATCATCTCAACTCTGTGGAACGCCGCTTGAAAATCTGCCAAGTTTTTTTTAACCCATTTTATATAAAAATAAACACTTGTAACCATTTGTTTTAAACTTGATGCGACTTGCGCGAATTGCTCGTTCACGGAAATTCCAATCGTTATCGTAACTTGTGATAAGTTATTTGAATGGGCTAATAATCCTACTACTAACATATTCAAGCATCATTTTATTATCATTCCTTGAAAAGTACATCGTAATTCTTGTGTATGACGTACACTTGTGCAAGTAAATCAAATGGTGATTTATTTTGCTATATTAGTGCAGAGATTTTTAAGCCGCCGCTACCCGAGATTTCTACCGATTTCTTACATATCTTCATTAAACATTTGAAGTTTTTAAGCTTTTAAAATACATGTTTCTTTTGAAGATAATACCTAGACGCGTTCCACGCCAAAACGCAAATTATATGAAATTCCCTCGATAGAAAAAAATCGCAAAGTATGCTTCTATTATTTTACAAGTTATAGTTAAGTGTCATTTGAAGAAGCATTGTGAATTTTTTCATAACTGCTTGATGATGTACGGTGACCGGCCAACTCGGAATGAAACCAACTCAGAACCATCTCAGATAAGCCATTTAGAGTGATAAAAAAGGTAAATAAAAAATTGGTTTAATAGGTTAAGTTAGGTTAGGGTTATCGGCTAATTTAAAATGATTTTTTTCATAGCTTTTAATGACTTTTTAGGGAGGTGTTGAGTTGACTTTATTCTTAGTTGGCATGGAACCATGATGTACATACTTCAACATATTATACATATTTCAACATAAGATGCCTTCCACGAGATTTTTGCTCTATTTTAAACGAGTCACGTTTTAATAAACATTTTCACAATTTTCGCTTCAATTTTATCATTTGAAATATTAGCGCCCTCTGTCCAACATTCGTAATAACATATCTCTCCATCTTCTTCTTTTTTAGTGGGGAAGCGGCGCCTTAAGGCGTTCAAAAAAAAGAAAAGGAGAAATGTAAATATGAATGAAAGAGGGAGCGCGCTAGTGTTAAAAAAAACATTATAATTAAGCGAAAATAGTGAACATATTCGAAAACACGACTCATTTAAAATAGAGCAAAAATCTCTCGACAAATGTTTAAGTTACATTTAAAGATACACTGTGAACTTCATAGGTATAACATGTTGAATAACAACAAATTGTGTTTGCCATAGTCTTCGGAGCATGTTCGCGATTTTATTATATCGTGGGAATTTCATATAATTACTGTTTTGGCTCTACAAATGTACAGATATTTTCTTTAGAAATAACATATATTTTTTAAGAAACTTAACAACTGAAAGTGTTCAAGACAAACATGTTATAAATCGATAGAAATGCGGAATGCGGGGCTTAATCTAGGGTCAGTTTCTTTGAAATTCCTACCAGATTGCCGTGAAATAATTAAGATAAAATTATTGTTTAGTTTTTTGTAAAATTATATGCCCACAACGATTTTTCCATAATAAGGAACTTGAGTGATGTATTATGGCTAAACAAATATATATCCATATAGATTAATAAGGGTTGATTCTGAATACGTACATAAGTTTTATTCCAAATTTAATTACACGTAGAATTAATAAATCGTCATTTAAAAACGATTAAAACCGTGAGACACTGAAACGCCCTGTGATTGGTCGGCGGGTTCTGATAGCACTTAACCGCTACCTAACGTTGGCCGGTTTGGCGCTGCGTCGTCTCACACACGGCTCACTACTACGGTTTACAAATTATTTCATGTTTTTTGGAAATCTTGCTTTTTTCCGTACAGTTGTCCGAAAGTATTGCCAAATGCATGGATTCTAGATAGAAGCAAGTATATAAGGTCCTATATTTTAATTATAACAATAATAATTTTAATGGGGTATTTCTAGTCACCATTTGGTATATGGAAGGCAATTAGGCTAAGGGTTTTTTTTTCGTTATTTGTTTTTGGAGTGTTATGCCGTGTTGCGCTACCTCCTTCTTTAGCCAACGTTTCGGACAGCGTTTCAGTGTCCACCATCAGGGCAGATCAGCAGATAGCGCAACACGGCATAATACCCCAAAAACAAATAACGAAAATACTTTTGGCCGTGAAAATCTTAAAACGTATCTAAGTAAGGGCTATCAATAAAACCATTAATATTTTTAAAAAAATTCCAGTCAAGTCGGAAAAGAGTCTTCTATCTGAGAATTTTAAGAATTTCAATTCTTTCATCAATTGTAATTTATGATTCGAATAGATGATCGAGATTTTAAAGATTAAAGATTTTACGTCACTTCATTCATTTGAAATTCTCTTCAATGCTTTAGTTAGAAGTAATTTAGAATACAATTCAACTATTTGGTCCCCATACTATAAAATACATCAATTAAAAATTGAGAGAGTTCAACATAAACTTTTAAGATTCATTAATTTCAAACTCTCTTTACCCATTGAACAAATTAATTATAATAATTTAATGAAACTACTTAATTTAACTGACTTATCGTGTGGAAGAACCAAGAGCGATCTGGTACTTTTATTCAAATTAGTTAATGGATCACTTGACGCACCTGACTTAACAAAACTAATAACATTCCGAGTACCAAATCGTGATACGAGACTTCCAGAACTGTTCTTTGTTTATCCGCCAAAAACTAACTATTTCATTAACTCCCCAATCCAAACACTACTACACAGGCTTGGAAATAAATTCAGTTCCGTTGATATTTTCATTTATTCTTTACCAAAATATATATCGGAATTTTTTTAAATTCTGACATAAATTTAATTATTATTAATTCTTATATTGTCATTTCTTTGTAATTATGCAAATAATTTTTTAATACAATGTTAAATAACTTTTGTAACTATAATAACGTGTACATGTAAAAGCCTTCAAGGCGTGAATAAATAAATAAATTATGAGGTTTATAATTATTTAAGATATCTTAGAATTTTTTGTTGAACTCTTTGAGGTGAGGGGACGGAATTATATTAAAATTGATGGTTAAGTATAAATATTTTAAAAGTCTCTGTCATTTCAGAGAATGAAGCCAACATTTTTAATACTTAATTTTTTATTGTATTGATGCGAAAGAAAATTAGATATGAAAACAAAAATAATCCCAAGATCTTAAAAACAGAGGTTAGGGAACATTTTTAACATGAAAATAGAAACTTCAACAACTCAAATATAATTGAATATGAAGTTTACGTGTACATTTTCGTTTACGTTTAGTTTTAGACTACCTCGAACGCAAACAAGATATATTTTTGAAATTTTCGTTTTTTGAGCCTAATGGTTAGAAGGTAGGTTCTAGTACGGAGTCTCGGCAACCCTTCCCCGAATAAGCCCGACTTTATTGCTCTTGCCAGTCGTTACAGAACTTAAGTGGAATTAAACAAAAATATTTATTATTTTTGATGGCACGAACTTACCGCGTTTAAATAACAACTCACTCTAAATACCTCATCATTCCCAGCCAACCAAAAACAACGCAACAATAGAAGTCTTATAGTCTATAAGGGGTTGCGTATGACTAGTAAGTGGCAGGACTGAAATTTTACGAGCGCCATAACTTGTTGGGAGTCTGCCCAGAATATACCGAGACTGTTACTGATCTCCGGAGACGGCGAAAGCTTTATTTATGATTCTCGGAATGCGCAACGTCATTTCTTACTCTCTGCGCTTCCTCGATGGCCAATTGACATTTAGCACCGATCTGCGGCAAGACCCACTAATCACTTTTATATCATTAATAAAGTAAATACCTTTAAACTTTTCCTTTTTTAAAGTTTTGTAAACGCAAATCAGGAGAAGTTCGATTCTTTTTAGGAGTTTGTAGATTCTTAGTTCATTTTTATTTTTTGACTTTATCTCCGGGTTAAATCTTCCCCACAGGAAAAACTAAACACTCCCACACATTTTTCCACAAATGATCATCTAGTCAATCCACGCTATGCAAGTGTATTATTTAAGTATAATAAATACAAAACAATACACAAACAACATGTCAACCTACCAGAGACCAAATGGGTAAACTAACCAAACCAAACCAAATAATTCACCGACTCCAGAAATTTTCATATCAGAGAGTTTGGCTCGGTAGAACCCCTAAGGGTAGCGTCTGCGTCGTTGAATTTCAGAACCCGGCTTCGAGAGCATGTCTGCCGCCGCGCCTTACGCGCCGCGCCACATAAACATCTGTGTGCGTGAAATTTCAATCAAAGAAACCGTCGTAATTCGGTTTGAAATTCAAGAATTCGTCAAAAGATGTCGCCACTTCCGTTATCAGGTCGCATGGGGACGTGCCCCAGGCAGGTATAAGTGCTCCAAACGTGACGGTTATACTCAGTTGTGAATAATAGTATCAAGCGACTATATATTACATATGACGTCATTGCCTGTCCCGTTACTTTGTCCCGATGACTAACTATCACTGGATGACAGTGGATCCGAGGATATGGCTATTTTTGGAACCAGTTCCTATTGGATTTATAAAATTACAACACTAATTGGGCGAAGCCGTACCAAAAGCCGCCCACAGGGCCTAGCAGCAAAAACCTGGGGAGTGGGTTTTTAACTGCTAGTCATTATTATTATTTTTGTGGTTTTTGTTGTTGTTGTTATTATTTTTTTTATTATTCTTGTTATTGTCCTGCCTTCATTTTTTTATAGTAACCCCATCTTCGTATTTACATAAGCCTCGATGACATTGAGCGAGTTTACAAGCTACTATCTGGGAAATTCACTGTCTGTTAGTAACTCGCTCAGTGTCGTCGTATTACTTGCTAACTAGCAGATTGTGGACCATCTACGAAAAAAGTTGAAAGGTGGTCAACATACTTGCTACTCGCTAGTGTTTGCCTAAAGATGGCGGCCCACCAACAGCTGATTTTGTCTGTCAGAATTAGTTTGGATGGGAGCCGTTATTGGCTAGCCTGGGACGCTAGCAGCGAGCTCAATTTACAAAATTTCAACCGAATCGGTTTGCGCGGGAGTCGTTATTTTAGCTGCTACTGAGCGAGTAGACAGTTTTGTGTGTCATCATGACAATCTCACTTGCCGATTCACCCGCTTTTAAACTTACCAGCTAGTAGCTTGTAAACTCGCTCTATCGGGGCTTAAGTCGTACATTTTGTTGTTTTAAACTTTCTTTCTTTATATTCTTGGTATTTTCAATTTCATTTAGAAGGGCATTATAAATAATTTTGTAGCACGGAATTTATGGTTTTTCAGATCAAACATGAAAAATGACGAATGATTCTATTGTAATTTGTACGTGAGAGCAAGTAATTGTTTTTTTTCGGATCGTACGTATTGGTTATAGATGAAGCAATCCCACGGCGAATCGTTGAAAGAATAGAAGGTTGGTTTCTCGAAATGATATGTTTTCAAATTTTGTTTTGAGGGGATGCGTCATTTATTTATCTTCGGGAGTGGGAGTAAACAAAATATGTTGT
This sequence comes from Glyphotaelius pellucidus, assembly GCA_936435175.1. Classification (NCBI taxonomy): domain Eukaryota; kingdom Metazoa; phylum Arthropoda; class Insecta; order Trichoptera; family Limnephilidae; genus Glyphotaelius; species Glyphotaelius pellucidus. The sequence continues at coordinate 32,088,440 of OW386544.1, forward strand.
TGTATTCTTATTCCAGGAAATTTCCGGAAATATTTTACTCCCAACCCTGGGGAAAAAATATTTGAAGGAGTGCAAAAACAACAAACAAACGCAAAACACAGCAGTGGCAAACGTTGTTTTGCCGAAATTATATCTTTGTTTTTTTTTTTCAATATATTATTTTTTTTAAATCATGTAAATAATAAAATCAATTTCAACGTCTGTTTTGAGTACTGACGTCTTTTTAAATGAAAACTTCTTTAGTACCGACTTGATTTAAAACTCAATGAAACGAAAAAGCGACACTAAAGACATTCTTATATAGGATTTAGCCTCCGAGAGTATGAGATAGAATAATCGGTCTCCTCTTTCTGTGGTGCTTCGTATACTCTTCACTCTCATCTACTTTAGTTTTCTGAAGGTTTCACTTCTATGCATGTGAACTGCACATTTGTATTTTTTCTTATTGAAGTGAGAACTTCTGCAGCACCGTTGTGATTTGAAACTCGATGAAACGAAAAAGCGTCACTAAAAAGAGACAAACACATACATCTATAGGATTTAGCCTGCGACAGAATAAGATAGTACAATCGGTCTCCTCTTTCTGCAGTGCTTCGTAGCCTCCCACTCTTGTCTTTATTAGTTTTCTGAAGGTTTGACTTCTACCGCATTTGAAATGCACATTTGTAATTTTTTTTTATTGAGGTGAAAACTTCTTTAGTACCGTTGTGATTTGAAATAAAACGAAAAATAGCGACACTAAAAACAAACAAACACATACATCTATAAGATTTAGCCTGCGAGAAAATGAGATAATATAATCGGTCTCCTCTATGTGTGGTGCTTCGTGACCTTCGTGCTTTGTGCGCTGCTTCGGTCTCCTCTTTGTGCAGTTCTTCGTAGCCTTCCCACTCTTATCTACTTTAGTTTTATGAAGGTTTCACTGCATGCAAATTGCACACTCTGATTTTGTTTGTCTTCTTCAACTTTCGCATCGTTCAAAATAAATTAACAATTATTATCAATCTAAAAAAATTGGTTACAATGAAAGCGGCTCTTTCTAGCTGAGGTATCTCTGCTAGAAATAAATATATCCCACTGACAAAAAGTTGTTGTAAATCTATCAAACATCTCAGGTCCTCAAAGAGAATGGCCTAACAGCACTTGAGGTCTTTTATTAGAGTAAAAAATATATGAAACGTTACGTGTTTCCAACTAAAGCAGAGTATTGTAGTACACGTATAGTGTGAGTGTACTTATATGCCAAGAATTCTTTCCAGTAACTTCACGCGGCGCCTGATTGATTGGGTCGATATATTCAGTTTGATCCGCCCATATAAAATGCAAGTAATCCGAACTTGCATTGTTCAAGAGATTCATCTCAGTTCCCTCCGGAAAAATGTATGGCTCGGATGATGAAACTGCAGAGCATGCGATAAATCTTTTGAAGATTCTCTACTTTATATATTAGGTAAACATTAGTTAGATCTTGTTGTGCTCACTTCTTCTTTTGAGGTTAGTTATCAAAGTTATCATCAGGTTAATTTTCGACCTGTAGATTTAGCCTGAAATAACTACGGAACTGAACTATAAACATTATAATTATTCTGGCTTTGCAATGGGGTTTCTTTGACACAACATTTTTAATTACTGCTCTAAATATTTTTCTTTAATTCAGAAAATATCTTGTCCTGAAAAAAGTCATCTTATTCTGAAAGTTCTTATTTTTGTTTTTTACTTACCATCATCATGATCACCGTGCCACGTCCCTGTATAGAAATTCAGCATATTTCGATAATTACAATTCTTTGCCAACTTCGTCCCCACTACTGCAGTCCTTTTGCAAGTCTTCTGCAAGGCTTTACCACCTTGCTTCTACGTTCTTTCTCGCTGCTCACCTTTTCTTCGGTCTGCTTTCGTCGTTGTCGCTTTGACTGGTGTAACCTGGAGCTTTATGGCAATATTTTCCTCTCTCTAGCAACTTTTTCACCTGACCAGCCTACCTAAAGATCTACCTAATCTTTCGATTGTCAGGAAATCAAGTAGATTCTCAATCTTTCGGTGTACATCATTCCATGTTCCTACGTTGGAATTTTTATCCGCTTTTTTCACGAGAATATATTTTTTCCAAGCTATGCTAGCTTGAACCATATTTTAATTCAATTTTATTAGAACAACTCTCTTTTTATTACGTTTGAAGGTTATTCCCATCAAAGTAATATGTATATCATTGAAGAAGATAACATTAATAATATAATCTAAAATATGAAAGAGAACAAGACTCAGAATAAAAATAAAAAGATAACTGTCGCAACTGGGACTCGAATCCAGAACCTCTCATCTTCTTTAATGATGTATTGCATTGATGGGAATAACCTTCAAAGTTATTAAATGAGAGTTGTTCTAATATAATTGAATATTCATTTAGACTTTTACAAAAAGGTCAAAATGTATTGAGACGCTATCTAGGTTACAAACCAGTTCTTAGAACTTTTTGTTATTTATTTTTGGGGTGTTATGCCGTGATGCGCTACCTCCTTCTTTAGCCAACGTTTCGGACGGCGTTACAATATCCGAAAGCGTTGTTACGCTGTCCGAAACGTTGGCTAAAGAAGGACGTATCGCAACACGGCATAACACCCCAAAAATAAATAACAATACTTTTGGCCTAAAATCATAACAGTTCTTAGAACGATTGTTTTCAATGATAAAGGTAGTTGCCTTATTATGGAGAAAAAAATTAGTCAAAGATAATATTTCTTCAAAATAGGCAAATTTACTTTGTGGCGTCATCATTAATTTAATGAAAAACAATTACTTTGTGTAACAACCACTATTTAATTAACAATATCAACATGTTTCGAAAACTATGTTTTCTTCGTCAGGATAATAAGTTAATAAAAAATAACAAAAGACAAACAAGTATAGACTAATTAGAACATAGACAAAATATTAGAAAGGAGAGGTGATTAATTACCTAAAATATATCATAAAAAACAATTTTATAAAATAAAATATAAAAATTATTTTAGAATCTGTAAAAAATTACATTAACATGATAATTTTTTTTTTTTTTTTAAAAAACAAAACAAGAAGTCTAAATAACAAAATAAATTATTATAAATATAAGTATTAATACGAAAATAAATTTAAAAGATGGCTATTTTAAAAAAACGTATATTAAATAAAATTATATATTGAATAACAAGGACAAAGGTGTGTTTTTGAACAAATCTAGGGTTTATAAATTAATTTGTAATGATTGTAACTTTTTTATATTGGGAAGACTTCTAGAAATTTTAACATTTTTTTTTATTTTTTTTATTTTTTATTAATCTATAAACATAGGGTTTTACATAGGGTTTAATTGATGCCTGTCTCACTAGGATTTACCTGTGTTGAGACAGGCTTAGAGGTACATATTTAAAATTACAAGAATATTTTAAGTAACATACAAATTCAATTGAGTACTATAAAAATGGAAAGGTGATTGGAAGTGTGGGTTCACTTTAAAGAGAGTTATGTAAATGTAGGAAGAGATGATGTACAGTAAATGATGATGTATAGTAAATCCTGTTGTAACATTAGAGTTAAGGAACATCTAAGATGTTTAAATAATAATTATTATTCAGAATTTGCAAACCACATTTTGGAAACAGGTCATTCTTTTGATATTAATAAAGGTTTAAAAATTTTACACACTAACACAACGGGTATACAATTAGATAATTTAGAAATTTTAGAAATTAGAAAAAGTGTTAATAGTAAATTAAATATTATAAATAACCAAACGTTTTTTAAAAATAGCCATCTTTTAAATTTATTTTCGTATTAATACTTATATTTTTAATAATTTATTTTGTTATTTAGATTTCTTGTTTTGTTTTAAAAAAAAAAAAAAAATTATTATGTTAATGTAATTTTTTACAGATTCTAAAATAATTTTTATATTTTATTTAATAAAATTGTTTTTTATGATATATTTTAGGTAATTAATCACCTCTCCTTTCTAATATTTTGTCTATGTTCTAATTAGTCTATACTTGTTTGTCTTTTGTTATTTTTTATCAACTTATTATCCTGACGAAGAAAACATAGTTTTCGAAACATGTTGATATTGTTAATTAAATAGTGGTTGTTACACAAAGTAATTGTTTTTCATTAAATTGAAGATAATATTGTTTATTCTTAAATTTGAAATGAAATGAAATTGACAAATATGACGGTTTGATAGAAGGTGGCAATAGTCGAATTGGTAAAGGCGTTCATCCCGGTAGGACGAGAGGTTCTGGGTTCGAGTCCCAGTTGCGACCGTTATCTTTTTATTTTTCTGTGTCTGGTTCTCTTTCATATTTTCGTTTAGTTTATTAGTGATGTCTTCTTCTTCAATTACGTATTTTAATTTTTAATTTGCCAGAGAGACTCAGCACTCTGTGTCAAGCAATTAGAGTTACACATCCCTTAGCTCTTTCGCGATGGTGACACAGCGCGAATCGGCTTAAAGCGCGCCCAGAGTTATTTCGGCCAAACTAATTACGCGGATTACTAGCGCCCGGCCGACAGAGCGTGAAGTTCGCGATTCTCTGGCGCATTCCTCCTTCCGCTCCTCCATTGGTCCATTGAGCCGGTGTGGTAGGGCACAGAGGGATGCTGCGAGATGCGAGATGCGATCCGCGGTGACGACGGCCGCGGCTGATTTATCCCCGCTTGATTCGGAATTACGGGCGCATCCATCATCGCTAAGGGCTTCCCGTGTTCGCAACTCGTTTGAGCTTTTGTCGGCCGATTTATTTGCGTGTCTGCTCACAAACCAAAACTTTACCGATTATCGGAAGGGATTTAATCTTAACCATTCCGTTCTACCGCGTTTGTGCAAGGATTTTTGTCTTAAACGAACTGTCAGATTTATAAAAAAATTGTGTTATTTCCGCTTCGCAATTAAAGCTCAATAAATTACATATTTATGAACGTAGCAGAATACTAAAAACTGTTTTTGGGAGGTTATGAAATAAGCTTTCAAATTTTATTACGATAAATAAACATCAAAATATGTAAATATTAAAATTTATGATGCAAACATAACAAAATTTTAAAAATGACTCTCGTGATGTTTTTTATGTAAAAACGGAACTAAAATCACGGATTACGTAAAAAAAAACAATTATTTTATCGTAAAAATGTATAATAAACAATTTTGTCACCTCCCTTTTTTCAACCATTTCATATAAAAATATTTATTAAAAAACACTGTCTAACGGCGCGTATGCGATTTGGCGGGTGAAAACTGTTTCTACAAAATAAGTAATTTTAACCTGCATCTATGGACAACGTTGAATAGAGATCTGTAGCGTATTTTATTATAAATATTTTCCTTTTGGTTTTAGGGTTGTAACTAGAACAACAATGGAGTTATAACGATTTATGTGGCAACACACGCGTTAGCTTGAAAACAAACTTATTGTACTTGTCTGCTATTGTTATATTGTCGTGTAAAGAAGCTTAGGGGTCGGTGTGGTTAATATATAAAAATGAATGTTTCTTTGTTTGTCCCTTATGGGTTTCATATCCACAATATCCCTTATTATCTCACTAATCCCTTATTATCTCACTTTTCCCTTATCCCTATTCATCCGATTGCGATTTGAGGAAATTAGTGATTTGATGTGCGCTTGCCCGCGATGGTTTCTATATACATATATATATATATATATATATATATATATATATATATATATATATATATATATATATATATATATATAGATGTCGTATTATCGCTGATGGCTTGGACGCTTCTTAATGGTTTTATATCAATACCAGATATTCTGGCTAAAATAGGATTCTATGTCCCGGATTTTTTCAACCCAAGCTTTTGATCCTTCGCAGGTGGAGAACCAACTTACCAATGGTGATGCCTTTGGGAAGACTCACTAGCTTAATTAACTGCCTCGCAGAAAATGTGGATTTTTCCACATGTCCTACAAGAATTTTACAATTTGATTATTTATACTTTGGAAAATGTGATTTTTTTTTGGGCTCTTATTATTTCATTGAAAAAATTCAGCATAAATTCCTAAGTAATACATTATATCGCATTAACAACAAACTACCTACAAAATCATTAAATTACATCCACTTGATGAAATAATTAATATTATTAAAACTCTCGAACGGGAGACATATTACAGACTTTTATTTTAAAAAAAAATTAATGGTGTTATGGACAGCCCTGAATTATTAAGCTTAATTACTTTCCATGTACCAACAAGAACTACTCGATGTAGTATTGTTTTTAATTGCAACAACAATATCAGGACCGAGTCATTTAGATACTCTTTTGTATACCTTGCTTACACCATATACCTAGATTGCATGCAGTTGGCAATACTTTCTCAGAAGTAGTTGATGTGTTCAACTGCACGGAATATAGTTACAAACAGGCTATAATAAGATATCTCAATAAATCAATGTTAGCATGTAGCATAATACCTATTGTTCTTCTGCATGAGTTCTATATAATTAAATTGGCATATTTTAATTCACGTTCACTGTTCTACAAAATTATTATGTATATCACGTGTTTGTATGTGAAATTAATAATTGCAGCAACCCTTTGCACGGAAATTATTTGCCGAAAGAATGGAAACTATACACAAAGAAAAATTGAATTATGTTTTTGCTGGTACGTTGCTACATGTTTATCCCCCAAAATAAAAGGGAGGAGCTTGAAGAAATTACATTCTTATTTATTTCAACATGCGTCGTAAGCCTGAAAAATGCACTGGTTTATAACGACACCAAAAACATGTTTAATCTGTCAGGAAAATACATCAAAATAAATTCGCATCATCCTGCAAATCAAAATATATTATCTGGGTTCCTCGGGTAAACTAGCGAGGGGAAATATGGCCATTTGTAATCATTAAACGTTTTTATTTTCATCTTAAAATATGACGGATTGGACTTACATACAAACATGCTGACTGTTATTGATCACTCGGACACCTCAGTCGACTTTGTGAAATGGTAAACAGTTCTGTGGACAAAGATAAGTCGCGATGTAATGGATGACAAATCTGGAATTTTGCCCGTTTTACATACCTGGGATATCGCTTTCAATTAGAGAAAAGGTTTTTCATGAAGACTTAAAATAAACTGGGTGTTACAGTCTTGCCCTCTGTGGCAATGGAAAATATTAGTACAGGTGTGATAGACTTAAAAACTTTCTTCAAACTATTTAACTACGAGTTTAAAGAAATGCCTTTAAAACGGTCTACCGTCGAAGAGTATAAGTTGAAGAATATAAAGACGTTTGTCAACCGCCGCCGTCACCGAGAACGAGTTGATATTGTCGAAATAGCGAAACATATATTACTATGGCTGGGTGTCCACTGTGATCATCACACGTCCGTCAGCCGAGCGCCGTCATATCGGCCACCGAGATTGCGAGTTCGGCGCTACCGCTAGAACTCGCCCCGAGATCTTGTCAGGCCGAAATGCCGGCAATACAAACAAAACCTCTGAACTTGTCCACTACCACACACCCGAGATCGCCGGCGCCGGCGCACGGTTTTTAGTCTTATTGGTTATGCGTTGAAATTACCTGTATATGTCGAAACCGCTGAGATCGGTCGCGAGTCACGATGGACACGCAATCGCTATCATGTTGTTCCGAACTCGGTCCGAAATAATTTCCTTTCTCGGCGGCGGTGAACAAACGCCCTTATGCAACTCTTTTGTTATTCGGTGTATTGACAAGGGCTGACTCAAGCATGTACTTGATTCACTTGATAGTTCCATGTTTTCCTGAGACTTCCCCAGAGTATCCTATCATTCCTCTCTCCACCCTTTCGCGCTGCAAGTTCAAATTATATACATATAGTGATTATGCTTTGTGCTGTCTTACATTCTGATCGGATTTGATCAACCTTTCCTTATCGGTTTTACATGGATTTACCACGTTAGCAGTTAGCAGTTTTCAATTTTTGATTGTGGTGGCAATTTTCCTGCGCTTAGACACTTATAATTAACTCCTCCATTGGTAATTTGATCTGTTCAGAGAATCCAAAGAGATTTTTTCTTTATCCACGCCGGTGTTCGATTTCACTGTGAGTTCGTGGAATTACATGCACGGGACATACCCCTAGCGAACCAGCGTCTTTCTAGACGCCAGCCAGTCGAGCATAACGAGGAGTTATGTTATATTAAGTTATCAACCTCCACGTAATGGTGGTCCCCTCTCGCGGGCGTGAGTTATGAAGAAGGTGACACAAAGAGTATAAAGTTTCCACCTGAATTATTTAAATCTGTCTTTATAAACTGACAGATTCCGCCGTACCGAGCGGTTAGGGGCGCGTTTATGGTGGTTATTTGCGTCTCGCTTTAGTGACGCGTTTCACATGAAATTTTGTAATATTGTGCTCTATGGTGGAATGAATTTTAAATTAATATAAAATGCAGCAGACTTAGCCGTACCAAGCTATACTCTGTACTGAACAGAAGCGTGCAGGCTATACATGTTGTGCATATTTTAAGAAGAAGAAAAATATCCTGTTATTTTTTTATGAAAACTAATGAAAATTTTACGTAAACTTCTGCTAAATTGTTGTCTTTATTAATTTAAGCGCCCTTGAGGTATTTTTTCATGAAAATGGCGCTGTAGAAATCTTCCAAACATTATTATAATCGAATTCTAGTTCAAATAAATGAAACAATATAACTTTATTACGCCGGTTCCGAAACCGGTCGGGGTAAATAAAAGATATAAGTGGTTCTTACAAAGTTATATTATTTCATTTATTTGTGATGGATAACCACAAAGTTATAGCTACATTCAAAAGAATTCTAGTTCGTTCACAAATTTTCTACTTCTTGAGACAATTTTTTTTATATTTTATTTTATTATTTTTTTTATATTTTTAATTGTTCTCTAGACTTTATGTCCGGGTTAAATCTTCCCCACAGGAAAAATTTAACCCTTCCACACGCTTTTCCACAAATGATCATCTAGTCAATCCACGCGATGTAATTGCATTGTATAAGTATATTAAATTCAAAACTATACAAGAACAACACGTCAACCTACCAGAGACCATATGGGAAAATACTTCACCGACTACAGATATTTTCATATCAGAGGATTCGGCTCAATAGAACTCCTAACTGAACCGATAAATCCTACTGATCCCTCAATATAAATATTTAAAAAATCTTTCGTAATCCTACATGCGTTTAATATGACTGATTTTTGCATCTTTATATAAAGATTCTTTGATAAATCTAATAAGCCTAAATTTTTAATTAGAGAGCTAGGTATAATGCCAGTAGCCGAAATAACAAATGGTAATATTTTTATAGTTCGAGAATGCCAAATTCTTTTAATCTCATTTCCTAAATTTGTATATTTTCTAATTTTTTCAGAAACAGATTTTTGAATATTACAGGAATTTGGAATAGCGACATCAATGATATTATTATTCAATTTATAAAAGCAGTTTATTAATAAACAAGTTCTCCTGTGTAATTATTTTTACGCGTGACAGCTGTTTCGCCTTCTGAAGGCATTTTGAACTGTGGTCAAGCCACTTACAGACATGCATTTATATTATTTCTACATATGAAAATAACTGAAACAAACATATTTATAATAATTTTCGGAGCATACTTTGCGATTTTTTTCTATCGAGGGAATTTTAAATAATTTGCGTTTCGGCCCGGGGAATGCCTACATATTATCTTCAAGAATAACATATTTTTTTAATTTAAAAGTTAAATTGTTTAAGGTACGTATGTAATAAATCGGTAGATATGGGATATGCTGCGGCTTAATATATGTATGTATGTAGATGCATGTCATGTATTGTATATATATTATTATTTTAATTAAGAACACCTATGGTGAAATAAAAGTAAATTGCGCTATATAAACAATTTTTACGATTATTATTTTCATAACCATGTGCGAGGTTATATTCGACACACGTTTAGAACATAAATAAGACGTTAACACATGAAGTACCACGATCACTTACGGTTCTTCATTTCACCGGAGTAAGTACACCGCGCGTACATCATCAAAGGCCACTTCTTCAATGGAAAATTAGTTTTAGTGTCCCGAACCCGTGGTTTAAAGTAACGAGTCAATTTCCCCCGTGCCACCTCTCATAAAGTCATTAAAGTAATGCTCCATAATTCATGGAGCGATGGAGCGCCATATTTCACCTCGCACCACGGGCAATCAGGGCCGGTGGAGCGGGCATTGGGCACTGGACAATAAGGGCATGGACAGAATGGACACTGGGATATCCGAAAGCTTTACCAATGAGCCTGGCGGGAGGCAATTTGTGGATTCACGACCCGCAGGAAAGTGGCAGTTTGAAAGGGTTAGCAAGTACGCTAGGGCCGACAATAATTGGAACTTAAATCGGTAATATTTAGGACTGGCTGAGGTGGAAATGGACTTTCTTCTGACTTATTTGATGGCAATTGCTTTTGAGAGGGTGACCCGCCAGCTGATCCCGCGACAGTTCTTCTTCCGAAATTATAATTACGATTAAATTATAATCTTTTGTGCATTATTTACTAATTTGAAATCTAAAATTGACTTCATAAATATCTTTAATAATAAGTAGGTATGAATATCAAACCAAACATGTTGATAATTTTTATTAAAAATAGTGGTGCAAACAAAGTTGGTTATTGAAGAAGAAAATATTACTGATAAATCTAAACGAAAATATGAAAAAGAACAAGGTACATAAAAATAATAAGGTAGGGGAAGTCTGGGTAATTACAAATACTTATGGAAGTTTTTAAATAAATCTAAAAATACGAGATATAGGATAAATTTAATATGTACTTCTGAAAGGTACATTAATATACGTTAAGCTATTATAATTAGGGGGTATTTCACCATCCTCCTCATAGCTAATCCATACGATAACGTAGATTTTCGATTAATTATACACGATTTATTCATATAAAAAGTCTGAGTTTACTGTTCGGTACTTGAACCTATGAATAGTGGCTCTTATAGGATAAGTTAGCCGAGTTTTTTTCCTGTTGCGAGTATTTATTTGTTTATTTATTAATATTCGTTGTCGTATGGATAAGCTATCAGGAGGATGGTGAAATACCCCCTCAACATTTTTAATTTATCTTTATATAATCAACCTTTTAAACAAAAACAAAACCTTTCAACAAAACAAACCCAGTGTTCATGTTCATCCCAACACTGGTCGGGCTATCACGGACACCTGTTAGAGCAATTGCAAATTTTTGCAAATTCAAAGCAAAACAACAAAAAATACTTTAACTTTAGGTTATGTTTAGCTCGGCCGCATCTGATAATCGTGATAAAATCTTCAACTACTAACTATCTCTGCCTATAAATGTCGTATCGATAAGTTACACTGAATTTTATTTATGGAAAAATTGCAACTAAAAGAACGAAATATTGTAATTATTCATAGTTTGAACGTTGTGTATGTCTGTAGCGCTCCGCTGTCCCCTGGCACTAGTGATGGCGTGATTTCTAAGATGGCGATTAGTAAAATTTTGCCATTTCTTTCTAACATAATGAAATTGCTGCGTTCGAGATTACCCAGCGTTCGTGATTACCCTGCCTTCCCGTAAAGGTCCCAACTAGGACTATAACCCAGGAACTCTCGTCTTTTAAAATTATTACAAAGTTCTAAATAATTGATTTGTAACCTAGATAGTGTCTCGGATAAGGAAATCCGATTTTATTTATAATTTTTTAATTAAAAATTACGACACAAAGTATTTTGCAATTATTGAAGAAGTAAAAACCTTTAACTTACAAATTTAAATTTGAAGAATGCTTACAGGCAGTATCTAAGAGAAAAAGCGTTGATCTCTCTATTGTTGTTGAGGACTTGGTGTGTGCTATAACTGGTGTATTCTTTACTATTCTTGATTTATTGTCATGAGATTAAAATAAAGACATGCAACATTAAGTTACATCGCAATATCATATCGGATCAAGTATTAAAACTAGAAAATAAGATGTCATAAAAACACGCTTCAATTTATTAGGTCCAAGTACTCCGCGATCATAATCTGCCGTTTAATAATAATTTATCATGTTTTTGTCAGTGGTTTACTTTTCCATAAGAGATCCGTAGAAGGTCCGAATACGGAGCGAAAAAGATTTATCTCTGTAACCCAATAAAGAGAAAATAATTGACTGGGAAAACAAGCCAGATTATTGCACACAAGTGACGCGAGGCATGGGAGGAGTACCTACTAGGTTGGTCATTTGTCGAACTCAAGTCACCTTTTTTAGGAAATCAATTTTTGGTCTTGGCATCCGCTCCTTTCTTCCATTCACATTCATTAACTGTCTCATGCGAACTCCCATTTTATCGGTCAATAATTTGCAAAAATCATTGAAAGTCAAAAAGCATTTTTCTTGTAGCTTTTCAGGACAATCTTCAAACTGAAAACGGCAGCCCGAAATAACTCGGATTCATCTTTTATTTTATTTACGGTTAGAGCAAACGGGTTAACTTACAAAAATTACAATCCAATGACGTTAACAAAAACATTTAAGAATGAAACATAAACCGTCTTATTTATTAATAAAGAGGTGTTAAATTTTACACAACTGGTAAACAACCATTTGTTTATCGTGAATGTTTGTTCATCAATTGCGTGAATTTTTTTATTTAAAACAACAGCAATAAAACAACAAGATACAATGAAGTTTGGGTTAAGATGAATCTGTACGTGAAATCCTATTTAGATACTATTTAGATTTTCTTTACGACGAATCGGATTACAGTATGAACATCAAAAATATGTTAGGGATAAATTGAAGCTTTTTTATGTATTGGAATTACAATAAAATTATTATTTACATTATTATTACATTAAAAAAATATAAGCGTAAACCACTAAAAAAGAATATTTTTCATGACTTAACTATATAAGAAACAATTTAAAAAAAATACCCCTTTATGGCTAAGACTATTTTTGATTTATTGTATGTACTAACTTTTTTTCATTCTTATAAAAAAATTATGCGCAAAATAAATATAAACCTCTTTTTCGCTTACTTGCCAAGTGCAAATACGTCGCGCGATTTTAAATTTTGTAGGCATGAGAATCGAAATATTTCTAGCGTTTATATTTATCTTAAGTGAAGTTAATGAAAATAAGAAATTCGAGAAATGTGGCTCCATGACAGTTGTTTCTCCGACAGTTGGTCCCCCGGCTTACGTATATACAATAAACAGTCGGTTTAGGGTTGCACCGTCGAAAAGCAAAAGTATAAATCATATTTTCATTCAAATGCACCAAGGAAAAAATAGCAAGTAAGAACAAAAAATCGACACTGTAAATAAACTCGTTTGATATCCATACCAACGTATTAAATTTGAAATTGGTAAAAAATGAACAAAAAATATAATTATTATAATTTTGGGTGGGGGCGACTATCGGGGGATCAACTGGCAGGGGATCAAAAAATTTAGTTTAGGTTCTGAGGGCTATCGCTAAAAATATTTGGAATCTTGCTACTGCAGTGGATGTTATATGGTCGACATTCAAGAGGTTCGGAAAAGGTTATTTTTGGCTCTTTGAAGAAGAATATGAAAAGTTTTGGGATTTTTTAGTAGTTGACGGCAATACACAATGTTATCTTGTACGAAGTAACTAAAATAATGGAGTAGGTAATCTTATTCTTGCATCAAGTACACCATCTCAATTATTTACTTTTTTGGTGACCTCTAATTTATTCACTGTTATTTTTACTATTGGGGAGGAGATCTTGAGGTGGAAATGTTCCCTTCAAATAATTACACGCGCGGTCGAATAACAGATTATATTTATACAACGAGATTGACATTACTTGTGGATTAACTAAGAGCTAGCTTAAGAGAGAGCGAGTGCTATCATCACAATGCTTTTTGTACCCGGCATCTGCCGTCCGCTCTTGTACCTACCTTAGTGATCAGGTTGACCCTCTAAAATATTCTCACGTTTACCTTATCTCTACAAGATGTTTTGAGGGTGCAACTACGCATATGTAAGATGTGAAGGTGGCCCAACTTTTTATGATAATTAATCGAAGAAGGACACATCTAGACGAATCTTGATCATTGATGCTTGCGGATATTATTTATTTCTATGGCTCTGTTGGACCAACCGCACTCAGGTTGTTGATCGCCACGATTTTAGATATCATGATCTGCAGATTGCCATCGGTTGTCTATCTATCTATAGCCAAAAAAATATCTGCGATATTCATTTTAGGATGGTACGTTTATATTAATATGGCAAATTTGTGTGAAATACCACCCTACAGGCGTTTTACTAGTTACGAGGTTAGGAAATGACGAGTTAAAAAAAATGAGAATACTTACCATTCTACGCAATTTAGAGGTTCCATGGATTAGGACATAATTTGTGAAGCCTAAATAATAAAGCGGACCGTGTGAGAGATTTGTAGAATAAATCTTGGTAGTCAAAATATTATTCTGTGACTGATAATCCAAAATGATTCAAGTTATTTATTTTTATCAAGTTTAATTCGTGAAACTCCATTTTTTTTCTTTTATGTATTCAATAATTCAAATTTTTTTTTTTTATAATTTAATAAGTTCTGCTGTAAAATTATTATTACGCGTGACAGCTGTTTCGCCTTCTGAAGGCGTTGTCAAACTGTGGTTAGGCCACTTACAGACGATATACTTAGACTATTTCTATGTAGTTACTTATAATGAAAAACTAAGTGCTTTTATTTTTATTACCTAATAGCTGACCCGGCCACGCGTTGCTTAGGCTAACGAAAGACAACGCCATCTCCTGGATTTATTTATTAGTTTTATTTTAGTAAATTGTACATTTAAGTTTACAATTTCCTAATTAATTATATTGTATCATATTTCAAACTATATTTTTCTTGTTTGATGTATCTCCTACAATACATTTTGAACTTTCCAATTTATACAGGATGTTTACCCAACCTGTATAACCAAGTGTTTTTTCGACAAATTTACTCACGCCGCCATCTGTTAATTTGCCTAGAAATCAAATCCACACCGCCCGCTTGCCAGCCCGCTCGTTCACCACATGCAGACATTCTCTCTTTAATTATATATTCCAACCAATTTACACAAAACCTTGACAAATTATATATCTTAACTTTCCTCATGAATCACTCTATTGGTGAAAAGCGCATGAAAATCCGTTCAGTAGTTTTTGAGTTTATCGCGAACAGACAGACGGACGAGGCGGTGGACTTTATCCTAGTAAAATGTCGTAACTTATTGATTACCCTTTAAAATTTTCCCATTTGCTGCATTGCTTAAATTAGACTAAAGGTCGTTAAATGAATTGTTATCTACTAATTATCTCGGCTTAAACATATCTAGGAGTGGCGAGTGAATTATATTTTTTTGTTCATTTATCAAACAATGACTAACTGTATCATTGTAAAAGGGTGACGCTTTTTGCGCTACTCTCTATGTTTTGATCTGGCATCTACAAACTTAATTGTAACGATTGCCCAGCAATATATATAGGTAAAACAGCGCGTAACATAAATATTAGGGTTAAAGAACATGTTAGGTGTCTCACAAGCACAGGTTTCTCAGAATTTGCCGAACACTTAATTGATACTGACCATACCTTTAATAAAAATACGGGAGTCCAAATAGTCCATATAAATAAAATAGGAATACGCCTTAATAACCTAGAAGCTTTAGAAATATTAAAATCAAAGAAAAATAATTGCCAAATTTTAAACAAACAATTAGAATTAACCACCAGTCCCATTTTAAAGTTATTCCCTTTCTCCCTCTCTAACCCCCACCCTCCCTTGACCCCTCCTCCTACCCCGCCCCCAACCATTATCTGATGCTCTCTCTCTCTCTCTCTTATATGCTCTCTCTTTCTTTTGTGTTTACCTCATTATCTTAACTCTGTACTTTAATTTAGTTTATATGTTTATTGTCCTGAAGAAGGTCGAGTTCGACCGAAACCGGTCGACGAATATAAATTTAAATAAAGTGGTTTTAAACAAAGAACTTGTTTCATTCTGTAAAATGTCAAGCCACAAAGTGTTTGCTTTCTTCGATAATAAAAATAATGTGTTGTTTCTTGTCAACAGTAGTAAAATTTTAATCAATATAATTATCGTTGCAATATATTGGTATTCTTATAATACAATGGTTTTCCTGTTCTTTTCTGTTGTTACTCGGTTTTATATATTTTTTAAGTTGAAATGCGCAATGTACTCGTATTCTAAATTATAGATTTTTGCTACATTGTCCAGAATATCAGAGTTATGTGTTTTTTTAATACGTCGACTATTATGCTGGTATGATATCAATACCAATTTATGGTCACTTCACGGCCAGCGATGTTTTTTCAGAGATGTATAACATTGTGGTCAACCGACAGTACTCGCATATACCTATTTTATAGTGTATATCAGCGGTCAGCAATCTTTCTGGATCAGCGACGCTTTGGAGTGATTGCATGTTTTTTTATCGTCCCCAGAAGAAAAAAATTGCCAATTTAAAGGTTATTTTTGTTATTGTTTTTGGGGTGTTATGCCGTGTTTCGCTACCTCCTTCTTTAGCCAACGTTTCGGACAGCGTTACAGTGTCCATCATCAGGGCAGATGACCAGGATGATGGACACTGTAACGCTGTCCGAAACGTTGGCTAAAGAAGGAGGTAGCGAAACACGGCATAACACCCCAAAAACAATAACAAAAATACTTTTTGGCCGTGAAAACCTTAAAAAATACCCAATTTAAAGGTTAGTTTAGGCAAATAATGTCTAAGTAACAACTGCTTCTAGCTATTTTCGTTATTTTATAAAAAAAATAATTTCTAAAATACTAAGAGAAGGAACAGGAAAACATACATTTGACATATTTTTGTTAACGTAAAATAAAACGACCAAATCACTTAACATTTTATTCAATAAACTAAATTAGGTACAAAGTTAGCGTGAACCTTGTGCCTGCACATTGAGTCGAAAGATTGATTTATTAGAAATAGCAATTCTTAATATATTTATTTGTAAACGCAAAAAAAACTGTCTTACACAGATACGTAGATGCTGCAAACAGTAGTAATTTTCAGAGATTTTTTCGAATAACTGTGGATAAACTTTTTAGATCCAGAGCTTGGAGAGACTTGTGCTTTTGTAAATATCTAGAAGGCTTTCATGAAACTTCAAGGGTGGATTGTTCACAGAATTTGAACAATTCATGTAATTTTAAAGTAAGTATTAAATTCTGTGAAAATTCTATTTATCCTCTGGTATTATCTAAGAAGTGTGAAACAATCGGCCCATGATGAAATATTAAAACAACTTCAAAAGAACTTGAACTTGAAATTTGATGAATCGTTCAAATTCTGTGAAACATCCCGTCCTTATTTTATCAGTCCTTAAGCTTAACTTTACACCATAAATATCACAAGTGAGTTCATTAATTTATTTTTACGTTAATAATAATAATAAATGGATTATTTGTAGAGCGCCGTTTTTGTGAAAAATCACCTCAAGGGCGCTGTACAACTTATTAAGAATTCCCAGGTTCTATCTAATTTAACATTTACAAACAGATAAAGAAATATACTTACCTGGCAGGTCACTTCCGAAAAATACACTTTAATTAGAAAGTTCATGCTTGCAGAAGATATGGCTTTGCACGCGGAGCGCATTATATTTAAAACACCGGACGTTGCATGATTTTACATTATTTGCTACCCCCATCACTGTTAGCATTACATTTATTAAAAGATTAGTGGCAAAAGTTGATATTTATTTTGAGAAGACTGGAGAATTTAGGACTCTTTAAGGCTGGAGAATTTTCATGCAATGACCTTTACTAACGCTTACAAATGCTCTACACAGAAGACCCTGTGGAAAATAATTCCCCTCAGGACCTTTGTCGTCTTTGGGGATGCTGTGTGGAGGAGCTCATGAGGAAAAGGAGGAGAAAATGTTCTGGCATGAAAAAATTATGAGCGGTGGATAGGAATCTGGGGGTCAGTATGTCCAGAAGTGACAAACTTATGAATCCACCCCTTCCGATGCGGTGCACGGGGATGCTCCGACAGAGTCCTGCTGTAGAGATCAAAAGATCTCCCTCCACTAGTCTCTCCCTATCCGGCCACGCAGCTGGTGGGCACCGCCAAGACCCGGACAAACCTCACCCCATGAATCCGGATTATCGGAATTATCCATTGCTTTCAGTGGTGGTCCTTCCCCTGGGACAATTGTTTTTTTTTTTTTTAAACGCCCATAGGGCTTTTACATATAGTGCAGTACATGTTTTTGGAAAAATATAAGAAATAACATAATATAATATAAATATAAGAAACAAAATAAAGATAACATAAGATATAAGATATACAAAATATAGATAACACCAAATATAATAGTTGACACAAAGCAGGTAACATAGAATATATGGTAAGTAAATTAATGTGAGATTGTCATTTTAATTATAGGGGGAAATACGATAGGATTGTCATTGACATTAATTGGCCAAAGACCTTTCAAAATTATAAGATGGTAGTAAAAAATAATATCATTTTATGAAAAATATGCAAATCAAAACAACTGGTATTATTCTAATGTATTTTAAATGCACCATGAGATAGCAGGCAGCAGCAAGCAGTGACATCTAACGTCTTAAATGGAAGCATTATTTTCCAAGCACCATGATTGGCTAGGTCAATCTATCAAATATAATGTCCCGACATTATATCTCGTCTTTTTACGCGCCATACAAAAATCGAGATGCACCACGTCGCATAGTAAAAATTTTTTTCGGATTCTGAAGAAAGTTTGGGTCATTGCCGTGAGGGAGAAAGCATGATGAATATTATGCGTCTGAAAGAGATGGTTTGATAAATGTAAGTTGATTTTGCATATTGTACGCTTGTCGCATCAAATAATTTACAGTATTAAATGTAATTTGATTCTCAAACTCGTGAGGTACCCACAAATAAATATTATTGTATTTATATTGTATCATAATTTCAATTTTTTTTAAATGACCTTCCACGTCTAGAACCCTAGAGCCGCCTCTGATTGCTTTCTGAATTGTCTTTTAATTAATTGTCATTGAAAAATTGGATTAATACATAATCATGTTGACTTTTTGGCGACGTCATTAGACGTTTCGTGATCCCAAGGTTGCGGATTGCTGGTCTACAGAATCTATCCGATATCTCAGTGAGACTTTGTTGGAGTTGGAGTTGGAGATGTGATCTTTGGTTTCTCCCATTTGGTACGGAGTTGTTCGCATCACCCGATGAGCTGTCAATTCCAATAATAATACTGGTTTCGATTCGTCGACAATTCGCTGATGCTGCTTGCTAGTACAGGACAAGTACCTCAGTTAACTTAATCCCACTAGTTTACTTCGTGAAATTTTAATAAATCTTTATCTAATATATTCTTGATATTTTGTTCCGCAAATCTGAACCCTTTCCACGGTATAGTAGTCCCCCTAAAACACTTAAGAGGAATATAAACGCTTTCAAAATTTCGAGCGTCTTATTTTCACGAGGCAAATAAGCGCCAAAGCGGTTTTCATTTATTTTGTGCATAATTTTATAAGAATGAAAAAAATTAAATCCATGGTATTAGGAACTATCTTATAAGGTGGGATTGAGGAAGCGTAAAACTCACTGTACTGTAATGTAGCAGGCTGAATTGACGGTGTCCACATAAGAATTCACATTCCACATAAAATGTTCCAAACTGTGAACAGATTGTATGATCACCATAAGTTATGATTTGAAGTCTTTACATACAGGTAATTTGCACTTCGAAAATACGGACATAAAATAACTTCATAATAATACACTGCTTGTTTGTTGAAGGTTGCCACTGCACTGGTTTGCAAGTGAGTAGAAGGAAGTATGTAGGACAAAGGACAGGAATATTTTCAAACACATGGAGTCTGTCTAAATTAGTCTCAGCCAAAAAGAGGTAATTTTTAAAAATTGTTTCTCTACATAGTAAAGTCATGAAAAAATATTTTTTTTTGTAGTTTACTCTTATATTTTTTGTTACTTAAATAATAATTTTAATGTATTTCCAATCCATACAAAAGGTAGTAAAGGCTTTAATTTATCCGCAGCATATTTTTTATGTTCATAACGTAAACCAATTCGTAGTCAAAATTAATCTAAATAGTGATTTCACGTAAAGCTTCATCTTAATAAATAAAACAATAGAACTAAGATATCTACCGTTTTGAATGAAAATTGAGACGGGTCCATGAAATTCAAAGTTTGATCAAGAAGATGGTGGAAAATCATTGATCATCGACCATTTATAAGAACTAGGTCACAAGATTTACCGGTCTATCTTTCTTTTATATTTGTCGTCCTTCCGTTTGGGTGGTTATGATCCGTTGTTACGAATCCGGAGGCCGCGGGTTTAAATCCCCTAAAATGCATTAAAAATAATGTATAATTTTTTGCGGCACGTTCCGGAATAGAATACCGCTCTTGCGAAAGACCACCACTCAGAATTGAAACGTTGTTTGAAATGGCATCTGTGTTTCGTGACCAGATCTGAATAGCCCGGTAATTCCCTACCCTCTTCTTTCCCTTTTTCCTTCCCCTTACCACTTCTTTCAGACTCACAACATATCCCAATTGGGGATGCCATATTCTCCTAACGGTTGGGGGCAGCTCGAACTTTTGTGCGGTATTCGCAAGTTTTTTTTGTACTGTCAATTTACTTCATATACGTTATTAAAAAGCATAAATTAATACTCTACAATTTTTTCCTAGGACTTTTTGACGTGTAATCAATCCCCACCCTTCCCCCTAGCGACGATTGAAAATTATTATTAATTTTGTCTCCCCTCAGTGACAGGAGATCTTTTTTTGATTGTGTCGCCTCCCGACAAAGACATAAAAGTATGTTTCCTCCCTTGACACCAGACTTGGCAAGAAAATTATGAATCATCTAAAAAACCAAAAATAAAATCAATCGTCTTCCTCCGGAGGTGCCTCGTTTCCCGTCTTGAAGTTTAGTGACGCGTAAAGAGCAATTTGCTTTGAAAGTTTCGCTTTGTCCTCTGACTGACTTGTTTTGTCAGCAAATCTGATCTGTTTAGCGAAAACATCTGCTTCTTCTGTCTGACGAGACAAGATGCTTATCAATGTCCGCGGTGTATTGGAAAAATGCTAGTTTCAAGGTTAAGACCGATTTAAAAATATTATTTTAGGTTTCTTAACCCCTAGCGTGCCAAGAAATCCAGCATGGATATTTATTTATTCGCTTGGCAAGGAAATAATGTGTCTCAATATTATTGCAGCTTGTCGTTTAGTCACTAGCAAATATGTTCATTGTATCTGTGAAAAAGCGTGCCAAAATTCGTCAAACGACATAATTTCGATTTTCAAAATTTATAATTCTGTGTTTAATATCAGAAAATCCTCGTATGACTTATTTTTAATGAGAAGCTTATTTAGCAAGAAAATGTAATGAATCTTGTTAAACTTAAGTATTTATTTATCAATTTTAAACGCCCTGATGGGCTTTTACAATATCGATCCTGGAAATTCCAAATGCTTTAAAAGATAAAATGTCAATTGTTCAGGAGAGCGAAAGGAAAGTCTTTTCTTTTTCAAAGCATCGTAACTCCTGTTTTTGTAGACCTATAATTATTATGATTTTTTTTATACAATAATAATGAGTTGATGTACTTAACATGTTTTGTAACTTTCTTTATTTTTAATTTGTTTTATTTTTAATTTTTCAGACAAAATTCTTTTATAATGTTCGTCGTAAAAGACGCACTTATATTTCTAAAAATATTTCAACGACGCAGATCGAAAGAGAAAAAAACGGAGAAAAATGACGTATTTAACTCATTTTTGGACTTGTTGTCCTTTACAGCTTTTCAAATTTCTTTGGTCGATTTTATATATTTTACATGATTTACTTCATGTGTACAACATAAGCAAGCAAAATTAAAGCAAAAAAATCAGTAAAAATAATTTAACATCATTTTATATTATATATTATACCATGAAAACAATACAAAATAATTTTATGTTCGTAATACATAATTTAGAGGTGAAAAATAAAAAGAAAACAAAATATGTGCAATCGCTCCAATGCGGTAATAATATTATTCCTGCATTATAATATTATCAGGTATCTTTTAAATACTTGTAAACTTAAATTAAATATGTCGATATTTGAGATGAATTGAGTTCCATGTGTATGAAAGCGAGGAATAGGTGCATTTATGGGTTAGTTTGTCCTGCAATTATTGTTTGCAATATAAAAATTGTGTAGTTTTTTATATCCTTTAAACAATGCGTAGGATAAATGTTTTTTAAATTTAATTTTTATTAGAAGAACGTTTTTATACCTTTTCAAGTTTATTCCCATCAATGTAATATATTAAAAAAATGTGTGTTCATTCGAGACACTCTCTAGGTTTCAAACCAGTTCTTCGAACACTTATTTCCAATGAAAAATGTAGCTGTCAAAAATTAATTCTGGAATTTGAAATTGACATAAATGACAACAACTTGAGATTGACAAAAATTACGTTTAAATAAGAGATCTCAGTAGCCGAATTTGTAAGGCGTTGGCCATGTTAGACGAGAGGTTCTGGGTCCAAAACCCGATTGCGACCGTATTCTTTTTATTTTTCTATGTCTTGATCTCTTTCATATTTTCGTTTAGAATATAAGTGTTATGTTTTTCTATGTATTGAAAAAATATAAAAACACACTACCTATCTGGTAAGACGGTAAAATTTACAAAAACATAATTTTGCAAAAACAAGTAAGTTATTACGAAAATAGTCAGCATGCGTATGGCGTGCAATTGGCATTATACCCACGGCATTCCAAGGGTTAAACTTGTTGCCCGAAGTGAGAAAATCAAAAATGATCATCACGACTTTGTCCGTAATTATACGGTATGTAAAATATTGAAACAATTAATTGAAAATAGTACCAACTGTGTGATTAAAATAAACTATATCAACAAAGATAACATCAATCTGTTATTCATAACCACGGTCCAATCATCTATAAATTACTTTTTATGTTGATTTACGTTAATGTTTGGTTTTCTTCATTTATGTTCGTACGCTCACCGACAGGTTTTCTTCTAGTTTATTAAAACTGCCTTATGTATTCACACCCAAAACCGTTTGCAAAAAATCAATTACGTTTGCGAACATAAAATTAAATTGTTTACTAACTAATCGAGAAACAACACTAAAAGGCGGTGGAATTATGATTAAAACACATCATAACTCCTACCCATTTGCATGATTTTGATCAGGCTAGTTTTATCCACCATATTTTTACATTAGCTCTACACAGGAAGCCCTGAGGAAAAAAGTTCCTTCAGGATGATAGTTGTTCTGTAGTGTGGTTACTGATGAGGATTTTTTTTGCTAGATCTGGGCCTACGTTGGAAAAATGAGAATTGATATAATTAATAAATGAAAACAAATAACTTCGTGTACACCAATATTTAATCAACAATATCGACATGTTTCGAAAACTATGTTTTCTTCGTCAGGATAATAAGTTAATAAAAAATAACAAAAGACAAACAAGTATTTTAAGTAATTAATCACCTCTCCTTTCTTACATGTATACCTACATTTTACAAAAAAACAATTACAATACACCCATCGTTATATATAACAATATCTCGTAATATTTTCCGATTTGTTTTTGCATTGCATTTATTTCATGTTAGTTTTATTTTTTTTTTCATATTTTTCTGAATTTTATTAAATTATAAAATGCGAGCCTCTGCTCGTAGGTGTGTTTTAAAATAAAATATTAAGTAATTGAATCAAATAAAATATTTAATTAAATGAAGACATTACGAGCGAAACTCAATCGAAAATCTGGAAACAGAAAAATCAGAAAAAGATATTTACACCTCTGGGACTCGAACCGTGTGTTTTAAAATAAAATATTAAGTAATTGAATCAAATAAAATATTTAATTAAATGAAGACATTACGAGCGAAACTCAATCGAAAATCTGGAAACAGAAAAATCAGAAAAAGATATTTACACCTCTGGGACTCGAATCCAGGACTTCCCTACTTTCGGGGTTGGGAGGTCCTGGGTTCGAGTCCCAGAGGTGTAAATATCTTTTTCTGATTTTTCTGTTTCCAGATTTTCGATTGAGTTTCACTCGTAATGTCTTCATTTAATTAATATTACAGTTTGAGGTTTTACTCATAAAAAGTTAAAATAAAAAAATAATAACAAATAAAATATATTGATATTGGGAAGAATTTTCTAATTATTGACGAGCTGCACATCGATCATCAGTATTTAATTTATTTGATAATATCGCAATTAATAAAGTAGACCACGATACAATTAGTATTTCAAACAGTCTTGAGTGATGTGTATAGAATACGAAGACCGTATTGTGGAACGGTTTGATCGTATGTTCGATCTCACGGGTCCCTATAATTGTTGTTATTCTCGGCCCCATTCCAAAGTTCTTGAACATGCTACAAAGTGGACAGGAACTTCGACATATTATTTATTATTTTGATTGACATATTTACACACGATATAAAGTATAAAGCCTCTTTGATGTGCGCCTCTGTCAATAATTTATTAGAGGGGTTTTGAAATGGTGCTAACCAACTTTTTAAATTTATTTATTTAGCTGATAACGTTGAAATATTATGTTAGTTAATCGATATAATTATGTTTTTATAAAGCAAACACTTTGTGTTACATTATAAATTGAAATGACTTGCTTTGTTTTAACGCCCGGGCTTCATCGAAACGGTACCTACCTACAGTAATAATTATACTAGCAGTTAAAAACGCGCTCCGCAGGTTTTTGCTGCTAGGCCCTGCGAGCGGCTTTTGGGTCAGCTTCGCCCGGTTAGTGTTTGTGACCATTTTATAAATCCGATAGTAACTGGTTTCAAAAAAAGCCCATTCCCCGGTTCCACTGTCGTCCAGTGATAGCTTGTCACCGGGACAGCAAAACCGTCATATGTAATATATAGTCGCTTGATATTATTATTCACAACTGAGTATAACCGTCAATCTTTCCATATCCGGAGGGATACTACAAATTCACAAATTCATAACACTTATACCTGGGGCACGTCCACATGCGATCTGCTAACGGAATTTTTGAATTCGAAACCGAATTACAACGGTGGCTTTGTTTGAAACTTCACGTGCACAGATGTTTTTGTGACGCGGCGCGAAGATCTGGAGTTTCAGTGGTCAATTCATGTAGTTGACGAGTCGTGTTGATTATCGTCTTATTTATTTTTATTTACAATGTAATTTAACTGCCCTTAACGTCCGTTCTAAAGGGTGCTCTTTGTTAATCTGGAGCAGGGGAAATAATCACTGTAGATTGGATGTGATAGGCTATCATCGTAAACTTCGAATTAGACCCGAACGGGCGAAAGTTCTCTCTCTCATATTGTACAACTTATTGACACATTAAAAATACATACAACTACCTCAACTAACGATATAGGTCGAGAGATATTAAAACAACTATATATTCACATACCACAATTAAAATGTCGTATTTTTCAAAAAAAACTAACGCAATGTTGGTCCCTATTATCAAAACACTAACAAATATTTTCTCTTAGCTTTTACCCGTGGCTTCGCTCGTGAGTGAGAAATTATTGCACAAAGAATTTTCCCACAGGAAAGAAATGTTTTTCCAGGTTGTGTATGTATAGTAGCCTATGTCTCTTGCCAGTCCTCAAACCATTCCTATGCAAAAAATCACCTCGATCGGTCAGTCCGTTGGGACGTGAAAAAAGGACAAACAAACAAACACACTTTCGCATTTATAATTTTTGTATTAGTTAGTTCATTCCACTTAAATTGAATTTTTAGCACTGAGTTTTACATACACTGCGATCGGCTATAAGATCTTACCAGTCCAGTCAATGTATAAATTCGTGTGACGTATAAGCTTTTGTATAAATAACAGGTAAATTCAAAGTGTAACTGGGTTGTTCTTTTTTTTTAACCTCCATAAAGTTGTCTCCACCAGTTAGTGGAGAAAAATCCAACAGAATAACCAATATTATTATTTTATAATAACTTTAAAATCTACCGTACTTAAGACGTAACGACTGTGTGCGTTTAAAAAAAAAGCGTGTGTTTACATTTTTGCAGTAAAAAATATGTTACAGAGTTGTAAATCCTCGTGATAGAAGTGTCTTTCACACAAATCACAGTTGTCTCCCACCACCTCGACTTGCATATATTGTATAGTGTTACAAAAAATGGTATGACGACATAAAATATAAAACTATTTTTAAACTCCAAAAGGTATAACTTATCAAGTAAAAAATATTTTTAAAAATCTCAAAAGCTTGTCCCCAACTGTCCACAACTGATGTTTATACGTTAATTCTGTCACATGGGTTTTCATTCGAAATAGGTATACACGCAGTTCGTGTTTGTCACCTCCGATAGTCGTTTTAGGCCTCCTCCCCCCTTGCTACAATTTCCCCTCTGAGATCCGGAGAGAATTCATTTATAGTAAAAAAAAAATTCAGCACTTTAGGTGGAAATGTGACAGAGTGGTAAAAGTTATGTAGGTTAAAAAGAAGAAAAACCCACCTACCATTAATTCTTTGCGTCATTAGATAGTCGCCCTTGAAAAAAAAACTGATTTTAATTTTTATCGAAATCACGATCGTCGTTCATTAACAGTCCTTAATCGTCACCTACTTCAGGCGATTATTAGTTTACTGGCATCCAGTAGGTTAATGCGCAGGAACAACTTAAATTGTTTAACGTAACATCCTAAAGCACTACTGCCTGAGTAATCTGTTAAGTTAATTAGGTACCACCGTAAATAGCTGGATTAAGTCAGACTGTACTCAGTTAATCCTTCCAAGTACCAGGCACTGTGAATGGTATACGCGGTATTATTTGCAGGGACGGATTTGACCAAGACCCCTTGAGCTGACGTTTCACAAAAATGGCCCAATAAAAAAAACCTATGTCTACATTTTTTCGCGAGTCCTACTCGTATCGCCAGTTAAGCCCACAGAAAAAGAAATGAAAGTAAGTGTTTTATGTACATCCTATATACATTTTTTGTTTAATTACTCCTATGAACTTTTAAAATATGTTAAGTCTAAATCTCTTCACAAGTTAAACTCTTTAGTTTGTGATAAGGATCTTTTTCTTTTTTTTAAATAATTCTTAAGTTATTAACAAATTGTCATCTCCTAAACACAAGCATCTGCTTTCTTAGGAGAGTGTATAAAATATGTATGTATTTGAAATGGCTCCAAAATTTTATTAAAAGAAATTAGGAATTGTATTAAAAGATACACAAAACGTTGTTAAAAGAAAGAAAAATTCTGTTTTATCTTACTTTGAGGAGACCCAGTTCAGCCAAAACCGTCTAGAGTTGGTTTGTATTTAGCGGGGGCTAATACTATAGAGGATATACTCATGATGAAAGAGAAAAGGGCCTTTTTGGCCCGGAGCTCTGTATGCCTGTATATCAAAAAAGGCGCTACTCCCGTACCGGTAAATCCGGCCCTGCCAATTTCATACTCCAGGCCGGCTGCTGCTCTAACAGCCCAAGTTACCAGTTCGGTAATAACTGGAATTATTGGGGAGTGGATTTTCAGTAAATGCAGCCTTAAATGGGAAGCTAATTCCAAATTTAATCGGATTAGTTTATCAATACTGAAACATCTATTTGGTATTCAAACTAAGTATATTTCGCGCAGTTTAGGCAGAGGGCAAAAGCCAGCACTGTTGCTTAATATTGATGATAAATTAGTAGTATTCACACATGCACTTCTTCTTCTTCATGGGCCCTTTGAATTTAAAATTTTGGAATAAATCTCCCTCACACTATCCAATTGTCTCTATTTTAATTTCTCTAACCCATCCGAAGCGGACAATTTTCTTTTGGTAGTTGGCCCCTCTCGACTTTGGACAACTTCTAATTATTATCCCCAACCTGATATTTTTATTGCTGTTTGATGATATTGTTATTTCAACGATAATTATGTCAAGTTTTATTTTTATTTTTATGTGAATACCGCACAAGGGTTCGAACTGCTCCCGTCTGCAAGCATTGAGACTAAAGCTTTTTCATATTTTACTTAGGGTATTGTTTTGAGGATTGTTGTGAGACTGAAAGAAGTGGAAGGGGAAGAAGATGGAGAAGGGTAAGGTGGGGAATTATCTTGCTATTTTGATCTGGTCACCAAACACGGCTAAAGCCATATCAAGCAACGTTTCAATTTTGAATGGTGGACTTGCACTAGAGCGATACTGAGAATATCTTCCAATCTGCAACGTGCTGCAGACGTACTATTTTTAAATAAAATGTTAAAATACACAAAACAATCCTTAACTTTTTATTTTGCGCACGCTAGGATTTGAAACCGCGAACTTCGGATTGCTAGTCTTAGCCTTACCTCTGGACCACGGAGGTCGCCGAATTGTGTAAATACACCAACAGTAACATCACAAGTGAAATGTTAGAGGTTAGGTTAGGTTAGGTTAGTTTCTGATAATTTACATTTAACTCAAACTCTTATGCTCATAAGCTTATAACATGTAATGTATTTAGTGCCTCTGTCATCTTTAAGGTTGCTGCGTGGAGGAAAGGGAAGTAAATGATGTTTCTGGAAAGAAAATGTATAAAGGGTGGGCAGGAATCTATATCTGGGGGCCAACATGTCTAGGAGTGACGGACGTATGAATCCATCCCTTCCACTGCGGGACAAGGCGAGTCCGAGAGTGGAGAGAGTCTTACTGAAGATGTCAACTGGTCTCTCCCGATCCGGTCCGCCACGCAATCGGTGGGAAGACCCATCTACCGCCAAGAACTGGTCAAACCTTAGCCCAAGAACCAGTTAACTTCTCGAAAAAGCTCTTCAAAGCTGGGTTCCAAATAGTGTTACGTGTGTGATAATTCCTGTATTGAACAGAAAGGATTTCGAACAAAATATTCTGATTTTAATTCCATCCGAATTACTGAATTTTGTCCTTTGATGTTCGTACCACATACACTTTACTTGCCGAGAATAAAATCTGCGCACTAATTGGGTTAGATATTTATGTTTATTTACTCGTCGCCATTGCAAACTACCCTAAAATCCAACCCCTCCCTAATTCCACAGCCTACTAACTACAGCTGTGTGCTGTACTTAGAGCTGTGATTCCCAAAGTGGGCACTGCAGCCGCTAGGGGGCGAGTAGAGTACTGATAAGCAGGGTCGGTGTAATGATACAAATGGACCACTCTGGAACCTGCCTTGGTTGTGTATTGTATGATATAACTTACATGGAGACTCGCATGCATTGTGGGTTGCTATTTTATCAGAATACTTTGCTCATTTTATGGTCCCATTTTCTTGTAACATCGTTTTATTTTACGTGAAATTTTATTTAAAACCGCACAATGGGGTATTTCCACAATTTTTTTTTATTTTTGAAAAAAATTAAGCAAAAAATTACGATGATAACGGAATTTTTATTTTATTTTTATGACGACGACTTAACTTTCTATAACGTTTTAAAATACGCATTTTGAAAATGCCCCCAAAACGATGTTTTTGCCCCCGTTCACTCCGTGACGTCACAGGCGCCTCTCATCATGCGATCGCCGCCCGTAGGTGGCTGTAGTGAGTTCGTAAGTTGTACTTGGTGTTATTTATTGACTTCCAGTTTGCTCGAATTATATCTTTATATTTATCCTATATTTTCCCACTTGCAAAACATGTATAGTTTGGTACACACGTTTACAAATACTACAAGAAAAACCCAAAATAAGATGTTTAAACGACCCTTTCTAAGGCGACAAAAAATGTCGATCGTGTACAAATGTTGGGCGTGCGTTTAATGTGTTTGACACCAGCGTCGAAGGGTTCAATGACGCTAGGTCCTCGGAGCATCTTCTATTGAAATACCGGTAGAACAAGGACACCATTCCCATCTGAAACCTGCGCGCTAAATATTGCAATCCGTTTGTTTGGGAGGGATATCTATCGAAGGGACAATTTACTGATAATTTAAACGTGGAAACACCTTTATATACAGTCGTAAGGTGGATATCTACACACTTATGACTGCCTCCGTGGTCGAGGGGTAAGGCTCTCGACTAGCAATCCCGGCGTTAATATGTATATAATACACAATATAAATTTTATAATAAACGTTTAAAAAATATATTTTTTTATTTATTTTAAATCAAGACATACATTCCTGAGTTACGAATGATCTGACATTATGTGAAAATCTCCTACTACCACCACATAGGAAACAGGATAATGTTGCTTTTGTCGTGATGGAGAACCCAAACGCGATGCCAAATCAGCCACTGACCGGGCTTTGAATAAGTTTTTTTGCATTTCACAATTTATTCGTTTAAAATAATATGTACTATATTTGCGGCACATGAGAGTCCAGAGCGGACGATACTTTCAGTATCGCCCTGGTGTAAGACCACCTTTCAGAATTGAAACGTTGCTTCAAAGGCTTTAGCCGTGGTTAGTGACCAGATCTGAATAGCCAGGTACTTCACCACCTTCCTCTACCGCATCTTCTTTCCTCCCCACTACCTTCAACCTCACAAAATATCCCAAATGGGATGCCATAGTCTCACTGGCTCCAGATGTTTGGGTGCAGTTGGGACTTTTGTGCGGTATTCACTTAAAAAAGGAAATTTACTTGTAGAATGGCCAAAGTTTTAAACGTCATTTTATGACAGGGAAGTTATGTAACGAACTGACACTTGCTGTTTTGTTCCAATTTAATTTTAAAAGGGCCGGAATTAACTCTATTTTGTCAAAATAATGAAACCATTATATAACGTATATAATATGAGGGTTTGTGTAAATAAAATGTTTTCATTACCATATCGTCTTAGAATCCCTAAATTTAGGGCTTAGAAAATTACTGTTACTCATTGTAGCGTCTATTTTAGGCAAGTTGTCGGATTACGCCGTTAAAAATACTACTGTCAGTCATTACAACTGGACAATATTATATAAAACTGTAGAAACAACACAATCATCTTAAATATGAAATAAAACCGTCCATAACCCCGAACAAGTCGAGAATGTTTAGATGTTTGATAGTAACACGGTGATAAACCTCGGAACGGCGACTCTAGTGACGTCATGTTGCGTACAAGCAGTCATGGGCCGTTTTCGTTTCGTTCCTCTTACGCGTATTTTGAAATCAATAATTATGAATGAAAATATTAAAATTAAACATTTTTAATGCGATAATCATGTTCAGAAAAATAATCTTTAAATCTTCCACATGTTTTTAGCGGTATACCTGGTTTGTGGAAATACCCCATTGCTCCTAGCCGTCTGGAACCAATTAAGTTATGGCATCTCCAGTTGGGGTCAATTTAAGCAGCGTTTTAATTCTGAATGGTGGTCTTTTATCAGGCAATAGTCTAGCTGTCCTGCAATTTTATTTTTTATTTTTATTTTTTTTTTATGAAAATGAAAACAAATTTTTTATTTATTTTTTTATTTTATTTATTTATTTAGTAAAGTATAATACATTTATAAACATTATTTATGATGTTTTGACTGTCCAACTAGGATGATTCCCGTTTTAGAACAGTTAAATTAGGATTAGTGTGAACATATGGAACATGATTTGTACAAAAAAGAGGAAAAATCGAGGAAATAAAAAGAAGAGAAATAATAAAAAATGAAGTTAGAAAGTTTAAAACATAGTAACAAAAGTTAAAACATAGTAGTTAATATACATATAGGTTCTTAAAAACAGATGATTAAAATATACAGATAACTAGTGTATGCATTGCATACTATAGTAGAAAAATAGAAAAAAAGAGAAGAGAAAGAAATAAAATTATTTTAAAATAACCAACAAATTATTATACAAAAGCCGTGGTTTGTTTAGCATGGTTATTGAAATGATAATAATAATAAATAAAAGGAAAATAAATATAAATAACGCAAATGATTACAGCAAAAAGGTAACTGGTGTTTGCGTTTCATATTATAGTCGTACTAATGAGAACTATAAAGAAAACAGATACAATAAAATAAAATAAGCAATTAATACATGATTATTACTGTTCTTTGCTTACATAGTTATCAAATAATAATAAAATAATTGGTATGTTTACTTATACATGGTGTTTGCATTACAAATTATAAGCATACATATATATTTTGTATAAATATGAATAAAAATAGAATAAAAAAAAAGAAGTGATAGAATCAAATGAAATATCCAATTAAAACAAAAGATTAACTGCTGCTTGGTAGCATTCTAATTTAAAAGTAATAGGTAGTTAAATACACGCACATAATAATAACGATTAGAACAGAAAGGTATCTTTTACATAGTTTATTTTTGTTGGAATTTTTGTTATTGTTTTGGTTTGTGTTTGATTTCATTTTTTATAAAGTAAAAGTTCACTCTCTTTTCTCCCTAATTGATGAAACCAAGTTGTGGTCAATCTGCGAATAACACCTGCGCTTTCCTTTTTCCAAGCATCAGGCATGAAATTGTATAGTTTTGGACCTAGGAATGAGAAGTGTCTTTGAGCGAGAGACGTTTTGGTTGTGAGTGGTACAATTGGATGTACATTTGTTACTTAAATTTAATAATAAAATAAAAAAATACACCATGCATGTAAAAACTTTACTTACGCACGCCGGGATTATTTTAACCTGGGACCTCCGAATTTACTAGCCGAGAAACTTACCCTTATACCACTCGATAAAATAGCACTTTGCTACATTCTTGTATTAAATAAAATTGTTTGAAAAAATATTATAAAAATGTTATTTTTCACACGAAACTGAACACAACGCTGAACCCAATAACGCGAAATATTGCAGAAAATAGTTTTTAAATTAACAAAAATCGGTTTGTTTTTGTAGTATCATTTTCTCAAGTTTTTCTTCTGTTCGGTGTTAATATTTTCATGGTATTTTTTTTCCGGCTGCGAAAACAAGAATACTTAATTCGGTTTCCGGAAACTTTAATTTGTGGGTCTCGTAATGACGCGACGCGCGACGTCGAGATAATTTGACTTTACTCTCGTTTGTAACCATGAACTTCATGATAACGCAATTATTAGATAGTTCATGATAACAACATTAATTCGGGGCACCGGAGACTAGTGTAGGCATATTGGACCGTGCGGAAGTATGTAAAAGTTTGTGAAACACTCAATATTGTAGAGGGTAGGGGGTAGTTTTGTTTACTACAGTTTAACTAATTCTGTGATGCATCGGGATGGCGGGTGGCGGGTGGCGGGTGGCGGGTAGTTATAATGGGGGAGGGTCAAAAGATTTGCTCGGGGCTTAGCAACCAAACAACTAACCCTTTGGGCAAATTGATATTCTGCAAGCAGGGAACACGAGGAGATCATTTTACGCTCATCGTTAGTATTTAATAATTAATTTTAATTTTTTTTTTAATGACAAAAACTGTCTTTTTATAACTTTTGAAGGTTATTATGTATGGAAAAAGAACTAGTTGGAGATAATATTAATGATTCTAAATATTTGAAATATGAGATTAACAAATATGATGGTTTGACAGAAGGTGGCAATAGCGAAATTGGAAAACGCGCACGTCCCGGTTAGACGAGAGGTCTGGGTTCGAGTCCCAGTTGCGACCATTGTTTTTTTTCTGTTTTTCTGTGTCTTGTTTTCTTTCATATTTTCATTTAGATTATGAGTATTATCTTCTTCTTCAATTAATTTTAAGCTTAATTTTTCATTAAAGTAATAAACGTGTTAATTAAGTAGTCCAACGTGGAATACTGAAGTAGATATGGTATTATGGTCTGGGGAGGAAGGAAGAAAGATGATATAATGAAGGTGTGAACTATTTCTGAAATTAAAATGTGAGAAATTACATGAGTACTTTTTACATAGTGGGAGTGAATGAGAGTGGGAATTTTTGTTAAGTTTTTTTTTGTGAGTGCTACCGCACAAGAGTCCCAAGAGCATCCAACCGAGTCAGTAACGCCATGATATCGCAGATTGGGGTATGTATTGATGTTGAAGGTAGTGTGGTTGGGAAGGTGATAGGGAAGAGGAAAGTGAGAAGAGCCTGGCTATTCAAATCTAGTCACTAAACACCGTTCTCACACCAGGGCGATACTGAAAATATCTCCCACATGGTACAGTAAAACCATTGTGATCGGATGACCAAGTGGACGATGAAAGGGTGAAGAGAATAATTGATTACGACTCGAAAGTGAATGAAAAAGTCGAGGT
Organism: Glyphotaelius pellucidus; assembly: GCA_936435175.1. Lineage (NCBI taxonomy): Eukaryota > Metazoa > Arthropoda > Insecta > Trichoptera > Limnephilidae > Glyphotaelius > Glyphotaelius pellucidus. The sequence goes on from OW386544.1 coordinate 32,122,699, forward strand.
CATCCCGGAAAGATATGGCATGATTAATAAAGTTAACTCTTAAAAGTCGTCAAATGCCAAGTAAATTACGCGAAGTTTTGACTATGACGTAATATTTTGTGGGTTTATTTTATGCTACCGTATATTTACCGAATCACATTCCTTGAACAATAAACTATGCATAAAAACAACATAAATTTAGTTTATTTGATAAATTTGTGGGTTTTCGATCTTTTTCACCACCTTTTTGACAGCTCAAATCCCGCAAAAATGAAGGGTCGATGTCATAAATAAATTTAATAAAAAATTATTCCGACTGGCTAGGTGTATTTATGATACCTCGTACGTCAAGAACAAGAATGCCTCAAGCAATTCTGATCGTGTCCTTCATACGTTTTTTTTATACATAAGGATTAAAATCGCATTTAAAAATTTAAAAATTTGAAAATTTTGGCGTGTGCCAGTTACCCGGCCATTGACGAGTTGATTAAATTAAGAACGGGAGATTCTTGTAAGGATATTATAGATATATCTATTTGTTACAGTAAAAAAAGAAGATAATAATACATGTACTATTATTTTGACATCTAGTTAGATATTAGAGTACCTACTGATTCCTTTAAAAAATATCTATCTACTCGATTTAATTACAAGTTTATAAGTAGTACGGTTTAATTTTTTAATAGTGAAGACAATATTAACGAAACTCAATCGAAAATCTGATACATAAAAATCATAAATAATCATACGGTCGCATCTAGGACTCGAACTCAGGACTTATGTCTTGCCGGCGCAGTGTTTTACCAACTGAGCCAATGTGTCCCTATCCGATTCGGTCGCATTTGACTGTAACATTCTTCGACTAAGAACTAAGAACTACCAACATTATCTTCAATTTCTTAATGCATATTTTTATTAGTTGCTACTATGTTTAAGCACGATTGCAAGATTCAACCCGAACTAAATGTTAAGATGTTAAGATAGTGTCTTGAATAAATATATCAATTTTTAAAATTTAATATGCGACATCTACTGACTTTTTGCAAGTCTAGGAGGAATATTTTTTTAAAGTTTTTGAGTGTTACCTCAAATTGTAATATTTAATTAATGAAGACAATTTAATTGAAACTCAATAGAAAATGTGAAACAAAAAAATTAGATAGATGTGACCGTATCTTTTTATAATTTTTTTAATTTCAGATTTTTGATTGCGTTTCGCTAATCTTATTCTTCATTAAGGCGCCGTATCCCCGCTCAAAGAGAAGAAGATGGAGAGATATGTAATTACGAATGTTGGAGGGAGCGCGCTAATGTTTAAAACGATAAAATTGAAGCGAAAATTATGAAAATGTTTAATAAAACACAAACCGCTTAAAATACAGCAAAAATATCGTGAAAAATGTCGAAAATAGCATTTAAATAAATTTTTGAATTTTTTCATACCTAACTTCTAAAATAAGTGAAATAAACGTGTTTATAAAAATTTTCGGAGCATACTTTGCGATTTTTTCCTATAGAGGGAATTTCATATAATTTGCTTTTCGGCGTGGAGAATGTATAGATATTATCTTCAAAAATAACAAATATTTTTTTAAGAGCTTAACTTCAAATGTTTAAGGTATACATGTAATAAATCGGTAGAAATTCGGGTAGCGGCAGCTTAATTATTATTACAATTTGAGACTAATTTATATAGCGCCGTTTTCGTGAAAAATCACCTCAATGGCGCTGGAAAGTAATAGCACTATTATTATTCAAATAGATGCCTGGTTTATTATTGAATCACTTAATATTCAGAGTGAAATATTAATTTGGATACACCGAAAGGGTCAACGCTGTTTTATATTTTAACGGCTTATTTGTTCGGGAGGCAAAAGGGTTTATCAATTTAAGCACACCGAGAGATATTAGGGTATTAGTTGAATTAGTTTCCGAATGGAATTACGTTAAGGTCCGTGCACACTTATTAAATCGGACACACCGGATTATCAAAATACTTCTGGATAATTCAGAACACCAATGTTATAAATAGGATTTAAAACCAGGTTCCAATATTGTTATTGCGTGTGTATGTAAGTTCGATATGAAGAAATATTCTAAGAGGTACGACTGAGCAACCTTTTTCATATAAAACTTAATTTTGGATTTAAGTCAAAAGTACCCAACTAAAGTGTTTTTTTTTTTTTTTTTTTTTTTTTTTTAATTACAAGTAATAATAAGTAAGTGTGTTTTAAATTATAAAATATAGGCCATAAATGAATACGATTTTTCTTTATTTTCAGAGGTAACTTTGGATTTTTTTCGCATGTTAATAGTAATTATAAACACCCCAGGCCTCGACCATATTTTATCAGAGAGTCAAAATATTTTCGTTTTGCATGTTATAATTCGAAATAAACATATAATTTTTGCGTGCAAACATAAAAAAATGGCTCACCTTGTATTTTTTTTTCTTACTAAAGTTGCACTTGCACTTTTTAATTACGTTGCGATCTACATTTTTTTAGATTTGAGTATAAAGCGTGGTGTTTTCTCTTTCTAACACCGTTCAGACCATATTTCTAACCATGATAGTAAGGGAGAAACAACGATTTCTATGGGACCTGTATGAGTTGTTCCGATCTCGTAGCAACGAACAAATAGACTTGATTAGTTAAAAAGATAATCTTGCCCAATATACTACGTATAATAAAATTGGAATTTAAAAATAAAATATCATAAAAAGGGCGTTTTTGAGCCGAAAATTCAATTTGTAATTTAAGCTTACATCCATCAAAATGATTTTTTTTAATTCTTTTAATTAATAAAATCTAATATTTCCTCATATTTACATAGCAGATGGTTAAAATTTGCCAATTACGAATACTGAATGCTCTTAATCTTTAGTATTTGTTCAGTTTGGTTGGGTGTTTTCGCTTCAAATCGAAATTATTTTTAACCCCCGACGCAAGGAGCGGTGTTATAAGTTTGACGTGTCTGTGTGTCTGTCTGTCTGTCTGTCTGTCTGTCTGTCTGTGGCATCGTTGCTCCTAAACGAATGGACCGATTATGATGCAGTTTTTTTTTGTTTGAAAGCTGACGTAATCGAGATGGTTCTTAGCTACAATTCATGAAAATCTGTTCAGCCGTTTCAAGGTAATCAGCTCTTTTTTGCGGGGGTTTCTTAAAATTTTGTAAATTTTACTTATTGTATGTTGTTAATTCTGAACTTTAATATTATTTATAATATTGTTAATTCTGAATTTTAAATATGAGATCGACAAAAATGACAGAACAAATATAGATTCCAATGGCCGAGTTGGTTATGGCGTCCCGGTAAGACAAGAGATCCTGGGTTCGATTCCCAGTTGCGACCGTAACCTTATTTTTTTCTGTGTCTTGTTCTGTTTCATGTTTTGTTTACATTTATTAGTTTTTACTTTTGTGCACCTTTTATTGGCAGTCGTAACAGGGGTAAGTACTGAGCGCTAAGCACTCGTAAAAACTTACCCAGGGTTAGGAGTGTGAGGTTATGTACCTACACCATAGACAATCATTGGTGTAGGTCATTGGTCTATGAGCAGAACTATTTTTTAAAATTATTTTATGTTAAGCAGTTCTTGGAAAACAAAGTTGAATTCCTAAGATAATGTTCATCGTAGGCAAACATGAGATTTTATATCAGGCTTTCTCTGAATTCATATCATTTATTAATAAATTAATTAATCAAGAATATTTTTGGCTTTACGTTAAATTTAATGGTTATAAGTTATAAGAAAGCCAATCAATCACAATATTATTGGTTACCTACTGGTTTTAGTGGTAATGAGAAATGAAGCAAATTTACAGTTTATGACTCTTGCGAAGATTAAAAATCGCAATGGCCAAAGTAAGGAGTTTTCGTGTTTCTTGTTATTGCACAAATGCCAATTTCTTTTTATTTGAAATTTTGTGAGCATATTATCATTTTAATTTTTGTTGCCTCACGGTGATGTATATCTTGTAGATCACAAACACACAATAATTAGAAACCTTTCACGTTCACCTTCACGTCCCGCGTCATTAATAAATAAATGTGTAAAATAAAGCAAATTCTCATGTGTAAGCTTTTTAAGGTTATTTCATAAAAGTTCTCCAGTCTTTCAAAATGAATATTAACTCTACTTTTGGCACTAATCTTCTCATAAATGTACCAACAGTGATGGAGGGAAGCAAATGTAAAATCACCATGTTCAGTGTTTTAAATATATTAAACTTGCAAGCATGAACTTTCTAGTAAAAGCGTGTTCATTGAAAGTAACCTACCAGTTAAGTATGTTTTCTGTCTGTTTGTAAATAATAAAATTAGATAGAGTCTAAGAACTTATAATAAATTGTACAGCGCCTTTGAAATGATTTATCATATAAAACGGTGCTCTACAAATTGATCAATTATTATAATTTAAACTATTATTAAAATCACCCACCATTCTCCCTCCCATTCTCACTCTCCATATTTGCGGTCTCTCAACAATTCTCGTGTTTTTCAGTTTTATTTAAGTTCATACACTTGAATGACTTCAATATTTTATATGTCCTATTCTCTTATAAATTGTCCTCGAAATTATAACTATCTTTCTTAACTTTTTCGTAACAAAGCATGTTTCATAACGCTACATTGAATCTCGATGGGTTTGTTCTGTTTCACTTAGATAAGGCCAGAATTCAAACCTATTGGTAAAATTCGCACGGGGTACTAACACAGGCTGATAGCTGCCCGGCGGACAGCCGTCGTCAAGGAGACAAATGTGTTGTTTTGGGAGTCTTCATATCGCAACGCTACTGTCAACACATACCGTTTTTATCGTGACACACACAAATCGAGACTCGCAAGATGAAAATACCGCCGTTTTTCCCTAAATCGCTACAAAACTGATCATTTGACTACCTGTGGTTCATCCAGACGCAGAATACCTAAATACTGACCACGAGGGTTCCTTTTCCGGGCAAGATCGCCAAGCTATCTTGGCGATCTTGCCCTTGTGATTTACCTTTTGCTATTTGATTCAGAAGACATACCATATCGAAATCCACAGGCGTAGCTTTCGCATAGAGTGAACATCCAGCTTCACTCTAACCCTAATAAGGTAGTGCCATCATCGCGCCTGCTTTATTCAATGCACTCTTTTTAGGGTGAATTGCTTATAACAAAAAAAATAGATGTAAAATTTTGAAAAAAATCGTTGAAGTTCTCTTTTCATAATGTAATCAAATATAATCCATATTTATTTTAAACCCTGGTCGGAATATGGTACTGCATACATGAGATCACGTTTATATTACAGTATTGAGACAAATGCTAAAAGCTGTTTAGTTTATTCTCCAATTATTGTTTATTCACCAATTATAATCTCCGGTTCGAATTAAACTTATACAAATAACTTCTCCGAAGGGCGTAGTATATTAATAGCGAAGCACACGTAGTATTGAAGTATGAATGAGATCACGCTGACATGACAATATTATTACGTATGTAAATGGTGCACGATGACAGGAATAACTGCCACATTATGTCCCGGCTGTAAAACTAAGTGTTGGGAAAATAAACATAATTGTTGCAGTCTAATGGGCTGTTTTTACAGACTACTCACGAGAACATCTGCTTCGTATTTTGTCTTTGTTTTGCTTCATGGCAGATGATTTTTATTGTTTCATTCAGTGGTGAGAGGTGTGAAAAGGATAAATTAAGCACATAATGATAATTATTTTTGTGGTTTTAGAAAGATTCTAATGCAGCTAGTGAATGGTGACTTTTTATAAACTAAAAAATTAAAAAACTAAAAAACTCATGCCCTTGAAATGTTATTTTGTGTAGTTGTACATATATAGAAAGTAACTTAAATAAATAATCACTTGTTCTATTAATAGCTTAAGCTTTACATTCACAAACATCGTAACTATAGTTCATAATTTGTACAATAATATAATTAGGTAAAACGACATCAGATTTGTGGGATAAATGCACAGATACGTCAAAAAATTAGTTTCATTAAGAAAATACTGATCAAAATTTTCATAATAACGTACAAAGGAAATAAGGAGTTTTGAGTTTCGTTTCGTCTTATAATGTAAATGGTAGGGCTAATGGTAAAATACAGTTTTCAATTTTATCGCCGATAATTTTTTAAAAGCCTTTTGTATGAAGTTTATCGTTATCAGGAATCTGGTCGTGTCATATAAAAATAATTATACATTTTTTGTGTAAACGCCTCGAGTCACTCTTTCGAAGATGTCGTTCCAAAGTAGGTATATATTCGTAGAAAAATGTGATTAAAAAATTTAACACCAGATGGAAAGCCACGCACCTCTGTCATAAGTCACATTCCTTGGTCAATCTGTGCTGACCCAATTCATGTATTAGATTCGCTATTATGGCACGATTCATGTTCCTGACTTCTATCTACGTCTCCCACGTCATAACATTCTCCCGTCTTTTGTTCTTCACATATCAGTAAAAAGATTTCAATAAGTTTCTATTATTTTTGTTGCATCCAAAACTGCTTACGAATTACCACTTTGCAGTTGTAATGTAAATACCAAAAACGAAACGAAACGAAATGATGTTTGCTGGGATTGCATGATAGTAGTAGAGCAGTGTAGGAAAAACAAGGTACGCAAGGAAAAAGGAGAACCAATCACTTACTTTATGTACAATTCCTTCCTTCTACTTAAAAAACTAGATTGTGTACACGAAAAACATCAACAGTTTGCTTCCAAGGTAGTCCAAAATCTTTTTCAGCTTTCAAAACAAATGCACTCGAATTTGCACTATTTTTCTTGCATTGTTCCAAATTTCAAATAATTTTCCAGCAAAGTGATGGTTAGAGAGAGGTAGGAAATGGATAAATGACATACTAGCAGGAACTAAGCATATTCTCATTTCAAAACCAAACAATTTGATTAAAAAGACAAATAACATAGTTTATTTGACTTTATTTTTATATACATAATCAACATGTTTCGTGAAAATGATAAAATCATCAGGAGTACACTAAAGTTAAAAATTAAATACATATAAACGAATCACTTTGGCGAGGAGGGGTAGATGGAAAGGGTAGATGGAAGGGGTAGATGAATTTTTGTACCCGTACCCTCTACCTATCTTATGCACACGTGTGATGAAAGACATGTTTCATTTTTTAAATTTTAATACTCACATTATTACACGAATTTAACAATCAAGTTGCACAAATTAATTTAATGCAATTTTATACAGGTAACACGGTTTTGGCAATTTTAAACCAAATCCTCATTAATTTATAACCATTTGATTACATGCGAAAGTGATCAAAACATGATATTGGGTACCCCCAATTTTGTCCAGGCGTACCCTAAGGGGTAAACCGCTGGTTTGAAAGATCACTTCTTCGAAAAAATGACTATTATTATTAAAATATTGTGACTTTAATTGTTTGTCTGAATCTGAACTATTTACGACATTCACGAAGAATGTATTCTGATGCATCGCCTCTACTTTATGATAATAAATGCTCCCCAGCAATATGATGTATGAGCTGGTTGACATTAATTCCATTATTGATTAAAATTAATGCACTACTAACTCTTAAGTGAAAATTGCGGCCGTGCTGTCAACTAGTAAAAGACTTTATACCTTACTGTCCACAAATGATACTCGTTTTGTGACAGCTAAACAAACTTTTCATGTTTTAAAAAGCATTTTAGTGTTTTATTTTTGTCCGTTTTTACGAACTTTGATGATAAAAAAGCGATTAGCTGTGATTTTCGAGAAAACCGTACAACGACGTTGTTTGTGGAATGTTTAATTAAGAAAACATGACACTAATTATCCACTAAAAAAAAAGTTCTTGGTTATAAGCACAGTGCCCTTGTGGCTATTTTATACCTAGCAATTATTACTTTCGCCCGAAGTTCATCACTCGTTTTTCGAAGTCTTTCTGGTAGAATGATCATAGATCATCATCTTATAGAAAAATCGTTTTGTTTTACTTTCTTCGTGGATTTCCTTTTGGTAATAATTCAAATCTTCATAAAATTTATGATGAAAAAGTCGTTGCAAGCTGAACATAGTTGCATAGAGTTCCAGGCGGAAAGAGCTTTGCAAATTTTATGACGCCAAAATTTAATATTCGAGAGATGATAGTTTTGTTGGAACAAATAAATGCGTAATAGTTGATCGGACAACTCAACAATGTGCAACTTCGTCACTTTGAAAGGCATAAAAAGTTTTGAAAAAAAAAATTGGTTAAATAGTTTACCTTAGGTTAGGTTATGTGCCATTTAAAAAAAATCAGAGCGTGCAATTCACACGCGGTAGAAGTGAAAACTTCAGAAAACTACAAAAGTTTTTTATCAATGTGAAGGACGATTTTTTTCCATATTTTTGTCGTCGAATTCCAGTGCACCTTTTCCTATACATTTGGTCATCTTATTAGTATTTGTGGTTTCTTCTTCAGAGTCGCTAGATGTCGCTTTATTTTGTGTTTTCTGTTGCCTGTTAACTTTGGAGTGGTTTGAAGATTGGATATTGATTTTGCAAAAATAAAAATATTAATTTTTTTTGGATTTCGTAGGATCGATCCCTCGTCGGCTGAATGTCTGCAAATGTTCGTCAGGCGCTTTATACCATTACACTAAAGGGGACGCGCATGGGACCGTGGATTTAGCGTATTATAATGAAACCGAATACCCTTACATAAAATAAATATTTCGTTGCTATCTCATTCTCTTTCGTGTTAAATCCTATAGATGTACGTTTTTGTCTCTTTTTAGTTCGCTCGTTTCTGTTTCATCGAGTTTCAACTCACAACGGTACTAAAGAAGTTTACACTTTAAAAAAATCATCAAGAACGAAAAAATGCTGCTCTTGAAAACTACATAAATGCATGAAGAGAATGTGCAACTGTGCATTTAAAACAGTTTAGCAAGTCTGCCAGTCTCCTGCATTATTGGAAATTCTTGCTACGATTTTCTTCCAGTCATCTTTCATTATTACAGCGCCACAAAGCTCGCAATTAGCGGAGTTAGTGCGCACTTAACGCCAACGTGATACGCCGGTCTGGCTATTGGTACGCTGATACGCTGATAGGCCTATACGCTCGCTTGTCACACACGCAATTATTATCATTTACCATCACGCAGTGTTGTTTAATTGTTTGCATAAATTAGAGAAACAGCTTGAAGCGTGGTGGCTGTAGAATTACTGTAGAATGTTACTTGATATTTCATCTTATATTATTGTATCTTCACAAATAATACCTTTACAAATATTTACAATGAATCACTTAAAGGAGAATACTTCGAATACAACACAAAATTTTACTTAATATTATCTCCGAGCTTGTAATTTAAACCTACATATTAGAAAACTTAAGATCAATTTCAATCTTATTTCTTCTGGGCAGGTTTTGCGATACGGTCATCAAGTACATTGCATTATTATATGCTATGGCAAGAGATCTTTAAATGTATATTTTTTTATAATTCTTATAATGTTCGTATTGGAAGTCTCCAAACTACGAGTGTGTTTGGAGACAGATTGAAAGATTTTAGAAAACTAGACAATTTGGAAGAGGGGACGAGGATAGTTCTAAGCTACCTGGCAGATCTGCTCCCAGTAGATAATTCCTTTTCTACTCTAAATGGTACTGTTTCACCGTTGTGGTAACGAGTGTATGGCATTTTCATTAAAAATTTAAAAAGCTCTAAACCAAATTACATTGCAAGATAAAGATTTGCACAATTTATAGGCGTTGCCAAAAATTGAATTGGCGACAAACATAATAAAATATAACCAAGTAGGTACCGTGATAAGCAGTACCAAACAAAGTAAGTACTGTGATAAGCAGTACCAAACAAAGTAAGTACTGTGGTAAGCAGTACCGTTCAAAGTGGGTACCGTGATAAGCAGTACCAAACAAAGTAAATACTGTGATAAGCAGTACCAAACAAAGTTAAGTATCGCGATAAGCAGTACCAAACGTTTGATTTAATTTATTTAAAATAATTTAAAATTGTAAATATATCCATACCTAAATACGAATAAAAGGCTACAAGATCCCAATGCAATTAAATTCTGCTTTTTAGGCCACCCAGATAAATCAATACCTTACCAAACAAGTCCAATATCAGTTTTAATTGCAGTTTACGATTGTCATTTTTCAGATTTTTTATATCTATTCTCGTAATTTATTATAGTTAATGCCTCCTTCCTACAGTTGGCTCGGTGTAGTGAGGCATGTAGTTTTGCTAATTAAGCTTTTAGAAAAAAATGTGGACTGTCATTTTTCAATTAGCAAGTGGAATGATAAAGCGTTTCGAGATTCAAACATTTAATTAAAACCACTTTATGGAGCCTGCAGCTTGTTCATTCATTTATGTTTTGCAGTGTGAACAATACATTTATTTATATATAAAAATCGATGCTTATTTCTATAATGTGAGTCGTCTATGCATTCCTATATTAAGCATAGGAAATGCTTGAAACTTTCAAAATACCTTCTTTCACCATTGCGAAGGTTTCTGGATTATTACAACCACATGACAATACATCTGTCAAAAATGTCTGAAATTGTCAAAACTATCAAAAACTGACAAACAGTCGAAAATGTAACAATTTCGGTGTCCGAATCTTTACAAGTGTACAGTTGACCAGCATTATTACGATGACCTCTGTTCTTATAACAAGCGTAGAGTTGACCAGCGTTTACAAATTACGATGACATGTGTTCTTATTACAAGCGTAGAGTTGACCAGCGTTTACAATTTTTTATTTTTTTTTATTTTATTAATCTTTATACAGTATGTTTACATTGGGTTTTTCGACGCCTGTCTCACTAGGATATACCTGTGTCGAGACATTACGACGACCTGTGTTCTTATTACAATCGTAGAGTTTACCAGCGTTTACAAATTACCATGACCTGTGTTCTTATTGCAAGCGTAGAGTTGTCCAGCGTTTACAAATTACGATGACCTGTGTTCTTATTACAAGCGAAGAGTGATCAGTATTTATAAGGTAAGATAACCTGTATTCTTATTAGGCAGCGCTGCGATTAATATTTGCCGGAATTTTAAATGATTCATCGCTAATAATAATAAACATTTTACGCATGGTAACAAATATTTTCCAATTTTTTTCCACTGGGTAAAAACCAATTTGAGTTTCTCATCCCCTTTCTGCGTTCTGCGTGGGGATGCATTAAAGCGATCTACCCCATAAAAATATTACGAGCTATAAAAAGCGGCTGAGGCGAGACAGGCCGGGTATCTTATAGGATTTAATTTTACGACTTACCTTTATAGATATTGCACTTTTCCCTAGCTATGGATGAGTCAATTTTAGATTGATTATTGGGAAAACTTTTCAAATACAATCTCATCAGAACTAAAATAGACTGGGAACTTTATTGTAACTTCTATCATTTACTTAGACATTTTGTCAGTTCAAGAACATGCCAGCTTATATTACGCTACGGAGAGAAGTTGTGGCGAGCCACTCCAGGCGTAATATTATAAGTACGTTTTTATTGCTCTGCTATGGTTACTTGAAGAAATTATCCATTTGTGAATTTGAAGCGCCAATGTAACAATGCCAGAATTACAAATTAATGAATTAGAGACATTTTGAGATAATTACACCTACTGCTATTACACTCGTAAAAAACCTTAACCTAACCTTACCTACTTTAACTATCTAAAACTTAAGCCTATTAAAAAAAGTTTTTTTGACGTGATCATTAGAACAATAATTGTCAGAATTCATAACGTCTTATAAATCGATGAACGCCGTCTGCACTCAAGAAAAAACATGACACATTGTCACGTTCCGCCTGAGGCGAGCGTGCAAGCGAGAGCGCGGAACAAGCGTTCGGCTTGTGACGCATCTATCTCTCTTCCGCTCCATCATTATTATATGACGTTATCACGTAAAATTATCGTCCGTAAACCAACTTTTTTTAAATTCAAGTAGGTGTAATTTAAATAGGTGTTATCCGTGTGTAATTCGAGCTTTTAAGGTATCAACTAGCAACACTTTAATGTTGATTTGCAATACGATAGAGGATATTAATGCGTTTATCATCGTTACATGATATAAAATGAAGTCGCTCCCGCTGTCTGTACGCTTAGATCTTTTAAACTACGCAACGGATTTTCATGCAGTTTTCACTAATAGATAGAGTGATTCAAGAGGAAGGTTTATATGTATAATACATGCATATTATAGTAGGAGAAGCCGATAAATTCAAAGATTCAATTCAGGCAGCGGGCGGGGGCTGGCAAGCGAACGGTGTGGATTTGATATTTATGCAAATTAACAGATAGCGTTGTTTATAAAGGTTGGGTAATGGCGTTGTGTTTCGTTATCCACAGCAACGGGTGGCTGGGTCTGCTAGTATTATAACAATATGTAATAAACTGCACCTCTCTTCGTACACGACATTTAATTTTTCACCAAATCTTGTGACCAAATATTTTAAATTCTGAATAATGGCCTGGACTCGTCAGGGCTTACCGACTTAATAAAAAATCATATTTCGTCAAGATCAACACGACAATCCAATTAATTTCATTTGCCCACATGAAGAACCAACAATAGAAAAAATTTCCAATTCCCCATATATGTGCGCAATGTAATACAAAATTTCGCAATATAGAATTTTTAGCTAAAAACCCTTCAGAAATTCATATTCACACTAATATTATAAATGCGAAACTGCTCGAGTTTGTTTGTTACGCTTTTACGTATAAAACAATAAAACGATTTAAAAAATTCTTTCACCAATAGAAAGCTAAATTATATGCGAGGACTATAGGCCGTATATAATTGTAAGCTCTGGCGTTATGAAATTATAAATATTAATATATTATATTTGTTTTACGTTTTCTGTCGCTAACAAAAACGAGTTATTGATAAAGTCAGAAAACAAATCGTTGCCATGGAAACGATGTTGATATATTTGTGGACTCTTACGTTGGGAGGTAGTCAGCCCCCTACCTACTAGTCGGCTGGTGCTCCAGAAAATTCAAATATTAGAGAATGTTTTGTTTTTTTTGGACAAGCTTATGTTTTGGAATAGATTTCAGATGAGAGTTAATACATTAAAAATATAATTCGTAACGATTATAAAGACAGTATAATAAATAAATAAATTTTGTTATTTTTTATTATATTTACAAACGTCCACATATTTAAATAAAAATAAATCTCCGAAATGTTTGTAAGCGCATAAATTCCGGACGACTGCACCAAATTGGATAATTATTTTTTTATTTGAGCTCTAGCACTATGAAATTCAGGTGGCACACGAGCTGATTGAAAACTGAATGTATCGAGAATGAATATATGGAATGCGGGAGGGGGTGGGGGGAGGGGGGATAATTGATAAATGCAAGCGCTACAGTAATTTCCCCTAATACCATGCGAGCGAAGCCGCGGGGAAAAGCTAGTATCGAATAAAAGTAACGCGACGTTCATAAATTAGTACAAGAGTGAGGAATGTATCGGGAGCACCTCCTATCCTTATCCTATATTCCTCTTCCCTTCCCCCTACCAAAAAAATATTTTAAGGTACAATAAAACTCCATCCCCAAGCAAAATTAGCATAAGAGACGTTTTTGCTTGACTTCAATTGACTTTATAAATATATACTTTGTGTATTCTATAAGCTATTTGTTTCTTACAAATAAATAAATATGATATCATAGTATATACTCAGATCTAGATAATATGTGAATACTAACGGCCCAATGATTGATGAGTATTAAACTGAGTGAAAAAATGACGCGGCATCGTAATGCCCAAACTGCCCTTTCAGCTAGATAAGCAATAAATCCTTCTGTTTATTAAATACACCGAATTGGAGACTTTACTCATATAAAGACATAAATCTTCACGTCTCCCACGTGACGGATTCTTATCAGTGGTGGCTGGTGGCTTGATGCTTATAAATTTACTTACCAGAGATCTAAGATCATACTCATGAATTAAATCTAATTTTAAAAAAAAATACTTGACTGGTCATGTGGTTCTCCTAGGTTCCATGACAGTTATTGAAGAATGACAGAGGTGTAACCATGTGAAAGTACTGAACCTACAAAGCAGCGGTAGGCCCATTATCCTTGAGGGATTCCAGATGATTCTGAAATTTAGTCAAGCTGACACCAAGGAAGCATTCTCTTCAACTTTGTCTGGAGTAAGTTCCTCCATGTTGGTCAGCAGAGTCAAGATCTCTCTTTTCTCTTCCATTTCATTTTTAATAATAAACATTTCATATTTCACAATAAATACATTTTTTAATAATTTCACATTTCCCCCCTCCATATCTCCTTAAACATTGATCCTGGCAAAAATATTTATCGAACCTTTTTTGTATGTAGATAATTTAGTACGCTGACATTTTTTTGCTAGAGGCAGTAGTTTTCGAGTTATTCGACCTTTAGAGACCCCCTCACCCTTAGCTCCACCCCCACCACCCCGGTACTTTTAGTATGTTTTTAAGGACACCTTCCCCTACAACTGTGCCAAAATTGGCTTCTACACGAATTATTTCCGCTATTCGGTCTTTTTTGGTCTTCGTTGCCTGGACTATTAGGGAATATACGGTATACCGGCTTACACAAAATATAACTAATTGTCCCTAAAACCGCCGAATAACAAAAGTGTAAAACATATTTCATTCAAATGCGTTTAGGAAAAAACTACTTGTCTATATACTGTGTATACCAGCATGTATGTTAAAAAAATCGGCATTGTAAATTAAGGCAGTATAATGCCCTAATATTGGGAGTTTGCTCAAGGCTCACATTTTAATAAATTCCGACGAATTCGTAAATATAATAACTTTTATCTTCAAACCGCGACCCGGGGATGTAAGATATTTGGCTACTTTAGTTTTCTGAAGGTTTTAATTTTACCGCGTGTAAATTGCACACTCTGTTTTTTTTAAAGTAAGAAGAATGTAAACGCCAGAAATATTTCGATTCTCATGCCTTCAAAATTTAAAATCGAGCGTCTTATTTGCACGAGGCAAGTAAATGAAATAGTGGTTTTTATTTACTTTGTGCATAATTTTATAAGAATGAAAAAAAGTTAGAACATACAAAACCTCAAAAATAGTATTAGCCATAAAGGGCTATTTAAAAAAAATGTTTCTTATGACTTAATAGTTAAGTCGTTAGTTAGTAAGTTAATATTTTTGTGGGCACTTTTTAGTGGAAACTCACCCACCGTCCTTGTCTCTTATCGTTTTCAATTAGGTGAGTTTGACCGACTAGACTCCGCCCATCGCCTTGTAATTGGGGTGCTCTATCTGAGAGTGTCAAATGATAAATCAGCCTCCGCAGACACTAGACACCGGTGGCTAGACACTGGACAAATAACCCGAGCAGCGCCATCGCGTCGGCATCATCTTCTATCTGTTTATGAATATCAATATTATTGTAATGTAGACCTAGAAGATCGCATTTTACTTAATGTTAAAAATCTGATAAAGAATCCCTTTCATATCAAGGGGTAATTACTACAACTTGGTTACTCTGAAATCAGCTTTGTTGGGAAATGAATTATAAGATGGTAATCAGTCTGATAAATCATGATTTGTACTGATAAGTATGGTTAAATCGTAGATTTGTGTGTTGTAAACCGTAGTACTTATATTTTTAAAATAAGAAAATGGCAAATCATTTTTAAATGCATTTATTTACAAAAATGGAACGACTCGCCTAGTTGTTACTTACAGAAAATGCAACGAAAGCAACTCAACAGTTCCATAAATTTTAGTGTTACAATATCTGATTGCCTAATTGAAACATTGAAAACACTTGTGGTAATAGAGTTCCCTAATTATAGAAGTAAACGATACCGTATTTGGAGATACCAACAAAAAACATATTCATTGATGATTCCAACGCGTTACGACTTTTCTGTTTGTGGAATTCACAGACGAGGAAAAAAACTATGATTTTAGTGTACAACTCAAAAACGCAGCTTTCAGAGTTATCTATTTGTAGTAACTTCCCCACGATACTTACTTTTATTATAATTAAAACAAATTGAACAATTCATCAAATATTTTATGTTAATCGTCTTGTTCTGTGTAGGTTCTATTCATGTTCTATTATTATATCGTTTTAGGCCAGTTGCTTCATAAAACTGAAATAATCACAACTTGAATTGAACTTTCACAGAACATTAAAATTGAGTCGTTTAATTTCTATATTCGCTATACCAACTTGCCCTGATCCAGAGAAAATCGCAAAAAACTGTCACATCTCTAGCGTAAATAAATAATTGCATTTTAATTTTTTTAATAATGACTTGGAATAAGATATATTCGAAAAGTGTTCATTTTTCAATGCATGTCTAGCAATATTTAAGAAATTTCGATTAATAAAATGGATATAGCGGATTTTGATACTCACTTCGTGGTTTACTTACGATGTAGAGGCTTTAGAGGCTTAAACCCGCCATCTTGGCAAAATAACTGCTCGTGATTGGTTGATTTCCGATAAAGCGAGTTTTGATAGTAACATCTTGAATGATAATAGCGGTTTTAACATGGTTTTTGGTCGTGACAAGGGAGGTTTTAGCTGCATCTTGTTCCTCGCAAAAATGTGAACAAGATGTCATACTCAGATCAATTTGAAAAAATCGTATAAAGCGGGTATTGAAATTATAGGACTCAATTAAACTTCAAATAGGGAATCATTGTTAAATCTTTTTGAAACAACCCACCCCTAATATTTCCACACGACTTTTAATCCGTCAGAACAAAATCAAGATAAGTGAATAGCGTTTTACCAGCAAAATATTTTTTCACAGAGAAGTGTCAAAATGTCAAGTTGATCCAGAAAAATGGTCGAAGATTAACTCGAACGAGTGTGCGGTGTATGCACGGTGACGTGGTGTGGGGTGTGGGACTAAAAGACTTATTCAAATATTCCGTGGGATCCAGTATCCAGTTCCCACTTCCAATAGCTCGCAGCTCGCAGGCGGCAATGCTGATTTAATGGCACATCAAATAGAGGTTTAGTTTTTGTTAACTTCAAGCGTTTTGTTTTTGTTCTTGTGTGATATATCACGTAGATTGTGTACGCCAGATTGAAACTATTTGGCGTTTATCTGGCGATTTTTATGAAGTAGGCTGGTCATAAATTATACGTTCTTTGTGCCATTTCGCACGGCCGCGAATATGAACTGATGGTGTCAGTTAGGTTGCGATACGTAAAAAAAATCAGAGTGTGCAATTCGCACGCAGTAGAAGTGAAACCTTCAGAAAACTAAAGTAAACGTAGCACTATTTTTTATCAATATGAAGGATGATTTTTTCCATATTTTTATCGTCGAATTCCAGTGCCTTTTCCTACATATTTGGTCTTCTTATTGGTATTTGTGTTTTCTTCTTCGGAGTCGCTTGATGTCGCTTTCTTTTGTGTTTTTTTTGCCTATTCATTTTGAAGTTGTTTGAAGATTGGGTTTTTTTTACATGAGCTCCACACAGGAGACCCTGAGGAAAATAATTTCGCTCAAGGCCTATGTCATCTTTGGGGATGCTGTGTGGGTGTTTTTTTAAGTAAAGGAAGGAGGGGAGAATTCTGGGAAGGAAAGTGGTTTAAGGATGGGTAGGAATCTAGGGTTCAGTGTGTCCTGTCATCCGCCTCCAAGACCTAGACAAACCTCACCCCATGAACCCGGTATTGATTTTACAATTTTTTTTTTTTAATTCGTAGGATTCAATCCTTGGTCGGCTAAATATCTGGAAAGATTCGTCAAGCGTTTCATACCACTACACAAAAAGGAGACTTGCGTGGGACTGTGGATTTATTGTATTAAATTAGAACCGAATACCACTGAAATAATTTAATATTTTATTGCTATTCTCTCGCAGGCTAAATTCTATAGATACATGTTCTTGTCTCTTTTTCGTACCGCTCGTCTCCGTTTCATCGAGTTTCAAATCACAACGGTGCTAAAGAAGTTTTCACTTCAAAAAATTAGAAATTGTTATTGTTTCAACTCTCGGCGTGAAATATGTCTTAGCGTGTTGTGGAAATAAGATATTATTTTTTTTGAAATCATCGTAATATAAACAAACCTACATGTGGCTTATAGCGCAGAAATTTGACTAATCTAAGCTATTGACAAACCCAGTTCAATGTTCGTATTCCTTGGAAGAAATAGTTAATTTTTTTTTGAAAAATGTTAGGATAACAAATTTTATAAAAAAATAATGTGTGAATTTGGCGGCCAGAGAAGAAGGCAATTAGGCAGTGAATTTACGTGGAATGACGCCAGCATCATAATAAATGTTTAATGTAACTGGTTTTAATGTTTTATCTGCATCGGCAGTGCTTCAGGAAATGTCCGATCGTTAAATCATCAAATTGCCTGTATATTCAAATCGTTATTTTCACGACTGAAGCTTTGATTTAAGCGATTTTTAACGCGAAGGAAAAACAGTAAATGATGCAAAAAATTAAAGATCGAGTAGGTACCGGAATATTACATTAAAGCTTCTGAGAATCTGTGATCTTTGCATTTTAATAAAGTGTTTGAATGAAAGGTCGATCTGTCAATTTGATTGCTCGTCTTGACTTGTTTATGGCAAAAAATATATAAGTAATTAATTTAAATCGCTGTTCTTAAGATCTTTCTAGAATTTCTTAGCATAAATAATTATCCCTTTCTCACATTCTTCGTCATTTTAGGTAAAATATAAATTGAATGTCTAAAAAAATTTTCTAAAAATGCCACAGTGTAATGATTATGTTATTGATACTGAGTACTCGAATTCTGTTTGATTTATTTCGTTGTCATTTCTAAATATTCGAGACTAGCGAGTTCCCGGTGTGCGTTGCTATACCACTTAATAAAGAAATTGTTCCTCCCTCTGTGTCCTTTACCATTCGTCCCCTTCCTCTCCCGCGTCCCCTTCCCCTCTCGCGTTCCCACTCCGCCTTCCCTCTTTCCACTTCCCTCGCGCTCTTCCCCCGTCCTGCGAACCCCCCTCCCGACTTCCCCTCCCCTCTACCAAGTTCCCCTCCCCCCTCTCGGATTCGCCTCCCCCCTTCCGCAAATCACTCTCCCGCAAATCCCCCTCTCGAGTTCCCCTCCCCCCTCCCGAGTTCCCCTCCCATCTCTCTGGATCCCCTCCCCCCTCCCGCATTCTAAACATTCATTCTCGGTACATTCAGTTTTCAAAGAGCTCTCGCCACCTGCAATTTTTTAGGCAAATTTTGCAAATTTTATACAAATGCCACCTTTTGCAATTTTTTATACAAATTCCAAAATGTCAGAGCTCACGGTAAAGTTTCATCGCAATCGTATGAACTGTTAGCAACATAAAATTTCATGATGTCAGAACTCACTATTGTATATGTATAGTAAGAATCGCGGGCATGCGCACATCAAATCCCCAAAGTTTCATCGCAATCGGATGAATGGTTTAGCAACGCATAGCAAACATACATATATACATAGAAAGAAGCAAACATATTTTCATTTTTATATGTACAGATTTTAAAGATGTTTAAATTTCAAAATATTTTGCAATATTGACCGAAATAAAGTGATCCTAAATGAAACAAATCTTGTATTTCGATGGTTCCCAAGAATAACGAAGAATGCTGAAAACACACCACGAGGTCAGGCTCACGATGAGTTCTTTCCAAATTTTCTTTCAATCATCCAAAGTTAGCCAGTTCATTGATTGGAGTTCTGTACTCTTGTTCTAACCCTTTGTTCTTCCCGAGTAGCCAGTTACTCCCGCCGCCTTGTCAGATGAAATTAGTGAGTAATTCGTGAAGATTCGGATCCTGGCTATGGACGTAGTTATTGAACGTGCGAGCCAGTTAGCCTTCATAGTGCGGATGATTGGGTGTGACGTGAAAGGGGTCGCTTGGCGGGGTTCCAGCAGAGCCTTAAATAACCTACTTGTGGAATGGTAACATTATAATACAATGAACGTACAAGTTTTCGACATAGACTTACGGTGAAGCGGGTTGTCCAACATTTTGTGGAAGCTGATACTCAAGATCATAATGATACTCATCTGATAAAAAATATATCTGCATTTTTTTTCACTGCAGGACTCAACTGGAATAAAACAATTACATTGATATATTTTGAGCATTCCCTGCCTTTCCAATGTTTGATATTTTGTTTATTTCGTAAAACTGAACATTTTCATAGCTTGTTTGACTTCCGATTTTATCTAGTCTAGAGTATTTATCATTACTATTATTAATTTGTAGGTTCTCATTTGAATTGATAGTATTTTTAACGAATGTAATATGGATTGTCAGTTGTTCATTTATTTATTTTCCTCCTGTTTCAGGTAAGGAGAACAACCGAGTAACACTTTTTTCCTTCATCTTTTGCTGTAAGTATAATATCTCATTCTGAATTCGTCAAGCATTAAAATACAAACCCTGCGGGTGGCTTTGGTTCGGCTTCGCCCAGTTAGTGTTGGTGACAATTTTTTAAATCCGATCCAAAATAGCCCGTTCCTCGGATCCACTGTGATCCAGTGATAGCTAGTCACTGGGACAAAGTAAGTAGGACAGACAATGAAGTCATACGTAATACATAGCCGCGTGATACTATCAGTAACAATTAAGCATTACCGTCAATTTTCGGTTGAGATACTCAAATTTAAAAAAATCGTAGTAATTATACTTGGGGGGGCACGTTCTCATGCAACCTGCTAACGAAAATAGCGCCATCTTTTGACGAACTCTTGAATTCGAACTGAATTACAACCGTAGCTTTGTCTTAAATTTCACGTACCCAGACGTTTATATGTTGCGACGGGTACGGTGCGGCGGCAGACAAGCACTCGAAGTTGGGTTCTTAAATTCAACCGCGCAGACGCAAGCCTATTAATACTGTTTGATGGTGTTAGTTTTTAAAATATTTTTTTTCATTTTAAAAGCCCGAAAATAGGGACGCATATTTTAAATAACGGTGACCGGACAACTCGGAATAAAACGTACTGGGAACTATCTCAGATAAGTCATTTAGAGTGATAAAAAAATATATATAAAAAAATTGGTTACATAGGTTAAGTTAGGTTAAGGTTATCGGCTAATTTAAAATTATTTTTTTCATAGCTTTTAATGACTTTTCAAGGAGGTGTTGAGTTGACTTTATTCTCAGTTGGCATCGAACCTGAAATAACATAATTTCAAATCAAGTATAAACATGTACTTTTATTGTGGAAACAGTTGTCGTGAGTTTTACTGTTGTTTTCTAGTTTTTTCGTACATTACAGAAATATTTTAATTTAGTTCAACTTTGGTAAATAAATGAAAAAAAGCGTTGTTACCAAATCTATTTTGTGTTTCAATTTCATTCCTATGTAAAGTATTTCCTATTTACCACCCATACCAGAAATAGTGAACCAAATAACAATATTCCGATAGTATTGGGCGGGCATCGTTTATCCGAGGTATTATTACCATAATATTCAAATGTAGTTTTTATGACTGCCCACGGGGATATTTACTGGCGGGCAATATTCAGTGTGTGTTTTTATTTATTTATTTACTTTGACGAGTCTGGCCTCCGATGCACCGAGCACGGAGCACCGGCCCAGGCTACTTGTGAATTATTCATTTCATTTTAACGAAGGGAAAGGGATATTGCGTGGAAGGGAAACGGGGGGAAAGTGGAAGGGAAAGTGAAGAGTTATCTCTGCGAATAAAAATAACTGCTCCACAAGAGTTTTGAAAATTTGACTTTACTTTTATATACACTATTACGTGCTTTAGGCGTTGAGCTCGATGAAATTTGAATAATATACCTAAATTTAATGTTTTTTTTTTTCGAATCTAGTCTTGCCGAAGTCGAATTTTCGATACCTACTTGATTTTTAAATTTATGGACCCTACCAGACAAGGGTGTTCCGTTAATGGCTTTTTGGCTAGAACAGTAATACAAAAAATTGATTTTTGTTCATGTTTTTTGCAATTCTGTAGAAATGTGCGTAGGTCACTTTAATTGGCAACAATTGTTAATCTAATTTTATTTCAAACAAAATAAATTGCGTTGCTAATTGTAGGATTTGGTGTCAAGTAAAAATAATACAATATTCAGTTAATCTCTTTGAATGGAATTCTAAGAAAACATCCTGAAGCAATTTTCTGTGCATTTTTTTTTATTTATTTTTACTAGTTTTTACCCGTGGCTTCGCTCGCATGGTATTAGGGGGGAATTACTGTAATTACGTAATTACTTTATTCCGAGATAAAACGTAGCCTATTTCATTTCCCAGTCTTCCTTCATGACGTCAGAGCTCGCTTTATATATATAAACCATCGCCGGCATGTACACATCAAATCCCCAAAGTTTCTTCGCAATCGGATGAACGGTTAGCAATGCATAATTTCAGAACTCACTATTGGATGCAGAAACCATCGCGGGCATGCGCACATCAAATCCCCAAAGTTTCATCGCAATCGGATGAACGGTTAGCAATGCATAATTTAGCCAGAATTCACTATTCTGTACAAAAACCATCGCGGGCATGCGCACGTCAAATCCCCAAAGTTTCATCGCAATTGGATGAATGGTTTAGCAACGCATAACATACATATGTATTTAGACAGAAGCAAACATATTTTTATTTACATATATGTATATATAGATTGCTTTTAAAAGAAACACAAGCATGAACATGCCACGAATAACCTGGAAACATTTTTAAATCTCTTTCTACCACCACACTAAGGGGAAAATGTGTGTCGTGATGGAGGACTTAGCCAGCCCAGGAACGATGCCAACTCAGTCACTGACCGGTCTTAAAAACTTACTGATGTATTTTTTTCGAATACCATAATACCCTTCATCTTTGACAATGCTTTCACCCCTATTTACAAGCGCATTTATAAAAAAGGGTGTGGATTTTAAAACTTATCACCTGCAAAAATAGTTTGACAATGCACACAGGTACCTAACCTTAAAATATCACTTCTTATAAAGATATCTATTCAGCTTTTCCCTTCACTATTCAAAATGAACCCTTTATCTTGATGCAGTTATAATATACCCAGAGATAACAATTAACTATGGCATATGTCATAATAACCGTAATCAATTATGTTATTATTGTGTTGGATGGAGGGTTAAAAAATGTGTGGACCGTTATTCAATCACCCCAAACCAAATTGAATTTTTCATCCACGGCGTGAAGGGTAACATAGGGGTAATTACTTAACCCTTTAATGAATATTAATCTCACTTTTTAACGCTTTTATACGGGCTGCTATCTTAAAAGAGATGTAAATTCATGTCTGCGATAACTAACTATGAAATATTGCTATCTATTTGGAAGAAACGAGGAAAGTATGTGAGCCTAATTAATTTGAAGAACTTTTATAGTTATATCTCGTTCTAATTACGTTTCGTTGACTTCGTTGAGGGATAATGTCTTTGCTTTGTACTCTATTGCAACCTACCTTTTTGGGCTCTCATACCCTTAATTTAAATATACCTATCTGAGCGTATCATTCTTGTATTGCCTGCGATATGTCTTAATCACTCTTTTCTTATTGAATTAAAATTACTTAAATCCTTACACATCAATCTGTCTTTTGACGAATCATATTTAGGAAGATCAAATCCTTGTACTACTGTACCTCCCACCATAAAATGTTGCTTTTGCGTTCCAAAATACACTCATTAAAGAATATATTATACTAGCTTTTCCCCGCGGCTTCGCTCGCATGGTATTACGGGAAATTACTGTAGCGGTTGAACTTATCAATTATCCCCCCTCCTCCCCACCCCCACCCCCTCCAGCATTCCATACATTCATTCCCTTACATTCAGTTTTCAAAAATCTCGCCTAATACCTAAATTTCATTAAGCTATAGCTCAAAGAAAAAAAATAGTTATCCAATTTTGTTCATTCGTTCGGAATTTATGCGCTTACAAACATTTCGGATGTTTATTTTTAATTAAATATTTGGAAGTTTGTTAATAAAATAAAAAATTACACTATTTATTATTCAGTCTTTATACCTAATCGTTACGAATTATATTTTTAATGTAGGAACTCTATCTGACATTTGTTCCAAAACAGAAGCTTGTCTAAAAAAAAACAAAACATATTCTAATATTTGAATTTCCTGGAGCAGTAGCTGACCAGGGGGCTCAGTACCTACCAGCTAGCAGAGCCCACAAATATATCAACATGGTTTCCATGGAAACGATTTTTTTCTGACGTTAGCAAAAACTCGCTTTTGTTAGCGACAGAAAACGTATAACAAATAAAATATATTAATATTTATAATTTCATAACGCCAGAGCTTACCATCATATACAACATATAGTCAGCGCATATAATTTAGCTTTCTATTGGTGAATGAATTTTTAAAGTCTTTTTATTGGTTAATGCCTGAAAAGGTCATAAACAAACTCGAGCAGTTTCGCATTTATAATATTAGTATGGATACTAACATTAAATACATTTCAGGATTAAATACCTGTACGAGTAATATGTGTTCACAATAATGTCCTCTGCGTGCGAACTCTATGTAAATTTCTTTATATACCATAAACAGTGTTAATTTCAAGCGATCTCCCAGGTAAGTATGGTCCTGTATATATTTTTAGGCAGCATCGCGTTCATTGGTCGAGACATTGTACATATATTTTCGTATCAGTGTCAATTTTCAATTGTCAATTTTCAGCCATAAGTTGTTTTTAATTGTTTGTGTAGTTTGTAGTTTTTCTAGATTTTAGAAATATATTGTAAGTTTGTACAGCTCCCTTGAAGTGATTTTTCACAAAAACGGCGCTGTATAAATGATCCAAATATTATTATTATTATTATTATTAACTACGCCCCACGGTTGAATTTGAAAGCCATCTCTGGCCCCCTAGCACAGTTGATCGATAAGGATTGACAGGAAAACTTTCGGTAACTTCTCATCGTTCCCTAGCATGATTGCAGGTCGCCAACAAATTAGTAACAGTTCATAATGATTAAGGCGCCGTATAACCGCTTAAAAAGAAGAAGATGGAGAGATATGTAAGTACGCACGTTATACAGAGCGCACTAATGTTAAAATCGATAATATTTATGCGAAAATTGTGAAAATGTTTAATAAAACACGACTCGTTTAAAATAGAGCAAAAATCTCGCAGGCGTTGTGTAAAACAGCATTTAAAGAAACCCTGTGAATTTTTTCATACTTGCAACTTGTAAAATAACTGAAACAAATGTGTTTATAATAATTTTCGGATCTTTCTTTACGATTTTTTTCTATCAAGGGAATTTTATATAATTTGCGTTTCGGCCCGGGGAATGCCTACATATTATCATCAAGAATAGCATATTTTTTTAAGAGCTTTAAAACTTATGTTTAAGGTACATATGTAATAAATCGGTTGAAATGAGGTAAACCGCGAATTAATATATTCGAATTCCTGTTGTTTGTACGTTAGCGATCTGCAGTTATCCTAGGGAACGATGAAATTAGAAGTTACCGAAAGTTAGCCTGTCAATTCTCATCGATCGACCATGTTAGGACCCCTGGTCTGGAGCGCCAAAATACCTGAAAGAAACCCTCGCATTGTGCAGAAATGTGCGGTCCGTTCTTAACAAACGTATTGCAATCTTTAGAACACAGGCGTCGGGTGGGATTGTTGATATTTTTCTATCGGTATTTCAATGTAAGATGCTCCGAGGAACTAGGAGCACAGTCAGGAAACGCGCGCCCAACATTTGTACACATATGATTTTTGTCACATGAGAATGGGTCGTATGAGTTTAATCGCTCGGATTCTATGTTGCTCCCTTCTATAAAATGAGTTTCTTCAAGGCCCAGGTTCACTCCTTTATTTTGGCAAAAGATCCTCCACACAACACCCCCAAATATGACGTAGGTCCCGAGGGAAATAATTTTTCACGGGACCTTTTATGTGGAGTTAATTGAAAAAAAATAAAGTGGTATTATCAATTATATTTCATTTACCTTTAAATGTTTTTTTAAAACTTCAAAAAGTGTCATAGGGTCAAAAGTTTCACTCTTAGTATCTGCATATATGTAACCCTAGGCATATCACTCAAAACTCGGAACAGAAGTTAAAATATCCACACCATTAAACTTTGCTGTTTTAATTTATTACTGACGTAAATATAAAATTTTGGTAACTTTACCAACTAATCGTGCATTTTAAACAACGACCTCGATACACCGTTGGTGAAACAACCAGGTCTTAAGGTGACTAAAAATTGATTGGCGTTGGAATGTGGGTGTAATGATTTAATGTTCAAATAATAAATCAACCAGAACAGTTTTTTTGTTGTCACAGCATTAACATATTTATTATGTTGTGTGACTACGAACGACTTCTGAGGGCGTCTAGGTAACATAAATATCAAAATGTGAGGTCATTAATTAAAATTTGCATCGAATACCACACGCCATAAAAAATCGGTAAACCTTACTCGTCTTTAAAACATGCAAACTAAATAATATTTCTTTCTCGTTTTTTCCCAAAAACCTCCTCCTTAACTCCACATCATTATATCCAAGTTACGCCATTTCTATTTTCGTTACACCTTTCGGAAGCCCCTCCCCTCAATAATTTTCTTGATCATATTATTAGTTTACTACCCTGACTGCAATAATTTCGTAATGCCCTTCGAAATCATTGAAAAAATGTCATTGAATTTTATATCAATGATTCATGTTGCTTCCAAAACTGCTTACGAGTTACAGTTTCAGATGCACTTGTAATGAACTGTAAATACTAAAACGAAATGAGATGAAATGGTGTTTTCTGCTATTGGGTGATAATATGTCTAGGAAAAACAAGGTATGCAAGGAAAGGGGATGACAATTCAATTCAATTCAATATTTAATTAAATGAAGACATTATGAGCGAAACTCAATCGAAAATCTGGAAACAGAAAAATCAGAAAAAGATATTTACACCTCTGGGACTCGAACCCAGGACCTCCCTACTTTCCGGGTTGGGCGCTCTTATCCACTGAGCTAAGGTGTCGATATCCAATTCGGTCACTTTTAACTGTACCATACTTCGACTAAGAACCACCCATATAATCTTCATTTTTCTTAACGCATACTTTTAGTGGCTGCCATCTTTATGAATGATTGCAAGATTCAACTCGAACTAAATGCAATCTAGATGGTGTCTGGATAAATTATTATCAATTTTATTTAATGTGCGACATCTATTGACTCTTCTGCAAGTCTAGGATGAATACTATTATTTTTTTTTATTTTAACTTTTTATGAGTAAAACCTCAAACTGTAATATTTAATTAAATGAAGACATTATGAGCGAAACTCAATCGAAAATCTGGAAACAGAAAAATCAGAAAAAGATATTTACACCTCTGGGACTCGAACCCAGGACCTCCCTACTTTCCGGGTTGGGCGCTCTTATCCACTGAGCTAAGGTGTCGATATCCAATTTGGTCACTTTTAACTGTACCATACTTCGACTAAGAACCACCCATATTATCTTCATTTTTCTTAACGCATATTTTTAGTGGCTGCCATCTTTATGAATGATATCTTTTTCTGATTTTTCTGTTTCCAGATTTTCGATTGAGTTTCGCTCATAATGTCTTCATTTAATTAAATATTACAGTTTGAGGTTTTACTCATAAAAAGTTAAAATAAAAAAAAATAATCAATTCAATTTATTGATTTTTAAAAACATTACAAATTTACAAATTCAAAGTGTTTTTGCTTTGAATTATTTGAACATATATTAGATTAGATAAACGGAATTAGACTAACAGCAACAAAGCTTGCCGTTTGAATTGTGCTTCATTGTTGTTGTTGAACATATCGGAATTCGAAGTGATTCTATTTAAAAACAATACCGCTCTCCCGACTGGCATAACCATTGGCAAGTTAGTTCTGCAAGCCGGGAGATAAAACAGTCTATGCTGTCGGTAACGGAGATAACCATCGGGAACATAGAAACTAATGCTCACCATGACAACCAATCACTTACCATGTATCTCTGCGAAGGAGCTCACGACACAATTATAATATGGTTATATAGTTCCACGGCATGGCACATGTGCATCAGAGATGGATAAATACTTAAAAACTAAATTATGTACACGAAAAAAAAACACCAACAAGCTGCTTTCAAAGTAGTTCCAAAACTTCTTGTGTTTTTCAAAAACAAATGCACTCGAATATGCACTTTGTTTCTTGCCATTGTTCCAAATTTCAAATACTTTTCGAGCAAGGATTAGGGAGAAGGAACTGAATAAATGACATCCCGGTAGGATCTAAGCATCTTCTCATTTCAAAACCAAACAATTCAAATGTATTTTTCAATGCCGCTTTTGCTACATTTTATGCATTACAGCTAGCTTTTTAGCCATATTCGCAGTAACTTCATTATTTTTAGATTTCGACTCAATTATTGGGTGATTTCACGGAACAGGGGTTATACGAAAACCCTAGAAATTCCACGCGACAGGCATTAGTCCCAGACAAACTCTCCCTCTATTTTGCGCCAATTTCCCGATCCGAACTCATTTTAAATTATTCCCTTCAGATTATTTCGCTCAATTTACCATTTACTTTTACGACTTTCCTATCTGCGAAAATCGCGAGGAGTGAAAGCCTCAATTTGTCAATCAATTCCGATTTACGCTTCCGTTTTCAACGTGAAATACTCTCAAATTTCCCGTGAAACCTACGTGAGACGTGATATCAAGTTATTCTGGTTTCTTTAAGCTTTTAACCCACCGAAAGTTACACAAATATCCGATGCGGGTAATAAAGACTCCACACCTGAACTCTTTACAAAAGGCTTTTTGAAACGAGGCTTTAAACCCTGCTATAAATTATAAAAAGGAACGAATTACGATTTCAAATTTTCAGTGCTTTTTCAAAG
Organism: Glyphotaelius pellucidus; assembly: GCA_936435175.1. NCBI lineage: Eukaryota > Metazoa > Arthropoda > Insecta > Trichoptera > Limnephilidae > Glyphotaelius > Glyphotaelius pellucidus. Next base: position 32,151,575 of record OW386544.1, read on the forward strand.
ATCGATCCCTCGCTCGCTCGATCCTTCGCTTTTTGCTGCCTTAGAAAATCTGTCTTGAAATCTAAATCTGTTTTCGAAAAGCTAAAAATTCACTAAAATCGGTGTGGTGTAGTACCATGAAATTCGCACTTCTTTATCCGTCTTCTAACTTTTGATTTTCAGCTCGTAATGATATTTCTATCATAATTAGGGAGTTAGCTGTCAAAAATGAATCCATGCCAGTTGATCCTTCGACAGTTGCCCCCCCGGCATACTTAAAAACAATATGCAGTCAGTTTAGGGAAATACGGGATACATACTTACTTACACAAAATATAATCAAGTGTCCTCGAAGGGATGTACAGAGAGGATGTACGGATGTGTGGAGAGGATGACACTAAAAAGAGACAAACACATGCATCTATAGGATTTAGCCTGCGAGAAAATGAGATAGTATAATCGGTCTCTTCTTTACGCGGTTCTTCGTAGCCTATCGGTCTCCTATTTGTGCGGTGCTTCATAGCCTCCCCACTCTTGTCTACTTTAGTTTTCCGATGGTTTTGAATTGCACACTCTGTTTTTTTCAATGTAAACTTACAGCCGCTGTTTCCAACCTTTCAATCGATCAATCTGAGCCTCCGATCAGCTAAGTGGAAAGTGCGTATTTGTGCATTTGAGGAGTGTTGAACCAAAATTTTGGCTCATCAGTTTTGATCAGTTGTATTGGGAACAACGGCTGTTAATGTTTTTATTTCGCACGTCACTTATTTTGCCAAAAGACTTTTTCATTAGCATTTTTTCTTACGCGTGCAGAAAGATAATCGCAAAGTCGTTGCTTGTCATAAATTTAACATTAAAACGATTAATCTTAACGACACTCTGACAGCTTTCCTCTTCCACTCGCAATAATTGATATTCTTTATGTGTCGAGCTTCGATTATAAGAATTATACATTCAGAAGGTTACTCGAGGTATTTTTAAATTGAATGGTAATAATTCACACCCGATTTGAATAAAAAAAACTCAAAGCCATTATATTTAATCGTTTTAAATAATCGGGAGTTCATTGAATAATCAGTAATAGTTAAATCATTAATGCTTGTTTTTGTTTATTTGTTTTACAATAGCATTCTTTAACTAACTCAGTATCACGCCATTTGATCACAGGAGTACCAAAGCGTATATTTAATGAAACTACACAAATTTCCACTCAAGTACACAAGTTGCATCATCCACATTCATTCAGCTTCTCATTCATTCTCTACATTAAGTCGGTTTTCTTGATCTGATCTTTCGTACATGCTTATGTACACACACGCCTCATGGATCTTACTTCTGCTGCATTTACTTTACCTTCGCCCTAATCTCGGCTAATTTCATGCCTCACTGTTTTAAAAGGTTCTACTATATTTGTGTGAAAAATCACGTCATGGGCACTCTACAAATTTATGATATATTTCTAAAATTCTCAATCTTTTTTTTTACATTAGCTTCACACAGGAGGCCCTCAGGAAAATAATTCCCCTCAGAGCCTATGTCATCTATTGGGATGCTGTGTGGAGGATATTTTTAGGAAATGAAGGAGAGGAAGTTCTCGGAAGGAAAAGGGTATAAGGAGTGGGTAAGAATCTGGGGGTCAGTGTGTCCAGGGGTGACGGACGTATGAATCTCTTCCACTGCGGTGCAAGGCGATATTCCTATAGAGTACTTGAGAAGTCAAAGGGACTCCCTCAACCATTCTCTCCCGATCCATCGCATCCACGTATCATTCAATGTTCAATTCCAATACAAAGATACTTTTTCATTGCAGAATATTTTTTCCTTACAAACATTTCAACTTTTTTTTTAGCTGAAAACTACCTCACAACGTTGTAATTTTAAAATATTTTTTTAAATTTCTCATTTAGAATCACCTCTCGAAGTTAGTACACTGACCCGTACCTTACTCTTTTTAATACATTCAATCATTTGCTTCGATATCACGTACCAAAGATTTTATTCAGTAATAACTTTGAACCAAATGGTACGTACCTACAATATGTATATTTTATCATAATAAACAAGTTGCTATTCACAAAAATACAACGAAAAGACGACCCCCGTAGCGTAATGGTAAAATGCGTACATTTATCAAAATTTCTTTAATTTAGCAACTACTAGGCAATCTTTAATATGAATACTATCTCTTTTAGAATGAGTAGGTACACCAAAAAGAATTTTTTCTTATTATATTATTGGAATACAAGGAAATCTACGGCTTTCTTTAATAATAAATTAAAATTTAATATCTGGCCTGCATACTGCATCCCTGCGTAAGGGGAGCTATAGGGGGAGTTGGGGCAAATTAGATCACGGGCCGAAGTTTATGCGTGACGGACTTGTCACATTCAATAGGGATTACAATTTATATAGGGATCAATTTAATAGGCGACTTGCCCGGATAAAGCCACGACCAAGGACGACTATTGTTGGAATAACAAACACCGGGGATCGGGTGTAAATCTACCTTCATTTCCCCTCTCCTTAGAATAATACGGGATGTAGGGCGGTGGTACTAAAACTTTTTAGACAAAATATATTATTTTGATAACATAATTTTTATAAAGTTATCTGGTAGTTTAGAGCTATATAGCTTAGCTACTCACGTTACAATACACGTCAATATTGACAATTAATCTGTAATCTGTAAGTTAACAACTAATTTTACTTCCATTCTTCACTCTTGTCCATTTAATTCCATTTTTCCTCCACTAACATATCCTCCATTAATTTTGCTACCATTCTTCATGATTAAATTGTACAATTACTTTCATTTTTCCTCCACTAATTTTGCTACCATTCTTCTTTTTGTACACTTAATTCTATTTTTCCTCCACTAATTTTTTTCCATTCTTTATCCTTGTACATTTGATTCCATTTTTTCTCCTCTAATTTTGCTACCATTCTTCTTTCTTGTACATTTAATTCCATTTTTCCTCCATTTGCTACCATTCTTCTTTCTTGTACATTTAATTCCATTTTTCCTCCACTAATTTTGCTACCATTCTTCTTTCTTGTACATTTAATTCCATTTTTCCTCCATTTGCTACCATTCTTCTTTCTTGTACATTTAATTCCATTTTTCCTCCACTAATTTTGCTACTATTCTTCATTATTATACATTTAATTCCATTTTTCCTCCACTAATTTTGCTACCATTCTTCTTTCTTGTTCATTTAATTCCATTTTTCCTCCACTAATTTTGCTACTATTCTTCATTATTATACATTTAATTCCATTTTTCCTCCACTAATTTTGCTACTATTCTTCATTATTATACATTTAATTCCATTTTTCCTCCACTCATTTTACCACCATTCTTCATTCTTGTACATTTAATTCCATCTTTCCTCCACTAATTTTGCTACCATTCTTCATTTTTGAACATTTAAATCTATTTTACCTCTACTATTTTGCTACCATTCTTCATTCTTGTACATTAATTCCGTTTTACCTACATTAATTTTGCTACCATTCTTCATTCTTGTACAATAATTCCATTTTTCCTCCACTAATTTTGCCACCATTCTTCATTCTTATACATTTAATTACATTTTTCCTCCACTAATTTTGCCACCATTCATTCGTATAATTTTTTTCCATTTTTCCTCCACTAATTTTGCTACCATTCTTCACTCTTGTACTTTTTATTTAAATGAATCGAAGTTTTTTTCTATTTGAAAAATCTGCGTTCTCTAACATTTGAACATTTTTTTACTAGATTCTTTGGATATGCATTTGATTCACTGTTAAGTGCCTCTAAGATTTTCCAGAGTAGTCACTCTACTATCCCCCCGGTGAAATAAATACCTTCATTCAAAATCGTAAACTTTCTTCAAATTCCTTTAAGTAACCATTCCTTCCCTTTCGTCACTGCCTGCATTTAGTTCCACAGGCTCCGAGAGGTTAGGAATTTAGCTATACAAAACAACAGTTAAAGAATATCTTTTTAAGCTCGCGTCCCAAAGGTAGCGTACATCTTAGCGAGGAACACGGCATGAATACTATGAAAGACATGTGTTGTTCATAGAATAGCGTTAAATTGAGGGGTAGCTTTCGTAGGTAAGTTTGTTCGGTGTTACCATTTTTCAAACGGTAATGTTTTGTATCTCTTTGTACTGTTATTATTGTTGGAACGCGGCGAGGGTTTGCATTGCACGGCAATAAATCATTTATCCCGCACCTTTGTGTTACAAGGTATATTTCTCTAACAGAGAAACGTGTGTTTCATACCCAAGCGATATTGTGATGCTTCTTTGCCCGTGTCTACATTACTTACAATGATTTAACCATTGGGATTGGACAGGTATAGACTCAGGATGCTTGTAGAATGGCTACAGTACAGAATTGAATCGGTAATTCCAGAGGGATGATGTTCTGTCGATGGCACAAAATAAAAAAGGAGAAAACAAATTCAGAGGATGTCCGAGAAGAGACTCCATCATAGGGATGTTCTTTTTTTATTATTTTTGATGTGATTTTTATTATTTTTGAAATCCGCTAGTTTAATTTACCCGATCAAACTAAAGCTTATTTTCATTCCAGTTTTTGAAGTGAAAACTTCTTTAGGACTTGTTATTTGAAACTCAATGAAACGGAAACGACTGACACTAAAAAGAGACAAACACATACATCAATAGGATTTGGCCTGTGAGAGAATGAGATAGACTCTTGTGCTCTTTGTGCGGTGCTTCGTAGCATATCGGCCTACTGCGAATAAAATGTAAAATAATTTTTAAACTTGGTAAAAATATTACAATAAATTAACCCTACAATTATCCTTTTCCTGATACTCTGCATTCGTCTCGTTCTCTCGAAGTTTGGTTTTCTGAAGGTTTCACTTCTACCTTGTATGAACTGCACACATGATTTTTTTTCATTTAGCCTAAATAAGAGGTTTTTCGGAATAGTACGAAGATTACGAACTTCACTCAGATAGTTTAGACATGTAGAGCGAATGAACGAAGAATGTTTAAGGAGAAATTATGACGCAAAAATCAATGGTAGGAGAAGTCGGGAACGTCCGAAGAAGACATGGGACGATCAAGTGCATCAGATACTTAAGTTGGACCATGCCAAGAATCAGAAAAATAGAAGCTTTTTTTTACATTACCTCCACATAGGAGACCCCGAGGAAAATAATTACCCTCAGGGCCTACGTCATCTTTGGTGATGCTGTGTGGAGATCTATTGGAGTAAAGGAAGGATTGAACCTGAGTCTAGAAGGGGGCCCATGTTGTAGGAGGGAGGAAACACAGGATGTATATACGTGAATGAGGTAAGGAGTTTATGCCAAGACCGAGTTGTTTGTCGGTACGTCCTTTCTGCCTACGGTTACTTTCTGACGATGTTAGTTAATTACGGTCATCAATTAATTTCCATGGAGGCATCACCTTAAAATCACCCTGACCAAAATTAATGATCTTGCGAAATTACCAAAAACATATTATTTCATTTAACATCCCACAAACTAACTTAACTAACTCCAACTTGTAATAATTGTACAATTTTACCTAACTTTTTCTTCTTCTTCAATGGCGCTACAGCCCATTTCGAGCCTTGGCCTCCTTCAGGATAAACCTCCACCGCCCTCAGTCCTCGGCCGTCGTCTTCTAATCTGCAACATGGAGTAGTCCCCTTGCATCCTTCCTGACATCATCCTCCCAGCTCAGCCTATATCTGTCCGCCTTTCGTTTACCTCCCGGGTGTCCTGTTAGAACCTTCTTCGGTACCGTGTGCTTGACATTCGGTGCACATGTCCGGCCCATCTTAGTCTTTGGGGCCTTAAATGAGTAGAGAGTCTGGGAGCTTGGTAACCTAACTTATAATTATAATCATTACCTAATCCAGTTTAAAGTATGAGTCCTCGAACCTCCTTATTATTACTAGTTTGATCCTTTGTGTAGTAATAATATAATAAATAAAAATAATTTAATAACTGTTTCCACGACATGCAACTTTTAAAACTTTTCTACTAATCTTCCGAACAAATGTCCAGTTCCTTTCGATAGCTGTGTCCCTTGGCACACTGTCCAGACGTTCGTAAATATTTTAAACGAGTATTGCCGGCCTGTATTTCAAGACTTGCGCTTCACTTAAACGTGACAGCCTTGAGAAGTTGACCTCGACGTTTTTTGTCATCACAATCGTGGTGTGAAAAGGCCTTTGTTAACGTACGCTTTATAAGGTATACCTACACAATAATGTACCTTAGTATATAAACTGCTTTGAATGTCCTTTTTTACGTTTTAAACATACATGTAGGCCACTATGGCACAGCCGTGAGATCTGGTTATGTTTAGCAACAAGGTATGAATGAGTAGGTACCTACTTCCAAACCTTCCTCAACTACATCTCCTTCCCTTCCCACTTCCTTCAGCCTCACCAGATTCCTCAATACTCAATAGTTTGTACCTAAATAATGTTAGGAGATGTATATATTATATGACTTACATTCACAGTGATACCTTTTATTTAGAGTAAAAAATGTAAATGAAATTTTGGTTTCCGGTGTCATTTTTTTTTAATTTTTCCCATGTGTCCCACTCGGACCCTAACAGATGTGTGCCTGATGATGGATACTCCTACGCTGTCCGAAACGTTGTCTAAAAAAGGAGGTAGCGCTACACGGCATAACAGCCCAAAAAAAAAATATATATATTTTTTTTTTTATTGTTACCAAGTTTAATTTGTAGAACTCCATTTTAATTTTTTTTATATTTCTTTTATATATTTAATAATATTATTATTCAATTTATAAAAACAGTTTCGCCTTCTGAAGGCATTATCAATAATGCCTTCAGAATGCGAAACAGCTGTCACGTGTAATAATAATTACCTAACAGAACTTGTTTATAAATAAACTGTTTTTATAAATTGAATAATAATATTATTAAATATATAAAAGAAATTAAAAAAAAAACCCAAAAAAATACTTTCGGTCGTGAAAATCTAAAATCATATCTTAGGAATCACTGGTTAAAGTAAGTCAGGTTCGTGTCCGGTTCCGGGAAGTTGTAATGTAAAAAATAACCCTATAAAACACAATCAACATCTTCTTCCCCTTATCCTATTCGGGTCGGGGACCCACTGCATCAACAAGGCTCCTCCATACGTCCATGTCTTGTGCTGATTGTTCGGCCTCCGTTCATGGCAGTCCCATCCTCTCCTCACACGGTTTCTGGAGTTGCCTCGCCCAACTGTGTCTGGGGCGGCCCACTGGACGTCTCCCCTCTGGAATCGTTTTAGTATTTTCCTCGGAATTCGGTCATCAGACATTTTTAATACATGCCCAAGCCATATCAGTTGCGATTTTTCTATGAAGAGTAGCAGTGGTTCAATGTTTAGATCGTCTCGGATCGTCGAGTTTCTTATATGATTCCATTTCGTAACCCCTGCCACTCCTCTCAAGTACCTCATTTCGGCAGGTTGTTCATTCGTTCAGCATCCATATCTGGTGGCCGTAAGTGATCGTCGGGTGGTATACCATTTTGAACACTACCATATTTGTCTTGATACTGAGCTCGGCTTTCCTTATAACATTAAACGAAATATTATTGCATGTTTTGCGGCCTGCATTTCACGACGTCCCTACTCTTTTCATAACTAAAAATACCCTTGTGTAAAAAATTGTAAACATTATTTATTTATTTATTAATAAACGCCCTTTTTCGGGGTTTTTACATATATAGCATAGTTAGAAAAATACATATTGAACATAACTGAACTCCCTCAATAACAATATTTTAAATTTGTTTAAAGATAAATTGAACATGTCCACTGACTTGGTATGATAGTTTCCCTCCATTAGTATTCTGGGCAAAGAGGAATACATATAGTAGTTAGTCCCAGAATTTCTGCACTGAAATAAATCCTGACTTCTAGTATTACGAAGTGGAGTTCGGAAACTTATCAATTCAAGCAATACCGGACTATCAACTAAATCATTTAGAATTTTATAAAGAAATACCAAGTCAGTGAAAATTCTTCTGTCTGACAGTTTGAGCATATAATGTGGATTCCAGACGGGAGAATTATACTAAGTTGACTTCTAACATACGCAAAGTATAACAATTTAATACTGTTAAAATTTTATATTTTTACTTACATTATATTGTTAAAATTTCTAGTTAGCCTAGTTATAAATCCCAACATTTTTATCTACCCAATTTAAAACCCCATGGGCGTATAAAAGCGTAAATAAATAAATACATAAATATCATTGAAGAAGAAGATAACACTTTTAAATCTAAATGAAAATATGAAAGAAAACAAGACACAGAAAAACAGAAAAAGACAATGGTCGCAACTGGGACTAGTTGAAGATAATATTACTGATTCTAAATATTTGAAATATGAGATTGACAAATATGACGGTTTGACAGAAGGTGGCAATAGCGAAATTGGAAAACGCGCCGTCCCGGTTAGACGAGAGGTCTGGGTTCGTGTCCCAGTTGCGACCATTGTCTTTTTCTGTTTTTCTGTGTCTTGTTTTCTTTCATATTTTCATTTAGATTTAAAAGTGTTATCTTCTTCTTCAATGATATATTACGTTGATGGGAATAACCTTCAAAAGTTATAAAAAGAGAGTTTTTCTCGTAAAAAATTAAATACATAAATGTTCAATCCCTGCCGATATTCATGATCAGCTATAAAAAGCTATGATTTCCCCATAAACGCATCTGACCATAGCATCTGCCCATTAGTTCCCCATACCAATGTACTGCCGGTGCCATTTCGCCCGTTCCCAGTGAACGAATGCAGTATTGGTTCACTTTCGCCCTATTTTCCCCCAATCTGGGTAATTTATGTGCTTTAAATACTGGTGGCAGTAAACACGCGGTACTTTATGCTGCGTCACAACAAAGCTGAAAAGGAACGCGGGGTGCTTCAGCGGAACTGTGGGGGATGTGGGGAATGAGAAATGCAGGGTATGTTTGGATTCGCGGAACAGGGGAGATTTGTGACGTCATAGGGATTTCAAATACCGAACAGATGATTATGAATATGTTGCAAACATACACAGATTGATAGTTGCTAGTTTACCGGGTTTTGAACCTGCAAGACTTGGATTCAAAACGACAATCTGTCGTGGATGCTGTCGTGTTGAAGTGGTTTCTTTAGTGCATAATAACATGTTTGTTCACTTTTGATTCCGAGGATTCAAGTTTTTTGTAGCGCCGAGTAACTACAGGCATGTCGTTCGTTGCGTTGTGTCCATTTTAAGGTTTGTTGAAGCCCGTACAATGGCTACCCAGATGTAGTAAAAGGTATAAACTTTGTTGCATTCCACTTTATTATAAACTAGCTGGGACCCGGCATACGTTGCTATGCCATTTAATAAAAAAAAAAGTTTCTTTCTGCCTTCCCCATTCGTTCCGTTCTTCCGCCTCCCCTTCCTCTCCCGCGTCCCCTTCCCCTCTCGCGTTCCCACTCCAAACCATATAACATTTCCGCAAATATATTAACATCGTTTCAAAGGCAACGATTTTTTTTGCTTTTCTTCTGACGTTAGCACTCGCTTTTGTTAGCAACTCGCTTTTGTTGGCGACGGAAAATGTATTATTAATATAATATATTAATATTTATAATTTCATAACGCCAGAGCTTACCATTTTATACAGCCTATATTACTCGCATATAATGTATCTTTCCATTGGTGAAAGAATTTTTAAAATCCGTTAATTGGTTTGTGCGAGAAAGCGAACAAACAAACACACGCTGTTTCGCATTTATAATATTAGTATAGATCTTTAACCAACCTGTTTCGGTTCGAACTGAACCTTCACAAGGGATGTACAAAACATATTGCACACCCCTGATGAAGGTTCAGATTAAACCAAAACCGGTTGGGTAAAGGTTTATAATAAAACGGAATTCAAACAAAGTTTTTTTTTTTTTATAAGAAAAACTCTCTTTTTATAACTTTTGAAGGTTATTCCCATCAATGTAATATATCATTGACGAAGAAGATAAAAATAATAATCTAAACGAAAATATGAAAGGTAACAAGAAACAGAAAAACAGAAAAAGATAATGGTCGCAAGTCACACGAATATTGTTTTTCATTTATTTATTTATTTATTTATTTATGAAAAGTATACAATACAGAATATAGTAAATTATATAAAGCATTGTACTCCCAGGAGTTAATAAACTCATTGCGGGAATGATACGCATTACATGAAACATATAGCTGTATGTATTAAATGGACATATGATGGGGACATACACAACATTATTATTTCAGATAGTCATTAATAAGATGAAGTTTGAGCATGTTAGTTTGGGTCTTTTTACATTGACTTGCACGTTTGATCTCGTTGGGTAGTTGATTATATTTTGTGTGAGCTATGTATTCTAGGGATCTTAGTCCATATTTTGTTGATTTGATTTTTGATATAAGAAGTTTGTTGTGATTTCTTGTGTTGTGTTGGTGTACGTCGCAATTGTAATAGAGTGTAGTGTTGGAATGTGCCGAGTGTTGAATTACTTGTAATATAGTTTTAGTTATTTCAAAAGTGGGAATGGTATTAAAAGGAAGTATTTGGGTGTTTCTGTAGATATCTTTGACATGTGTGTCCCAAGGTAGACTGAAAATATTTCGCAGGGCTCTATTTTGAACGACTTGGACTTCTGAAATCATTTTTTTTGTAGCAAATCCCCAAATTCCGGCGAGATATATTAGATGTGAGTGAATCATAGCATGGTAAATCGATTTTAATAGAGAGGGAGGAAGTAACCCGCGAAGTCTATATAAAACACCAGTTATAGGAGTAATTTTGGATAGAACATGTTTAAATTGGTGATCCCATGTGAGTTGTGAATCAATGAAAAGGCCAAGATATTTTGTAACATCAGCCCTTTCAAGGCGGTTATTATCAAGACTTATATTAAGACTTACATTTTTTTTATTTGCAAACAGTATGTAATGTGTTTTTTTTATGTTTAGGCTAAGTTTGTTTAGTCGCAGCCAGTTTGCCAGGCAAGCTATATCCCTTTCCATTTCCTTTTCAAGTTCGTTTAAATCATTATTGTGATAAAGAATCACTGTATCATCTGCATAGAGTTGTATTGTACCCTTAAGTCCCCATTTAGCAATATCATTTATATATATTAAAAATAGTAATGGTCCAAGTACGGAGCCCTGAGGCACGCCACATTTTATCGTTCCCATGCTGCTTGTCCCTTTTCCAACAAAGGTCTGACAGTGTCGGTTAGAGAGGTAGCTACACAGTAACTTCAGGGGAGTGCCTACTATGCCTTGGTGTTCTAGCTTCTTTAGTAGTATCCCATGGTCAACCGTATCGAAAGCCTTTTTTAAATCTATAAATAAGCCTGCAGTGTGCTTACCCTGGTCTATATGCTTTTGGAGGGCGTATACAAAATCGAAGGCAGCACATTTTGTGTTAGATTGGTTTCTGAATCCATACTGTTGGGATGCGAATAAATTGTTTGATAAGAGATATTTAGTGAGCCTAAGCTTAATAACCTTTTCAAAAACTTTAGAGAAGACAGAGAGGATGGATATAGGACAACTATAGGATATAGGATATTTGACAACTTTATTTTATTTTATTCAACTTTTGACTTTAATAAAGTCAAATGTTCCATATAAATAAAATCGGATATATTTATCCGTGACGCTATCTAGGTTACAAACCAATTTTTAGAATTTTTTTTTTTACATTAGCTCCACACAGGAGGCCCTGAGGAAAAAATAATTTCCCTCAGGGCCTATGTCATCTTTGAGGATGCTGTGTGGAGGGTGTTTTTGAGGAGAGGAAAGAGTGAACATGGGTCTTGAAGAAACCCATGTTGTAGGAGGGAGGAAACACAGAGGCCGGCAAATCGTTCCACAGCCGAGCTGTTGAACTCAAGAACGAGTCGTAGAAACGACCCGTTCTCATGTGACTAATGTCAACCGTGTACAAATGTTGAGCGCGCGTTTGGCGTGTTTCCCGACTACGCACCGGTGCCGAGGGGATCAATGACGCTAGTTCCTCGGAGCATCTTCCATTGTAGTACCGGTAGAACAAGGACAGCATTCCCACCTGGCGCCTGTGCTCTAAAGATTGCAATCCGTTTGTTAGATTAGGAGAGTCTATCAAACGGACCGCCCGTTTCTGCACAGAGTCAAGGGTTTTTCAGGTATTTTGGGGCTCCAGACCAGAGGTGGCTGCCAAATTCAACCGTGGGACGCACTTGCGATTTGTACAGGATTTGTACAGTTGTGTACTATTAAAGTATCTGCATGCCCTGTACAGTATGCCCAATAAATAAGAATGTTTCCAATAAAAAGGTTAGTTGCCTATAATATTGAAAAAAAAATAGTTGATGTTAATATTGTTAATTCTAAAATTTGAAATATGAGATTGACTAATACGACGGTTTGACAGTAGGTGACAATGGCGAAATTTGTAAACGCACGTCCCGGATAAAAGAGAGGTTCTGTGTTCGAGTCTCAGTTGCCACAATTATCTTTTTCTGTTTTTCTGTGCCTTGTTCCCTTTCATATCTTCGTTTAGATTATTATTGTTATCTTCTTCTTCAAATATATACAGTTATTTCATTTTAATTATTATAATTATGTAAACGCACAAAGTGTTTGCTACATGTGAAAATGTAGTAATAGCATTGGAATAGTACAACTTCGTGCCGATTCTTTGGACAAGCTTTTTTCAACTGGCTTTCAACTTCGGTGGATTCATTCCCAGGTAAACTTAAATGAAACTAAAACAATTTTCAGAAACATCAATATCTTTGGGTTAATAGAGTATATTAGAATCTTCACCGTTTTCCCCCTTGATCATCTGAAGACCTTCCACGAAATCATTCCTCAAGAAGGGAACAATTGTTGCAAATTAAATTCTGCGAAACGTTGATGTTTCAATTACCTTCAAAACTACATTCAATTATCTTTAAAAATCCAAATCATTTATTGTAATCATGCTTTTGATCGGTATCGCCATTACGGTATGAAAACAAAAAGCAAATCCGAACATCGATTGTTATTGGAGTGTGTGAAGATGATGTAAATTGGCTCACGTTCTTCTTACAATATAATAATAATACATTATTATATTGTAATCGTACGCCGAAAGTATTTAGATTAGAACTCAGTTTGTGGGGAACATTTACCAACGTACCAAAGGTATGATTCCACATACATAATAACAGACGATACGAGATGTAAAAAAAATGATAATATGGCACGTGTTCGTCGAGTCGAAAAGGTTTTTTAATGTCTTTTCGATCCACACAACCGATTACGCTTTTTATGAAAAGGAATCGAGAAAAAATTTATTCAATGTCTCTATTCGTTTGTTCGAAAACATTATAAAATTCGAACGTTATTAAATTTTGATAAAACAGGCAGAATATTTTGTATGTTTTCTAAAGAATACTTCCGATTCGAACCAAATTTTTATGTTGAACAAATCATTATTAATCTTAATATATAAAATTGATTCTTTGTCTCTCCCTGTTGCGCTTCCTAAACCATTCATCCGATTGCGATGAAACTTTGGTGATTTGTTGTGCGAACCCCCGCCATGGTTTCTGCAAATAGTGGTAAGCTCTGGCATTATAAAATTATTTCCTTCGATTGCGATGAATCTTTGGTGAGTTGTTGTACGCACGCCCACGATGGTTTCTATATATACTAGTGAGCTTGGCATTGTGAAATTTAAATAAAAAATTGCATAGATGGCATGCAATAAGTTCAAGCGCCTTTGAGGTGATTTTCTCACGAAAGTGGCGCTATAGAAATCATCCAAAAACTTATTATTAAATTATGCAAGCTATTTGAAAACTGAATGTATCGGACTGAATGTATGAAACGTGGGAGGGGGGTGGGATGCGGGGGGGGGGTTCGCGGGATGGAGCAAGCGGAAGAGGGCTGAGGGAAGACGGGAAAGGTGGATGGGGATCGCGTGAGGGGCAGGGAACGCGGAAGGGGAAGGGGAAGGGGAGATGGAACGGGACGAATGGGAAAGGACACGCAGAGAGAAACAACTTCTTAAACAATGGCATTGCAACGCATGCCGGGAACTCGCCAGTATCTTAATAAAAATATGTTTGTATTCTTTGTTTATGAATAAAATGGATATGAATCGGTTTTTTAAACTAAATGCACACATTTTATCGATGCTTAGGTTAATCGGTTAAAACGACACAAAAAGCTTTAAGTTTTGTGGTATAATGCAAGCTTTAAAATACTGGTAGTATCCCCAATATTGTAACCAATCTACCGCCCGTTTATTGGGAGATATACTTTCGGACGAGTTTCTTTTTGTGTGGCTCATTTAACTAAATGGATAAAATCAATTCCATCCAAGATACGTTAAACAATTGTGTTCTTATCTCCCATCTCGGACTTCTATAATAGATATAGATGAAGAATGTTTCTGAAGGAGCGCTTATAGTCAGGGGTAATAAATGTTCATTTCAAAAAAAAATAATTTATTTTTAATTTTATATGAATACCGCACAAGAGTCCCAACTGCTCCCGTCTGGGGCCAATGAGACTATGGCTTCCTCAATTGGGGTATATTGTGAGGCTGAAGATAGAGGGGAGCGGAGAGAGATGGAGAGAGGAAGGTGGGGAAGTGCCTGGCTATTCGGATCTGGTCACCAAACACGGCTAAAGCCATTTCAAGCAACGTTTCAATTCTGAATGGTTGTCTTGCACCAGGGCGATACTGATAGTATCTTTCACCCTGGAACGTGATGCAAATATACCGCATATTATTTTAAATGATTTAATAGTGGAATGTCACAGATTAATCAAATAAAATTTATTTGCCTCGCCGGGATTCGATCCCGCGACCTTCGGATTGCGAGTCAAGTCTTACCGCTAGACCACGCCGGCCGTCAAATTTAATATACTTCAAAATATCGATTGTGCCAACTTACGAGAGGCTCTATCAAGTTTTATTATAAGGGTGTTCTGTATTACTGCAGCAGTGTTGCATTTTCTGCAAATAAAATCCATAGCTATGGTAAAGGGACTTAATTTTACGCGTAAACAGCTGATCAAAAATTCTGCTTGAAAAAAATATTTTTAAAATGTATTTTTAACATCGTTATAAAATAGTCTACGAAGTTCGGATTTTGCGACATCTATGGTCATAATAGATAAAGCATTTCAATGGCTTCGTTTTAAGTTCAAAATAACAAACATGGGAGCTACAAATATTAAAAAAAAAAAAATTGGCGAATCAAGGAGATAATTGCCACTTTTATCTGAAAAGCAATCGGAGACATTTAAAGTGGCGCCAATATATGGCAAAAACCGCTCCCGTGGTTATTCAAAGATATATTTCTTTTGTTTAAATGTTTCTTAGATGCTAAGATGAATTAATAGAGTGAATATACGTTTCTGGGATAGTGCGCGTAGTTTTACAGCACTAGCTCCAGTGGACATACTTTAGCTGACCGTTTAGATAGCTATTTAATTTTTTTTATATTTAATTAAAATTAAATTTGATAGTTTTTTTATCAAGTTATGCAAGTATTTTATTATGTATTTAAGTTACAGCTGTTTCGGTTTACTTTCTATTACTTTCAATTTCTTCAAAATTCGCAGAACATCTCGTAATGAATAATCACGTTTCACTTAAAAACAATAAGCCTAAAAGGTTAAATATATGGTGAAAAATTGGTTGTCTGAAAAAGCTTATTTATATTGATATTTATGAAAAAATGTTGAATCTGTAGATATAAGATGTTATTTATAACTTTTAAAATATATCTGTAATTGAATTATAAGCACCTGCTGACAAGCCAATGCAATTGGCTTAGCAGGACTTGTTTGTTGGTATATAAAATAATAAAAAAAGACCATTTTCAAACTGTTTAAAAACCGAAATAGCTGTAACTAAAATACATAATAAAATAATTGCAGAACTTGATAATAAAACTATCAAATTTAATTTTAATTTAATGTAAAAAATTAAAAGGAGTTCTACGAATTAAACTCAAAAATAATTAATAGCTATTTCATTGATACACACAAATGCTTTGAATGGTCACGATGGTTCGATTAGTATGAATATGAAGTGTCATGTATTTTTATAATTTCATTGGAGTCGTAATTTTTCAAGTTTACCAACATTCGAAAAGTAAATTTCTTTTTCGAGAGCCATATTTTTTTTATAAATACTTTCTGCGTCACAAATCCTACAATTTTAATATCCCATGATTTTCACGGGCCTGCGCTAGTATTCTATAAAAACGTTAATGTAACCAAGGGATACGTTGCATCTGAACGAGCATCATTGCATTACAATAATAGAAATGAATACTGTCGAGGTACATTCCTGCCCCAAAGTTGGTGCCCTCTTCTAGACCACCTCCCCGCGGCAAGGCGGCAGGAATCTCAATAATGACTAGACTCGATTATTTGATGTGATCCCCAACCCTTTAGCATTATACCCCTCCCCTCCCGCGCCTCAACCCTTATCCTGATTCATTGCAGGCTTCATACCCCAAACCATCGTCCTGCCCCACACTCCCTCACACCTACGTGTTGCCCCTTTAACTTTTTTTACAAGGATTAATTGGTTTTTTTTTTACATTCCAAGAATTTTTTATTAACCCATTAAATAATTGTTTTCGTTTATTCTTTTTTGTGTTAAATAATGAATTGTTTTTGCTGCTAGGCTCTGCGGGTGGCTTTTGGTTTGGCTTCACCCAGTTAGAGTTTTGGTGACCATTTTATAAATCCGATAGGAACTGGTTCCAAAAATAGTCCGTTCCCCGAGGAACGGATCCGAATCCACTGTGATCCAGTGATAGCTTGTCACCGGGACAGGCAATGACTTCATATCTAATATATAACTGCAGTGATACAATTAAGTATTACCATCAATCTTTCCGTATCAAAGGCGTTTATATATGTTTATTTGCAGACCTGCACTCGAAGCCAGGTTCTTAAATTTCAACCACGCGTACGCAAGTCTAAATACTGTTTGATGATGATGATGCTGATACTAATTTTTATTGCCCATTTGCATAATGCACGGTGTCCGGAAAAAGTGTTACAAAAAACTTCTGAAACCAGGTCTATGCTTCAACGTATTTAAAAAACAATGAACAGCTGATATTGATTAAAAAAAATCAATTCCAAATAATAAAAAAAATTACAATAGCTCCACACAGGGGGCCCCGAGAAAAAATAATCCCTCAGGGCCTATGTCATCTTTAGGGTTGCTGTGTGGAAGATTTTTTAAGGAAAGGAAGAAGAGGAAGTTCTGGGTCGGAAAAGGTATGAGGGGTGGGTAGAAATCTGGGGGTCAATGTGTCAAAGAGCGAGAGACGAATCCACCTCTCCCTCTGAAGTGCAAGGCAACGGGTCGAGGGAATCTAGATTATATCTGCCTCAAGCAGTCATTCCCGATCCGGACCGTCTCGCAGTAGGTGAGGAGACGCATCCGCCACCAAGACCTAGACAAACCTCACTCCAAGAACCCGGGCACCCCTACTAAATCGCCAAACATAACGAACCACTTGGCAGGATGTTGGTTATCCAATAATGGGTTCCCGGGGCGGCAGTACCCGTACACGCGATGCTCCTCACGCTAGCTGTTAACGTAAGTGGCGCCATCTTTTAGCATTGCTTTAATTTTATTATATTATAAAAATAGATTTGCATACGTTTTGCGTAAGGCCCAGCAGAGCCATCCATTCTTAGCCGGATTCTTAAATTTCAACCGTACAATCGCTAGGCTATTAATACTGTTTGATGATGATAAAATACAGAGGGTGTGTTTACCTGCAGTCAGGGCTGGGCAGTATTTCAATTACTTGTAATTGAAATACGTATTTGAAATACAAATACGTGTTTTGTATTTGTATTTCAATTACTTCCTAAAAATGGATTTTGTAATTGGTATTTCAATTACCTGATGCTGAGGAATTTTGTAATTTGTATTTTCAAATACATTAATCGATCTTTAAATTATGATAATGAAAAATAAACTGACATAGTTAATACATAGACTAAAAACGCCATAATCCAGAGCAATATATGTTAATATTTAGAGTTGGCAACACTGTACGTCAAAGCAGTATTTTGTCAACTGTCGTTTTCATCGTTTCGCGGTATTTAGTAATGAAGACGTGAGTTAATTGATAACCAAAAGCACAAAACTTTACAAGTGGAGCGGATACGAGATGTGTCTTCTGAGCAATATGATTGGTCAATTTTTGCATATCTCTGTTTCACTCTGCTCAGCTTTGCTTCTACGGAAATGCACCCTTAGATAAGGGCACTTACGACAATTTATTGCAACCAAAAGTTCTACCAAAACCAAATGTATTTTGTAATTTGTATTTTGTATTTGAAATTAAAAAAAAATGGTTAAAATACTGTATTTTGTATTTTATATATTATTTTGTAGTTTGTATTTTAATTACAGCAAAGCATGTGTTTTGCCCAGCCCTGCCTACAGTTAGATAAGATTTATATATTAAAATCAATGGCTTTGTATAACATCACAACTTTTTGTTCTTATATTTGTATTATAACGGGTTCTGGGATCGGTCGAACAACAAAGTGATTGCCTTCATTATTATAAGCTATCTTAGTTTGTTTCTAAGTACCACTCACCCCAAGTTGACGAGGTCTCCATTATTTTTACGATGTGTCAGAAACACAGTTCCATAAAAATAATTCCTGTGGGTGTTATCTTAAACGCCGGACGTCTCCCAAAAAAGCAAAAGCGGTCACGTCACCTGGAATCTCCTAATTTTAATTTCACACCTTAATTTGGGAACGGCCGTGGAATTGTTAATTTTGATTGTATTTTATAACCATCGAAATAAAAGACGTAACATGGCTATCACAGTAAAAAGTAAATAATTAATCAAAATTGATTTCTTTGTAGTAGATACATAATATTGTTTATGATGACGGTTGATTCGAAGGTTGTGTTTAATTGCTTAATTTTCTGTTTCCCTTTAATTAATTTTTTTTTCAAAAGAAAGACACATCGGGTTACAAACAAACTGACAATATTTGAAAATCTCCTATTACCACCACAGTAAACGGAAAATATTGCTTGTGTTGTGATGAAGGACTAGGCCAATCGAGGAATTGAACACACGACGCTTGGGTGGGATCCGAACGCGAGGCCAGCTCAGCCACTTATCGATCAATAATATATTTCTCAGATAATATTTACATACTTGCAAAGTATTTTCCCAATATCTTTATTTTTAAGACCAAGAATTTTATGTTGCTTGATTCATTAGAAAATTTCGATTTGGGAGGTGGGTATGGGTACCGCCGCACCTGGAACAATTCATTGGATAACCAACACCCCTACTATAAACTACTATAAAGATATTTGCTGCGCTCGACCCGTCACCCTGCACCGCAGTTTGAGGAATGGATTCATACATCCATCACTCCTGCATCCAGATTCCTACCCAACCCTCATATTTCTTCTTCTTCCCTTCCATAAAAGACCGTTTTCTTAACACAGCATCCCCAAAAATGACATAGGCTCTCATCGTTTTTTTCCTCAGGACATCCTGTGTGAAGTAAATATAATGTAAGACCAAGAATTTTATTCTGTTTAATTCACAAGAAAAAGAAAAAATCGGATGCAGTTCACACGCGGTTGAAGTGAAACTTTCACCCACACATTCTCAACCAATAGGAGCCTTGAAAAGTGCGGTCATAATTAGAGCGGCCAATGAGCGCAGTTTACTAGTAGGTACTGCAATGCGTCATTTCCGTTTCATCCAAATTTCAAATCACGACGGTGCAAAAGAAGTTTCTCTACAAAATGTTAATTGATAATAACTATTGTGAAATCACAAACCTAAACGAGGAGGTTATTAAAGATATTATATTTAACATAATTATTTTATTTCTATCTTGAGCTCTTCCTATTAGACTTGTTACATCATTTCAACTCAACACAGGTAAATCCTAGTGAGACAGGCATCAATTAAACCCTATGTATAACCCTATGTTTATAGATTAATAAAAAAATAAAAATAAAAAAACTTGCATGAAATGATTTATATAGCTGTATTGTGAGATTTCTATTATCATTTATCAAAAAAATGATTAAATCTGTTGAAAAAAATAGCTTCCAACTAGAAGACCTCTGAAGCGAGTAGTCGGTCCAAGGATTTCGTTGAGCAAGCATTACAGTGTAGCGGCAAGCTACACCTAGTTAACTTTATTTCAATGCATTTACCCCTCGACATCTTGATAGCCCGTTGTCTCAGACCCTCGAAGGGCCTGAATATATTATTTATTTAAAAAAAAAGAATTTTCAACATTTGTTGTTCGGGTCTAAACGCTCCGTGTTATTTCTTTATTTGTTAATTTAAATGTTCAAAGACCCAGTTTTTTAGGTTTCTGTTTTTGTGACACATCGTCACGCATTTTATTACTACAAAATTGTAAAGCATTTACGTTTTATTATTAGTAAAATTTGAAAGGAAAACCAATTAAAGTGAACTTTTAATTTCCTTAGAGAATTTATACAAGGTTTAAAGAAAACATGTGGGTACAAGGGCTTTTTTTATATCAACTCCACGCAGGGAAATTATTTTCCTTAGGGCCTACGTCATCTTTGAAGATGCTGTAATATGGGTTTTTTTGAGGAGAGGAAGGTGTGAACATGGGTCGAAGAGACCCATGTTGTAAGAGGGAGGAAATACAGAGGCCGGCAAACTCGATAACGAGTCGTAGAAACGACAAATGTCAACCGTGTACATATGTTGGGCGGGCGTTTGGCGTGTCTCCCGACTATGCGCCGGTGCCGAAGGGATCAATGACGATAGTTCCTCGGAGCATCTTCCGTTATAATACTGGTAGGACAAGGACAGCTTTCCCACCTGACGCCTGTGCTCTAAAGATTGCAATCCATTTGTTTAGTTAGGAGAATCTATCAAATGGTCCGCCCGTTTCTGCACAGAGTCGAGGGTTTTTTTAAAAGGTATTTTGGGGCTCCAGACCAGAGGTGGCTTTCAAATTCAACCCTGGGGCGCACTTGCGATTTGTACAGGGTTAGCAGTTGTGTACTATTAAAGTATCTGCGGGGCCTGTACAGTACGCCCAGTTTCTGAGAGTTTATTTGATTTTTCCTGATTATTTTAGTTAGATATTATTCTCCATTGATAATTAATACTTTTTTTTCATATTTCTTAACCAGATTGGTAATTCTCACACTTACTCTTCCCAATCTCCTTCCCCTCCCCACCATTTTCAGCCTCACAAAATACCCAGCAAAATACACAAAGTTATTTTATGAATAAAAAAGTCTCATGTCCTGGTTGGTTTTAATTAAAATGAATACATCGATAATAAGTTTTGTACAGAGTGTTCGGTGGTAAAGTGCAATAACTTTGGTAAGTGATTCTACATGATACTGTAAGTAAAAAAGATGTATAACTTTTTCGAAATTCCAACTTTTAGGGGTACTTTTTTGGTAAAAAGATAAAATTAGTCCGGCGTGTGCGGCCTGCGTTATTACGAAACAGGCCAATCACAACCATGCAATGTTGCCAGGATAGTTTCTACAGCAAATTTATTAGAATATTAGGTACTAGGGATTGCCACGCATTAAGGATTTTTAGTAGAATGTCTTTTGTACGGGAAAAAATAGTTTGAATTTCAGAAAAGTCGTTAATCTTTTTTACTCCTAACATCATGTAGAATCACCTCCCGAAGTTAGTGCGCTTTAATAATAATTATTATTTTTATTGGATGATGTTTATAGCGCCATTTTCGTGAGAAAATCACCTCAAGGGCGCATTACAAATTCATTTATACATTTTTTATTTTTTTTTATTTAATATAGATATATAAGTGTACAGCGGTGTTATATAAATTACATATCGGTACAGAAATGATTTAAAATTACAATCTCACCAAAGAAGAAGCTAGTTGATAAGCGAGTTACACTAATTATAACAGAAATAGAATAACATTATGCAATGGTAAGTGTATAATAGGAACAATTGAAACTTCTGGATCATCTATATGTGAAGGTGTACATACATAGGATACGGTTACATACTAAAATATTGTGCACTTAAGAGAAATCCGAAAAATCTAAATAAAATAGAGATGAATATAGATTGATTATAAATAGAAAGAAAGAGAAAAACAGGTAATTATTTAGATAATTATTCCTGATGAAGTGTAAGCTTCAGTTTGTGTTTCAGTTTATTGATGTCTTTGATTTTTTTATTTCAATCGGAAGGTTGTTGAAATATTTTATTCCTAAATAGATATTATTGTTTTGCATTAGTTTGGTATTAAATTTTGTATGTTTAAGTAATTATATAAGTGGCTTCTAACTAAGATAGATAACTGATGACGTACAACTAAGACTTATTTAACTAGTGACTTAAAACTGTACTTATTATTATAACCGAGTACAATACTGCTCTTTTCGTATGACTTACAACTGTCTTAAAATTAGTTATTTACATCTTATATACTCATTTACATTTACAAACATATTTACATTTGTAAACTCATATTGTTTTTATTTCTGCCTGTGCTGTCAGTGTAAGTTATGAAAAATTGGACAAAAAAAATTTTAAATGTCAAAAAATTGCGCATAATAATGTAACGAGTAGTGAAGATACATTAATCTTAGTAAATCTCATGGACTGATTAATGAAAACTACTGAAGAAATACGTTTATTTTTGTGGATATGATAATTTAAAAAGGTGAGTTTTAAGCTTTGCTCGAATGTGCTGTCAATTTTTCGCAATCCTATATATTTACGTTATCAGTGTCGGTTTAAAAATTCACCGTGTCTAAAGACGGGTTGTTTCAAAAAATTTGATGGATTCATCAAATATTTGAAGTTAATTTTCACGTTCTGCGTAAGTTCTATTCAAGTTCTGTGACAATTTCAGTTTTGTGAATCAACTGGTCTATAATGATGTAACAATAGAACTTGAATAGAACTTACGCAGAACGTGAAAATTAACATCAAATATTTGATGAATCCATCAAATTTTCTGAAACAACCCGTCCTAAGTTGTCATTAATTTTTAATTTGACTTAATTATCTAACCACAATAATATTTTAATAGCTTAGGGCTAGTTGAGATGCTTGCTTTGAATGGAGTGTTTTGCAATTTGTATTCCCATTAACCTATTGAACTTTTCAACGACTTCATTTCATATCTGTCTGTTTTTATGGTTACCTAATCCTCATCAGTTTAACGTTTATCTACTTTCAAAGTAATAAAGTTTACCAGCGACCTTTTAGAAAACGAACTTTAAATATTTATTGCTGATAAAATTAATATAGATATTAGTATATTCACATATACAGTAATGAACTGCTTAAAGAAAAAAATATATTCAATACAACCCAATTTTCACCCCAGGTGCCCGTACTCATGCTATTTTTTTATGAGTACCGCACAAGAGTCCCAACTGCTCCTGTCTTGAGTCAGTGAGACCATGACATCTCCAAATTGGGGTAAAAGTAGTGGGAAAGGGAAAGAAGATAAGGAACAGAGAGGTGGGGAAGTACCCTAATCAGATATGTTTACCAAACGTGGCTAAAGTCATTTCAAGCAACGTTTCAATTCTGAATGGTGGTCTTACACCAGAGCGACACAGAGTATTTTCCACTCTGGAACGTGCGGCAAATATATCACGTATTATTTTAAAATAATTAATTGTGAAATAAACAAATAAATTAAATTAAATTTATTTTCGCACGCCGGGATTCGATCCCGCGACCTTCTTATTGCGAGTCAAGAGACTTATCCCACGACCACGGTGGCCAATTTTTTTGTTTATATTTTTCAATCCAAATATTTATTTATTTACGCCTATTTAAGCTTTTACATATATATATAACAATATTTACGAAATTATACTCGTAAATAGTGCAGGAAACGACTGTTTAAAACACTTGCACAAAAATAAATATAAAGTAAAAACATTATTGAATTTGATCCACACAGTATGTAGGTACAAAATATAAAAAATCCAAAATAGCTTTATCAAAATATTCCCCTACTTGATGAAAAAACCTTCAATAAAGTATGCTTATAGGTATATTAAAATTGATGTACTAAATACTTGTATATCAACAACATCGGAGTATTTGTTTCCTAGCTGTTGAATCCGTCGCATAGGAGTGTAATATTGGGACGTTGATGTAGAATTGTTACAATAATCAAGTAGGTACTGTCTTTTAATTGACCTGCCTGGAGTATGAAAATAGATTACATATAATAAATCAAACATATTGCGCGAAACCGGGTAGTAAAGTTAAACTTTTATGAATCTAGATCTCAACTTATTTTCATTGTGGAAAGATGCACTCAAAACTTACTTACTTGTTTTGAAATGTATTTCTCTGACTGTCCGACCATTTGCTTCGCCTCAGTTGGCAATACATACTAATTTCGCCAGTGCATGCAACATAATGAAATATCTCATTTAAATTGGTAAAATATTGGGCGATTTCAGACTAATTATAAATCTTAAGTTCCCATTTACCGGCGAGGATAAATTGATACGAAACAAATCGGCAAAGGTTTGCTCCACAAAGGGTTGGTTTATGGTTTCCTTTATAGAACCTAATGAGGCTCAGACCACTGCAAGGATTGAATTGACCTCGTAATTAAGGTTCTACAAAGCCTTTATAATAAACGCCCAACTAAGAAGTACGCAGGATTATGGCTAACTAGTATTTATGGGATCTAGCTTAGCCAATAAAACGCACGATTATTGCCGAAGGCTTTGTGTTGAGATTATTTGTAAAGCTGTTTTTTTTTTTATTTATACCTATGTTATTTAAGCTCTTGAAAGATGTTGAGGTGGCAGAGCTGGCAGAGCTTTTTGCTCCGATCTTTGAGAAAAAGATTTAAATATATATAAAATGTGTTTTAGAAAAGATGTTCTGTACTTTCGGTTATCGTCCTGGCTAGAAACCACATTTCAGATTCGATTTTGATAGATATTTCTGATTCGATATAGTCGAAAAACGATAAACAAAATTATAAAAAATAAAAAATTCATGCATATTTAAAAATAAAGAATGTTACATAATGATAAAAGCTTTTCGCTGCCAATATGTAATTTATTATCGTGATTTGTTTTTGGGGTATTGTGCCGTATTGCGCTACCTCCTTTAGCCAACGTTTCGCACAGCGAACGTTACAGTAACCATCATCAGGGCAGATGTCTAATCGATAGCTGGTATTAAAGTATAATTTAAAACGGTTTTCCGCTTTTGGTTTTGCTGTAGCCGTGAATTACCTGATACCAATAAATATTGAATTTAGCCCTGTTGTCTCTCTTAATATCAATTTGATTTTTGTGAATTTCAGTTGATTCTGTAATTAGGCGTCCTCCACGGGTTTAGGGTCTTCCCAGGACTTTTTTTTTTATTTATTAAGGAGAAAATACAGATACAGATGTTAATTGATAAGAATATACAAGACAATAACTAGAGAACTAACCTGCATCCAAACTATTTCTCACAAATTGACTTTAACAACAGATAAAAACATGTACAAATATTTTTACGTATAAATACATACTTCAAGAACAAACCCAAAGTAATGGTCGGTTTCAACGGCTGGCGTAGTCCAACGGTAAGGCTCTTGACTGGCAATCCGAAAGTCGCGGGATTGAATCCCGGCGTGGCAAATAAATTTTATTTGATTAATTTGTTTTATTTCACAATGTATTCATTTAAAATAATATATAGTATACATGCGGCACTTTCCAGAATGGAAGATACTCTCAGTATCGCCCTGTAAGACCAGCATTCAGAATTGAAACGTTGCTTGAAATGGCTTTGGCCGTTAGGTGACCAGATTTGAATAGCCAGGTACTTCCTCTTGCCTATCTCCTTTCCCTTCCCACTACCTTCAGCCTCACAACATACCTCGATTGGGGATATTATAGTCTCACTGGCTCCAGACAGGAGCAGTTGGGACTCTTGTGCGGTGTTCACATAAAAATAAAAATTAAATTAATCGGCATGTGCCGATTTTTCAGGGTGGCCGAGTTTACACGCTCAAAATGTTCTGATATTCTTTTGGAGATCATCAATTCTGTCTGTCTTAAATAAACCTAGTCACATCAGGAAAAGCCGAGTTCATTTATTTATTTATTTATTCACGCCTTAACGGCATTTACGTGTATACGTTATTATAGATATAAATGTATACGTTGTTCAGGACTATAATAATAATAAGCGTATTGTATCCATACTAATATTATAAATGCGAAACTGCTCGAGTTTGTTTATGACCTTTTCAGGCATTAACCAATAAAAAGACTTTAAAAATTCATTCACCAATAGAAAGCTAAATTATATGCGCTGACTATATGTTGTATATGATGGTAAGCTCTGGCGTTATGAAATTATAAATATTAATATATTTTATTTGTTATACGTTTTTTGTCGCTAACAAAAGCGAGTTTTTGCTAACGTCAGAAAAAAATCGTTTCCATGGAAACCATGTTGATATATTTGTGGGCTCTAAGCTGGTAAGTACTCAGCTCCCTGGTCAGCTACTGCCCCAGGAAATTCAAATATTAGAATATGTTTTGTTTTTTTTTTGGACAAGCTTCTGTTTTGGAACAAATGTCAGATAGAGTTCCTACATTAAAAATATAATTCGTAACGATTAGGTATAAAGACTGAATAATAAATAGTGTAATTTTTTATTCTATTAACAAACTTCCAAATATTTAATTAAAAATAAACATCCAAATGTTTGTAAGCGAACAGTAAATTCCGAACGAATGAACAAAATTGGATAACTATTTTTTTTCTTTGAGCTATAGCTTAATGAAATTTAGGTGGTAGGCGAGATGTTTGAAAACTGAATGTAAGGGAATGAATGTATGGAATGCTGGAGGGGGTGGGGGTGGGGAGGAGGGGGGATAATTGATAAGTTCAACCGCTACAGTAATTTCCCGTAATACCATGCGAGCGAAGCCGCGGGGAAAAGCTAGTATAACATAAACTGAACATTAAGGATATAAGCAGGTACAATACAGATGGGTACATATATAGTTTCAATAACATATAAGGTTGTTCAAAGGAGTTCAATAAGTTTAAGTATAATAAGAGTAAAACAGTAGTGCTTTAAGTAAAATAAGAGTAAAACAGAAGATACCATTAAGTAGTTAGGGAAGTAATGTGTAGTTACTTTGTTATTGTTATAAACTGATTCATGGATAGTTTGTTCTAAAGCAAGTTATATTCAATGGAGCGACCACGCGAAATAAATAATTTGCCTCGATTGCTCGAGATTTCCAGAAGATCATTTTTAAAATTATAAAAAACATTACACAACATTAAAAAAATCACACCTCGAATTTAACATGGAGACGTAAAAAATTATTATAGTGCTATATAGCCAATGAATTAACCTGTATTTTACCGTTTATCTCATATTTGTAGGATTCAAAAAAAATATTAAAAAATCGTAAAGTTATAACCGCGCGAATCCTGCGTGTTTGTTACTTTGAAACTCCGTGAGAGTTTGAAACTTATTCGAGTCAACATAGAATAATATCGATTTTTGTAAGTTGTCTGTGGTACACTTGATAATGAAAGGTGCGTATCTATGGAAAAAGGACTTGAACTGAACAGAAATTCTGCGTGAAAAAAATATTTAAAAAAATTATTTTTAACATCGTTCTAAAATAGTCTACTAAGTTCGGATTTGCGACATCTATGGTCATAATAGATAAAGTATTCAATATCTTCATTTTAAAATAATTGGCTGGCCATGGAAATGCTTTCGACCATAATCGCTCCAAAACGTTAGTACCTAATAATCTATACATAAGTATAGGGTTTTCCAATTAGAGGTGTTATTTTGATATTCAAAGAAAAATGCCATTTTTTAATATAAATGATCGAATGTTTATTTCATTATAAAGATGAAGGTATGCCGTTAAAAGTGCAAAATAACATTAGGCAAATGACCACCCCGACCACGCTTACAGGACCCATACCCTTTTCATGAAATTTTCATAACCAAATCGCAAAGTGGCTGCCCTATGTCCTCGATAGCCTCACGAATTCCATCTTTGAGGTCTTGAATCGACGCTGGGCCGTTGGCGTAGACCTTTTCTTTCACGTGGCCTCAAAGGAAAGAGTCGCACGGTGTTAAATCACAAGATCTCGGTGGCCAATTTTATCGAATATAGTATAATCAATAATATTTAAATTATATTTGTTTTTATGATGATTTTTTAAAATTATTTTCGCGTTGTTGCATTAGTGTTCATCATCTGTCCTAACGGTGAACTCTACAATGATGGAACACAACAAAATAAATCTAAAAATTGGTTTAACATTCCAAAAATGTACCGTGACAAGCTGAAAACTCCAGAACTAAATAAAATATAATGATGAATGCATTCTCCTCCTCTGCACTTCTTTTATTTCAAATGCAATCAACCGCTCTGTAACTTTACCGTTGTGTTTGTCTTATTTGTTGTGAGCTTTTGTTCTAAGTTTGAAGGTACACAAGGCGTATTTTACAGTACGGTGTTGCCTCACAAGACAGAGTTACTTCAGTCCGCAGTAGTAACAATTCCCAAGCTATTATATAGGTTTCGAGAGAATCATAATATAATCTTCAGTGGGCGAACTACCTACACAACCGAGGTTCAATTGAAGACTTTGCCGGTTTAAAAGAGAATAATCACATGGATAATATACGCCTGTACGCGCTCTATTAGGAATATAATAAGTAAACAGTGTTCCCACTTATTTTCTTAGTAAGGCGTGAAAAATATTAACATGCTGATTGAGCGTTGTTCCGAAGCTAAAGTTCAACCAACCAAATTGAATAGAAATAAGTTCGTTCCATTAAAGATTTATAGGTGACAAATAATTTTCTAATTATAGTGAAATACGAATATATTGCAAACCTTAGTACATTTTAACACAAAGTGACATGTAAGTAAATATTGTACGTATGTTTGGATGCACAAAGTAACAGTACTTCATTAAATTAATGCGCTTTAATGAAACGCCTTTTTGGTGATATTCCACAGAAATAATATTATTCCGGTTATTTTTTTTATTAAGGCAGTATTCTAGTCTAGAAAAAAGAAGAAAAAAATTTTTTTCTTCATATTTCCAAAGATTAAATAATATCTTCTAAACAGGATTTTTTGAAATTCGCATTATTTTAAAAGTTATAACCATTTTAATGTCGCGGTTTAGACGGAATCTAACCAAAATCTTAATAGAACAAAATTTTAAACGCATTTTTCTCAAAACTACTTCTTTCGAGACGGTTGACACGATATTTCAAGTTCTACGAAACCAAAGTGCTTGAAATTTGGTGTGAGCCTTTTCTATACATTACTCTATCGCCCCTACGAGAACCATAACCAAATTTTAATTTTTACTATATTTAAAAAATTCAGAAAAGCAAAAAACTGGTAAAAAATGTCTTTTGTACGAAAAAAAATATTTTTCGAAAAATATTTTCCGAAGTACGGGCCATAACAGCACTTGTCTGAATTAAGAATTTTTTTATTTTTTTAATACTGGGAGGGTCACAATCGTGTCAACCAGGGCGCGCCAGTTTTTTGAGACCCCCACTTAAAAACCAATAAATTTTTTGAATTTTAAATTTACTATTTTTCTATCAATCTATTTTTTTTATTGAACTATGAAAATTTTCCGTAAAAACCTGAAATAAAATTCTCCTGTGCTATTTTTTTTAGATAGTCTAGTTTCTAAATATATTTTTATGTAATTTTTCTGACGAACCGTATGGCTTAACCGCTGTCAACCGCCAAGCGGCAATTTCGTCGTAGTGTCTTGTTGAAAGCGGCGTACACCGCAAACTATAGTTTAGATTTGTATACAAAAATTTCTCTATAGTCTTCTATGTGTATATATTGACTAAGAGTATTAATAAAAAAATTCCATTTGTCGTTTGTTTGAAATTAATTACGAAAAATACACCCTTGTACCGCCCACGCATCGTGGGCTGGTGCCTTAAATGAGAACTGAAAAATTCAAGTTGTACAAAAACCTATGACTTTAAAATTCTCTTTGTTGCTTTGGAATTAGAAAAAACCCATCGTATAATTAAATACGTCAAAGTAACGTCTCTCTACTCCAAGTTATTCGTGAATAAAACATTAAGCATTAAAAAAATATCGATGTATCTGCGTACATACCAATTGTCCAAATTTTCCATTTTCAATAAATGTAATTGAATTATGTTTGAAATTGGTTACGCTAATTTATTTTCAGTGCCCAACACAACGGATAAATATTCAATCAGGGCTGTTT
The DNA here is from genome assembly GCA_936435175.1 of Glyphotaelius pellucidus. NCBI lineage: Eukaryota > Metazoa > Arthropoda > Insecta > Trichoptera > Limnephilidae > Glyphotaelius > Glyphotaelius pellucidus. The sequence goes on from OW386544.1 coordinate 32,181,896, forward strand.
GCGCTCAGCGACTTTTATAGCCAATCAATTTACAAATATGTCATATTTCGTAAATCGTTTTTGAATAATAAACAATGGCTCGTCAGACTACATATTTAAAATCTACGAAAATTATCATAAATTACCTTTTAAATACGCCGGCCGACGTAGTCCAGCGGTAGGCTTCTGACTTGCAATCCGAAGGTCGCGGGAGCGTGGCAAATAAATTTTATTTCATTAATTTGTGTTATTTCTCAATTTATTCATTTAAAATAATAAATAGTATATTTGCGGCACGTTCCAGAGTGGAAGATATTATCAGTATCGCCCTGGTGTAAGACCACTATTCAGAATTAAAACATTGCTTGAAATGGCTTTCGCCGTGTTTAGTGACCAGATCTGAATAGCCAGGTACTTCCCCACCTTCCTCTTCCTTATCTTTTCCCCCTCCCCACTACCTTCAACCTCAAAACACACCACAATTAGGGATGCCATAGTCTCACTGGCTCCAGGCGGGAGCAGTTGGTACTCTTGTGCGGTATTCATATAAAATTTTAAAAAATTGCCGAACTGGAAAATATCAATTTTTTATACTTCATTGTATTAGCACGTGGGTACAGAAGTGCAGATAAACAGCCAAGAGGCAGCTTCTCTGGATCACCTTTTTGTTTTTTTATATGTATAAATTTAACATCAGACAACTTCTTTTGAATTCCATTCAAGTAACGAAATTCGTCAAGCCATCCTTTATCTGTTATTGCATGATTGATTGCGTTGCAAATGTACATTTTAAAAGCGTTTTATTTATCGTTTCGTGACTCTTGTGCGGTATTCATATAAAAAAATTTTTTAAACTAGCGCAGACCCCTGAGAAACCATGAAACCTTCTCAATTTTCACTAAATTAGTTCCAAAATTCATTTAAACAATTTTCTTTTAAAAATGTTATATTATAGGTAGGTAGGTACTCAGATACTTTATCGCTTGTCTGAACTTTTCAAACAATCAGTTCCAATTTTGAAAATGACACTTGGATCCAAAGCGCATTTTGTTCATTGAATTTAGATTTCACGCAGGACTAACTAAAGCACATCACGGGCAAGTGAAATTAGTACGTTAGATCATCGATGATAATGAAAAATATTGTAGGTACCTACACCTAAATCACAGTAGACATTTTAAATTTATTCACAGCTAGAAGAATCTGTGAAAATTTCAAGAACACTGAGCTCACTGTTAGAGAAGTTTTTGTCATGGCATATCAATGTGTCAGTAAAAATTATTCAGCTCTGATGATTGTTGATTCTCTTTGCCTAGATTTGTTCAATCAACCGTAAAATATTGGATGAACACAACACACGGAAGTGGCTTGCATTAATTGAATGAACATTGTTTTAAATTCGTTTTAAACTCTGGTTGAACTCTGATTTGTCAGCCTTGTAGTCAGGCCGACCGGAATATTGATCTAAAAAGTTGAAAATATATTCCGGGTTGTTATTGTTTCGGTAATAATTTCCCCGAAAACTTGTGAGAAGTATTTCTGATTTCTCCAAAAATTTTGCGAAAATTGTAAGACCTGCTCTTATTCCTCCAGTAATTCCGAGAAATCCAGGAAATTCTGAAATTAATAATACTATACCAAACCTTGATGCTGTTTCTAAGTCAGGATGGTTACAGAGGTCACAAGTACATTCATAAATTAGCACTATATATCAGCTTGTTACCCAACTCTATTTTATTTTAGTTATTTGTAAATCAAAGTTTACAAATGACTAATGACTTGTGTTATGTCTGTGAATTTCCTTGTTGTAGGTTTATAGTTTTGTTTGAAACATATTTTGGAAAGAGGTTATTTATTACATTATGTACATGTTATCGCGTTTAAGGTTAGCATCTGTTTCACTCTTAGTCAATTTAGTTCCTTCAACATTTTAGTTACCTTTGAAAAAAAAACTATTTCGCCAAATGATTATTCTCATTGGTCTATTTTGGAGAATGTGCAACTTATTTTTTTCTCTATTTAAGGCAGTATTCTATTCTAGAAAAAAAAAAAAAATTTTTCTTCATATATCCAAAATTTAAATATTCAAAAATATCTCGTTAAAAGGATTTTTCGATATTCGCATTATTTTAAAAGTTATAACCATTTTAATATCGCGGTTTAGACGGAATCTAACCAAAATCTAAGTAGAACAAAATTTTAAACCCATTTTTCTCCAAACCACTTTTTTCGAGGCGGTTGTCACAAGTTCTACTAAACCAATTTACTTGAAAATTGGTGTGAGCCTTCTCTATACATTCCTCTACGGCAGGAACTAGAACTATAACAAAATGTCAATTTTTACTATCATAAAAAAATTTGGAAAGTCAAAAAAACTGGTACAAAAACGTCTTTTTTATTTCAGACAGCCGCCATTTTGCGAAAAAAATTTTTTTTTACTTTTCCTTAGTTCGGGCCATAGCCGCGTTTGTTTGGATTAAGAATTATTTATTTTTTTTTTGATTACTGGGAGGGTTGCAATCGTGTCAACCAGGGCGCGCCGTTTTTTTGAGACCCCCACTTCAACACCCTGTAACTTTCTGAATTTAAAATTTTTAAGTTTGACTCTTTTTTTAATGGATTCTTTAATGTTTAATAAATATTTCACAAAATAGAGTTATATCGTTGGTAAAAATTTTATTGGTTTATTTTTTGTTGCACCTGAAAATACACCTACAATTCATGCCCCTAGACTAGAATACTCTGGGGTAGGTAATGGGTTCACGCATTTCAAGGTAGGATGTTGTAAAGTAACTAGCTATTCAGATATTGTAGTTTGAATAAATTTAAATCGCCACTAAACAATGAGTATTCATATAAACAAATAAAATATTAATACTAACCAATGAACTCGCCCAAGTTTAACGAATTTCGTGTAAAATTCCGACAAATTACGACGCCTTACTAGGCAAAGCAGAGGCAGAATTTTGAGAAAATAAATTAATACCATGACTATGTTACGCCAGTATATGTATATTCTATATACCTATCATATTATCGAACAGTATTAATAGGTTACCGTCTGCGTAGTTGAATTTCAGAACCCGGCTTCTTCGTCAAGTCTGACGCCACGCCATTTGCGCCGCGCCGCCGTGTACGTGGAATTTCAAACAAAACTACCGTTGTAATTCGGTTTCGAATTCAAGAATTTGTAACAAGATGTCGCTACTACCGTCAGCAGGTCGAATGGGGAGTGGGGACATGTCCCGCCTAGGTATACCTAACTGCTGCGAATGTGTGAATGCGTAGTATCTCTCCGGATATGGAAAGATTAATGGTAATATAGTATCAAGATGTATCAAGCGGCTATATATAACATATGACATCATTGTCCCGGTTACTTTGTCCCGATGATTAGCTACACTGGATCCCAGTGGATCCGAGGAAAGCGTTATTTTTGGAAACAGTTCCTATTGGATTTATACAGTGGTCATCAACCCTAACTGGGCGAAGCCGAACCAAAAACCGCCCAAGGGCCAACTCCTAGTCTCTTTATTACTGTAGTTTTATACATTTTTCTATTTTAGTATGTATATTCATACTATTTTTATGTTTTTCATAATAAACAATAAATAAATTCGCTTTATACGTCCTAACCACCTTAACACGTTATTTAATACTTTCACGTCGCGTGGTATCTTTTTTCGAATACACTCCTATGCAATTTTTCTGAAAAACATATTTTTCTACGCAGACGTCTCACGGTTTTCGTATCGCCTGCATTCTGTCCATTTCAATTCTTCTTCTACCAATTCGTCCGAAACCATACATCGACGGTATCTGAACTCTATTGTCGACTACCATCTCTCTTCCTTTTGAAGACAAACAAATTTGTGGCTTCAAGCTACGAGGATGTCTGGTTGAAATTGGTTTACAAGTCACTGCACATTTGGGCTTGTCAATTTAATTGTTTTGATGGATCCAATATCAATTTGGGTTATTCAAAGATTAATTCAACCATTCGTTGAAAGATACACGTTAGCTAGATGAACCATCCTTTATTTTAACCGTTTAACGATATGTTGTAGACAATTACCTAATATAACCAACTTCAACACCATTAATCAATGTACACATTGCTTCAATGTGGATCATTTCATTATCTAAACTTCTACGTACATTCATTCGGTTTTTTTCTTTGAACTAAATTCGTAAATGAATCGTTTTTGAGTTATTTTGTACATTTGCAACACTGGTAAAAGGTTAACATTCAGAATTGGCAGGCTTTAGCCATGTTTAATGATCAGATCTGAATAACCAGGTACTTCCCCTCCCTCTTCAAGATATCCTTCAGCCTCACAACATTCCCCAACTGGGGATGCCATTTGTAGTTGCGCCATACAAAAGTCTGTCAAATTCTATTATTATTACAAACATACACAAATGCATATTTACATACATGTTCGAAATACTTTTCAATTTACTGTTTATAGTTTTATTTCCTAACTTCGTCTAAGATTGATTGGAAAAATAGGCCAAGAATTGGCTTTTTTGACAAGTAAATTTATGTTATTATATTGAAGCTTCTTGTTCTTGATAAATACGTTACCAGCAGAACAAACATTTCTTTGCTCCATAAATTCCATTAAGTAAAACTGTCTAAATTTGGTGAAGCCAAATTTATTATATAAGATTATGTATTTAATTAAATGTAGACAATATTAGCGAAACTCAACCTGAAAATCTGAAAACAGAAAATCATTAAAGGATACGGTCACATCTAGGACCTTCGCCCTGCTGGGGCGCAGCTCTACCAACTGAGCTAATGTTTCCCTATCCGATTCGGTCATATTTAACTGTATCATGCTTTGAATAAGAACTACTAAAATTGTCTTCATTTTCTTAACGCATGTTTTTATTGATTGCCAACTTTATGAAAGCGAAACTCAATCGAAAATCTGAAAACAGAAAAATCAGAAAATGATACGGTCACATCTAGTTGGTACAGCTGCGCACCTGTTAGGCGAAGGTCCTGGGTTCGTGTCCTAGATGTTACCGTGTCTTTTTCAGATTTTCGATTGAGTTTCGCCAATATTGTCGTCATTTAGTTCAATATTACAATTCGAGGTTTTACTCAATTAAGTCAAAAATAAAAATTATAATGTTTTAACGTTGTTATATGCTGGTTTCTTCGGTTACTAGGAAACCCTATCTAGTTCAGTTTCTACCACTGTTTCTGTGTCTGTCCAAGACTGTAACGAGCTGCGACCCACATTTATCATTGAATAAATCAATTAATATTTATATAATCGACATTGAGAGCTTTCAAGACCACACATATGTCGAATGAGTATTATTGTTGTGGCGAAACGCGCCCTTAATCGAGACCAATCGATCATGTCGATTATTAGATGGCGTTTCGTAATTGATACTTCAGCGGTAATGACTTTATCATTGAGTTATGACACGTTGACGTTTTTAAATTAGGATCTCTTTCACGTCAACCACCTCAACATCTTCAAGTACCTATTTGGCAATAAGAAAATCATAACTTTTTTCGTGTGTATCTAAGATCTTGCATAGCATTTTTCAGGCATGCCAAATACACGGCTCACGAATAACACTGATAAATAGGTATTAATTTGAAATTTTCAAGTGAATATTGTATTTACAAATTGTCGAAGCAGATATCAAAAAAATTCTATTTACAAATTTCAAATTTTATTTGGTTCATTTGTGTTATTTGACAATTTAATAATTTAAAATGATATAAAAATATTTGCGGCAGGTTCCAGATTGGAAGATACTCTAAGGACGGGTTGTTTAAAAAAAATTGATGGATTCATCAAATATTTGATGTTAATTTTCACGTTCTGTGTAAGTTCTATTCAAGTTCTGTGATTATTTCAGTTTTGTGAAGCAGCTGTCCTATAACGATATATTAACAGAACTTGAATAGAACCTACACAGAACGTGAAAATCAACTTCAAATATTTGATGAATCCATCAAATTTTTTGAAACAACCCATCCTAAGTATCACCCTGTTGTAAGACCACCATTCAGAATTGACTCTTACTTGAAATGGCTTTAACCATATTTGGAGACCATATATGAATAGCAGGAACTTTTCCACCTTCCTCTCCCCCTCCTCCCCCTTTTCCACCTTCCTCTCATCTCCTTCTCCTCACACCTACCTTCAGCCCCACAAAATATCCCAATTGGGGATGCCATAGTCTCACTCGCTCCAGGCGGCTGGGAATAGTTGGGACCCTTGTGGCGTATTCACATAAAAATAAAAATGAAATTACCTTACCTTATCTTAATTTTGGTTCGCGATCGTCGAGCTATCGCATGTAAAGGATCTTCCAATACGGACTTCCGAACTTTGACAGTTGATAGCGGTTATATTGTTGAAATGACATCTGTCAAATTGACTGTCATTTATTCAGTCTGTTTTGCCAAATCACCACCGACGGATATAGCGTTCAACAACACGTGCAAATGATAAAATTATTTAAAATTTAATTAATTGTTTAAAATTATTTTTTTATTAAATCTCACGTGCAGGTGTGAACTGGCCACCGAGATCGTTGTCTCCGTTAGACTTTTTCTTGTGGGGATTTCTTAAGTCACAGGTCTATGCGAATAAGCCACAAACCACAGGGGCCCTCAAAGCCAACATAATCCATGTCATCGGTCAAATTCAGCCTGATTTATGCGCCACAGTCATGGAAAACTGGACATTTCGGGTTCGCGCCACCCATAGAAGCCGTGGCGGACATTTGAACGATGTTATATTCCATACATAACGGCATCAATAGGCCTTTCAAATTATTGAAAAAATTCGATCTCACAGACACTTTGTTTTATTTAAATTTAAAGATAGGAAGCGCTTAATGAAAGACCCTTTACTTATGATTATTTTGTAATAATTTATGTACTAAAAATTATGTAATTTTTGTGCGAACATGATTAAGTATTCGTAATAAGTTATTGTAGTATTAAAACACGCAATTCTCTGCCCAATATATATCTTGTGAATTAATTATTTTTATTTTTTGCAGGTACGTTCAAAGTTGCAAAACTATCATTGAAGAACTAACGGTACACTCGGCTACAACATGGTAAGATTCTAACAACATTCTAATGCACGAATTTAAAAACAGGCTAGAATATCGAAACTCTAAGTGGGCAGAATCACCCCCAGGGGGCACTAGTAGTATGTAGGTACATCGAAAAAGGGGGGGGGGGCGCCTAGAGGCATAGTGATTGGTGACAGGGGGCGGAATGCCTACCTAACCGCTGACAGAGTCTTGTTAAGTGATTCGCATACCGACATTCTTTTTTTAATAAATTTTCTGGTACTATCGACATTGTCTCATCAAAAATACTTAATTCGGTTATCTATGGTTTATTCAGTTTATCCTGCTTGAAATCTGATTAAACGAACTCGAATTTGCTTTGAATTAAGGTGTCATTTCCAAAATTAAAACTGATTGTTTGAAGAATTCAGACAACCGATAAATTATCAATCTCTACAAATTATAAATTAAAATCCTCCGCCGCGATAACCTCAAAAACTACTGATCGGATTTTCAAGCGGTTTTCACCAATAGATGGAGTGATTTATGAGGAAGGTTCAGGTATATAATTTGTCAAGGTTTTGTGTAAATTGGTTGAAAAATATAATTAAAGGAGATTGTCTGTATTGGTGGCAAGCGGGCCATATGGAATTGATATGTATGCAAATTTACAGATTGCGGTGTGAGTTAAAAGGTTGGGTAACCATCCAGTAGATGGCGTTTTGTTTCGTTAGCCACAGCAATGCGTGGCTGGGTCAGCTAGTCTATAATATAATATTTTTAACATAAAATTGTTTTAATTGCTATTTTCAAAATTAGAACTGATTTGTCGAGAATTCAATCAATCTTATGATTTTTCACGAGTCTACACTAGTCATCTAGAAAATGTGTGTTACCGTTACTTGTACAGATAGAAGTACCTGATAAATATATTTAAAATTGTCGATTTTGTATGTGATGTCACGGGTTCAATACTCGTGTACGAAAAATAATTAAAAATGCATGTTTTAAAAAATGAATTGCAGATTCTACCAGAGCAATAAAATGTGTATATTATTTGGATATAAAACACTTTTATTGAAATACCTTTAGCATTATTTAGTAAATAAATTTGAATAGCCTCCCCTTTCCTTATCCTGCTGCTTTCCAAATGTCTCCAATTTGGGAATTCTCTTATAATACAATAGAGAATTCCAGTCCAATTTTTTTATTTTTTTTTTATGAATAATGAATGACCTTCTAACTTAAATAACTGCATATTTATTTTTATTTTTATAGTTAGTTTTAATAGTTAAAATAAATGTCAAAGTTTTAATTTTTCAAGATCCCCTGAAGACCACCAAATCTAGTGTGACGTCATCATGATTAACCGAAGTATGAATCTTGTAGGGAACTGGAATCAGCTGTTCGACTCCCGCCATTTTGAATTTCAGCATTGGAGTGTTTTCATAGACATTACTGGGCAATTCAATCGTTTTTTGTACAGTTAAAGTTTTTGAATATTTTAAATAATATAGATAAACTAATAGAGATACTTTATTTTTGATACTGAATTATTTAGGTCTAAATAATGTTTCAATAAAAACAAAAACTATTATATGTCCAATTCTCTCTAAATCGATAACACGGAATGTCGAACGGCTTGCGTCTTACATTTCTATTGATTTGTATACAACTTTGACCCAGGTGACGCGGCGCGGTAACGTCACGCCGCCAAAATCCAGCAATAGGGTGTTTTAATGACACGTTTTAAAATGGACTTTTTAATATTTTTTTAAAAACTCTACGTTAAATATAATGTAATAAAACTTATATATTCAGAATCAGCGTATATTGGTCTATATGAACATATTTTTTCAAAGCCATAATATTTTTCAGTTGAGTTCCTTATTACAGAGAACGGGCATTTAATATAATAATTGCACAGTGCTTGGTTTCGCTTTCAAAACGATGTTTATTGATAAAATCTTCACACCCCCAAGTCGAGATCATTTTCACTTCGCAATTTAGCCATGATTCGGTATCGGCGCTAACGAACCGTCCGCGTTCCAGAGGCCAACTTTGTTTTGCGGCGTATGACTTGCATACAAATGTGCACTTCCAGACTGTATCGAGATTTCTAATGAAAACGCAATCGCAAATCGCTGGTAACAATAGCGATAGTTGTAAAAATACTAGCGAGACCCGTGAAAAACCACGGGATATTGTAAAAGTAGGATTTGTGAAGTTGAAAGTACGAGTATTTCAGGATACAGCCTCTCAAAAACAAATATTGTCAATTTTGTGAAATTTGATTTTTGATTTTCACGGCCATCAGAGCAGATGCGTAATCGATAGTGGTGAAGTATGTGCTGGTGCATGTAGATGCGATACCTCATTGCCAGTCTATAAGAGCTGGAATTAAAATATGATTCAAAATGGTTTTCTGCATTTAGTTATGGTGTAGCCGTCAATTATTGGATACCAAGAACTATTGAACTCTGTCCCGTCGCGCGTTGTTTTTATTAATATTAACGGGATTAATTGTCAATTTTGTTTGTTATTATACTGTTGTTTGTCAACAAATTTCATCCTCCCTCTGTCAGTTCCATGCCTCACTGCCATACATCAGGGTGGGTACCAGACTGTTGGCTTCGCTTCTTTTGGCAGTTTTTTTTATTAGCGCCAACGACATTCAGTCCTCCATAAGTGGAGTTACCTGCATTTACCCTTCTTTCAATATCTCTATCTGCCTTCCCTTCTCTCGTAAACATACTATACAGATACACAAACTCAAAATCGAAATTAGTATTTTTTACGAAGTTACTCTTTTAAAAAAAAATCTTTTAAAATGATTCTTCTAATAATTTCTTTCCAGCTTTTGGAATTTCGTCTTCCTCGATTGTGTTCAATTTTGCTGATTATTAGTGTCTTTTTATCAAGCCAAAGTGACAATTCTCTTTTTGTTGTTCTAACAGTCATCCTCCGTGTTACGTGTCTAGCATTGCCCTACTCGAGTATGACGGAGATGTTTGTCTTGCTTGGGATGGTTGTGCTAATCTTGGCAACGCGTGACCTTTGATTTCTCGATGTCCCATTATAATTCAATATTGGTAGAATCAAGCGCTGTTCAAGTTTTTTTAGCATTGATTGACCTGAAAACAAACAGTCGGAGGGTGATCAACTTTTTCCCATTTATATCGAGTACCATATTTTGCCATTGGAAACTATTGAAAAAGTCTTTTGAGGCTAGGGTAAATAAGTTCGTGAAAATTGTATCTCTTTGTCTAACACCTCTCCATATCTGTAATGGTTTCGTGTTATATCTGTTTATTATTCTCGCGAATCAAATACCCTCTTGGTAAACTACTCGTGAATAATTAGCGAACAATTTATCCAGTAAAAAGTTGATAACTCTAGGCTGTAGACGGTGTTCTGACATCCTCACTTCGGGGGAATTCCTGAATGGTATCTTCTCCCCGTCTAGGGTTAATTTACCGACCCGGGGAAGAATCACGTCTCAGCCTCCTCGGCAGAAATAAACTTCGTTTTATTACCCCCGGTCTAAATTAAATTATATAAACACCCTTATCTGAGGGAAAATTAATGCCGGGAATTTACTCGAGGAGATTTTTTAAGGGATATGCTCGCGATGGGATGACAGGATAAATGCCAACTTAGATATTCTGGCAGCCAGAATTGAATCATAATTCTAAAGGGATTCTTACCGCAGTGATACTTTCTGTACTTCGTTTTCGATCGTCAATCTTTCAGAATTACTCTGCCTTGCCTAAGAGGAATATAAACGCTAGAAATATTTCGATTCTCATGCCTACAAAATTTAAAATTATTACATACGCGCGTCGTATTTGAACGAGGCAAGTAAGCGAAAAAGTGTTTTTATTTATTTTGTATTTGTGCATAATTTTATAAGAATGAAAAAAAGTTAGAACGTATGAAACCTCAATTAGCCATAAAGGAGTATTTAAAAAAATTGTTTGCTATATTACTTCATATTTAAGTCATGAAAAAACTTTTTTTTGTGGTTTACGCTTATATTTTTTGTTATGTAAAATATAATTTTATTGTAATTTCAATACATAGAAAAGCTAGTAAAAGCTTTAATTTATCCGTAGCATATTTTTTGATGTTCATAATGTAACCCGATTCGTCGTAAAGATGGATCTAAATAGTATCTCAATAGGCTTTCACGTATAGCTTCATCTTAATAATGGGTTAATCATAAGTTACCTCTTTTGGTATCCAAAACAAAGCTCTAAAAAAAAATTGGCATAATAAAACGTTAATGATAATAATATATTTAATGAAACCTAAAAAAAGGCGTTTTAATTAATTGTCGATTAAAGAAAATACAGTGTCAAAGAAAATAACTTGCAAATTCATTTTTTAGAGTATTTTATTTTAGGAAAATCAAAGTTTTCAATAAGGTTGGTTTATGGTAGTGCAATTTATTAAGTTGAGAAACCAATTATGGATTTCATCATTATACTAAAACATTGTCATTCAGTGGCCGAGTTGGCATCGCGTTTGGTTCCCACCCAGGCGTGTGCTCACTTCCTCGGCTGGCTAGGTCCTCCATCACGATACAAGCAACATTTTCTGCTTACTGTGGTGGTAGTAGGAGATTTTCAAATGTTGTCAGATTATGCTACGGGAATATTTGTGTTTCTTTAAAAAAAAATAATTTAACAATTAAACAGTAGACATTTTTACGATATCATGTATAATTACAAGAGATACTCCACTTTAAGTTAATTTTGCTGCCAGGCCCTGTGGGCGGCTTTTGGATCGGCTTCGCCCGATTTAAGTGTTGGTGAACATTATAAATCCGATAGGAACTGACTCCAAAAAAAGCCGGTTCCTCAGATCCACTGGGATCCAGTGACAGCTAGTCACCGGGACAAAGTAACCGCGACAGGCAATGACATTGTTTAAAATATATATTAGCGTGGTATTATTATTCACAACTGCCAGTTTATATAATAATAATATTATCACCAATCTCTCCATATCCGGAGAGATTCATGAAATTACAAATCCAATAGTACTTACATACTCACAAAGCTGTCAACGTAAATGGCATTGCTTTAATTCGGTTCTATTACAAAAGTAGATTTGTATACACACTTCACGTACGAAAACGGTTTTGCGTAAGGCGCGTCGTCAGAGTCGCATTCTTGAATTTCAACCGTACAGTCATTAATACTGTTTGGTGATTTAAACTTTGTGACAAATTATGAAAAATTCATAATGGATGAATGAACATGTGTGTATGTTTAAATGCCACATAAACATGCTTCTAGATATGTCATATTGTAGGTCGTTGTGGCCGCAATTCCACTGCAGGCGTGTTATGACATGATATATTGGGGGACAGTTTGTAATCATGTTTAAATATGAATAAGCGTGTTTTTTCTCCCCGTACGTTTAAAGGTCCAGGAAAGCTAATATTTGTAGAGCGTTAAAACCAACCACATGTAGGTCACTGTATAATTTGGGCCTTTACATAAATTAGTATTCGTGGAACACATTTTAATGAAGGAAAAATAAACAGTTACCGTCAGTTTTTTCAGAAATAATTAACCAATTTAGTAATTTTCATAATGTTCCGAACTTCGTATCGGAAAGTGTTTTTTTTGTGGCAATTTATTCAAATTGTTTTTCTGTTTTAGTTTGTTCAGTTTGGCTTAATTTTTTGTATAATGAAATATTCTTATTTCATATCCAACTTTTTGAATTTTTTTATGAAGTTTGTAAAATTGATGTACCTAAAAATTGAAGAGCTGGGCTTTTACTAAAAGAACAACGAAAAAGATAATTTAATATTTGGAAAAAAAGTGAATTATTTATAAGAATAGCGAGTTTTCGGCATGCGTTGCTATGCCACTTAATTAAGTAATTGTTTCTCTCTGCGTGTCCTTTCCCGTTCGTCCCGTTCCTCTTCCTCTCCGTGTCCCCTTCCCCTCTCGCGTTCCCACTCCGCCTTCTCCGCCTTCCCTCTCCCCGCTCCACTCGCCGGCTTCCCCCATCCCGCGAACCCCCCTCCCGAGTTCCCCTCCCCCCTCCCAGTCCTTCCTCCCGCATTCCATACATTCAGTCCTGGTACATTCAGTTTTCAGACGGCTCGTGTGCCACCTATGGCAATTTTAAAACCTTCGCGGGCATGCTCCCAAAAACTCACCAAAGTTTCCTTGCAAACGGATGAACGGTTTATTAACCCATTTTCATGACGCCAGAGCTATATCATCGCGGGCATGCACGCATCAAATCCCCAAAGTTTCTTCGCAATCGGATGAACGGTTAGGAATGCATAACTTCATGATGCCAGAACTCACTATTGTATATAGAAACCATCGCGGGCATGCACACATTAAATCCCCAAAGTTCATCGTAATCGGATGAACTGTTAGCAATGCATAATTTCATGATTCCAGAACTCACCATTGTATATAAAAACCATCGCTGGTTTCATCGCAATTGGATGAACAGTTAGCAAGGCATAACATCTCATATATATATTTTTTACATGAGCTCCACACAGGAGGCCCTGAGGAAAATAATTTCCAACAGGGCCTATGTGAATTTCTAAAAAAAATTAAATATGATATATCACACGAACGTGCAATGAAATCAGACCACCAATAAAGGACAAAGCCAATACACAATTACTCTACAAAGGTATGAAATATTGTAATGCGCTGCCGGAAACTACAAAGTCTGCAACAATTGGTAGATTCAAGATGGATCGTAGGAGCCGCATTAAGCAAGAGAAAATGTAATAATACGTAAGTTATATTTAATTAATCATTTTTAAATTTATATGTATAAAAAATAAAAAAAATTAATAACTCTAGGTATACATGTTTCCATTATTGCTTGAGTGTGTTTTAAATTGCAAAATATTTTAAAGTGTCCTTTTTATTTATTTAAGTTCAAATTGAGCTTTTTGTGTTCATTAATTTAACATTCTTATCACTAAAAATGTACATCCAAATAAAAGCATATTCTCGAAAACATTAATTTCCACTGTCCAATGCGATATACAAGATCAAACAAACTGTTTCACATCCCACACTCAAAAATAAATTACACACAACATTAATTTCTCAGAAGGACGTGCACAAAATACAATAATATTTTTGCAGATGCTGATATTTTCCATTTGTCCTCAGGTCAATTTACCAAGATCAATTGCTAGCAGAATGTACACATTAAATTTTTTCCTATCAATTGATACACTTAAAATAATTTATGTCACTAGCAGAATCTATAATAATATATGGGTTAACAATATGGGGAAATACTACTGTAACCAACCTGAAACAAGTCCAAGTTGTACAAAACGCAATTGTAAAATTATTAGTTGTCCCTAATATTTTCAAACAAAGACACAATACTCCGTTGCTGTTTCAGAGTGCAAAAATTTTACCTGTGAAGGCAATACTATGGTATAAAATTATAATTCAGCATATATTTACCCCGCAGCATAAAGAGAAACTAGATCATAAATATAGCACTAGATTCACGTGTAACGACGGGTTAATAGTTCCGAAATTTAATAATAAGTACGGACAGAGAACGTTTGAATACAACATACCGAAGATATTTAATTTATTACCTGACAATATAAAGCAACATAATTCTATGAATAAGGTTAAATATATATGGTGAAAAATTGGTTATTGGAAAAAGAATATTTATTTTGATACTTATGATAAAATTTATGAAAAAATGAAAATAAAATTTATGAAAAAGTGAAAAAATGTTTAAACTGTAGATAAAAGATGTAAATTATAACTTTAAATATATTTGTAAGTAATTATAAGCACCTGCTGTCAAGCCAATTGCAATTGGCTTAGCGGGACTTGTTTGTTGATCTATAAAATAAATAAATAAATTTAAAAAATATATATATATATTAAAACGAATTGTTAATTACGGACCCTCTACCCCTTATATGTGTTATTTTCTCAATCCCATTACCATGTTTTTCTTTTTTTAAACATGTTTATCCTTGAACTCTGTCTTATAATTTGAAAATGTATTGCTTTCATAAAGGGTAATAGTTTAATTTCATCTATTCTACATAATATAGTCTGTGTTTTTTATTTCTTTCTTATATACATATATCTTTGTTTTCTTCTTTTTCTACCATTTCATGTTTTCTTCAATCAATTGTGTTTTTCTATATATACTCTGAATTTTTGCGGAAACTTCGCTGTTTCATGCAACCATACGTAATTACTTCAATAAAATATGTATACTAAACTGTTTGCTTCCCCAAAAAACTAAAAAAGCATGAAGAAGAACAATTAAAAAAATCTTCTCGAAGAATAGAGTATCTGCATACTTCAAACAGATTTTTTTATTGATTAGAGAAACCAAAATGTTCAGAAAAATAAACCATACAGGAGATATCATGTTAATACGGAATTGATCTTACGTCGAAGAAATGTGTAGATATTTTACAGATAGCAACCGGTTCCAAAATATGAACTAAAAATCTTTTCCAAGTTCATCGTCCAAATCTCTAACAGTTCAAGTAGATCTTATAAATTTTCAAACACAATTGAGACGTCTCCCAGTATCGGTTATTCTTTTCCCTTCGAAAGGGATTATATTTATTGATGCAATAAAGTCACAATAGACGGGTCGCCTGATCGGGTTCACAGACAGATTCTCCGTGAGAGTGTTGTCGAGGGTCCTCCGGGTTCAGTTAATAAACTGTCTGTAGATGCCGAGGAGGACCGTGGTACTAGAAACAGACAAGTAGACAGTCGGCTCATAAAGGCTGGACAAACTGTCCACTGTTCCGGGAGATCAGAGAACGAAGGAGATTCTCGTAATTTTCTCTTTTACAGATGTTCTCAATTTCAGACAGATTAAAAAAAAAATCTGCATAGTATGTGTGGTATTTCAATGTTCACAATCATTATCCTTGGGAGATATTACAATTATTTTCTTTTTTGCATCATTTGGTTCAGACGACAATACATGTACCCTAAAATATATTCAGAATCTTAACTACGTAAGTAAAGAAGCTTTGTATACAAATTACGACTCGCGACCCATGTATTGGACGGACCTACTGTCAAATTTGCCCTATCAAAGAAAAGAAGAAGAAGAAAAATAATGTGCGAATCTTAATGAAGTAAGTGAAGAAAGTGTGTAAACAAATATACGCCCGCAGCACGGCTTATTAGACAAAAGTACGGTCGAATTCGCCCTAGCAGGCCTGGAGATTTGACCTTTCCACCGCGTTCATTTTAAATAATTCTGAAGATCGTGCTACAAATATTTAAGATGTTTCTAAACGTTTCCTTCTCGAAGTTATTAATTCATTGTCTAGAAAAATAAAATCTGGTGCTTATCGCTAGCTTTATAGTTGAAAAGGGTAACAAAGTTTTTTAAAGAGCTTACATCCCCAGGGGTCTGTTGGAATAAAAAAGTTATTGTAGTTACGAATTCGCCGGAAATTATTAAAATGTGAGTTTTGAGCAAACATTGATTATTAGGGTTGTGTACTGCCTTAAGAATTATTTACCATAATATCTGTAGATGGCACCACTGCTCTGTTTCTAGCTAACATATAATTATATAATTAGTTACTTTGAGCGGTACGTACGTTATGTTCTGTGACCTCTTTAGGAATTTTGGTGGCATCCTGAAGTTGTCAGTTGTGACCCAATTAAAACGTTGGTTCACCCGGTGTACCAAAAAATAAACCGTGAGTTACCACGTACAGAAATCAAATTTAATTTTTGACATAATACAACCTTTTTCACGTTTTCATTGCCGGCAACCTGCTCCACTAAAGGATATCTGTTTGAGATGGGTAGCAGTAATCGTTAGCGTTTCAATAAACGATATTAGTCTGGAGTAAATATAATAATGCTGATTTTAAATTACATAAAATACAATTTAAATTACAAAAAAGTTAAAAATTACAGAAAAGAATTAGAATTAAAATTACGAAAAAAATATGGTTTAGTTTTAAAAGATTAACCTCCTTACTAATAAAAGTGTTTTGAATTTTACACAACTGATAAACAATAATTTACCGCTGGTTCTTAATCAGATGCGTAAATTTTTAAACTCCTTTATAAGTATGGCTCTTAGAGTTTAGGATGTTTTGTAAGTAACTTGATAATGCCAGTCCTTTTTTACGTTGAATTTCCTTTTTATTTTTATCAGACCTGTAATATATTTTTTTGTTGATCGTAAATAAGCTTTACTCTGTAAAAATATTACCATAATGCTTCTCGGAATGAATGGATATTCGAGGAATAATTTTCCTAAATAAATAAAATCGAGCTGTTTGCGATATTTGTTTTATGGAATACCATCATAAAATAAATATGTTACCATCAAAAAGCATTCTCCGAAAATAATATATTTGATGAATAAAAGCTGAATTTAGATTGATGTCCATTACACTCCTATTTCGGTTCTTGACTCCAATTTCGGAGGCGGGCATGGGTATCGCCACCCCACCAACATTTATTGGATTACCAACACCTCTGCCATAAATCATTCCAACGTTTGGTAACATGCGGTGAGGTTTATCTTGGCAGCGAATTCGTCTGTCCACCTACTGCGTAGCGGGCCGGAATGAGAGAGACTGGATGAGGCAGGCCTTTTGACCTCTCCTGCTGGACTCTCTTGACCCATCCCGTTGCACCTTTGAAGTAATGGATTTATACGTCCGTCACTCCTGGACACACTGACCTGACAATCCAACCCACGCCTCATCTTTTTTTCTTCCCAGAACTTCCATAAAAAAAAATATTTGTTTATTTGTTTATTTATTTAAGGAACATAAACAGCCTTAGTAATATAATATACATAAGAGAATAATAAAAAACAGACCAATTATTAATGTTCACAGATAGGTATTTATAAAGACTAACTGAATGTAAACTAAAATATTTAAGAAAAATGAAAAAAAAAAAAAAAAAAAACAGAACTAAGCAGCAATTTAAAAAAATAATAATAATACAAATCCAAATTCAACAAATAATAAACCAATACACAACAATAAAATAAGTATGATTATAATTGTAATAGACTGCAAATTAGGTATTTGGGTTGGGAAGGGTAGGAAGAGGAGAGGGTTAAAGGAAATTTAAGGGAAAGTTACCACGCAAGTAATATAAAAATATTAGATACAATTAATTTAATCATCATGAATATGTGTTATTCGCACCTAGAATGTTATACAATGAATTTTTGTAACGACAGTAACTAGCAGTGAATATGTCAGCACGTGTGTCTATATTTGCAAATTTATTGTTATAGGAGTTACATGTCCTTTGCAAAAATTCATTTTGATTGGAATTGGTGTTGCATCTATCAATATAGAAAAGGGTATTTTGTCTACTATATCGAATCGGCGCGTGGAAATTTATTTTGTTTAGCAACTCCGGGCAGTCAACTTTAGAGTTAATGATTTTGTACAGGAGCATCTGATCAGCGACAAGCCTCCTGTTGAGTAGTTTCGTGATTCGAAAATGTTTCTCGACATTTTATTGATATTAAGAGGAACGTTCGCCCGATCCTTTTTGGCCCGTTTCATA
The DNA here is from genome assembly GCA_936435175.1 of Glyphotaelius pellucidus. Lineage (NCBI taxonomy): Eukaryota > Metazoa > Arthropoda > Insecta > Trichoptera > Limnephilidae > Glyphotaelius > Glyphotaelius pellucidus. Next base: position 32,200,513 of record OW386544.1, read on the forward strand.
TAAATCTTAATTTTAGTTTTAAGATCAAAATACCTAACCAAACATAAAAAATAATTTTTGTAATCAAAAGGTATATCAAATATCTAGTACGGATTTGAGATACTTTATTACTTTTTGCTTCTAATTACAAGATATAGGGCATTCAATTTTTTTTTTATATTTGGTGATCTTAAATGCAACTTGCGCAATTTGTGAGTAAATGAAAAACAAAAACATTTTTTTTTATTGTATTTATTTAAAAAATATGATAAATAAAATAAAAAATAAAATTGAAGAAGAAGATAACACTTTTAAATCTAAATGAAAATATGAAAGAAAACAAGACACAGAAAAACAGAAAAAGACAATGGTCGCAACTGGGACGTGTCCCAGTTGCGACCATTGTCTTTTTTAGATTTCTTTCATTTAGATTTAAAAGTGTTATCTTCTTCTTCAATGATATATTACGTTGATGGGAATAACCTTCAAAAGTTATAAAAAGAGAGTTTTTCTCGTAAAAAATTAAAAAATAAAACATCATAAAAATGTTTTTCAGAGTAATAATTTTAATGAAAGCAAATAAATTTGTGTACACCACTATTTAATTAACAATAACGACATGTTTCAAAAACAATGTTTTCTTCTGTATAATAATTATCTTCAGGATAATAAGTTAATAAAAAATTACAAAAGACAAACAAGTTTAGACAAAATATTAGAAAGGAGAGGTGATTAATTACTTAAAATATCATAAAAAAACAATTATATAAAATAAAATATAAAAATTATTTTAGGGCGGGTAAAAAATTTAATTTACATAATTAAAAAATCTTTTAAAATAAAACAGGAAGTCTAAATAACAAAATAAATTATTATAAATAAAAGTATTAATACGAATATTTAATTTACTATTAACACTTTTCCTAATTTCTAAAATTTTTAAACCTTTAAAGAATGACCTGTTTCTAAAGTGTGCTTATTATCCTGACGAAAAAACATAGTTTTTAAAACATGTCGATATTGTTAATTGAATAGTGGTGTACACAAAGTTATTTGTTTTCATTAAATTAATAATGACGCCCACAAAGTGAATTTGCGAAGTTTGAAGAAGTAATAATTATAATATATTCACGACAATTTTTTATTCCGACTTAAATAAGTGATTTTTAATTTTTATTTAATGATTTCTTTTATAATTTTTATTTATTTTATATTTCATCTTATTTTTATAATAAATCTTTTTTTTCAACTGTTTTTCATTTACTCACAAATAATTGCCCAATTTTTCTCTAACATGATGCAACATTTACATCTTTAATGGCCTATATCTTTTATTTAAAGCAAACATTAATAAAGTAGCTCATATCCATACTAGATATTTGAAATACCTTTTGATTACAAAAATAATTTTTCACTTTGGTTGGGTATTTTGATCTCAAATCCAAAATTGAGATTTGGCTTAACGGGCTGCCCAAACGTTCGTCTTAACCGATAACTGTGTTAAGTTTTTTTTTTTTTTTTATATTTGCAAATGTTTTTATATTTGCAAATGCACACAGTTTAACAATCGCTCGGTCCAGACCCCTGTCTCCATATTACTTTCGGGCCGGTAACTTTTAATCAACATGACTGTTTAAACAGCGAGAGAACCCTTCCGTCCTGCCATGGTCCTCCGGTCCATCCTATATCCTGCAGTCTATCCATAGTCTACTTAGCCCCTACCTCTGCCCTCCACTACTGGACTAAAGTAAAGTTTTGTTGATCGTTTGTTTAAACAATGCAAACATGTTAGTTCAGTTACATATATGGTCAAACGTTCTTTTACGTTTAAAAATACGTTGCAGCCACAGATGTGATACATGTAAAGCATTTTCATAATATCTTTATTTTAAACAGGTATATTTCGTGAGTCACTGTCAAGTTCTTTGCAAGTATTTAGGTACCTACTCAACATTTTTTTTTTATTCGTAGTAATAAATTACACAGCAAGCGCTACGTTTTTTCGAAATGCTTAGACGGGGAGGCTTAAACCTGCTCTGTAAATGTAAACTCTATAAATTAAAAATGTGTCATAGTTAATCCACTATGTGCCAATAAGTCCTGGATTTCCTAGTGGCTTATCGCACTTGCCTAGATTTTATGGCATTTTGAAACTTAAAAAATGCATTAGGCATACAAAATTTTTTTATTTATTACATTTTTATTTGCTTGGCAAGCAAATAATGTACCTTTGTGTCAGAGGCGGCTAGGGGTCCAGACGTGGAAGGTCTTAAAAAAAATATTTTATAATCCAATATCAAATTAAATACCTTTCCAGAAATTGTTCTCCTTCCTTTTTATTAAAAGATCCTCCCCACAGCATCCCCAAAGACGACAATTTTTTCAGACCAGTTTCCTCGGATCCACCCGCGTGGAGCTAATATAAAAAAAGTATCCAAAACTGAAATGAAACGGAAAATTAATCAAAATAGTTGAAATTTCCTGATTCCACTTCCGTTGCAATGCTACTCAAAGAAAGAAAGTGTTCCCCCTCCCGACTTCTCTCCCTGCCGCTGAATATTTGAAATACACACGTTTTTTAAACAGCTCGCGCGCCACCTATAGTAATTTTCTCACCACTATATAAAAATCTTCGCGTGCGTGCACACAATAACTCATCAAAGTTTCGTCGCAATAGGATGATTGGTATAGGAAATAATTTCATAAAGCCACAGCTCACTACTATAAATAGAAACCATCGCAGGCATGCGCACAACAAATCAACCAAACTTTCATCACAATCGAATGAACGGCTTAGGAACGCGTAAGGGACGAACAAAGAAACATTCATTTTTATATGTTACGTCGCGTACGTCGTGAATGTCGTTAATATAATGTAACTCTACTACCTTATTTTATTTCAATCATGTTATGCATCTTCCAAAGTTACTTTGTGGAAAATCTCTATTGAGTTCTTCCGTTTTGCTTTTTTTTTGTAAAATCAAGAAACTTTTGTTTGTTTTACTCCGCTGCGTAAAATTTATGTAAAATTATTTTACGAGCTTTTAAATTGAAAACACACAAATAGAATTCGCTTCGGCCTTCTTTATATTACCTGGCATAAATTTTAATAATTTGCCATTCAAAATTAGAATTCCCCAAAGTAAATTAGTGGAAGTTGTTTAGGAAGGAGTTGCCACAGTTTTCTGGAAACAGGATGCCCGGGACTTGTTAATTTTGAATTTCAGTTGACTGGTAATGATTCTTTGACGTCATTTTCCTGATTCATTGACGTATTTTATGACAGGTTCAAATGATGTTAATTCTGTATCATTTTATTTATTTATTTATACATATATTACAGTAAAATACATTACAAAAAGATGCTTTGAGTGTCCAACTGTGAAGGTTTCCCGTTTCAGGACAGACAAATTGCACAATAGAGAATTCCAGTCCAATTTTTTTTTTTCTATGAATAAAGACCTTCTAACTTAAATAACTGCATATTTATTTTTATTTTTATTGTTAGTTTTAATAGTTAAAATAAATGTCAAAGTTTTAATTTTTCAAGATCCCCCGAAAACCACCGAATCTAGTGTGACGTCATCATGACTAACCGAAGTATGAATCTTGTAGGGAACTGGAATCAGCTGTTCGACTCCCGCCATTTTGAATTTCAGCATTGGAGCGTTTTCATAGACATTACTGAGCAATACGATCGTTTTTTGTACAGTTGAAGTTTTTGAATATTTTAAATAATATAGATAGACTAATAGAGATACTTTACTTTTGATACTGAATTATTTAGGCCTAAATAATGTTTCAATAAAAACAAAAACTATTATATGTCCAATTCTCTATAAACCAATAACACGGAATGCCGAACGGCTTGCGTCTTCATTTCTATTGATTTCTATACAACTTTGACCCAGGTGACGCGGCGCGGTGACGTCACGCCGCCAAAATCCAGCAATGGGGTGTTTTAATGACACGTTTTAAAATTGACTTTTTAATATTTTTTAAAAAAACTCTAAGTTAAATATTATGTAATAAAACTTATATATTCAGAATCAGCGTAATATTGGTCTATATGAACATATTCTTTTAAAGCCATTATATTTTTCACTGGAGTTCCTTATTGGTTCTTAACAAAGGAATGGTTTCTTTATGTCCTTGAAATTATCGCAAGGATACGATTCTTACGAGGTCATTTTGGAGAACATTAACGATTGCATTTGGATAAAGAAATGGTTTCTTTCAAGAGATCGCAAGGATGAGATTCTTCGAAGGTCATTTTGGAGAACATTATGATTGCATAATTAAAATTACAGTATGCACCATAATTTTTAAACATTTACTAAGTACTAGAAATTACACATTTATAAACCAAAATATTTGACAATGACATATGAATTCCCAATGTATTTATGACTATTTAATTGGTACAGAGAATATTCAGTTGCGCTGTATTTGTTTCTGGATTTTTCTTTAGTTAATTTTAATCGTAAAATTAAGCTCTTCTTCCACAGTTAGCAATCCGTCTGTGGTTAGTCATAATTATAATTTCGATGAAAAATTATTTGTTTGAAATTTTTTTTTTTAAGTCTATAAATAAATTTAACACACCAACCGGTTCAGTTCAGCCTTCTCCTTCCGCAGTGCTTAACACCAGCATTAACCTATACTAAAATGAATACAGAATAATTATCTGCAGTAAATTAGGAAACATAGAAGAGGGGAAAAGAACATCAAATTTGGCAGATGGAGGGAGATGCTATGTAAAAAAGAGAGCAGCGTGGTTGTGGGAAGACAGAAGGGGTACTTGTCTAAATTAGGGCTACTTGATAAATCTTATCTTTTATTTTGTAATCGGATTTTATTCGTATGGTGAGTGGTTTTCAATCGAAGTATTTACTGATATAATTTCTCTATTGCGGGAATTTTTTAGCACCACCACTCTCCGTTCCTTCTTGTGACATCTTTTATTGAGTACGGCTAGTGAAAATTAGGAATAAAACTAGAAATGGTAAAAAATACAAAATTTTTAATTATTAAAATTAAACAGTTAATGAATTTTTTGAAAACTTACAAATTTTTTGAAAGAAATATTATTTTGTTAAATTTTAAATATTGTTTTTATGTATGTTTTATCTCGTGGATACCAGTAGAAATAATTTGTTTTAGATAATAATGAAAAATTGATATTTTAAAGCTTTAATGTTTTATTTTATATACATAGGTAAGTACCTACACGAACTATGAACTGATAACGAGACTTTTAACCCCTCAGGCCTATTTTGTCGGAAGCTCTAAATATTTCCGCTCCACAATAAAATACAAATAAATGCAATATTTCTGAACGCACCCGAAAATAAAAAACCGTTTTTGGAAGGTGATGAAATATGCTATAAAATTTTATTATTCTAAAACAACGTATAATTTTTGAAATGCAAATTTTTTTAATCCAAAATAAAATTCTCAAACTTGCAATAATTTTTTTTCAAATTTTGAGAATTTTTCAAAGCCCGGTGTTTTCTCTTTCTAATACTTTTAGATGATATATAATCATATAAATTAAAATAAAATTAATCGAACCGGCATGGAAAAAACTTGATCACAGCTGGTAGCAGACAGAATGGGCAATCAAAGTGATTAAAATCAACTTGCCTTGGTTTTTGTCCGTATTTATTAATAAATTCTATCTATCATCAAACGGCATGCAATATACAATGTACATATTATATTTTAACCGTCTCCCTTTGAGCACAATTCCAAAATAAATAATCAAATAGACATTACACAAATTCAATTAATTTCGCATCAACTTTGACAGTTCCACAAATGGGAATGAATGGATTGCAATAACTCAGCAATTGATTCTGAATCTTATAAAGTAATGCCATCTGACTTAGTTGAGATTGTATCAAGCAACGTTATAATAAATATAGCATCCCTCGCTGGGATCTGAACCTGTGACCTTTATCCTCTTGACTTGAGACTGGCCCCGAGCAATAAACTCCCTTGACAGCTTCGTACAAGAGCGAATATCTTCGCAGTTATATTATTTTGTCTTTAAATAAAGTGAGACGGCATTTTTAATTTAGTGATTTTTCGGTGCCCCGTTGTCACCTTTAGAATTCATTTTGATTTTAATATTTCTTGTTTAATATCTTGATTTGGAAAGCGCCGGGTCACGCTCACGGCTTGACGTGTTTTGTGACCTCTTGGGTTTTTTGTGAATAACCGCGTTAGAATACGTTCAATCGGGCTAAAGATTTGTCATCCATACTAATATTATAAATGCGAAACTGCTCGAGTTTGTTTATGACCTTTTCAGGCATTAACCAATAAAAAGACTTTAAAAATTCATTCACCAATAGAAAGCTAAATTATATGCGCAGAATATATGTTGTATATGATGGTAAGCTCTGGCGTTATGAAATTATAAATATTAGTATACTATATTTGTTTTACGTTTTCTGTCGCTAACAAAAGCGAGTTAATTGCAAATGTCAGAAAAAAATTATTCCCATGGAAACGATGTTGATATATTTGTGGGCTCTAAGCTGGTAGGTACTCAGCCCCCTGGTCAGCTACTGCCCCAGAAAATTCAAATATTAGAATATGTTTTGTTTTTTTTTTGACAAGCTGGAATAAATGTCAGATAGTATGAGTTCCTACATTAAAAATATAATTCGTATGATTATAAAGACTGAATAATAAATAGTGTAATTTTGTATTATATTAACAAACTTCCAAATATTTAATTAAAAATAAACATCCGAAATGTTTGTAAGCGCATAAATTCCGAACGAATGAACAAAATTGGATAATTATTTTTTTCTTTGTGAAATTTAGGTGGCAGGCTAGATGTTTGAAAACTGAATGTAAGGTAATGAATGTATGGAATGCGGGAGGGGGTGGGGTCGGGAGGAGGGGGGATAATTGATAAGTTCAACCGTTACAGTAATTTCCCGTAATACCATGCGAGCGAAGCCGCGGGGAAAAGCTAGTAATACATATTTTTTTTGATTAATAGATTCAGTTTTTCGTCTGGAAATTACTTTGAAATTAATTTTGTGTGGTTAACCTCCGGGAGCAATATTAAGTAATAATATATAAATCGAATTTCCGGGCTAATAAGAGAGTTTTAAGTGACGCCAAAAGAACTGTATCTTTGAATACCAAGGGGTGAAAGCACATATAGGTTCCATACAATACAATTATTCGTTGTGTCGTTTCATTTTTTATTTTATTTTTATTTCTGTACTCGAACTTCGTTGTGTCGTTTCATTTTTTCGTTACAATACAATTATTCGTTGTGTCGTTTCATTTTTTATTTTATTTTTATTTCTGTACTCGAACTTTGTTGTGTCGTTTCATTTTTTATTTTATTTTTATTTCTGTACTCGAACTTTGTTGTGTCGTTTCATTTTTTATTTTATTTTTATTTCTGTACTCGAACTTTGTTGTGTCGTTTCATTTTTTATTTTATTTTTATTTCTGTACTCGAACTTTGTTGTGTCGTTTCATTTTTTATTTTATTTTTATTTCTGTACTCGAACTTATAGTTTGTGGATATGGAGCGCAAAATAATCTTTAACTGTCAATAACTAAATAAAATAACGAAGAAAAGGACTTGGTACACCGATCCAAATCATGCCGAACATTCTGTCCAAAGGGTTATACAAAAAATAAATTTAAAACTTTCTTATGCTTGAATTAAAAAGTTTTATATGAAAAAAAATTACATGTTTTCTTCGAATTATAAAATTTGAGCGTATTTATCACCTTTCAAAAACGGTTTTTAGTTTTCGAGTGCGTTCAGAAATACTGCATTTATTTGTATTTTATTGCCGAGCGGAAATATTTTGAGCTTCCGACGAAATAGGCCCGAGAACTGAAGGGTTAAAAATCTTGTTAATAGTTCACAGTTTATGTATGTACTTTATTTTTTAATATTATTATTTTTTTATTATTTATTAAAATTACAGAGAACATTTTGTACGAGAATTAGAGTAGACCCACAAAGCTGTCATATGGCAGCTTGTCTGCAGGTTCTAACAATTTAAACATTCTTAATATAATATCTAAGAAAATATTTGTAAATACATTTATAGTTTTAAGGAAACATTAGAATAGATCACATAGTAGTATTAGATAATTTAACTTACAACTATAAATATATAAGATATTTCAATATACCTATCTAATAAAAGATATGTAGGCAGCTATATTAAGATATTCAAAGATACATGGAGTTTTCGTCCATTAACCATAGTTTTATCATTTTAGGACTTAGTCTCTCATTTTTTTCAAATTTTATGTTTTTATTGATTTTATTGAAAATCACTGTTATAAGATATTCAAGAGTACGGCTTCCATATTTATTTAATATTCGAGGAATTTTTAGGCCCTTTCCTTCTCTAAATCTTGTGGTATGTTTGTGTACAAGTAGGTGTTTGTAAGGGCTTTCCCCCAAATTATCCATAATAGTAGTGAACCAGTGGAGACCTTTTATTGTAAGTAGGCTCTCTGAGCCAACTTACTTACAAGAAATAAAACATTAAAGCTTTAAAACATCAATTTTTCATATAATCTAAAACAAATTATTTCCAAACTCGAACCCATTAGAAATCATATAAATAAAAACAATAAATCTTTAAACTCAAGATAATATTATTTATTATTAATAGGCATTTTCTTTCAGCTGGTCATCAGTCGTAAAAAAAATTGTTTCATAGGTTTGTATTCGATGCGATCTCTTTCCAAAACTGTTACAATTAAAATTGTGTATCAAGAAAATCTCGCCCTTTGTTTTTGTAACGTTATTTAAAGAGTGACGCTGCCCACTTGTCCCCTCGTCAGCTGCGCCCCTGCCCTTTCGGCAACGCTGTAATTAAACTTTGGAATTCGCGACTCATAATTTTAATCCTATACGCCCAGTGGCGCATCGATTACAAACTAAAATACTTTGGGGGGCTGCTTATTAAACTCGCGCGCGCCGGGGGGTGAACACGCCGAAATCGTTACGCCGGAGTACAAATTAACGCTACCTACCTCTTATACCTGTTACTTGTTACATCGGCTTATTGGACGATCAAATAATTTGGGCTGGAATTTCATAATTTTGCGAGTTTAAAGGCCTGATATTTTTTTAATCCTCTCACACCATCAACTACACACTTACTACAATTAACTTGTCTCATACAACGAAATTTCACCTTATATATATATTAAAAAAATATATATTATTAATTCACATTTATTAATTCTAGATTTAAATTTCTGTTGTCCTATGCCGGTCTCACTAGGAAAACCTGTGTTGTGAGCAGGTGCTTTATTTATGAGCAGTTAATAATAAAAATAATAATACATAACAAAAATACAAATAAAATTAATCATAATAGACCCGACAAAATAAAAAAAATAAAAAATAAAAAAACTTATATCATTGATGTCGCTATTCCAAATTCTTGTAATATTGAAAAATCTGTTTCAGAAAAAAATAGAAAATATACAGATTTAGGAAATGAGATCAAAAGAATTTGGCATTCTCGGACTATAAAAATATTACCATTTGTTATTTCGGCTACTGGCATTATACCTAGCTCCCTCATTCAAAATTTAGGCTTATTAGATTTGTCAAAAAATCTATATATTAAAATGCAAAAATCAGTCATTTTAAATACGGTAGGATTACAAAAGATTTTTTAAATATTTATACGAGGAATCAGTAGAATTTATCGGTCCAGTTAGGAATTCTATCGAGCCGAACCGTCTGATATGAAAATATCTGGAGTCGGTGAATTATTTTCCCATTTGGTCTCTGGTAGGTCGACATGTTGTTCTTGTATTGTTTTGTATTTATTATACTTATATAGTGCAATTGCATAGCGTGGATTGACCAGATGTTCATTTGTGGAAGGGTTTAGTTTTTTTAAGGGGAAGATTTAACCCGGACATAAAGTTAAAAAAAAACACAATAATACATTTAAAGTAACAGTCAATCTTCATCGAGTCATTGAAAAAATACATATTTATAAGTTGGTTTTGATAACATCTTTGAATTTGGATCTGTTTTGGCTCGTAATCCTGGACTTGGTGTCGGATTTGTATTTAAGACACATTGTGTTTTGTCTAATGGCCAGTGGAAGTGTATTGTATAGTTTTATTGCAAAGTATCTAAAATTTCTTTGGCCAAAAGTGCTTTTAGCAAAAGAGATAAGTAAGAGATGCCCTTTGGTTCTATTACTCGAGCAGTTTAACATTTTCAAAGAAAGTTGGTTCTGTGTTTGAAGAGGTATGCTATAGTCAAACAGATACCAAGTGCATCTCAAAATTTCAAACGAGAGAAGAACGTTCTTCCCCGTTTGAAATTTTGAGAGTGCACTTGGTATCTGTTTGACTATAGTATGTATTTGGCATAAAGTTAAAATTTTTGGAATAAACAGAATTTTACTAAAGATACAAGCCTTCAAAGCTTTGATATTTGTGACCGATTTGTGGTGATTGATGTCACCATCACGGTACATATGTGGTATTACTGCAGCACTGCAATTCGAATTATGAATTTTACTGCGTGTGACTTCACGAGACACAGTTGAACATTTTTTCCAATGTTCTCTTTGAATTTTTACAACTTTCTCATTTTTGGAGATATCTAAAAACTGATTTTACCGATTGTTAAATCAAATTTAATAAATTTTGATAAAGAGTATATTGGAGACACAACCTCTTTCTGGTTTTTTGTTTTAACGAACACCATATTTAATAGAAATATTTCTTGCTGACCTACGACCTGAAATGTTAGTTCATATCCGTAAAAATGTGTGTAATATATTGCCGTCATAAGTAAAAACACAGATGTATTTGCTAAAGTCGTTTTTGACATTCATGTGACATTTTAGACTCTTCCATGTTTCTCAATTTTACACCGTGAGTAAACAATATTTTAGGTTTTAACTCTAACAGACTTACACTGATTCTAGTTATAAATATAATTTAACCCTTAATTTATTAGGTTTAGAAATATCTATATACATATATAAAAATGAAAATATGTTTGCTTCTTTCTATGTATAAGATGTTATGCCTTACTAAACTATTCGTCCGATTGCGATGAAAATTTGGGTATTTGATGAGCGCATGCCCGCGATGGTTTCTAGGTTTCTATATACAATAGTGAGTTTTGGCATCATGAAATTACGCATTGCCAACTGTTCATCCGATTGCGATGAAACTTTGCGGATTTGATGTGTGCATGTTCGCGATGGTTTCTATTGCATAATAGCGAGCTCTGGCGTCATGAAAATGTGTTACTAAACCGCTCATTCGATTTCGAGGAAACTTTGGTGAGTTGCTGTGAGCACGCCCGCGAAGATTTATATATATACTGGTGAGCTCTGGCATTATGAAATTTGTATAAATAGGTGGTACGCTAGCTGTTTGAAAACTGAATGTACCGGGACTGAATGTATGGAACGCGGGAGGAGGGAGGGGAACCCGAGAGGAGAACCTGGGAGGGGGGAGGGGAACTCTGAATTGGACCTCCTGAGTGTATGCCCCCAAGCAAAGCCGCTGCGGACATTTGAACGTTATGTTCCACACTTATTGCCATAAAATATACTTTCAAATAAATTTAAAAAAAAAATGTTGATATCTCAAACACAACTTGTTTAATTTACATTTTAAAATCGGGCGCCCTTATTGAAAGACCCTGTACAGTAGAGCTTAGTAGGTTGGTACTACGGTTCCAAAACCAACCCCAACTTTAGGCACGTCTAAACGCTACGCATGTATCTACGCACACGTAACGTATGGATGTTCGTAGTATTTTGTCCAAAATGCACCTGTGACGTGACACCGCACCGTAGTGCGAGGGCGGAATTCGCGCTAAACCGCAGCGCGCTATTATTTGCTTCCCTTAGAGCTAAAGCTAGTGTTGGTTAGACTGCGTGAAGGGTGAAAAGGGTGGAGGGTAATGACGGGTCACATGGCCTCCACCATTTCCCCCTACCGACACTATTTCCTCTGTAGTGATGGGCATTATCGAAATTTTTACGTGGTCTCCATCAATTGCCCCTACGGATACTATAAAATTCTAAATTCAAAACCATTTATTGCACAAAAATACAAATACAAAAGGTGTACCTTATAGATACATTCTATTTCTTCCAGCTAACCAAAAAATACAAGTTTTATACGATATGTGTATTATAAAACTTAACAATTACATGTTACATTATAGGAGAAAATAAAATAAAAAACTAAAAATAAGAAACAGAGATAATTTACATAAAATTTTCATGAAGAGTATAATGATATTTGTTTAAAAGAAATTTTTAGTGATGATTTGAATTTGAGTGTATCTTGTATTTGTTTAATGTTATGTGGAAGGTTGGTGTACACTTTAATGGCTATGTAATATGGTCTTTTTTGGAACATTGTTTTGTTTGCTTTCGGTATTAATAAGTTTTCTGTGATCCTTGTAGCGTATTTTGTGGGAACTTGACTAGAGATGATCGCGCTAACATGCATAACTCCATTGTATATATGTCTGTGACTGTCAGAAGTTTCAGATTTTTTAAACATAGGTCTACATGAATCCAGATGAGCAGAGTTTGCAATTTTTCTTATGCATCTCTTTTGGATGATAAAAACATCTTTGGCGTTTACTGAGTTTCCCCAAAACAACTATATCCTCTGTAGTGATGGGCATTATCGAGAATTTTTAGATGGAATGTTTCGAATTGGATGTTTTTTATGTCCATTTTCTCAATCCCTAGGCGGTAACTAAAATGTTTTCACTCTCCCCCTGGCGGTGATCAAAATAATTTCTCCCCCTCTCCCTCCCCCCGGCAGTGTCTCGAACTTTATCTTTCTCCCCTCGGTGATGATCGAGCAAATGCCAGTACAATCCCAGTAACATGTAATTCAAAACATAGGTATATTTGTGTACTGATGTGCCGTATTATTGTGACAATTTCAACACGGAATAATTATTGAATTCTCCCTTTCGCCGTATGATCTTGGGTACTAATTTCAAGGATGTTGTTGACATATTTAATACACCATTCACTAAATTTATAGATTTGTAGGGGGTATTTCACCACCCTTCCGATAGCTTAACCATACGATAACAAACATTAATAATTACTCTTACCACTTTTCATAGATTGAAGTGCCGACTAGTAAACCTAGACTTTTTAAATAAAAAATTCGTGTTTACTTAACTGAAAATGCACGTTATCGTATGAATAATCTGTATGGAGGATGGTGAAATAGTCCCCCTTTTAGTAAAATTTATTACGAGAGATAGAACAACTAGTCTAATTGAATAAACACCTGGCCCTACTGCACCTATTTTATTAATAACTGTGCAATTGATACATGTAAATGTAAATTATACGTACAATGTAGCGATAAAAGATAAAACTGTGATCTATGCCGATTTGAGTGATAATGTGACCTTACTTCGAGCACACAAACACACCAGCAAAAAAATTCTATCGGCTTGTCTCTTCAGTGGTGTTTTCAGACGTGTTTCAGAATCTAGTACAATATAAAATTAATATTTTTATTACTTAAACAACCATTTTTCCGTTGTGCACTAAATACATTTTAATTGTGTAGGCGAGTATGGTTACCGCCGCCCCGGGAACCTTTTATTGGATAACCAACACCCTTGCCCCAGGTCACTACATTTGGTGACTAGCAGAGGTACCCAGATTCATGGGGATTTTCTAGATCTTGGTGGCACATGCATTTGCCCACCTGCTGCACGGCGGGCCAAATCGGAAGAGACTGGTTGTGGGCGACCTTTTTGCTCGCTTTGCACCGCAGTAGAAAAGATGGATTCATACGTCAGACACTCCTGGACACATTGGCCATTCCACACCTCCACACAGCCCTCATTTTCCATCCCAGAACTTCCTACCCACCCCTATTTTTCCTTCCCAGAACTTTCTCTCCTTCCTTTCCCTAAAAAAGCCTTTAACACAGCATCCTTAAAGATGCCATAGGCCCCGAGAGAAATTATTTTCCTCAGGGCCTTCTGTGTGGAGCTAATGTAAAGAAAAACATTTTTTTGGTTAAGGCCCGGTAGTAAGCTCACAAAAAGAAAGGGGAGATATTATTTACAAATGAATGTTAGAGGAAGCGCGCTAATATGAAAACGATAATAATTAGGGGAAAATTGTGAAAATGTTTTACAATATAAATTCAAAACGGGCAAAAATCTCGTAGGAAATGTCATAAATAACATTTTACGAAACATTGTGAATTTTTTCATACATTTAACTTGTAAAATAACAGAAAAAACGTGTTTATAATAATTTTTAGAGCATAGTTTGCCATTTTTTTTTCTATCGAGGGAATTTCATATAACTACTTTTTCGGAATTGCTAATGTACAGATATTATCTTCAAAAATAACATACCTATATATTTTTAGAAACATAAAAACTTAAAGTTTTTGAGAGAAACATGTTTTAAAACGGTAAAAATTCGTTATTCGTTATGCGGGGGCTTGAAACAAAAAGTGGGCACATGATATAAACGGCTAACATAATATATGACCATAACTTATTCAAATATCATCGGGTGGCGTCCCCCTTAGATGAGATGTGCTGGCGACATAAAATGTGCTGCTAACTTCGGATATGTAAGAGCCACCAAAATTTTTGAGGAAGTTCTGTATCCATAGATGATTTCCAAAAGAAAAGTTCGAATACAGTCTTACCCGAGGTAAATTAGATTCTTTCGAAATGGATGTCTCGATTGTTATACTCGTCGCTTGTTTCTTATCTACTCTTGCATCACCCTCAAACCTCCTGGTCTCTCCCCGCCGCGAGCCGAAGCACTTCCCCAGGCTCTTGTTCTGGTCGAAGGCCCGAGGCATTTACTTAAATCCGTACCGTGGCCCTTTTTGATACAATTTAATGGAATATTAACCATTAAATACAACAGCTTTGATGGAAAATTGCAAAAGTATTCAGATTTTTCATTTTCAGACAATTATTATAATGAAAATTGGTGAAATAAATGACAGAAGAAAAGAAAACCCTTTTAAAAGTATGTTTTGGTTTCTTAATAGTACTGTGGCAATTTTTTTAATGATTGCGATGCGAAGTAGGTAACGTTCAGATTATCGTAAAAGCCGATTTTCATGTGCTATTATCAAAAAACTTTTTAAGGGTTATGATTTGGGAGGCGAATATGGGTACCGCCGCCCCGGGATTGTTTTGTTATTGTTTTTGAAAAACAATAACAATAACAAAAATTTCAAGCATTGTTTCAATTCTGAATGGTGATCTTACACCAGGGCGATAGTAAAAGCATCTTCCGCTCTGGGACGTGCCGAAAATTTATGTATTATTTTAAATGAATTAATTGTGAAATAACACAAATTAATCAATAAAATTTATTTACCACGCCGGGATTCGATCCCGCGCCCTTCGGATTGCGAGTCAAGAGCCTTACCGCTAGGCGACGCCGCCCGTCATTGTTTTCCTCGGGACCTCCTGTGGGTTGAGGGAGGCCTTTTGACATTTCCAGCGCCTTGCTGCGCAGTGGGAAGGATGACTCCCAGATTTCTACCCACCTCTCATACCTTTTACCTTCCCGGAACATCCTCTCCCTCCTTTCCTAAAAAGATCCTCCACACAGCATCCCTAAAGACGACAAATTCCCTGAGGGAAATTATTTTCGTCCTGCGCGGAGCTAATGAAAAAAGGGGTGTTCTGCTCTTGTCTTTCGAATTGGTGAGGACCTATTCTTGTACATAATTTTTTTGGAAATATATAAAAGATTTTACGAAAATATCATTTTATCTACTTAATGGTTATCATGAATAATGCGTTTCGGCAACTCCACCCACCGCGGCGGGTACATATATTATGTAAATACAAGGAAGCGCCAGTAAGTTAACAGCCTAGACGTTGGTTTATGCTCTCAAAGGGGTGGCTTCATTGTACAAAGTTTAAAACACATTATAAGGCAGGCTGCTTATGACAATTTAATCCCCTGCAAACGGCGCGCAGGGCTTAAAAAGCGCAGCACGTGCGACCCGCGGGCCACAGATGAGAGCCCATGGAATATTAGTCTCTCACTATGCATGACTGTTGATGAGGCCAACAGAGACGTGCAAATAACATATTTTAATTAAAGTGGATAATTTATTCACAGCACGAGCGGGCTTCAATTAATCGGCGATGGAGATATAATTCAATGCAGTGTGAATTGAAGCGACACGGCTTCGTTCGACTGACAACTTAATAATGAATTCTTTATTGAGTAAACAGTTTTGGTACGGTTCAAAGAATTGAATCATGCATCTTGTTCTTATCTCCTGTAAAATGTTATTTGTTTGATGTATTAATTTTTTTTTACACTGTCTCTTCATCTTTTGACGGCCTCCGTAGTCAAAAGGTTTTTTTTACGTTAGCACCACACAGGAGGCTCTGAGGAAAATATTTCCCCTCACGGCCAATCTTTGGGGATTCTGTGTGAAGGATATTTTTAGAGAAAGGAAAGAGAAGAAGTTCTGGGAAGTAAGAAGGTATGAGGGGTTGGTAGGAATCTGGGGGTCACTGTGTCCAGAAGTGATGGACGAATGAATTCATCCCTTCCACTGCGGTACAAATCCTGCTGAGAGTCCTGCTGGAGAGGTCAAAAGATCGCCCTCAACCAGTCTCTCCCGATCTGGCCTGCCATGCAGTTGGTGGGCAGACGCATCCGTCGCCAAGATCCGGACAAACCTGACCCCCATGAACCCGGGCACCACTGCTAAGGGTAGAGCCATGGACTAACAATCCGAAGGTAACTGGTTTCAGGGCACTTTCCAGAGCAGAAGATAGTCTCAGTATTGCCCTGGTGCACGATCACTATTCAGAAGTAAAACGTTGCTTGAAATGGGCGTGTTTGTGACCATATCTGAATATTCAGGTACTTCCTCAATTCGTCTTGCCCATTTCCTTCCTCTCACCTCTACTTTCAGCCTCACAACATACTTCAATTGGGGATTCCGTAGTCTCACTGGCTCCAGGCAGTTGGGAACTGTTGGGATTCTTATGCGGCATTCGCATAAAAAACGTAGGAGGTCCTGAAGAAAATTTCCTTTGGGGCTTACATCATATTTAGGGATTCCGTGTGGGGGGTCTTTTGAAGATAAGAAAGTAAATGAAGTTCAGGAAAAGAAAAAAGATATGAGGGGTGGTAGGAATCAGAGAAGGTCAGTGTGTCCAGAGACGGACCTTAGAATCCATTTCCCCCGCTGCGGTGCAAGACAATGGGTCAAGAGAATCCGGCTGCAGAGGTGAAAGGGTCTCAACTGGCTTCTCCCATTTTGGCCCGCTACTCAGATAGTGAACCCGGGCACCCATGCTAAGACACCAAACATAACGGACCATTTGGGGCATTTGGCTTATGATTTATACGCACTAATTCATTTATTTATTACTTAGATGCATTTATACAACAAATAGACACCAATTTATGTTGACGTAAATGAGTAGATTAATAGTCTGTAAATTTTCATTTTCACTCAATGATTTGACCGTATAGCTTTTCCGTATATAAATGTCTAATGTAACGTGCTTTTAATGGTTTAAATCAGTGTAACTTGCCAGCAAGTACCAGTACAAGTACCTGATTATAACTTCCCAAGTACCTGTAAAACTAATATAATAACTAAAACTAATTAAATTCGTTGAGAAAATGGATTACGTTCGCTTAAGTTTAAAAGATCATATCGGAATGTAAAGAAGTTTGCTTCGAATTTACTTACTAATAATGGTTTCGTCTCGATTGTACTATCTTGTACTTAAAGTACTTAGTTAAATAGACCCAGCCAATTAATTTTATCTTTCTAAGTAATCTTAATGAAATTTTAAAAAGTAGTACAAAAATTACCTCTATAGATTTTTAATGTAGGTGACTTTCTTACCAGCGAATTTTATGAAGGATTTTTTTTTAATTTATTCGTATATTTATAATTTTTTTATTAATTAAATAAAATTTAAACAGCCAATTCTAAGTATGAAAAATGCTTCCATTCATATTGTCCCTTATCTATCTATATAAATATGTAAATTGTTAGATTTTCTAGAATAAAAAATCCAGTGATATTTAATTACAACATTGATAACAATGCTCTTCAGACATTAATGCAAATTAAAGACTTGGGCATCACTTTTCAAATCTTTCATTTGTTAACCACATAACAGAAATCTGTAATAAGGGCTTAAAAATGTTGGGGTTTATAACTAGGCTAACTAGAAACTTTAACAATATAAAGTGTATTAAAATGTTATATTTTGCTTATGTTAGAAGCTAACTTGAGTACAATTCTCCTGTCTGGAATCCTCATTATAATATGCACGTACAAGCTGTTGAAAGAATACAAAACAAATTCTTACGTTTTCTAAATTTTAAAATGGGTATTCCAGTAAATATGTTAAACTACAACACAATTTTAAACGATATGAATATGCTTAAATTGTCAGACAGAAGAATTTTCACTGACTTGGTATTTTTATATAAAATTCTAAATGATTTAGTTGATAGTCCGGTATTACTTGAATTGATAAGCTTCCGAATTCCACTTCGTAATACTAGAAGTCAGGATTTATTTCAGTGCAGAAATTCTGGGACTAACTACCATATGTATTCCTCTTTGCCCAGAATACTAATGGAGGGAAACAATTATACCAAGTCAGTGGACATCTTCAATTTATCTTTGAATAAATATAAAATATTGTTATTGAGGCAGTTCAGTTATGTACAATAAAATGTTTTTTCCAAGCTATATATGTAAAAGCCCCGAAAAGGGGCGTTTATTTATAAATAAATAAATAAAGAAGCTGGGGATGGGTGGTTTTATTTTTTTTATATGAATCTAGATTTTTATTCCGAGATTGATGAAATTTTGCCCACTTGATTTCAAAACAGAATACCTACGTGAGATTTCGAAAAATTTCCCTATCCCCTTCTCCCATCCCTTAAATGAGAATTTTGTTAATTCCTAATGAGATATTGCATACTAAGCTTTCAAAATAAAAGGATAATGATAGTATTTTCAAACGATTTTTAACTTTTTTCTACTTAATTTTAACACCAGTTTGAAGATTGATTTAATAGGTTGAAATTGGTTACGGTCAGAAATAAAGGAGTAGAAATTTTTAAAATTGTTTTAATGTGTTATTATAATTGGACTCCACCACGAATTTTCAGTATCAAAAACGGAAATTTATGAGGAATGCCGGGACAATGCCGGAAGCTTCAACTAGTATTTATAAAAATAAATCAACTAGTATTTATATAAATAAATCAACTAGTATTTATATAAATGGCATATAAAATAAGTCTAGCAAGTCTCACACACATTGATTAATATTGGTGAAATCTAAATTGAAAATGATCGTTTTCTTTAAATTAAAGAAATGCAAGGACAAATTCCAGACAGAAAGGGTTCCAGAAATTTCATAACGCCGGAGCTCACTGATTGCTTTCATACAATCAGACGTCTACTCAATTTCTGCTCTATATTTAAGGTTATTTAAAATATGTTTTTAAGGTTATTTTTCAGATATTTTCTTACTTTCTTATGATGTGATATTAAGCTAGGTATACTTTTTTATTTGGTATACACAGAGGCAGGCTCAAAAAAATTCGGTGTCGCAATGCCCAGGCTAATCTAAGAAAATACTTTTAATCCATCATTTTCCCTCCCTGGATCCTGTTAGAATTTCGCACCCTTGAATTTATTTTGAGGACCTTTTGGGATGTTCCAGCACCCTTCAATTACTCAACACGCAGAAATTACTTCTCCCGGAGTGAATCCCGCCTTAGGATGACTCGGCACTACTTGAATTGGGTTCCTTCAAAATTTTCTCCTCGTCCTGCTCGAGAGGCTATTTGGAATTTATCCCGTTTGCTTTCTGCGCTCCTGTTGAGTGTTTGAAAATATTGGTTCTTAATTTTATAATCAAACATACAAAATTTTGCTGTGGGTCTCACTCGTAACTCGAGTTCAATGAAGATAGGATAGGATTTGTTTTGAATTTAAATGTCAGTCATTCCCAGAACATCCTCTCTTTCCTTTCCGAAAAATACCCTCATCACAGCATCCCCAAAAATGACAAATGCCCTGAGGTGAATTATTTTTTTCAGGGCCTCCTTATGGAGCTAATGTAAAAACGAAGCAATATTATCCATTCTACAATTTTTATAACATCCATCACACGGATCAGCGATAATATATTCCTAATGAAGACATATTTGTTATTTCGCACTTAAACTGTGCTTAGATCTAATTAATTCATATAATTGGCTAATTTTACTGCTGCTGTTTTCGTAAAATATCTTGATTTTATTTTGTAACTTTAAATTAGGTAAATTCATTCAAACGCCCCGCGTCACGCCGTTCTTTCAACAGTGGTAGAAGAAGAGGGCGGAGTGCATCACATTTTTATGACACATTTGCATCAACCACATTCATGTTACCATACCTAAATTCTCTATTGTTTTTCCGACTCTTTATTTAACATCTTTGCAGATTGTCTCTAGCTTAGATAAATTGTCAAGGATGAATTTTTTTAATGCCGAAAATTCAATTTGCGCAACAAGTACGATTTTATCAGATTCTGTTATTTTATTACTGATTTCGATTTTATTAATAATTAATGAATGTGATCTGTGAAATAATTATAGTATTTGACCAATCTGTTTTGCTTAAATTAATCTCTCGATAATTTAGAACACAAACAATCAATTATTAGCCGACGGAGCTTTTGCGTTAATGCTAATTTTACATTTAAAATGCAAATCGTTCATAAATTTGCCAAAGCAATTATTAGAAAATTATCATAGTTTGCGAAGTCATCGACATAAATTATATCCTCATTAGCAATAATATATTGTGTATTATCTACAATATGTTTGTTTGCTTTGCATTTAACACGAATTGGAAAATTATTTCCATAATTTAATTTTTTTTAATTTTCACTGTTTTTCTTCAAATTCAACCCGTCCACTGTACTACCATATCAGCTTTACTAAATTTGACAATATTTTTATAAATATATTATTTTGGTTAGATTTATGAGTGTTGGAGGTGGATACGGATACCGCCGCCCTGGGAACCATTGATTGGATAACACTTCTGCTATAATTCACCCCAAGTGGTTTGCTACGTTTTGTGGGGTGAAGTTTTTCTAATTCTTGACTTGGGATGCGTCTACTCACCGAGACAGATTTAGAGTGGCCTTTTGACCTCTCCAGCCAAACTCTCTCGAACCATCTCCTTGCACCGCTGTCGTAGAGTTGGACTGATATGTCCGTCTCTCCTGGACACACTGATCCCAAGATTCCTACCCTCCCCTCAAACCTTTTCTTTTCTTAGAACTTCCTATCGTTCCTTTCTTCAAAATACCCACCACACAGCACCCCTAAAGATGACATAGGCCCTGAGGAGAATTATTTTTCTCAGGGCGTCCTGACTGGAGCTAATGTAAAAAAAAATATGATTTTCAAAATACGTCAAAATTTTCAAAACCTTTTGACAATTTATAAAAAAATAATACCCACAATGCTTGGTTTTGCCTATGGACTGGGAAGGGTATTCAAACGATCACAGATAAATACAGATTCTTAAAAATATCTTGCTCAAAATCTCTACATAAAAGAATATTATCTGGGATGGATGTGTGGCTTGGCTTTGATTTTTATACAAATTTACAGTTTTATAGTTTTATTTCGAGATTGATGAAATTTTGAACACTGAACCTTAAAAACAAGAGGAAGGTTATTGTCTACACGAGATTTAGAAAACCGCCTCTATCCTTTTTTCCCACTAATTAAAGCAGAATTTTGATACTTTTAATGAAATTTTGCATAGACAGAAATTACTGTCTACATCTGATTTCATAAAACTCTGCATAAAACCCGGGCAGCGCCTGGGACGTCGGCTATTTCTCGATAAAGCAACTTTTCTCTCGCCATATCTCAGATTGCAGATCTATTGTTATGTCTATTTGGCATCTAAAATAAAATATAATAATTATTTCGTCTGACTTTATGTCCGGGTTAAATCTTCCCCGCAGGAAAAACTAAACCCTTCCACACACTTTTCCACAAATGATCATCTACTCAATCCACGCTATGCAAGTGTACTGTATAAGTAGTGTAATAAATACAAAACAAT
The DNA here is from genome assembly GCA_936435175.1 of Glyphotaelius pellucidus. NCBI lineage: Eukaryota > Metazoa > Arthropoda > Insecta > Trichoptera > Limnephilidae > Glyphotaelius > Glyphotaelius pellucidus. The sequence goes on from OW386544.1 coordinate 32,222,674, forward strand.
ACAAGAACAACATGTCAATCTACCAGAGACCAAATGGGAAAATAATTCACGGACTCCAGATATTTTCATATCAGAGGGTTCGGCTCGGCAGAACTCCTAACTGGACCGATAAATCCTACTAAGTTCCTGAAATATATATTTATAATTTGTATAAATTTTATTATTACTATACGATATTATGTAAATAATATTTGGCATCCAAAATAAAATAAAATAAAAATATTTTTCGATGATCTTTTTAACATTTTCTTTTCCGAAAGAAATAAATTATTTTGAAAAAACATAAAAAAAAGATCCCTTTTACTTCGCATTTTTCATTCCGTTTTACATAGGAACATTATTATCCGTATTCCTTAGGGCTAACGTGAAAAAACTCCATTATTATTTGATGTCTTCTTTGTGCTTACATACATTTTAAAATGATAAAAAAGATTTTTGCTTCCACTGAAGAGAGCCCATTATAATAATAAAAATCCATTTTTAAGATAAAAAATGTGAATTTACAACTTGCGATTTGCTCCGCATCATCGGAACGAAAATCGCCTCGTATTAGGAATCTTAGAATTTCGTATACAGAGATAAATAAATTAATAAAGATCACCTCGTCTTGTCATGATTTTTGGTTTATTACGCCGTGTTGCTCATTTTCTCCAACGTGATGGCGCTGCGTAATTTTTTTTTTTACATTAGCTCCACACAGAAGGTCCTGAAGAAATAACTTTCCCTTGGGGTCTATGTCATCTTTGAAGATGCTGTGTGGAGGGTTTTTTGGGAAAGGAAGGAGAGGATGTTCTGGGAAAGAAAAAGGTGTGGGTAGGAATCTGTGGGTAGAATCCAGGATTTTACCATTTTTTTGTTGTTTTAAACGACATTTTAAAGTAGATGTACACATTATAAATTCTTTTTTAAAGGTTTTTTTTTATATTTATGTCTTAAAATTTTGTTTTGTCCGCGTAGTTATCAAGTTTTGCATAATCCACCTCATTTTTACACAGTAGGTATTATTATATTGTTGAAATCCATACATTATGTTTTATTACATGAAATTATTCGAAATCATAACAGTTATGTTATCATCTGTACATAGCATGCCGTACACAGCATTTTGTAGGTCTTAATAATGTATAAACAATGTTAGTTATTAATTTCTGGCAGCAAATGTGAACCATTAATATTTCAGTCGTATAATGGTAGGATTTAATTACTGTGTGTTTTCCTCCCCTGTGTTTACAGATCACAGCACCCCCTCCCCCTAACCCTCCCCCCACCATCGGCAACCGCTGCGAGGGGAGCGACTTAGAAAGAGAAAATAAATAACTTTCTCAATACAAGGGACACATGTTGCTAAACCGTTTATACTAGATGAGCTTTCTCAGCACACAAACAACTGAATTAAATTTAACAGAGTGACTCGTTTCTACAATATTTATCTTCAAACATTTCAAAAGTTTTAATAAGCTTCATTGGCAATAAACACACAAGTACGTAATTACTTTTCCATGGTTTTAATTTAATTTAATTATATTTCTAATGAAATACTAATTTACAATATAAAGATAGGTTTCGAAATAATTATTTCAATAGTCGAAGCTAACTAAATATCATTACGTTTAAAAAAATATATTATTACGTTTCTTAATGGATAGGCAGAGACCGCTATAACTCTTTCTTTGCACATACTCCATTCTTTATTCATATTCGGATTTTTTTTTAAGTATAGGTACATTCTTTCTTGACGTGACTTGATCCACTTGATTGTGCAATGTCTTCCAGGTGCATCCCCGACTTCTTCTAAAATCATCTTTCATCACTCCTTTCAACTCCTTTCAACTCCTTTCTTCGTTCATACGTTCGCTTTTTATATCAACCCATCTACGCAAGTATCAATATTTTGGTGACCGGACAACTCGGAATGAAACCAACTCAGAACCATCTCAAATAAGTCATTTAGAGTGATAAAAAATATATCTAAAAAATTGGTTAAATAGGTTACGTTAGGTTAGGGTTATTGGCAAATTTTAAATAAATTTTTTTCGTAGCTTTTAAAGACATTTCAAGGAGGTTTTGAGTTGACTTTATTCTCAATTGGCATGGAACCCAATATTTCAATGTACATGTTTTTTTAAATTTTATTATTATCTTTAGTAAAAAATATTATCGAAAGCGGACATTAAAGGACAATTATCCAAAAATTTCTTAAATATGACATTTTCTCTACTTTTTTCTATTTCGATCTGCGTCGATCAAATATTTCTAGGAAAATTCTTTTATGACGTGGAACTTAAGAGAATATTTTTCCTGAAAAATTAAATGTTAAAAAAATGTTATAATAAAAACAAATATTCTGATGTTGTTGATATATTTAGTACATCAATTTTAATTTTCAAATGTTATATAGGAAACAAATACTCTGATGTTGTTGATATATTTAGTACATCAATTTTAATATATAAGCATACCTTATTGAAGTTTTTTTTTTATCAAGTAGGAGAATATTATGATAAAGCTATTTAAATTGTATTTTGTCTGCTAAAAGAAAAAGCTATTTAGGATTTTTATATTTTAAATATTTTGTACCTACAAACTGTGTGGATCTAATTCAATAATGTCTTAAACAGTTGTTTCCTGCACTATTTACAAGTATAATTTCATAAATATTGTTATATATATATGTAAAAGCCTAAATAGGCGTAAATAAATTAAAATAAATAAGTTTTTTTTCCACTTTCATTTTATTGACCGTAACCGGTTTCAACTCGTCAGAGCCATCTTCAGACCAGTCTGAAATGAAAGCGGAAAAAAGTTTTATATTTGTTTTTATTATAATGGAATTCCACCATGAATTGTCGATTTCAAAAATATAAATATTATATATAATGTTGTTATTAAAGAAATTTACAAAAAATGTCAAGTATTCCGAAAGATCTATTCAATGTTATTTTACAATAAAAATCGTAATTGTAGGTCTACACACACACTAGATTTGTTTTTTTGAAAAAAAAAATTATTTCTCTTTTCACTCTTCACTGAACACTAAACTCCATTGTCCTTTACAGCATTTTAAATTTCCATGAACGTTATAATTTAATAAAATTAATCTACATAAAAAATCTAAGCCTGGCATTTTTTCCAGATCTTCACATTTATAATACGGTCTTACATGGTTTTATTATACTTTAATTAACAGGGATTTAGTTTCTTCGACAAATATATAAGTCATTAATAATAAAAAATTTGTATTTTCGATGTTACGGAAGCCAATCTTTCGTATTTTTATCAATGGACGATCCCGGTTATATCAATACGAGATTTTATTTATTTCGATGGGAGGGAGCATTGATTGTATCGCATTGATGGCTTACCGCTTACAACACCTTTGACTTGTCGAGCCTGGAATTGATTTCTCCAAGAGAAGTCACAATAAAAGTGTTGAATTTTTTTTTATTTCCGAAGAAAATACAGATACAGATAGTAATTACATTAACAATATAAAATCATTAAAGAGAAAATTCGTTTGCATCCTAACTATTTCTCGCAGATTAAATGAGCAGCAGATAAATGAAAAATTACAACACGTTTAGGCAATTTAAAGGGAGAAAGGGAGAAAAAATAAATTAAAAAATCGTGTTTCACAGAAAAATGGGTAATAATATTGTCCAATTAATTAATAAAAGGATAATATAATAATAATAATAATAAAGGATAATAATTATTCTGTTACACGGAAAAATGGAGAAAAGTACACGATACTTAAACAAAGTAAATGGATGTTATCGTGATTTATTTTTGGGTTATCATACCGTATTGCGCTATCTTCTTTTTTAGCCAACGTTTTGGACTGCATTACAGTGTACACCACATGGGTAAAGGTGTAATGAAATCTCAACTCGTATCTAAATGGAAGTTGTTTTATGGAAAAATATCTTTAAATTTTTTACTAAAAGTACGAAGCAAACTAAATAAACTGAGTAAATAAAATAACTTTTTCTTTTCGAATGTTTTATAAACCAAACGCAACGCGTTAACAAATACATGATAAAATTGCGACCTACGCAAATTGCAATGCTATATGTCACCCCAGTGGTTCGCTAGATTTGTTGACTAGCAGGGGCTCCAGAATCATGGGTGGGGTTTGTCCGTGAATTGACGGCGGACGACGTGTCTGCCCACCAACTGGGTGGCAGGTCGAATCGGGAGAGACTCTCAACCCATCGCCTTGCACCGCAGTGGGAGGGACAGAATCATACGCCGGGGCACTTTGATCTCCAGATTCCTACTAACCCCTCATACCTGTTTCCTTCTCAGAACTTCCTTTCCATAAAAAAGACCCTCCACAGATGACAGACTCTGAAGGATTTTTTTTCCTCAGAGCCTCCTGGGTAGAGCAAATGTTAAAAAAATAATATTATGGCGTCTTAATTTTTTCTAGCCCCTTTTCGGCACTATATTTTGTACGGACTTTTAATTAATTATGTATCGTGATTAACTGACATCTTTATTTTATTATTCTGCCCTTAATCTTCTCGCCAGTTTGATAGATCACATAATTTATAAGTTTATTTTGAAGCTGGTGCATAAACCACCACCATAAATCTTGATGACATACTGCATTCGATTGGTTGAATCACCCCGCTATAAATAAATATCAGCGACATGTCGTAAGGCCATCATCAGAAATGGTGTGCAACAGTTTTTTAAAAGGCTATGAATTTAGCATTCAAGGAAAAAAAATGGTTTGCAGGAAAAATGGATTCCATACAAGAAATGTTTAATGTGAATTTCATCAACGTTGGTTCAAATTTAAGTCAACACTGTTTTTTTCCAAAAATATAATGTGTAAGCTATTTAAGACACCACAAAATTATTCTTGCGCACCTAAAATTAATGACGGAATCAGACTGTGTCATTGAATGTAGAAATGGGGTGGTAAAAACACACTACCTTTCTAATTAAATAATTAATTAAAAATGTATACAGGTTCGACAGTTACATTTATCTTTTTTACATTAGCCCCACAAAGGAGAAAAAAATCCCCTTAGGGCATATGTCATTTTGGGAATGCTGTGTGGAGGAAGTGGGAGTTCTGGGAAGGAAAATATATGTGAGAGGTGGTTAGGAATCAGCAGCAAGCAAGCGATTGGTCGAGAGATTTCCTCTCTCCGATCTGGCCCGCCACGCAGTAGGTAAGCAAATGCATTCGCCGTCGAGACCTAGACAAACCGCACCCCCATGAAACCGGGCACCCTGCGTCACCAAATATAGCGAACCATTTAGGTTTACCTAAGGCAGCGGTGCTGGTTAACTAAAAAAGTTAATAAGTTTGCACGTTAAAAATTTATGATTTGCCAATATTATTTATGAAAAAAACTAATCAAATTCGTGGGAAATGACAAAAACGCAATGTAATTCCTTTGGTGAAGTTGCCCATTTTAAAGTTAAAGGTAGGTTTTCATATATCTTCATTACTCTATGTAATATCTGAATGGCGTAGTAATAAAATAAATGTGTTTTGCTTTGATCGTACACCTTTGAACACTTTCCATAAAGGGTGGGAATTGATCATTTCAGTCGAACGATTTCTTTCAGGAATATTTTAATGATGACGCTCTAACATGCCACCCAAGCAAATAATGTTTGTGGGTTGTTCTTCTTTTTAACCTACATAACTTTTACCACTCTGTCACATTTCTACCACTCTGTCACATTTTGTTTTTACTATAAATGAATCTCTCTCAGAGGGGAAATTTAGCAATTGGGGAAGGAGGCCTAAAATGCCTATTGGGGGTGACAAACACGAGCTGCGTGTAACCCTATTTCGAATGAAAACCCATGCGACAGAATTGTCGTACGACATAAAAATTGTAGGAGACAAGTTTTTGAAATTTTTTTAAATATTTTATTAAACATCATTAAAACTAATAATCGCTGTTACTTGATAGGTTATACCTTTTGGAGTTTAAAAATAGTTTTTTTTTAATTTATTTTATGTCGTCATATCATTTATTGTAACATTATAGAATACACGCAAGTCGAGGTGGCAGAAGACAACTGTGATTTGTATCACGATCTATCACGAGAAGTTACAACTCTGTCACGTAATTTTTACTACAAAAATATAAACACATATTTTTTTAAACGCGCAAAGTCGTAACGTCTTTAGTACAGTAGATTTTAAAGTAATTATTTTTATTTTATTTATTTATTTATCAAAAGTATACAATACAGAATATAGTATATTATATAAAGCATTGTACTCCCAGGAGTTAATAAACTCATTGCGGGAATGATACGCATTACATGAAACATATAGCTGTATGTATTAAATGGACATATGATGGGGACATACACAACATTATTATTTCAGATAGTCATTAATAAGATGAAGTTTGAGCATGTTAGTTTGGGTCTTTTTACATTGACTTGCACGTTTGATCTCGTTGGGTAGTTGATTATATTTTGTGTGAGCTATGTATTCTAGGGATCTTAGTCCATATTTTGTTGATTTGATTTTTGATATAAGAAGTTTGTTGTGATTTCTTGTGTTGTGTTGGTGTACGTCGCAATTGTAATAGAGTGTAGTGTTGGAATGTGCTGAGTGTTGAATTACTTGTAATATAGTTTTAGTTATTTCAAAAGTGGGAATGGTATTAAAAGGAAGTATTTGGGTGTTTCTGTAGATGATAAAATAAAATAATTTTATTGGTAATTCTGTTCCATTTTTCTCCACTAACGTGGAGACAACTTTATGTAGGTTAAAAAGAAGAACGACCCTTGTATGCGAGTAATAAATATCTTAACACTTTGTAAAAAATCAACGTAAAATACAAAAATATTTGGAAAAATCTGTGACTCTTCTTTTATTCAATTTATTTTATCTTTTCGTTTACTGCTATATTAAGGCTGCTTTTCATTCCGGAGATTGTACCCGAATATTTCCTTGTATTCCAATTCGCTCACAATCAGAAACCTGTTTTTTTTCTGGCGGGAAATTTAATAATGCTAAAGAATTCATTGTTATTTGGAATTTTTGAGGACATATTTTCGATCGCTAATTTTCATTCGCCTAGGGGGATAATTATTAAAATCACTGAGTGAATTCTTAATTTTATATTCTCTTCGTAATTGAAAAATTCAATGGATCATTTTAATTTTATTAGATTCTTTCCGAAATAACAATCTTATATCTTTCTATAAATAAATAAAGTTATAATCAACAGAAACCTTTTAACGATTTTTTTTTACTACTCACTCGACTTAATGCGAGCTTCTTTTTTTTTTTACATTAACTCCACACAGGAGGCTCTCAGGAAAATAATTTCCCTCAGGGCCTACGTCACCTGGGATGCTGTGTGTAGGGTCTTTTTGAGGAGAGGAAAGAATGAACGTTGGTCTTGAAGAGACCCATGTTGTTGGAGGGAGGAAACACAGAGGCCGGCAAATCGTTCCATAGCCGAGCTCTTGAACTCAAAAACGAGTCGAAAAAACGACCCGTTCTCATGTAACGAATGTCAACCGTGTACATATGTTGGGCGCGCGTTTGCCGTGCCTCCCGACTATGCACCGGTGCCGAAGAGATCAATGACGCTTGTTCCTCAGAGCATCTTCCTTTGAAATACCGGTAGAACAGGGATAGCATAGCATAGCTCTAAAGATTTCAATCCGTTCGCATTTAAGTGGGAGAATCTATCAAATGGATCGCCCGTTTCTGCACAGAGTCGAGGGTATTTTTAAGTATTTTGGAGCTCCAGACCAGAGGTGGCTGCCAAATTCAACCGTGGGGTGCACTTGCGATTTGTACAGAGTTAGCATTTTCTACACCATTTTATCATATTTATTTATTTATTTATTTCAAAAACATACGGCACATGTGCCATTAACATAAATTATATTATATATGTATTATAAAACAATAACAAAACGAAAGTAACAACATAAATTGAAGTTAAATATAAAAACAAAAGGTAAAAAAAGGAGTTGAGGTAGTAAGCAGTAAGTAAAAAGTAAGATAGATAAATGAAAGTATAAAGTAAAAGCATAAAATTATAAAATATAAAGTATAATGAAAAGTTACAGATTGAGATAGAAAGTTAAAAGGTAGGAAATAAAAAGTGTAAAGTTATAAATATTTAAAAAAAAGTGTAACAAGTAAAGAGTAAGAAATGCTCTTAGGAGCCAAAAATTGAAGATAATATAAATTAAATTTACCAAATATAAAAGGTATCACTGATTATGATATGTTTCTAGTCATAGATATTGGGAACGCTCATACAATTGCGTATACATACATCTGTTTACAAAGTTAATAATAGCGAGTGCGTACTGGTAGGACTTGATTAATGATTATATTATGATTACGTCGTAGTAATAGCAGACAAATTCTGTTTTATGCATCTTTTGTATGATGACAGACTTCCGGCATTATCGATATGAGCAAATTCATTACCTAAAGAGTGTAGACGATGTATTATTGAATTTTGTTCAGCATTACTGAGAGTATTGTTGCAATAATAAGGTGTTTTGAGTCGAGTTATTCTACTAGGTACGTGATAATTCACCAGCGAAACTAGTTCAGGGGAGTCAAACCAGTTATTATTTATTAAACAATTAAAAGTGAGAATCAAACGATACGTACAATATGCATAAAAATTCGTATCTGTCAAAATCTACA